>JASXTE010000001.1:20588105-21253105 GCA_030280995.1 Hemileia vastatrix | reverse complement strand
AAAAGGAAAAAAAGAAAAAAAGAAAAAAAGAAAAAAAGAAAAAAAGAAAAAAAGAAAAAAAGAAAAAAAGAAAAAAAGAAAAAAAGAAAAAAAGAAAAAAAGAAAAAAAGAAAAAAAGAAAAAAAGAAAAAAAGAAAAAAAGAAAAAAAGAAAAAAAGGAAAAAAGGAAAAAAGAAAAAAAGAAAAAAGAAACAAAATCTCTTTCAAAATTGCATTGTGTGACCCAACATGTTTATAAAAACACTGTTTTAATTATCATTGTTCCTACACTATCTTTCATGTTTCACAATAGTTTTTAAATTATAAAAACATCACTTATTTTAAAATGAAATAAAAGATAAAATTAAGATTTTTTAGCTTAACAACATGTTAATGTACTATGAAAATAAAAAAAATTAGTCACTCACAGACAGATTTCAATTTATGAGGCACATGCTAGCAAGATCACAAGGAGTACAATCAAATTAGAGAAAGGTGCAAGCTGGAATGTTTAGAAAGATCCATCAAGGATATCATCATTGTATATAAATCTGAATACTCATATGAACCAAGTATTTATGAGAAAAAGATAATTTTTGAAGTAGTATTAAGATTATGGATTTTCTATGTGCTAGAGAGAAATATATATTATGCACTGGAGGTGAAAAGAACAGCTCTAAGGAAGAGAAGGCACACCTAAATTCATCTTAAAACACCAGGGGAGGAAATGTGGGTACCTATCAGCCGGTTCCTCTAGAAGAAGGATAACAGAAGGAAGAAGAGGAGAAAGGAAAGGGGAAAGGAGAAACTTTAAAGAGAAATGAAGAGAAGGGAGAAAAAGGACTAAAAAATAAAGCAACTATGGGATACTGGGCTTAACCAAAATAATGATGGTGGTGAACTGAATTACAATAGTAAGTATTTTATATTCTCTCTGCTTAAATATAAACAACTTATTATTAAAAATCTTAAATCAACCTTTATTAATTTATTAGGGGGTATCAAAGTTAAAAATCTGTAATTAATTAAAAGGTATTTCACAACACAAAAAGAAAGCCATAGAGTTTAAATTAATTCTCAGTAAAAAGGTGTTTTGGGAGCACAATATGGCATATTTTAAAAAATAATCATGGTTTATTTAGTGGGAAAAAGAGGTATTTGGAAATAGAATATTTCTAACTTTGATACCCCCTTTTTAGTATTTTAAGGGGACAGAAGCACCACAACAAATAATAAATTGTAATATAGTAATTAAAATATGATAAGTAATGTAAGTGATGGGCTGAAGGGGATTATCCAAGGCCCTTTTATAGGCAAAGGTTCTTCTGAAGTTCCACTAGATTGTATATACAAAGTGATAATAAAGTGAAACAAGAAAATAAAAGAAAATAAGTTAAACCTGGATATTGAGAGAAAAATATGAAACATGTAATTAAACCCATGAGTAAGAAACCAATTTTCCCATTCTATATTTCCAAACCAGTTAATTAAAATAATGAGTAACTAAGCAAGTTTTTAACATGTGAAACTGTGAGTAATATAACTAAAACAGACATTACAATGAGTTTTAAGTGGATTTTATTGAACCAATACAATCATGCCATTTTGAGGCAAAAATTATGTAATCAATTCAATCCTAGTATAAAACAGAACTAAGTAATTTGTCTCAAATATTTCATTAGAGCAATAAATAATTTGAGTGAAAACAAGTAACTAATTTAATGAATTACTAATTTAAAATAAGTATTTTAATATGTTTTATTAAGTAAGTGGTTTAACTTATTTAATAACTTTTCTGACACAATTAAGGGTCAAAAAGCGCCCAATATTTATGGATTATAACATATGAAAAGCTTTATTTTAATATATAAATTTAATTAATTAAGTTTTAATTACATTATAATTATAATATATGTCTATAATTAATTAATCATTAATTTATGAATATTAAATACATAAAAATGCGCCATTATTTATAGAATATAATATATATTATGATTTATGTAAGTGTATAAATAATTTATCTAATAATAAAATTGACATAATACTTATTTTTCTTATTTTTAATAAAATATTTATATAATTTTATTATTCAATAAAATATTATTTTAAATACAGAAAATATATAAACTTATTCCCTCTTATGGTTCAAGTAAAGTATTATAACATTTTACTGGGCTCCTGAGACAGCCTGGCTGACACTCCCTCACTCTAAAAAAACAACAAAAAAAATGCTAAGATTTTTTCTTTCTATACTTTTTTAACAGAGTAGGAAGGTTAGAAATTTCATTTCCAGGTACCCATGCATCATTTTCGGATGATTTAATTTTATATCTCAACAAATATTCAATACCCTTTTCAGAAGTGATAATTCTATCATGTAGAATTTTATTAATTTCTGCAGTTTTTGTGACCTCCTGAGGCTTTTTTTTAGGTCTTCCCCTTCTCTTGGGAAACAAGTCACTTTTGTATTGTAAGGTTTAAGCAAGCAAATGGGGAAAAAAGGATGTTTTCTATCATATGGAGAATAAAATACAACTTCTACTGCATTATCTCCAACCATTCTTTTAACAACAATTGGTCCCACAAAAGTATCTTTTAATTTGTTGTTTCCCTGTAAGTTAAAATGGACATTTGATATCAACACTTCATCACCCTTGTTAAATGTGTATTCTTTATGGGATTTATCCCATCTTTTCTTCTCATATTCAAATGTGTTATCATTACAGCTTTGAGCATGTTTTCTGCGTAGCTGTTGCATTTGCATATAAGATTTTGCACCAGGGTGTAATTCCAACTTTGGTAATTTATTATTGAGAATTTGAGCAAGAGTATTTGGGACATAGCCTAGCCAAAGCTCAAAAGGCTTTTTCTCTGTGACAGAATGAACAGTGTTATTATAAGAAAATTTAAGACCTGGTAATAGAGTAACCCAGTCATGAGTAAATCTGTCATTGTCTTTATATTCTAATCCAAAGACACAATACCTTCTAATCATATCCTCTGGAATTTGAATCATTCTTTCAGCTAAACCATCAGTCTGAGGATGGTGAGCAGTAGATAATTTCAACTCACAGCCACATATATCCATCAATGACATCCAAAATTCAGAGGTAAATTTAGGGTCTCTGTCAGAGATGATGGCTTTGGGAAAGCCAAAAATATTAAACATATGTGAGCACCATAAGAAAGCTAAATCTTTGGTGGAGACATCCTTATGGGCAGGAAAAAACTTACACATTTTGGTGAATCTATCTACTATTACCCAACAAGAATTATAACTGTCTTTCCCTACTACAGGAAGACCAATGACAAAATCCATATTAATGATTTACAAAGGAGCATCAGTTGCTTCAATATGTTGCATTAATCCTACTCTTTTACCTGTCAATTATTTAGATTTTTGGCAAGAATCCTAGGATTCAACATATAAGTTTGTGTCCTCAGAAATATTAGCCTACCAAGCAGTGTTTTCAATCCCGACAATGGTTTTTTCTAGATCAAAATGATCAGCTAATATGTCATCATGACAAAGTTTTAAGAAAGTTTCTTTCATTGAAGGAGGAATTACAAGTACATTGGTAAGTTTTCTTCTGTAATAAATATAACCATCCTCAATAGGGAACTTTACTTTATTCAAAGCATTTTGATACTTTGGGGGGAGAGTTTTTATTAATGCTTGGATTGTAGAATTCTTAGGATCATTCAAGATTTTAACTAATTTTTTAAGATTAAAATTATTCTCATATGAGTCCAGGATTAATTGCAATAATTCTTCTTCCATATCAACAATATATATACCATGTATATGAACTGTATCATCTTCTGGTACATAGGTAGGATTTGAATCATTATTTGGTAAAGGAAATCTTGAAAACATATCCACATTTGAATGAACATTACCAGCTCTATAAATAATTGTCGTTCTACCCCTATGCTCTTGAACAGAAAATTGCCACCTAAACATATGTCTTTTTGGTGTTTTCAGATTTAAGAGGGATTTCACTGTACTAAAGTCAGTAAATGTCAGCCATGCTATCTCAGGAGCCCAGTAAATTGTTATAATAATTTATTGGAATCATATAAGGGAATAAAATTATGTATTTTATGGATTTAAAAAAAATATTTTATTGAATAATAAAATTATATAAATATTTTATAAATAAGTAAAATAAATATTATATTAATTTTATTATTAATTAAATTATTTATTACATAAAAATATATTATATTCTATAAAATCATGGCACATTTTTATGTATTTAATATTTATAAAGTAATAATTAATTATTTATAGAAATATATTATAAGTGTAATGATAAAATTAACTTAAAATTTAATTAAAAATTAATTAATAAAATTTATATATTAAATAAAAACTTGTCATATATATTTATCCATAAATATTGGGCGCTTTTTTGACCCTTAACTGTGTCAGTAAAATTATTAAATAAATTAAAATACTTATTTAATAAAATGGTATTCAAATTCTCAATTTAAATTAGTAATATTGTTAAATTAATTATTTGTTTCAATTAAGCTAGTTATTGAATTACTTAAATAGTAAAAAAAATTAATTAATTTTGCTTTATACTGCATTAAATTTATTACATAAATTTTGGCATGCAAATAATTTTATTTGCTTTAATTAAACCCTTTACATCTTAATGTAATACCTGGTTAGGATTTTTTTCTCACAGTTATTATGTTTCATACTCACTTAGTTACTCATTATATTAATTAATTTTTTTGGGAATTTATGGTGGGAAAAATATTTACTTACTCATGGGTTTAGTTTATTGTTTCATATTTTTCTCTTAATCTCTATGTTTTAAATTTTCTTTTTTTTTCTTATTTTACACTATTATTCTTTTGTAT
Source organism: Hemileia vastatrix (assembly GCA_030280995.1). Classification (NCBI taxonomy): domain Eukaryota; kingdom Fungi; phylum Basidiomycota; class Pucciniomycetes; order Pucciniales; family Zaghouaniaceae; genus Hemileia; species Hemileia vastatrix. The sequence goes on along the minus strand of JASXTE010000001.1, from coordinate 21,248,248 downwards.
ATACAGAATTATGGCGCTTCAGAGGTCCACTTGCCTATAAAAAGGCCTTGGTTGTCACCTTTGGCAGCCATCACTTACATTACTATTACAAATTGAAAACTTTTATTATTATTTTTTGACGTTATAAGACCTATAAAAAATATTAATTAAAAAAATTAAAAGGTTTATTTAAGTCTTTTAGAAGTAGTATTTGATATTTAAGCAGAATAAAAAATACTTACTTGATTAAAATTTACTATTAAACCATTACCTTGAGTTGTGTCTATACTACCAATCATTGTCATTTCACTCCCCTTAATTATTCCCTTTTATTATTTTTTATCTCTTTTATTTTCTTTATTATATACTTTAAGCTCCCTTTCTCCTTCTTCTTCTTCTAGACAACCGGCTGACAACTGGGAGCCTTTCCAAACAACAACAACAACTTTCAACAATTGACTCAATGCATGGACCACCTAGCACAAAAAAAAGTCAAATTTTTCCGCAACTGTGTTTTGAACTTGGGTTCAACTTTTTAGGTTTATATAATATTAATTTATATATATTTTAAGGTGATTTCTTGATCACTATAGTAAGTAAACCTTTGAACCTATCAACTATATTATTAAATTTTTATTGCAATAACAGTGCCTTGGCTATTTTTCTGAGTCACTGAGTGTAAGTGATCAATTTTTTTAAAAAATAATTTTTTTTTCCTAGTTGACCATAATAGAGTTACTCTCTTAGTCCTAAAAAATCAATATTTTCTTAAAGGAATTATTTAATTAATTTTTTTATTAAAATTTTGATATTATTGGTTGACCATAATAGTATTCAGTGCTTAGTCCCAATATTACCAATATAATTTTTGGTATTAATTATTTTTGGTTGACTTCTTAAACCTTTTTTGGTTGATGCCAAAATAATTACTGTTTATTTCTTAATAATATAATTTGTAAATACATATTTTTTGTATTACATTATTATTGTTAATTACTTTATAAACTGAATAAAATTTATATTTATATTTTTAAAATAATTTGAAATTTTTTTATTATTATTTTGAGAGAATATAAATTTAAATCAATGATTATATCCAATTTATTTTTATTCACAGTTTTTATGTCCAGTAGCTTGGAAAGCAGCATGGATAATCTTCATGTTTATGAAATTGATGTGGATGTTGATAATGAATCTGTAGGTTCTTCAAAATTAACTTACACAAATTCTTCTGCTGACAAAAAACCTTAATATTCTTCAGGACATAGAAATGTCAGGAGGAGTGAAAAACCCCCCTCCCCCAATAACTCTGAAAGAAGTAAAGCCTTAAATCAGTCAGGACAGTCCTCTAAAGGGTATAAACATAAAAAAGCTCCCTCTGGTGCAGCAAATAAACAATCTGTCCAGTCATATAAAAGAACTGAAGGCAGAAAACATGAGGTACAAGGCAAAAGTAGACACACTCTGGGAAAAGATTCAGGATCTTTTAAATCATAAACAGGTTCAGCCTCCTCCTTTACCAACCACTCAGCCTCAGCCTCAGCCCCATCAGGCACCCAGCTCTTTCCCTCAAAGTCAAAACACTCTACAAGTGGAGCAGTGGAAATTGAGCTACCTGATTAGCCATTCCCGGCAGAATGTACAGAAACCAGGAGCTCAACACCCTGGCCCATCCAGGACACAAATATACCATCAACTTTGTCAGGACCATCCTTATCAGGGAGGCAGAAGAAAGAAGAAAAGGTAAAATTTCCTCCCTTTCCATGGTAAGTAATTTATTTGATAAAAATTTTGGTGTGTATAGTAATAAATCTTCCTCCACAGGTAATCTTGTTGAAAATGGTGAAAGAACTGTTAAACCTATTAAGAGACAAATTCATTTAATGAGTAGCCCTAATTATATAATTAGTAAATTGTCATTTGATGAGCCTTTACATTTAACTTCAACTTCTTTAATTAATCCTTCTCTTGCAATTAAACATGATTCTGTCGCCCCTGAGGTATATGTCTTGCTTGAGAAAACTTCTGAGGAAATATTGAAAGATACCCTTGATTTTAATGTTGTAAAAGACAAAATTTTTAGAGATATATTAGTGCATGAAAGTGAAAGATTAAATAATTTGCATTTACATTGTAAAGTAAGCTCTTCTGTACAAGATACATATTTTTTTAAAATAAAAGAAACTTTGAATATTGTTCTTAGTCAACAAAAAACAAATAAGAAGTGATCATAGAGCTATTTCAGATAAAAATATTCATCTGCATAAAACTTTAAGTGAATTAAAACCCCTTATTGATGAGAATTCTTCATTAAAGAGTGAAAATAAGTCTCTACACAATGAGTTGAAAAAGCTGAAAGTTGATTTCCAGGCTCTGAGTAACAAATACTCAGTTTATGAAGACAGAAATGTTTTATCCCTTGAAAAAATCAATGACCAAATGTCTGAAATTCCACGGATAAAAAATTATTTGTATGACCTACAGGAAAAATTCTCAGCCTTACCTATAAATCATTATGGTATAGATCAAAATGCTGCCCATAATCTGAATAAAACTAAAGGAAAGGAGCCTGAACAAAGCAGCTCCTTTCTTTCTTCCTATTTTAGCCATTAAACAACCTGACAATGAATCTGTGAAATCTTTTTCAACTAGCAGAAAATATTTTAACAGCCATGAACCAGCTGTTTCTGTAAATAATGAAATTTCTGAACACCTGTCAAAACTTCAAGAATTATTAATCTTAAATAATTCTAATCAAAAGATGGACAATCCCAGTATCCAGAAAATTGGCTTAAACTGTATCAGTATCCCACCTTTGATGGTGACTCTTCATATGATTGGAAACACTTTGTCCAAAGAATTGATAATCTAAAAAATTCCTATAAATTGCCAGATGAAGAGATTGTTTCTTAATTAATTTCTTTATTTTCCAATTTGCTTTAATGTGGTATGAATCTGTCTTATTGGAAAATCAACATTATACTTGGAAAGAATGGAAAACATTGATTGAAAATCAATTTGGTGGTTTGAAATTCAGACTTGCTCAACAGAGATTATATGAGACTGCTAAATATGTGTCCTCTCCTGAAAATCCTATTTTTTTCCTTGCAAAAATAACAAAAATTCTTAGAGCAATGGATCCAAAAATGGATTATGATATTTGGAGAAACAAAATTCTCTATAAATCACCAAATTCTCTGAGAGATTTGATTGTGGAAAGGACTGAGCATGTAAGAGGGAATTATTCCTTTATTAATATCTGTAGTGAAGTTCTACTTAATAATAGATATGAACCAAGGAATTATCCTTTAAAATCTTAACATGACCAGCAAAAGCCATCCACAAAACTTCCAGACAAAACTGGTAAACCCTCTGCCCCAGTTGCACCAAAGAAATATGCAACAAACACTTATTTTAAATGTAACAAACATTGGTAGAAAAGACATGTTTGTGACAAGAAAATTCATCTTGTTGGACAAACTGAAGAGTCTGAAAATACTCAAGCTGATCTTGATGATTCCTCAAGTGACTGTAATAGTAATATCTCTTATGACCATGATTCTTCTCAAGAATTTTTAGTCTTAGAAAAAGATATCCAATATTTAGATAATTGGTCTGAAAATTGTGATGTTAATTTATCTTCTGTAGAAAATGCTAAAATCATTTAGGATATTACTGACAGTTCAATTCTAATATCACCCTTGAGAGCACCAGTTATCATAAATGGTAAAAATTTTGAGGTTATTCTTGACACTGGTGCTGGAGAAAGTGTAGTGTCTGAGAAAGCACTAGCTTCAGTGGAAAAATATTATCAAAGCAAATTGTTACCTATAAGATCTGAAAAATGGAAAGGTTATGGTTCTGTTTTATGTCCCATTGGAAAATACAAGACCACTGTGTTCTTTAAAAATAATGGTGGGTTTTTCAGAGCTATTTGTGAACTTGTTTTGATGAAAAACAAAAATTTAAGCAATTGGTTTATTATGGGAAATGACATTTTAGCCATGTTCGGAATTAAATTGGATCCTGAAAACAATTGTTTTACCTTAGGCATGAATGGGAAAAGAAAATTTAAAATTTCTTCCTCTAAAATGTGTTCTGCACCCTTATTAAAATCTTGTAATTCATTGATCCAATGCAAGGGTAGACAAACAGATGAATTTGATGTATTATTGTCTGAAACAGACACAGCTTCATTTTGTGATCAATTAACTAATGATAAAAAAGATTCAATAGTTTCCTTGATTACATTTTTCCGATGGCTTTTGCTCATGGTTCCCATGTGTTAGGATTGGTTAAAGATGAAATGAAAATTTCTTTATCCTGTAATTTGAATGAAATAACTCCTAGCCTTAAGAAAAAACCTTATCCTGCTTCTCCCACAAATAGAAAAGATATTGAAGATAATATCTCAACTTTGTTAAGTATGAATATTATTGAAAAAGTGGATGTTACACCTAAATATTGTTTCATCTCTCCAGTTTTGATCTCCTATGAGAAAGATAAATCTAGGCTTTGTGGAGATTATAGAGCATTAAATACCTATACTGAAGATGATATTTACCCTTTACCCAGGATAAACTCTATACATGCTACCTTGCAGGGTGCAAAATTCATAAGCTTTCTGGATGGTAATAAAGGTAATCATTAAATACCTGTTAAAAAATCCTCCCAAAATTTTTTGCTAATTGCAACTCATATGGGAATTTATAAATATCTTAGGATGCCCTTTGGCCATAAAAATTTTCCTATAGTATTCCAAAAAGTAATGGATAACACATTTCATCAAGAAATAATTGAAGGATGGTTAATGGTTTATATTGATGATATCATAGTTTTTTCTAAAACTTTTGATGAACATATCCAACACTTAGGAAGAGTCTTCCAGAAAATGGATGAAATTAACATGATTCTATCCTTGAAAAAGTGTAAATTTGGTTTTCACTCCCTGAAAATCCTATTTCATGTAGTTTCTGGCTTAAAAATATATGTGGACCAAGGTACAGTTGCTGCTATCGAGAATGTAAAAGCACCAACTTCTGTAAGGGAAATACAAAGTTTTTTGGGAATGTGTGGCTACTATAGACAATAAATTTAAAATTAACGAGTCATAGCCCTACCACTTACCAAATTGACTAGAAAGGATGTGGCTTATATATGGAATGAGGATACTCAAAGAGCTTTTGATACATTAAAGAAATGTTTAATGTCAGCTCCAATCCTTGCCCTTCTAGATTTTAATAAGCCTTTTGTCCTCTATACAGATGAAAGTTTTATTGGACTTGGAGCTGCTCTACACCAAAAAAAAATTATTAATGAGAAAATTTCAGAAGTAGTAATTTGTTATATTTCAAGAACCTTGAAAAAGAGTGAAATGAAGTATGGTGCCACTCAATTAGAGTGCTTAGCAGTTTTATGGGCTTTAGAAAAACTTCATTATTATCTAGATGATAAAAATTTTGAATTAGTTACTGATTTCAGTGCTGTGAAATCCCTCTTGAACTTAAAAACACCAAATTAACTTATGTTTAGGTGGTGACTTGCTGTTCAAGATTACAAAGGTAGAATGACTATTATTCACAGGGCTGGAAAGGTTCATTAAAATGTAGATATGTTGTCTAGATTACCTCTTCCAAATGATGTATCCAATCCAGCTTATGTACCTAAAGATGATACAGTACATATTCATGGTATATATATGTTTGATATGGAAGAAGAACTATTGCAATTAATTCTGGATTCATATAATAAAGATTCTGATATAATTAAATTAGTTACAATCTTGAATGATACAAAGAATGCTTCTATACAAGAATAGATAAAAACTCTTCCTCCAAAGTACCAAAATGCTTTGAGTAAGGGAACATTTTCCATTGAAGATGGTTATATTTATTAAAGGAGAAAACTTACAAATGTCATTTTTATTCCTCTTTCCATGAAAGAAACCATCTTAAAACTTTGTCATGATGAAATATTAGCAGGAAATTTTGATCTTGAGAGAACCATAATCAGAATTGAAAACACTACTTGGTGGGCTAATATTTCTGAAGACACTAAATTATATGTTGAATCTTGTGATTCTTTTCAAGAATCTAAAAGATTGACAGGCAAAAGAGCAAGATTTTTGCAACATATTGAAGCACCTGATTCTCCTTGGTAAATCATTAATATGGATTTTGTCACTGGTTTTCCTGTAGCAGGTAAAGATAGTTATAACTCTTGTTGGGTAATAGTGGATAGATTCACCAAAATGTGCAAATTTATTCCCACCCACAAAGATGCATCCACAAAAGAATTAGCTTTCTTATGGTGGTCATATATGTTTAATATTGTTGGATTTCCAAAAGCCATTATCTCTGACAGAGACCCAAAATTTACATCTGAATTTTGGATGACTTTTATGGATATTTGTGGCTGTGAGTTGAAATTATCTACAGCTCACCATCCTCAGACTGATGATCTAGCTGAAAGAATGATTCAAACTCTGGAAGATATGATTAGAATTTATTGTGACTTTTGATTAGAATATAAAGACAATGACAAATTTATCATGACTGGGTTACACTATTTTCAGGCCTTGAATTTGCTTATAATAGCACTGTTCATTCTGTCACTGAGAAAAAGCCTTTTGAGCTTTGGTTAGGTGATTTCCCAAGCACTCTTACTCAAATTCTCAATAATAAATTACCAAAGTTGGAACTACATCCTGGTGTAAAGTCTTTTATGCAAATGCAACAGCTATGCAGAAATTATGCTCAAACATGTATTGATAAGGCATTTGAATATGAATAGAAAATATGGGATAAATCCCATAAAGAATACACATTTAACAAGGGTGATGAAGTGTTGATATCTAATGTCCATTTTAACTTACAGGGAAACAACAAATTAAAAGATACTTTTGTGGGACCAATTGTTGTTAAAAGAATGGTTGGAGATAATGCAGTAGAACTTGTATTGTATTCTTCATATGATAGAAAACATCCTGTTTTCCCTGTTTCCTTGCTTAAACCTTATACTTCCAACAGTGACGTATTTCTCAAAAGAAGGGGAAGACCTTAGAAAAACCCTCAAGAAGTCACAGAAACTGCAGAAATTTATAAAATTCTCAATGATTGAATTATCACTTCTGAAAGAGGTATTGAATATTTATTGAGATATAAAAACAAATTATCTGAACATGATGCATGGATACCTGGAAAAGAAATTTCTAATCTTCCTACTCTGCTAAAAAAGTATAAAATCAAAAAATCTTAGCATTTTTTTATTGTTTTTTCAGAGTGAGGGAGTGTCAGCCAGGCTATCTCAGGAGCCCAGTAAATTGTTATAATAATTTATTGGAATCATATAAGGGAATAACATTATGTATTTTATGGATTTAAAACAAAATATTTTATTGAATAATAAAATTATATAAATATTTTATAAATAAGTAAAATAATTATTAGGGGGTGTCAGTTCTGGCAAATCCGCACTTACAAATCCGCACTTAAATTTGACCAAATCCGCACTTAAATAAGTGCGGATTTCCAAAACACACTAGCCCCAATACTGGTGGATTTCAAAATGAAATAAGTCACTTATTTCACTCAAATCCACACTTTCTCAACCAAAAGTGCTGATTTCACCATCAAGTCCCATTTCACTGATTTGTCAGCATCATCCCATTCATATGCAGCACTCCGCAGAATAACACTTCATAACTCAAAACATCGTACATCACTTACATTTTCATATCAGATCATATAAGAGTCATGCCTTATTCACTTTCAAATCGTGATAAATTACATAAAGCAATGACTTTCATGGCTCTTGAACTGCTCTTGGACTCTGATTGAAATTCTGATTCTGATCTAGAAGAAGATTTTGTCGTTTTATCAAAAATGGCCACGAAACGTTACCTCCTTCACAGAAAGCCTCAAGTACTTCATACCCCCAAGTTCACTATCCAAACACTTCTTAACCTATCTACACCCAGTTTTAGACAGCTGTTCAGGACTTCTCAGGAATGTTTCCTTAAATTGCTTGAGCTTATTCAGGATCATCCCATATTTCACAATAATTCTCAAAAAGAACAACGACATCCTTCAATTCAATTGGCCATCACACTATGCCGTTTGGGTTCAAATGGTAATGGAGCCGCTTTGAAACGTTTAGAAAATGTCTTTGATTTAGGGTATGGTTCAGTTAACACTTATACCAAACAATGTATCACTGCCATTAACTCCTTGGAATCATCCCCCTTTTCCCCCCTTTGGCTGCCTCATTCACCCCTCCTTGGCTCACTCTAACCTCCCTTTTCTCCCTCTTTGGTCTCATCTCTCCCTTTCTCCCCCTTCTTGGTCTCCTCATATCTTCCCCTCATTCCACTCCACCCCCCACCAAATCCCCCAAATCCTCCCTCCAAATCCCCACCAAACCCGCCTCTAACCCCCTCTGTTCTTCGGGCAAAGAACAGAGTTCACTTCCATTCACTTATATTTCTTTTTTCTCAACTCATCTCTCCAGGTAAGTCATTTTATTCTTTTTAAACAGAGTGTGAAAATAGGAGGATGAACTCTGTTCTTCGGGCGAAGAACAGAGTTCACTTCCATTCACTTATATTTCTTTTTTCTCAACTCATCTCTCCAGGTAAGTCATTTTATTCTTTTTAAACAGAGTGTGAAAATAGGAGGATGAACTCTGTTCTTCGGGCAAAGAACAGAGTTCACTTCCATTCACTTATATTTCTTTTTTCTAAACTCATCTCTCCAGGTAAGTCATTTTATTCTTTTTAAACAGAGTGTGAAAATAGGAGGATGAACTCTGTTCTTCGGGCAAAGAACAGAGTTCACTTCCATAAAATATTAGCTGAAACATAGTTTTCAATTCTGTAAAAACAGTTGTAAGTAATAGAAAAAGTCACTGATTTTTTTTATATGTAATCTGAAATTTTTTAATAAAATTATTGTATTTAAGAATTGCAATATTGTCAATCAATCTTTATTGATCAACTTAATTTAATAAAGTATTATTTAAATAAGTTGCTTCAAAAAATACTTTGCATTGAACCTAGTTTCTAGACTTGATCTGCATTTTGGCTTAAGGAATTGTCATTACTTTAAAAGTAGTATACTTGACATATCTTATTTATATATTAATTAATTTATGTAATTATATTGTATTTTGATGACTTTCACCCTTTACTTCAATAAAATGCAGGGGAGGGTATTGCCAATTTTTTAAATCTGACATGTGAAATTGATGACTTAGAAAAATTTGGTGGTACCCACCCCTTGTTTCAATAAAATGCAGGGGAGGGCATTGCCAATTTTTTAAATCTGACATGTGAAATTGATGACTTAGAAAAATTTAGATAAGCAAACTTATTGACTAGAAAGTAAAGATAGAAAATTTTTATTATACATTCAAATTTTTGTCAAAAATAACGTACTATATTCTTTTCCTTTTATAAGTCAGCATATAAGAAAATATTACCAAAATTAAATTAACTAGAAAAACAATTTATCAATTGAAAAGGTCAAGTAATTTTTTAATGTCCTCATAAGATTGGCCATTTTTAACACATTCCATAATGAAATCTTTTTTTTTAAAACTCTCTTGTTTTTCCAATTCACAAGTAGCCATTTCTCTTTGAAATTGACGGTCATTTACTCTTTCCATCTGCTCTACCTCAAATTTTTTTTCTTCCAAATCTAAGGCTTGCTGATCTTTCCTTAGCATATGATCAAACTTCATCTTCTCAAAGTCAAGGGCATTATTTGCAATAGTTGATTTCGCTGAGAAAATTAAATTGAAATAAATAAATAAATGAGTTAATGATTAAGATATATAGTAAACAAAACTTACTTATATCTTTTTTTTCAAAATAATCCTCAAGGGAGCCAAATGAGCTTGTTGAAGTATTACCACGTTTTAATAGATGGTTCAAGTTCATTGAAGTTGAGGCTCGACGCTTTAGTTTGGAGTTTGAACAAGAGGCTTCAGGAAGTTCTTCTAAAGCAGCTTCTAAAGAGGTATTCACATTTCCAGAATTGAGATTATTTAATGGAGATTGAGTTTGAGTAGGAGGAGACTAGAAAGAAAGAGAAATTCAGAGAAGAATTGAAGAAAAAACAAAAAGTAAACATACATTTAAATTTTGGGCCTCTGAGGATTCAGATCTTCTGTGATATAATTGTTCTGCTTGATAGTTGGGATCATCTTCAGCTGAACTATGGTTAGAAGGTGGAGGGGATTGATCTTCTTCAAGTAAAGGTGTTAAAAAAGAATGTAAACATGCCTGGTCAAAATATTGAAAATGTCAGGAAGGGGTGTGTGCCGAGGATTGATGGGTAGGTAGCGAGGAAGGTCAGTGTGTCACATGTGACAGGGATGGGGTAAGAAAGGAAGGGATGTTTTGTGGCCAAAATGTGGTTGTGAAAAAAAACGGGAAAAAAGTGCTGATTTGAGGTCATAACTGACACCCTTTTTTGAAATAAGTGACTTTTTTGCAAAATTTAAGTGCTGATTTGTAAGTGCTGATTTGGTTTGAAATCCGCACTTAATTTAAGTGCGGATTTGCCAGAACTGACACCCCCTATTATAATAATTTTATTATTAAGTAAATTATATATTACATAAAAAATATATAATATTCTATAAAATCATGGCGCATTTTTATGTATTTAATATTTATAAAGAATAATTAATTATTTATAGAAATATATTATAAGTGTAATGATAAAATTAACTTATGATGTAGTTAAATAATTAATTAATAAAATTTAAATATTAAATAAAAACTTTTCATATATTTTTATCCATAAATATTGGGTGCTTTTTTGACCCTTAATTGTGTCAGTAAAATTATTAAATAAATTAAAATACTTATTTAATAAAATGGTATTCAAATTCTCACTTTAAATTAGTAATATCATTAAATTAATTATTTTTTTAATTAATATAGTTATTGAATTACTTAAATAGTTAAAAAAATTAATTACTTTGCTTTATACTGCATTAAATTGATTACATAAATTTTGGAATGCAAATAATTTTATTTGTTTTAATTAAACCCTTTACATCTTACTGTAATACCTGTTTAGGATTTTTTTTCTCACAGTTCTTATGTTTCATACTCACTTAGTTACTCATTATATTAATTAATTCTTTTGGGAAATTATGGTGGGAAAAATATTTACTTACTCACGGGTTTAGTTTATTGTTTCATATTTTTCTCTTAATCTCTATGTTTTAAGTATTGTCAGCCAGGCTATCTCAGGAGCCCAGTAAATTTTATAATAAAAAACTGGAATTATTTAAGGGAATAATACTATGCATTTTATGTAGTTAAAATAAAATATCTTATTGAATAAAATTATATAAATATTTTATAAGTAAAATAATTATCATATTTATTCTATCATTAGGAAAATTTTTATTACACAAAAAATATATTATATTCTATAACATCATGGTGCATTTTTTATGTATTTAATATTTCTAAATTAATAAATTAATTATTTAAAATTATTCTATAAGTGTAATAATAAATTTAACTTATAATGTAATTAAAATTTAAACAATAAAATTTATATAAACTAAATACAACTTATCATATAGTATTATCCATAAATATTGGGCGCTTCCTTGACTCTTAAGTGTGTCACTAAAATTACTAAATAAATTAAAATACTTACACCGCGCAATACGGGGGGCGGACTTGCTAGCAAGTCCGCAACCTTGGACTCAAATTCACCACAGATTGAACACACATTGAGCTATTGAAAAAGGAACCATACAATCAGGGATGAACACCACTTAGCAGAACAGTTTTAGGTGGGTCTTCAAGTAGAGTTCAGTATGAGTTCAGGTTGAGGACTTGCTAGCAAGTCCACCCCCTATATTGCATAGTGTTATTTAATATAAGAAATTTAAATCTCACTCTAAATAAGTTATTTTATTAAATTAATTAATTGTTTCAATTAAATTAATAATTAAATTACTTGAAATAGTTAAAACAATTAATTTAATTTTCTTTATACTGAATTAAATTTTATTATATAAATTAAGGTGTGAAAATAATTCCTTTTGTTTTAATTAAACCCTTTTCAGCTATATGTACTAACTGTTTTAGATTTTCTTTCTCACATTTCTCAGGTTTCATACTCACATATTCATCCATTATATTAATTATTTGTTTTGGGACTTTATGGTGGGAAAAGTAGTTACTTATTCACAGGTTTAATTTATTGTTTCAATCTTTCCTCTTATTTTGTATGTTTTAATTAAATTCCTTTAATTATTTGTTTCACATTAATATTATCTTTGAATATACAATTGAGGCGCCTCAGAGGTACTCTTTCCTATAAAAGGGCTTTGTAATTCCCCTTTGGTAGTCATCACTTACATTACAAATTTTTTATATACTTACAAACTGTTATTTTTTATTTCTATTAGTATTACAAAATCTAATATTTAAGGTTGCTCTAAGTCTATTAATAATAACTATTGTTAGCTTCACAGAGAAGAATTTACTGATTCAATTAAATATTTACAATTAAATCATATCTCACTGTTGTGTCATTTCTCAATACTTGTCTTTGCATTTCTCCTCTTTAATTTAGTTATTTTATAATTTCTATTATTTTTTATTATCTCATCACCTTTTGTAAATCCGCTTTTATTTCTTCCTTCGCCTCTTCATTTTCTTCTTCTGCTTCTTCTTCTTTTTCTAGACAACCTTCTGACAAGTATTCTTTTTTTTTCTTGTTTTACACTATTATTATTTTTATATACAGAATTATGGCTCTTCAGAGGTCCCCTTGCCTATAAAAAGGCCCTGGTTGTCCCCTTTAGCTGCCATCACTTACATTACTATTACAAATTTAGAGCTTTCATTATTTTTTTTTATGTTATAAAACCTATAAAAATATTGATTAAATAAATTAAAAGGTTTCTTTAAGTCTGTTAATAGTAGTAGTTGATATTTAAGCAGAATAAAAAAATACTTGATTAAAATTTCCTATTAAACCATTACCTTGAGTTGTGTCTATATTACCAATCATTGTCGTTTCACTCCCCTTAATTATTCCCTTTTATTATTTTTTATCTCTTTCATTTTCTTAATTATATCCTTTAAGTTCCCTTCCTCCTTTCTCCTTTTTTGTTTTTTTCTCTTATTCTTCTTCTTCTTCTAGACAACCAGCTGACAGTAACCAATTCAAATATCTGGTCATCCAGGTATTAATGAAGTTTTTCCAGGGCCCGCACAACTGCCAAACACTCCAATTGGGTGGCACCATATTTCAATTCACTTTTTCTTAAGGTTCTTGAAATATAACAAATTACTACTTCTGAAAATTTATCATTTATAATTTGTTTCTGGTGAAGGTAAGCTCCTAGTCCAACAAAACTTGAATCTGTGTAGAGGAAAAAAGGTTTATTGAAATCTGGGAGAGCCACAATTTGGGCAGTCATTAAGAATTTCTTCAATTTATTAAAGGCTTTTTGTTTTTCCTCATTCCAGATAAAAGATACATCTTTTCTGGTCAATTTTGTAAGAGGAAAGGCTAAGACTTGATGATTTTTGATATATTTTCTATAATAGCCACACATTCCCAAAAAATTTTGATTTCTTTTACAGAAGTTGGTGCCTTCACATTCTGGATTGTAGCAACTTTGTTTTGGTCTACACAAATCTGTAAGCCTGACAAAACATGACCCAGAACTTTCAAGGATTGAAAGCCAAATTTACATTTTTTCAAAGATAGTGTCATATTAATGTCATCCATCGTTTGAACACTCTATTTAAGTGGGTGATATGTTCATCAAAAGTCTTGGAAAAATTATAATTTCATCAATATATACCATCAACCATCCTTAAATAACTTCCTGATGAAATGTATTATCCATTACTTTCTGAAAGACTGAAGGGGCATTCTTAGTGCCAAATGGCATCCTCACATACTTATATATTCCCATATGAGTTGAAATAAGCAAGAAATTCTGAGAATTCTTTTCAACAGGGATTTGATGATAACTGTCAGGCTGAGGTCAAGTACAAAGACGTAAACTAGCTTGAATAGTCAGTTGTCTATAAGATTTTAATGGTCCTATATGAATACTGTAGTATAAATACAATAAGTATTAAAATATAACTCAATATAAGGGTCTCAGTAATTTTAATCTCACTAATTATATATGGCTTACAATCTTATAGTTGGTAGAAAAATATGTTTAATAGGGGGTGTCAGTTCTGGAAAATCCGCACTTAAAAATCCGCACTTAAATAAGTGCGGATTTCCAAAACACACTAGCCCCAATACTGGTGGATTTCAAAATGAAATAAGTCACTTATTTCACTCAAATCCGCACTTTCTCAACCAAAAGTGCTGATTTCATCATCAAGTCCCATTTCACTGATTTGTCAGCATCATCCCATTCATACGCAGCACTCCGCAGCATAACACTTCATAACTCAAAACATCGTACATCACTTACATCTTCATATCATATCATATAAGAGTTATGCCTTTGTCACTTTCAAATCGTGATAAATTACATAAAGCAATGACTTTCATGGATCTTGAACTGCTCTTGGACTCTGATTGCAATTCTGATTCTGATCTAGAAGAAAATTTTGTCTTTTTATCAAAAATGGCCATGAAACGTTACCTTCTTCCCAGAAATCCTCAAGTACTTCATACCCCCAAGTACACCATCCAAACACTTCTTAAACTATCTACACCCAGTTTTAGAGAGCTGTTCAGGACTTCTCAGGAATGTTTCCTTAAATTGCTTGAGCTTATTCAGGATCATCCCATATTTCACAATAATTCTCAAAAAGAACAACAACATTCTTCAATTCAATTGGCCATCACACTATGTCATTTGGGTTCAAATGGTAATGGAGCCGCTTTGAAACGTTTAGAAAATGTCTTTGATTTAGGGTATGGTTCAGTTAACACTTATACCAAACAATGTATCACTGCCATCAACTCCTTGTAATCTCAACTTCTCACCTGGCCAACAAAAGAAGAGCGACTTGAATCATCTCAGGTTATGCAAGCAGAGGGCTTCCCAGGATGTATTGGTTTTGTTGATGGTACTGCTATTCCTTTGAGCCAGAAACCTGCTCAAGGTGGAAACAATTACTTTCACATTCTTGTCAAAAATTTTCACCAAAATATTTACAAGTCAAAAAAATTCTATATCTGTTTTAAAAAATTGGCAATACTCTCACCTGCATTTTATTGAAGCAAGGGGTGGATATCACCAAAATTTCTCTAAGTCATCAATTTCACATGTCAGATTTGAAAATTTGGCAATACCCCCCCCTGCATTTTATTGAAGTAAGTGGTGGAAATCATCTAAATTTAATATAATTACGTAAATTATTAAATAAATATCTAATATATATCAATTTCCCTAGTTTAAAGTAATGACAATCCCTCAAGCCAAAATTCAGACCAAGTCTAGAAACAAAAGTTTGGGACTTTCCACAGGTATAGGCTAGAGGAACCCCATGAAACATATAAATGTTATCATGATTACCATTTATACAACACAAGGTTGTTGGCCCATTACTTTTGTTGAAGAAATTGATACATAAAAAATATTTATTAAACATTTACGAAAAAATATAAAATTTTCAATGACAACTCTAATCCCCATACTTTTTGGATCTAAATAAAGTTTTTTTAAATTGATTAACTTTACCTTCTTTCATTACCTTATTGATTCTTTGAATCAACTTATGACTGATTTGAAATGAGCAACCAAAATGTGTTAAATCTTGACAGGATTCCAAACCAGGAGGAGCTTTGGTCGTTTGATGATTATCCTTAGAAGAATTCCAAATAGTTTCAATGATACCATTTCCCAAACCAAAATCAATGATGCATCGGTGGTCTGGAAAATATAAACCATGTCATTTGATTTTAGCTGGAGATGGTATTGGTTGGCCAGTAATCAGTTTGATATATGAGAATATACCAAAAGTAAGAAAATTGGTGTCCTTGGTATCGGTGTGAATTTTATTGTGAAATCCAGAATGAGTGATAATAACATTAGAAAATAAAAGATATTCGTGGCTGATATCTTCCCATTCGGAGTCACACCAATTCAGTATTCCAACTTTGGTTGCAAGTTCATGATTTTTTTCAAATGCTTTATTACAGTGCTTTTTGAGTCAAAGAGCAAGAAAAGAGTTAAAGGAAGGTAGAGTGTCCCATAAGCAAAAATCTTCATCTTTTTGAGCTTTAGTGATATTCTTGAGCAATGAATATATGCCTAGATAATAATCATATAAGAGTTTCAGAATCCTTATCCTCTAAATATGCAATATAAAAATGTGAAATAAGACAAGTGAAATTCGGAAAAAAGGCTCAACTTCAAAGGTCAAAATCTCAGCAACCACTGAACCTAATTCAAACCTGTTTGAGGGAAATGAAAGATATGCTTTAGTAGAATCTTCAGTTAAAGGACATGTGATTTAAATAAAACTAACCCTAATTTGTTACATAAAAAAATGAAATAAAAATTTAAATTGGGAAAAAAAAGGCTCAACTTTAAAGGTCAATATCTCAGCAACCACTGAATCAAATTCAAATCTGTTTGTGGGAAATGAAAGGTAGCCTTCAGGAGAATCTTCAGTTAAAAGAACATTAGATTTGAATAAACCTAACCCTAATTCCGAGTCTGATTTTCAAAATTTTACAAAAACTTGAAAAGTGGTAATGAAGATGAGATCAAAAGGAGTTTTATAAGTTCACTGTTATCCAGATAAGAGTCATACATATATTTAAGTATGAACTTTTTATAAAAGGAATGAGATATCATATAGGCATGAAAAAAAGGAGATGAAACTTACCTTGATTGAAAAGTAGGAAAAATAGAGTGAGAAAGATTGATGTTGGAATTGTGGGGAAATTGAATATGGAGTAAGTGATATGCATAAAGAATGTGCAATGTATGTGTTTCAATGAAATGGAGCCAAAAAAAAGTGAAATAAGAGAAAGGGGGGATAATGACCATGCCAAGGAGGGATGAGTAGTAGGGTGATGGAGCTAAAAAAGAAAGTAAAGAGGGAGAGAAAAAAAAGGTTAATTATACCATTGAAATCCAAAATAACCACTTACAAAAAAAATTTAGATAAAAAAAAAATAAGCAGAAAAAAACAAAAAAAATTATAATTAGTAATCAAAATATCAAAAAAAAAGAATAAAATGACTTACCTGGAGAGATGAGATGACAAAATGAATGAAACCAAATTGTTTGAGGGATGTTGGAGGAGAATAGGAAAAGGATATGAGGGATGAATGAAAAAAAAAATCACTGACAAAATATGCAATTTCAGAAAATATGTGATTTCATGTTGAGCTGGTGAAAGAAAACCAATGAGCCATCCAAAAAAAAATTTCACCGTAAATTCCAAAAAAAATGAATATGCAACAGACCAAAATACCAACCCAAGTGAATGAAGTACACAAAGAGGACATTTGGAGAGTACAAAATGGTATGGGAAAGAAAGGGATGATGTGGCCAACATGTGGTTTTGAAAAAAAAATCACGAAAAAAGTGCTGATTTGAGGTCAGAACTGACACCCATAGAAAAAAGATTTTGAAGTAGAAGAAATAAGTAAAAAAGAATGTAAACATGCCTGGTCAAAATATTGAAAATGTCAGGAAGGGGTGTGTGCCGAGGATTGATGGGTAGGTAGCGAGGAAGGTCAGGGTGTCACATGTGACAGGGATGGGGTAAAAAAGGAAGGGATGTTTTGTGGCCAAAATGTGGTTGTGAAAAAAACGGGAAAAAGTGCTGATTTGAGGTCATAACTGACACCCTTTTTTGAAATAAGTGACTTTTTTGCAAAATTTAAGTGCTGATTTGTAAGTGCTGATTTGGTTTGAAATCCGCACTTAAGTTAAGTGCGGATTTGCCAGAACTGACACCCCCTAATAAATTCAGATACTATTCAAAGACTTTATAAGTACTATTGATATGTATTGTAATTGTATTGGTTATATGTTTAATTGTAATGATAAAGAATGTAGAAAATAAGACCAAAAACCCCCTCCTTTTATACACAATTACTTCCCCAATGACCCCATTGATTTACCAGCTCTATACCCAGTTGATGACGCCTCATTCCAGCTAATAGAAATTTCCAGAAACAAAAAGAGTTACCAGTAACAAAATTTAGAATGATATCACCCACCAAAATCCTGTAGTAATAAGGATAATCCATCAAAATTAAAGAATAAGCAAAAAAGAGAGTATATGCATTTTATACACTAAAATAAAAGACTAAAACAGGAAAATTAAGACTAATTATTACTTAATAATAAGGGGGATTAACAGTATAAATTTTAGGGCTAATCATGACATTATAATACGTGAAATCCCCATTCAAAAATAACCAAAATTGACTGAGAAACCACCTAAAAACCCAAAAAAGGGCGTGAGATGTGGGGTAACTACATGTAGTCCTTGGCAGGCACTTGCACAGGTAAATCCTTGACTTATTTAGGCAAATTTAAGTGTGGTAGTGAATTAAAGCGCCAAGAATGAGGTTATTAATGAAATTAGTGCATATAAAGAGGGTCAATGCATTTATAATTAAGCTAGGACACTAAATAAGCGCCTGTCGCCTATTTTAGTGTGTTTCCCCACAGTGGGCATAGAATTTGGGGTAACTATAGTGTGAAAAAGCTAACTTTTCTAAAAATGAAGCTATTCACATGGGAAAAATGCAGGCAGTATGTGGCCAGTACACAGAAGCCATTTCTGGCATAAAAAACACCAAATTTGAAAAGTGTTATTTTTATACATTTGAGTAGCCAAATAAATAGTCCTAATTAAGAAAAATTGATCTGTCAAAGAACATTTTTAATATTATTAAATTTATAGCACATATAATCAACTTTTAAGTGATTTAAAGCGCATTTCTTGTTTTTTACATAAAACAATGAAAACAACAGCTTTAAGTGTACTTAAAAATTATTTAGCCTTATATTTAAGGCTCTTAAGACTATCCTAACCTATTCCAACTTAATATTAAGTACATAAGACTTATAAAAAGTGGATATATGCATGTATATAAGGTGTTATAATGGCATATTTTGTATATTATCATAAATTTACTTATGTATACTATTTATGTACTTTAATTTATTGCTCTCATGTATAGTCCATGTGTTTAACATAACTTATAAGTACTTTTTACTCAGTCCTGCGGATTTCCAGGCTGACACTCACCCACCTAAAAAAACAATAAAAAAATGATAAGTTATACACTTTTTTATTTCATATATTTTTTAAGGTATGCAGAAAATTCTGTAGAATTAAAGATTAATTCTTTAAAGAAATCAAACATAACAAAATATTATGAGTACTGTTTTTTTAACCCCTCAGCTGTTTAAACAGTAATTTATTTCTGTTTTAATTTTTTAAGAAGGGAGGATAGATTTGAATTTTCTTTTTCAGGTATCCATTTATCAAATTAATTTGATTTCCCCTTAAATCTTAATAAATACTCAGTTCTTTTCTCTTTAGTAAGAATTCTTTTCTTGAGTATTTTTTCAATCTCTGCCTTTTCCACAATTTCTTCAGGTTGATTTTTAGGCCTTCCTCTTCTTTTTGGAAATAAGTCAGGATCATTTGTATGGTAAGGTTTTAATAATGAGATAGGGAAAACTGGATGTTTCCTATCATATGGGGCCTATAATATGACTTCCACAGCATTATTACCAACCATTTTACTTACTAAAAAAGGTCCTACAAAGGGATCCTTCAATTTAAAATAACCTTGTAAGTTAAAATGTAGTGTTGAAATTGGGACCTCATCTCCTTTTTTGAATTCAAATTCTTTTTGAGATTTATCCCACCTTTTCTTTTCACAGCCAAATGCTTTTTGGATGCATTCCTCTGAATGCTTTCGGCACATTTTTTGCATATGAATAAAGGATTTAGTACCAGGGTGTATATCTAACCTTGGTAATTTATTTAAATGATTTACTGGGGTATTTGGTACATATCCCAGCCAGAGTTCAAATGGTTTTTTCTCTGTTACAGAATGAGTTGTGCTATTATAAGCAAATTCAAGGCCAGGAATTAATGTTACCCAGTCATGTTTGAATTTCTAATTGTCTTTGTATTCCAATCCAAAGGCACAATATCTTCTTATCATATCTTCTAGAGTCTGTATCATTTTCTCAGCCAACCCATCAGTTTGTGGGTGGTGTGCTGTAGACAATTTCAATTGACAACCTGATACTTCCATCAAAGATGTCCAGAACTCTGAAGTAAATTTAGGGTCTCTGTCAGAGATTATGGCTTTAGGGAGCCCAGCAGTATTCATAATTTGAGTCCACAATAGTAATTCCAAGTCTTTTGCAGATACCTCTTTATTGGTAGGGATAAATTTACACATTTTTGTTAATCTATCTACAATTACCCAGCAAGAATTGAAACTTTCTTTTCCTGCTAATGGCAAGCCAGTGACAAAATCCATATTTATAATTTCCCATGGAGCTTTTGGCTGCTCTATTTGTTGAAATAACCCAGCTCTCTTCCCAGTTAATCTTTTAGATTTCTGACAAGAGTCACATGTTTCAATGTATTTTTTTACATCTTCTTTCATGTTTATCCACCAGGCTGTATTTTTAACTCTGGTTAATGTTTTGTTAAAATCAAAATGGCCAGCTAAGATTTCATCATGACAAGTACTCAACATTAACTCTTTCATAGAAGGTGGTATAACTATTACATTAGTTAGCTTTTTTCTGTAATATATATATCCATCTTAAATTGACAGTTTACCTTTTTCCAATGCATTTTTATACTTTAGAGGCAAGGTTTAAATTAATGCACTCATAGAGGAATTAGTTGGATCATTTAAAATGGTAGATAATTTAGCCAAATCTTTATCAGATGAATAATTTTCCAATATATTTTGCATAAAATCTTCCTCTAGATCCACTATATAAATCCCAAATATATGTATAACCTCATTTTCAGGTACATAAGCTGGGTTGTCAGCATCATTTAGCAAAGGGCTTCTGGATAATAAATCCACATTAGAATGCAATGTTACTGCTCTATGAGTGATTGTCATTCTTCCTATGTACTCTTGTACAGCTAGTTGCCATCTAAACATGTGCCTATTAGGTTTTTTCATGTTTAGTAATGATTTTACTGAACTGCAATCTGTTATTAATTCAAACTTCTGGTCCTCCAGATAGTAATGAAGTTTCTCCAAGGCCCACACAATGGCTAAACATTCCAGTTGGGTGGAACCATACCTTAATTCTGTCTTTCTTAAGGTTCAGGATATATAACAGATAACTACTTCAGATAATTTTCCATTTATTATCTGTTTTTGATGTAAGGCAGAACCTAACCCTGTGAAGCTTTCATCATTATACAAGATAAAAGGTAGGTTAACATCTGGAAGTCCCAATATTGGAGCTGAAATTAAACACTCCTTCAATTTATTAAAGACGTGTTGTCTTTCATTATTCCAAATGAAAGCTTCATTTTTCCTGATTAATGCTGTTAAAGGTGCTGCAATTGATTGGTAGTTTTTTATATACTGCCTATAATATCCACACATACCTAAAAAACTTTGAAAATATTTCACATTCTTAGGTATACTAATGTTTCTTATTGCTGCCACTTTGTTCTGGTCAACACAAATTTTTAACCCAGATACAACATGTCCAAGTACTTTCAAGGATTGAAACCCAAATTTACATTTCTTTAATAAAATTGTCATGTTAATTTCATCCATTTTTTGAAATACTCTTATCAGGTGATCCAAATGTTCTTCATATGTTTTTGAGAACACTATGATGTCATCAATATAAATTAAAATCCATCCTTCAATCATTTCCTGGTGAAAGATACTATCCATCAATTTTTGGAAGACTGAAGGCGCATTTTTTGGGCCAAAAGGCATTCTCACATATTTATATATCCCCATGTGTGTGGGTATGAGTAAGAAATTCTGAGAGTTCTTTTCCACAAGAATCTGGTGGTAATATTTGTTTCCATCCAGACAGGAAATATATTTCTCTCCTTGTAAGGTAGCATGGATAGAATCTATCCTTGGTAGAGGGTAAATATCATCCACAGTGAATGTATTCGGAGCTCTGTAATCACCACATAATCTTGCCTTATATTTTTCATAAGAGATTAAAACTGGTGAAATAACACAATACTTAGGTGTTGTGTCCACTTTTTCAACAATACCCATTTATAACAACATTTTAATGTTGTCTTCAATGTCTTTCCTTTTTTCAGGAGAAGCTGGGTAAGGTTTCTTTTTCAAGCTGCCAGGAATATTATCCAAATCACAACTTAAAGAGATTTTCATCTCATGGTCTTTGACCAATCCTAGTTCATTTGAACCATGAGCAAATGCCATAGGATAAGATTTTATCAGTCTCAAAATATTGTTTTCTTCAATTTTTGAGAGTTGAGGACTGAAAGAGGCTTTTTGGATTTCATTTTCCAATTCTACCACTTCAGAGGTGGTTCTTCCACCTTGCAGTTGTTCTTCTTAAGGAGCAATGGAATAAACTGAATTTTCTTTTCCCATTTATGCCTATAGTGAAGCAACTATTTTCAGGATCTAGTTTGATGCCAAATTTGGTAAATATGTCATTGCCAATAATAAACCAATCACTACAATTATTATTATCTATTACCACAAATTCACACACTGCTCTTACATATCCATTATGATATTTAAAGAATAAAGCAGTTTTGTATTTTCCAATTTGATTTAATACTGATCCAAAACCCCTCCAGTTCTTTGTCTTTACAGGTTCTAGTTTTTCCTTATACTTACTATTTAGTTTCATTAAAGTGTTAATAGAAACTACACTACCTGCAGCCCCAGTGTCAAGAATGGCATTCATCTCTTTTCCACATATAATAACAGGCGCTCTAATAGGTGTTATTTTGTAAGTATCATGAGATAAATCTTTGATAATTTCAGCTTCTTCAATGGAAGTTAAAGATGTATTTTTATGAGGTATTGCATCATTCAGGAACATAATATCCTGTTCTAATACATATATCTCATTTTCATCATCACTGTAAGAAATGTTACTTTTACAATCCTCACTATATTCTCCTTTTCATTTTCATGATTACTTTGTTCAAAATCTTGTGAGTTTTCAATAACATTTATTCTTTTCTTACAAGTATGAACTTTAGCCCAAGGTTCATTACATTTGTAGCAAGTGTTATTTTCTTGTCTTTTAGGGACAAGGGGAGCTGAAGGTTTTTTCTTCTCCACTAGTAACCTATTTGTAGTAGGTTTTACTATCTCAACACTTTGCTTGTAATTATTATACCTGGTTTCATATTTGTGGTTCAATAATATTTCATTGCATATATTAATAAACCCAGAAGTATCTCTAATGGGTTCAGTTTTAGCTACAATAATGTCTCTGACTGATATAGGTAATTTATATATTATTTTTTCCTTCCACTCATCATAACCCATTTTTGGATCCATGGCTTTCATGATTTTTATTAAATTCATTAAAAATACCATGGGTTTGTCTCCAGCATTTGGATTATATCTGGCTTTCTCATACAATCTTTGTTGAGTGATTCTAAATTTTGGGCCACAAAATTGCCTTTTAATTAGTGCCTCCCATTCATTCCAGGAGTAGTTAATTCCCTCACTAAATACAGATTCAAACCATAATAAGGCCACATCTGTAAATAAAGATATCAATTTTGATGTAATTTCTTCATCAGGTAATTTGTATGAAAATTTTAAGTTATCAATTCTCTGAATGAATTGTTGCCAATCAGATTTTTAATCCCTGTTAAAAGAAGGGTACTGATCTAACTTAGGCCATTTCTTTTAGTTAGTTTTTGCTTCCCTAACCTGAGGAATATTAAGTAATTCACTTACTTTAGAAAGATGATCATTTATTTCATCCTTTACTAATTTTATATTCTCAGAGCCCATGACACTATGTTCATGTTCAATCATTGGTTTTTCATCTGAGTGTTTCATAAAAACTGTTACTCTTTCCACATAAGAGGTATTATCTTTTAATTTATCAGTATTTTTCAAAATGTTATCTATTTCAATTTCTACTCTTTGTAACCTATCTTTTATTAGAGGTACATGAGTTAAGGTATCATTCACATTTGAAAAAGACAATTTTACATGTCCCTCTATAGTAGCCATAATATTCTGAGAATGCTCCAATTTATTTTCTAAATTCTTAATCTCAGAGTTTAATCTTTTATTTTCATTGATTAATTCATTATTTGAATTCTCAATAATTTTTAACCTATTGGCTGTTGTACTCAATGATTGTGTGAGGTTTAATAATACACTTTCTGTATTATTTTTTGTCTCTCTAGAGAATTCTTCCAATTTTTCAATTCTTAATAATAATTTGCTAATTATTTTTGATTCCATTGGATTTTATTTTAAAAAATATTCAATTCTTTTTGTTTCCAATTCAGAAGACTCATCATCAGGTTCAAGATTTAGCTCATTTGGTTCCATTTTTATATTTATAGCATTATCCTGGTGGTCAATAAAACTATGTACATTGTCCTCATTTAAAGACAAGTTTAACATGTTATTTTAAAATGA
This sequence comes from Hemileia vastatrix, assembly GCA_030280995.1. Taxonomy (NCBI): domain Eukaryota; kingdom Fungi; phylum Basidiomycota; class Pucciniomycetes; order Pucciniales; family Zaghouaniaceae; genus Hemileia; species Hemileia vastatrix. The sequence continues at coordinate 21,223,649 of JASXTE010000001.1, read as the reverse complement.
ATAATTTTTTAAATCCTTATCAATTATATCCAATAACTTTCTATCAATTTCATTACCTATAAGTAATTCATTGTTAGGATTATATAATTGATCCTGAGAAGATGGATGACTTACCAAGGTCTTATTCCATTTCCCCTGCCTCTCCTTGGCTTTCCCCTGTAAGGGTGACTGCTGGAGCCCTTCTGTTTAGGGTTGTTGTAGTTTTGGGCATACCAATCCCACTTCCATTTGCTTACAGTAATTTTTTGGTCCTCCTCTTGGGCTGGAGGTGTGGCTATGGAATTGTTGGGTGAAACTGTTGGTGGTTGAGCCTTTATTTCTACTAGAGCTTGATTGACTTCTATGAAACCCAGAGCTTCTCTTTTCTCCAGATTGTTTATCTGGTCCACTATATTTTTGACTCTTATTGTCAAGGTGTTCAGTAGAGTGGATAGGGAGTGAATTTGTTCTTGTTAGGTATTTCTTGTTTTCTTTATTGATACCTGTTTTAACAGTTTTTCCCTTTCCTCCAGAGAAATTTGTGGAGTGTTGCTGTTTGTGGGGGAATCCTGGCCCTCCATTTGAATGTCCTGTAGCAGGTCTTTCAGCTCTAGCTCTTAAGCTATAAGTTTTTGCCTAATTACTCACAATATCATTGTTGTCACACATTTTTACGTGGAATTTAATCAAAGAATTGAAATTTGAGATTTTAAAACTTCAAAAAGGAGTTTTATCAGTATTTATCAATACCACTGAAGACAATTTTATTACTTACTTGTAGGTATGAAGTGAATTTATAAGTGCCAAAAGTCAAATATGCTTTTATGTGGTCACTTGATTTAACAGGTCTACAATATGTAGCCATGTTTTTATATTTAAAAAAGAAAATCTGTCAGTAAGATTCTTTCTAAATATTAAATGAATTTTACAAACCAATAAAAAGGGATTAAGAGTCCTGTTAAAAGAAAACAATTAATCAGTTTAACTGGTTTATTATCTGCAAAGATCACAAATTTAATTGGTCTATTGACAGACTCCCACTAATAACAACTTTATGTTAAATTAGTGGTAAAAATTTTTATCTGAAAAGATCACAAAATAAATTAGTCTATTGACAGATTCACATTAATAAAAATTATATGTTAAATTAGTGGTAAAATTGTTGATTCAATATCACAATTTTATTATATAACAGGGCTTCTTTTTCTGAAATCACTATATAAGTGACCCCAACCTGTTGTAATTATCCAAATATTCCTATAGGAATTTTATTTACTTTTAGTGTCTTTTTGAATTTTTACTTACTGGAAGATAACTAACAGAATTCTTGAGGAAAGGTCCCCAATTATCAGGCTGAGTTCAAGTAAAAAAATGTGAAATAGCTTGGATGGTCAGTTTTCTAGAAGATTTTAACGGTCCTATATGAATACTGTAGTAAAAATCCAATAAGTATTAAAATATAACTCAATATAAGGGTCTCAGTAATTTTAATCTTACTAATTATATATGGCTTACAATCTTATAGTTGGTAGAAAAATAGATTTAATAAATTCAGATACTATTCAAAGACTTTATAAGTACTATTGATATGTATTGTAATCGTATTGGTTATATGTTTAAATTGTAATGATAAAGAATGTAGAAAACAAGACCCAAAACCCATTGTTCCTACACTATCTCTGATCAATTTTTTTAAAATGAAATAAAAGATAAAATTTAATTTTTTAGCTGAACAACATGTTAATGTACTATGACACCAAAAAAAATAGTCACTCACAGACAGATTTCAATTTGTGGGGCACATTCTAGCAAGTTCCCAAGGAGTAAAATTAAATTAATTAAGGGTGCAAACTGGAATGTTTAGAAAGATCCATCAAGGACATCATCATTATATATAAATCTGAATACTCATATGAACCAAATAATTAAGTTAAAAAGATAATTTTTGAAGGAGTATTAAGATTATGGATTTTCTATGTTCTTGAGGGAAATATATATTATGCACTGGAGGTGAAAAGAACAGCTCTAAGGAAGAGAAGGCACATCTAAATTCATCTTAGAATACCAGGGGGGAAATGTGGGTACCTATCGGTCGGCTCTTCTAGAAGAAGTATAACAGAAGGAAGAAGAGGAGAAAGGAAAGAGGAAAGGAGAAAATTTAAAGAGAAATGAAGAAAATGGAGAAAAATGACTAAAAATAAAGTGACAATGGGATACTGGACTTAATCGGAATAATGACGGTGGTGAACTGAATTACAATAGTAAGTATTTTATATTCTCTCTGCTTAAATATCAATAACTAATGATTAAAAATCTTAAAGCAACCTTTATTAATTTATTTAGTATTTTAAGGGGACAGAAGCGCCACAACAAATAATAAATTGTAATATAGTAGTTAAAATATGATAAGTAATGTATGTGATGGGCTGAATGGGATTATCCAAGGCTCTTTTATAGGAAAGGGGTCCTATGAAGCGCCACTAGATTGTATATACAAAGTGATAATAAAGTGAAACAAGAAAATAATTGAAAATAAGTGAAACATGGATATTGAGAGAAAAATATGAAACAATTTATTAAACCCATGAGTAAGAAACTAATTTTTCCATCCTATATTCCCAAACCAGTTAATTAAAATAATGAGTAACTAAGAAAGTTTTTAACATGAGAAACTGTGAGTAATATACCTAAAACAGACATTACAATGAGTTTTAAGTGGTTTTTATTGAACCAATACAATCATTCCATTTTGATGCAAAAATTTATGTAATCAATTCAATCCTAGTATAAAACAGAATTAAGTAATTTGTTTCAACTATTTCATTAGAGCAATAACTAATTTAAGTGAAAACAAGTAACTAATTTAAAATAAGGATTTTAATATCTTTTATTAAGTAAGTGTTTTAACTTATTTAATAACTTTTCTGACACAATTAAGGGTCAAAAAGCGCCCAATATTTATGGATTATAACATATGAAAAGCTTTATTTTAATATATAAATTTAATTAATTAAGTTTTAATTACATTATAATTCAATTTTACAATTGTAATTATAATATATGTTTATAATTAATTAATCATTAATTTATGAATATTAAATACATAAAAATGCGCCATTATTTATAGAATATAATATATTTTTTGCTTTATGTAAGTGTATAAATAATTTATTTAATAATAAAATTAATATAATACTTATTTTACTTATTTTTAATAAAATATTTATATAATTTTATTATGCAATAAAATATTATTTTAAATACATAAAATACATAAATTTATTCCCTCTTATGGTTCCAATAAAGTATTATAACATTTTACTGGGCTCCTGAGACAGCCTGGCTGACAGTACCTGATAGCAAGTACCAATTCTTATCTTTGATTTAATTTTAGTTTTTATTTCAGCTGTAATTCTTCTGAGAAGATGATGCACTGAATTGAACATTGAGCATGTCAGATTACCTGGTATTGATTCTCAGTTATTCTTAAATCACTAAATGGAATGAGGGATTGTCATTTGCTGGCAGGTGACAATTTTTTTTGTTTTGTTTTGTTTTGTTATTTTATTTTTTATTTTTTTGGAGTCCAGGAATGTTGAGTGATATAGATTTTCCATAAAAGTAGCTTGTTTGATAAAATGATAAGAAGAGATCAAGTGAGCTACATTTTAGAATTAAAAAAAAAAAGATAAATATATAAGACCTAATGATCCACTCAATGGGGGATCACCATTCACCCTGGTTAGGCCTGGTTAGCCTCAGGATGAAGCTAGTCAACATTACGCAAAAAATTAAAAACTAAAAAATTAATAGGAAGCAGCCAGCGAGGATATTGAACATTGTTTTGATGCTCTACACATCAAATAGCCTTATCAATTGTAGAGATTGTAAACATCAGATAGAATCCATCACAAGGAGTGGAAGTTGAAAAGTCAGTCCGTCGGCATATTGGATATGGATCTTGCATAGTGCTCGCTCTTGTTTCTCGCTTGGCTTTTTCTTTTATTCAATTCTTCCAATGGATCTCTCAAAACTCAATCCTGACTGGGATCCTTCTCATCTCTGGTCTTCATCCCCCCCATCTTCTCCCATCTCCCACCATGAACAATCTAATCCTGATCTGCCCTCACTCGTCATCAATGATCATCACCCATCTCAAATATCTCCTCCATGGCAGCCTTCATCCGCTGACTCTGATGCTTTCTATGATTTCGACAACTCTGATCAGCCTTCCTTTCCTCCCTTTCAATCTGCTTCCCTGTCTGATCTCAATTTCGAAAATATCCAACATGACTCTCATTCACTCAACTTCTCTCCTAATATCAACGACTTCGACGATCAAAATGATGACGATTTCGGTGATTTCAATGACAATGTCGACACAAATGACCTTTCTTTCCCCCAAACTCCTGCCTTACCCTCTTTTTCTTCTTCTCCGTCTCCATCTTTATCACCGCTTGTCCCACTCAAGCTTCCCGAACCGCCATTGTCTGCACCTGACATTAAACTTATCCTTGATCCACTTCTCGATATTTGCTTCCCAACTGATGCATCTTATAGTCTCTTATCCGATGACCCGCTCTCTGAAAAACCTAACATATTATTAACTGATGAGTTGAAATCTGCTTGGACAATGCTTGTCGGCCCCTCTCAAAGTGAGGGACCTGAAAAATTACCTCTTGTGGAATGGAAAAGAAGCCGCATCCGGCGGGAATCCTTGATTGCGCTCAAAATCCCTGTCGACCTTAACGATGTGAGCTATTCATCTTGATCTGAATCTCCCTGACTCATTTTAGCTCTCACTTGACGCTTTTCTTTTTAAAAAAAGTTCTTGTCCGCACCACCTCTCCCCAAATTAGCTCTCACCATTGATACTTCGTCTCTTAATCCCAACTCAGAATTATCTAACACCATTTCATCTAAAATTGCTTTAGGCAAAGAACCTGATTTTGATACTAGGCGCTGTAATGAACTATTGTCTTTATCAGAAGGTGTGATTTGATCAAGTTTTTGTTTTTTTTTCTTCCCCAACTGCTTGTGACTCATTCAACTCTTGTATGTCTTTGCTACTCAAATTGAAGACTCACTTAATGAGCGTTCCCTTGAAGAATTAGAAAATCTCAGGAAGGAAATGACCAACATGACCCAGGTTCTTTCTGATGTTCTTTCACATCGTCTTCAAGTTCGAGAGCAGATAGTTCAAGATGCTGAAACCTACAATGCTATGATTTCAGTTACGTTCTTTGGATTGATTTTGTCAAACTAGCTGACACTCACATCTACATCTGCATCATTATCATTATATTGCTTTTTTGCAGGATTTGATATCGGCCGCGCATAAAATCAAAGCTTCCCCTTCTCCTAGTGGTGCTAGGCCATCGCCGAATACGACGTGGCGAAATTCGTTGAGTGGGGGTGTTATATCTAACAGAGGTAATTCTTAGGTTATTTTATCATTTAATTACATTTTATGCATCTAATCAACTCTTCTCGCTTCTCTCTCTAAAAGATTCTAAAAGGTTTATAACTCGTTGAACCAAAAAAAAAGTGAAGGAAAAAACTAGGGAAATGATTTTTTTTTACTTAATTAATCATTAAATTCTTGATCTGTAGAGTATGTTCTGAAGCCTTTTGTTTCTTTATACTACATACATATATATATATGAATATATATATTTATATATCTATCTGGATTTCGCTTTTTGACAATTGTTGTTTCATTATCCTTGTTTCTCCAAATGTCAGTATTTATTTAACATATTTTCTCTCTTTCTCTCTCTCTCTTTCTGTCTGTGTGTGCGTGCGCGTGTGCGTGTGTTTTTCTATTTAATTTCTATTCAGTTGTAAACAAAAAAAATATTTTTATAATGATCTCAAAGTAGATCAATTATATGTGTATATATGCATACTGATCATATCCTTAAAGATGCTGTGATTATCATCTTGTCAATATATATATATAGAGAGAGATATTAATTCTTTTATAGTTTTAGAAGCAAAAAAGTGAGACTAGATGAGACTCAAGTCATTTATTTCACGGTTCATTCCGAAGTAAAATTATCAGGGCCCTATCTCGCAGAAGACACTAGCCTAACTTTTGTTCCGCATTTGCAGAACAATGAGCCATTCTTCCCTTCTGCAGGACTAGAGGCTTAGCCCACTGAACCAGTGATTCAAGCTGCAGATGAGATGAATTTAGGACAGATAAGTAGAAACAACTCATGACAGTTAGTTAGTTAGCAAATAAGCTTGAAGATGGGACAATTCAATGAATCAGCTGATGTGGCCAGTTGAGAGTTGGTTTCTTTCTGTTAGTATGATCAAAGCTAAAGCAGGATGGATAATCAAAACTGTTTTAGTTAATTGAAGGTAAGGAAGTGAGTGGGACTTGCTATCAAATCTTCAACCAAAACAGATGAATTCAATTGAGTTCATTTGCAGACCCTTAATGCTTTATGATGATCAACACACTCATCACAATTTATCATGATTTTTTTAATATGAAAATGATTATTATTCTTCTCTCATGAATGATTTACTCTCACAACAAAAACAAAATGAGTTTGAACACTAAGATGGTGGTTAATTAAAACCTATTAGAACATTTAGATGTTTTTTTCTTCTTCTTCTTCCTTTATGCTTCTAACTCTGAATTCAATTGAATCATCTGAACCTACCTTTTAAGAGAAACTTCAAGTCATCAGCTTCTTCTTTCCAAAAGGAACATCTAAATTCAATGATGTATTTAGTTTCCTCCTGAAGAAAAGCACTTAGTTACTATTTTCCACCGCTCATCTGGACTTTACACTATCAGTGAAAAACTGTAAAGAACCTTTTTCTCCCCTTATAGAGTAGGAACCCACAGTGAACACTAATGAACTAAGAACTTAAGGCAAAGATAAAGTTGGTTTTTAATAAAGGGGTCCAATTTCAAGATGAAGAGCTTCATCCCAAGATGGTATTATGGAAATACATTCAAAAGATGATGATGACTCAATAATTGAGTCATATTCTGTCATGATTGCATCGATTTAAAAACCATGTTAAAGATTTTTAATTTGACAATGGGATAAAATACATTTTCAAAAATCTACTTTAAAGCTTCTAAAAGTTATATTGGGTACTGATCTGGATGATATTGAGTTGTCTACACATTTAACTTCTTAAGAGAATAATTCACCTGTTCTGCTACATTTGTATACACCTTGATCATTTGATCATTTATCCCAATCAAGATAAGATTGAAACCATACATCAGGAAAAAAAAAAGAGGGGTAGAGGGAGAGGGAGGGTCAGCCTAGGTATCCCCAGGACTGAGTATTTCTTATGGTTAAAATATGATAACCTTAATTACATTGAGCTTATTACTTAAAAATAAGGTTATAATACTTATATATATGGTTATAATACATATATATAATTATTACACTATTATATGACTTATAGTAGTTTAAATAGCTTATCCATAGCCTAATAATACTTATTAAGGTGTTAATGGAGTCATAATATACTTATCTTAGGTGATATTAAGTAATTATAGACATACATAAGTATATATGTATACATAAACCTCATATTCAGTGAAATATGTAGTTATATTATGTATATTTAGGTCTAAAAGTGGGGTTTAACCTCTAGATAGCCTATAAACTTTATTTTTCTGCTTATTTTAGGTCATATGGACGTATCCAGTGGACTCACAATGCCTAGACAAGCATATACACATATTTCAGACACATACATCCAGTGTCAGCCTAGATATCTCCAGGACTGAGTAATTCTTATGTTTAAAATAAGATAACCTTAAATACATTAAGCTTATATCTTAAAAATAAGGTTAAAACACTTATATATATGTTTATAATACATATATATATAATTATTACACTATTATATAACTTATAATAGTTTAAATAGCTTATCCATACCCTAATAATACTTATTAAAGTTTTAATGGAGTCATAATATATTTATCTTAAGTGATATTAAGTAATTATTGACATACATAAGCTTATAAGTATACATAAATCTCATATTCAGTGAAATATGCAGTATATTATGTATATTTAGGTCTATAAGTGGGTTTTAGCCTCTTAATAGCCTATAACCTTTGTTTTTCTGCTTGTTTTAGGTCATATGGATGTATCCAGTGGACTCACAATGCCTACACAAGCATATACACCTATTTCAGACACATATATCTAGTTTGGACAACTTAATCTGCTTCCTTGGATGGATTTTCACGGATTTATGGGTTGGGATATGATTACTGGGTTAATATGGATACTTGGGGATGTTATTGGGAGCTTGGACAGTTAATTTGGTTCCTTTATATGCTTTGGGTTTTATTATATACTCTTTGGATGAGTTATTTTACCTGTTTCTTTATGGTATCCACTTTTATCTGAATTTTCTATTTATGGTATGGGTCTGTGTTATCATTAATTGTGATGGAGGGTCCTTACTGGAGGTGTGTGTGTTGAATCTGCTTCAAGTGGAGGCCATGGGGAGGTGATGGGCCCTCACAGTGCTGTAATTTCCGGGGATAGCAGTGACATCATCTGGATTGAAGCTCTGTGCACTCCAGTGGATTTTGGTATAAGTAATGGAGGATTTTGACAGCTATTGGACATCACTTACTTACTAAAATTCAATTAAACATTTAAACACAATTATTATCATTTAGAAATATATTATAAAGCCTTTATAAATTGATATTATCATTATATAAGCTATAAATATATTCTATTTATCTATTTTCCACCACTAGCACTCATTTAAATCCAAGTATTGTGAGTTTTGTTTGAGTATAACTATTTTATTAGTCTTCCCCTGAGGTTAAATCACTAAATAATTTATCAATAAGTAGTAGGGCCATTAATAAATACTATTAAATCATACTTATATACCAGATACACTGACAATTGGGGGTCTTTCCTTAGTTTTTACTTATTATTTATTATAAGCCTTGGGATGTGATTTTTACTTTAGTATAGCTCAAACAAGCCTAATATTTGGGTCTGCTGCACATTAGTGGGTCATCATAACTCAGTGATTGTGGAAAAGAACCCTTATCATAATTGTACTAATTTTTTATAATAAAAATTAGGTATTTACAGTAGTAACTGTACCCAATATAAACCCAAATTCACTTGGTATTTGGTCACCTATATAACACCCAATTAAATTTGTATTTGGTTAAAGCTTGGTAAGCTATTAATTCACCCTTATAAAGGTCTAGTTAAACTTATTATTTTATCTTTAACTAATTTTTTTTGAATTTTTCTTACATTTTATTTAAGTAAATAAAGATTTAAATTCAGGGTAAGCTCCAGTGCTTTTTTATTAGTAATTACATTGCTAATACTTTTAATCTACTAATTCCAATAGGTTTTCCTTTCTGTAGACGTGATATATTGTTATTCTTATCAATATTAGTGCTCCCCAGGACAGTGTATGTGAAAAGCCTGCTTATAATACCAGGTCTAAAGCTAACAAAAACATTGCTCCAGGACATAACCATGGAGGGTCAATCATACCCCCAGCCAGAGCAAATGAGTATAGAGGAAAAAGACACCCTCTTAAAAAAGATTACCATAAAAAAGACGTCTCCTCCTCTGCAGGATCAACTATCCCATTTTGCAAAACAGGTCCTGAATTTGGAGGAATCAGAGTCTCTCATGCTCAAGGAGGTAGAGCAATTGCAAAACAATTGCAAGGTAGGATTCCAGCAGATGAATCAATCAGTGGCAGATCTAAAGGGAGGCCAGCCAAGTCAGCAACCCCCTACCCCAGGAGAGTCACATCACTCCCAGGAGAAAATACTGGTAGGCAAATGGAAGTGGGATTGGTTCCATCAACAATGGTCCAGTAACAGCTGCAACAGGGATCCTCCTCCTCAGTTCACCCCTACAAGGGAAAACAAAAGGGCCAAAAATCAGGGCTCACACAAATTTTGTGGTAATTAAATTACCCTCTCAGATTAAACACAATACTGATAATTACAATGTAGGTAATATTATTGATGTTAAATCTGTGCAGAAAATAGAGGAGGACTTAAGAAAATTAGGTTTTGATGTAGATACACCACACAATATGGGGGGCGGACTTGCTAGCAAGTCCGCAACCTTGGACCCAAACTCACCATAGATTGAACACACATTGAGCTATTGATAAAGGAGCCATACAATCAGGAATGAACACCACTCAGAAGAACAGTTTTAGGTGGGTGTTCAAGTAGAGTTCAGTATGGGTTCAGTATGAGTTCAGTCTGAGTTCCATCTGAGTTCCATCTGAGTTCAGGTTGAGGACTTGCTAGCAAGTCCACCCCCTATATTGCGTAGTGATACACCTGACTTGTCTTTTGTAAATAACAACATTAAAATTTATAATACAGTTAACCCTCAGTTTCCACCACTTACTAGTGAGATGAGAAGTGCACAAGAAAGTGAGAGAATTGAGAAGAAAGACATGGAGTATTTTAACAATAATCCAACTGTCCATAGAATTGTTTCAGCATTGTGGAATAGAATGACTGATTGTGAAGAACAGAAAGTTAAGCTCACAAGTGATACAATTTCATCCTTAACATTGAACATTTCTCAACTGGCAACACATAATAAAGAATTAGAGAATGAACATTTGTCTCTAACTCTTAAATATGATTCATTGAGTAATAAATATAGTGAACTTTCAAAAAAATTCTGTGAGTTGGAAAAATTGTATGAAGCACCCTTGTTGAAAACTGAATCAAGAACTAAGTTATCTTTTGCCCAGAAAAATCAAAGTGTCTCTGAGATACTACAAAAATTGACTAAAGTGGAGATTTAAACTGCCAATCTACTAATAAACCAGGATAATCATAAGTATACTCAGTATAATAATAATCCTTTCATTGGAAAAAGTGAATCTCATTCCTTCCCTATACCACCACAACTAAAACCATCTGGTGGTAGTGTCAAATCTGAAAATGTACGTCACAAATATGTACAGGAGGAAATACAAGATCATTTATCAAGAGTAAATGAGTTATTGAATTTACCTAAGATTAGTGAAATAAAATCCAATCAGAAGAACTGGTCTAAGATAGATCAGTACCCAACTTATGATGGGGAAGCTAGCTCTGATTGGCAACATTTTATTCAAAGAATTGACAACTTGAAATTCTCATATAAGCTACCAGATGAAGAAATAACATCAAATTTAATTTCTTTATTTAAGGATGTTGCTTTATTATGGTTTGAAGCTGTCTTGAGTGAGGGTAAAAATTACTCTTGGGCTGAATGGAAACAACTAATTGAAAAATAATTTGGAGGTTCTAAATTCAGGCTTACTCAGCAGAGACTTTATGAGAAGACTAGGTATAATCCGTTGAATGGTGACAAACCTATGGTATTTTTAATGAATTTAAATAAATTATTTCAAGCCATTGAGCCTCATATGGATTTTAAATTATGGAAATATAAGATAATATATAAATTACCTATATCTGTCAGAGACATTGTTGTATCTAGAACAATTAATGTTACTTAATATTCTGACTTTATTAATATTTGCAATGAAATATTACTAAACCATAAGTATGAAGCAAGGTATTCCACTTATAAACAAAATATTGAACCTGTTAAAAATCAGAATTCAAAAATACTTCAGGAGAAGCAGAAAAAACCTACTGCACCTGTAGTACCAAAAAAGTATGAAACAAATACTTGTTATAAGTGTAACAAACCTTGGGTTAAAGGTCACAAATGTGAGAAGAATATAAATATTGTTGAAAATCAATGTGAATCTGAAACTGAAACTTAAAAAAGTAAAGAATCAAGTGATTATGACAGCAATATCTCATATAGTGATGAAAATGAAGTCTGTATGTTGGAAGATGATTTGTCCATCTTTGAAAATCCAATATTAAATATGGACTCAAATGAATCTTTATTGAATCTTGAGGATGCTGAAATCATTAAAGATATACAAGCTGATAACTTTAGAATGACACCTATCATGGTTCCAGCTATCATTTCTGGCAAAAATGTTAATATAGTATTGGACACAGGAGCTTCTGGTCCTGTTGTTTCTACTAATACATTACAGAAAATTGATAGTGAATATAAGTCTAAGCTTGAACCCCTTCAAAGTAAAAATTGGAGAGGTTTTAGATAATTACTACACCCCATTGGTAGATACAAAGCTGCTGTTTTCTTTAAACATCAACATGGTTATGTAAGAGTAACTTGTGACTTTGTAGTAATGGATAATACTAACTGTAGTAACTGTTTTATCATTGGAAATGATATTCTGACTAAGATTGGTGTGAAATTAGACCCTGCTAATAACAATTTTACAATTGTCATGAATGGTAAAAGGAAATTTAAAATAAATTCTTTTAACACAGTCTTACACATTGAGTCAGTAACAAATATTCCGTGCAAAGGAAGAGAATCCAATGAGATGGAACTTCTGGAAACAGAAATTTCTAAAGCATCTTTTGGCACTCAGATAAGTGAAGCTGAGAAAAACAATATTTTGGACTTAATTAAAGCATTTCCAATGGCTTTAGCACATGGTACAAATGAACTTGGCCTTGTAAAAGATCATGAGATGAAAATTAGTTTAACCTGTGATATTGATAATATTCCTGCTAGTCTTAAAAAGAAACCATACCCTGCTTCACCAATGAAGAGGAAAGACATAGAGGATAATATTAAGATGTTATTAAAAATGAACATTCTTGAAAAGGTTGAAACTACACCAAAATATTGTGTAATATCACCAGTGCTAATTTCTTATGAACAAGATAAAGCAAGACTGTGCGGTGATTATAGAGCATTAAATACATTTACAGTAGATGATATTTATCCCTTTCCAAGGATTGCCTCTATACATGCTACCCTTAAAGGTGCTAAATATATAGGTTTCCTAGATGGAAATAAAGGGTACCATCAAATTCTTGTTGAAAAGAATTCACAGAACTTTTTGTTGATAAAAACAAACATGGGAATTTATAAATATGTCAGGATGCCATTTGGACCTAAAAATTCTCCATCAGTATTTCAGAATTTAATGGATATAACATTCCATAATGAAATGATTGAAGGATGGTTAATTGTATACATTGATAAGATCATAGTGTTCTCTAAGACATATGATGAACACTTAATCCATTTAAAGAAGGTATTTTAGAAAATGGATGAAATAAAAATGACCCTTGCATTGAAAAAATTTAAATTTGGGTTTGAGTCTTTAAAAGTGCTTGGTCATATTGTATCTGGCTTAAAAATATGTGTAGACCAAAATAAGGTGGCTGCAATAAAGAATATTGGCATTTCTCAAAATGTAAAGGATGTACAATCTTTTCTTGGTATGTGTGGTTATTATAGACAATATATAAAAAACTACCAATTAATTGCTGCACCATTGACCACACTGATAAAGAAATCAGAAGCTTTCACTTGGAATAATGAAAGACAGCAGGCTTTTGATAAGTTGAAAGAATGTTTGATGACAGCTCCTATCTTGGGATTACCAGATTTCCAATTGCCTTTTGTATTATATACAGATGCAAGTTTTATTGGCCTGGGTGCTGCTTTGAATCAAAAACAACTTATTGAAGGAAAAATGTCAGAAGTAGTAATTTTCTATATTTCACGTACTCTAAGAAGTAGTGAATTCAAATATGGTGCTACTCAACTTGAATGTTTGGAAGTAGTATGGGCTCTTGAGAAGCTACATTATTACCTTGAAGACCAAAAATTTGTGTTAATAACTGACTGTAGTGCAGTTAAGTCACTCTTAAACATGAAAACTCCTAATAGATACATGTTTAGATAGTAATTAGCTGTACAAGAATACAGAGGATGGATGAATATTACACATAGAGCATGAACCTTACACTCTAATGTAGATTTGTTATCTAGAGTACCTCTGCCTAATAATGATTATAAACCTGCTTATGTTCCTGAGTCAGAGATTATTAACATTTATGGCATTTATATTGTAGATCTTGAGGATGAATTTATGCAATCAATTCTTGACATGTATGCTTCAGATCCTGACTTGAGTAAACTCACTACAATATTAAATGATCCATCTAATGCTTCAATGAATGTTTTAATAAAAACATTACCAAATAAGTATAAAGAGGCATTAGAAAAAGGAAAATTTTCCATTGAGGATGGTTTTATATATTAAAAGAAAAAATTAAGTAATTTAATTGTAATTTCCCCTTCAATGAAGGAGTTAATGTTAAGTATATGTCATGATAATATCTTAGCAGGTCATTTTGACTACCATGAAACATTAACCAGAGTAAAAAACACAGCTTGGTGCATTAGCATGTCTGAGGATGTTGAAAAATATGTTGAGACATGTGATTCTTGTCAAAAATCTAAAAGATTAACAGGCAAAAGGACTGGTTTATTACAACAAATTGAGAAACCAAAATCTCCATGGGAAATAATTAACATGGACTTTGTAACAGGTTTTCCAATAGCAGGGCATATGAGTTATAACTTATGCTGGGTAATTGTAGATAGATTTACAAAGATGTGTAAATTTATTACTACCCACAAAGAGGTTTCTGCAAAGGACTTAGCTTTTTTATGGTGGAAACAAATGTTAAATATAGCAGTTTTCCTCAAGGCAATAGTTTCTGACAGAGATCCTAAATTTAATTCTGAGTTCTGGACATCACTTATGGATGTATCAGGGCGTCAATTAAAACTTTCTACAGCACATAATCCAAAAACTGATGGGCTATCAGAAAGAATGATACAAAATTTAGAAGATATGATAAGAAGATATTGTGCTTTTGGTATTAACTTTAAAGAAAATTACAAATTCACACATGATTGGGTAACCTTTATCCCAGGTTTAGAATTTTCATACAATAGTACAGTACATTCTGTCCCTGGCAAAAAGCCATTTGAGTTATGGTTGGGTTATGTACCTAATACCCCTGCTAAAACTCTTAATAAATTACCTAGATTGAATATCCATACAGGTACTAAATCTTTTCTTCAGATGCAAGAATCATGCAGAAAACATGCTCAAGAATGTATAAATAAGGCATTTGAGCATGAGAAGAAAAGAGGGGATAAATCCCATAAAGAACAAATGTTCAAAGAGGGTGATGAAGTCCTTATTTCTACACTACATTTCAATTTAAATGGTAATTTTAAATTGAAGGATCCATTCATTGGACCATTTTTAGTAAAAAAGATGGTTGGTAACAATGCTGTTGAGGTTATTCTATATGCACCATATGATAGAAAACATCCAGTATTTCCTATTTCTCTTATAAAACCATACCATTCTAATTATACTGCTCTATTTGCAAAAAGATCAGGAAGGCATAAGCAGAAACCTGAAGATATAGTTGAAAAGGCAGAAATTGAAAAGATACTTAAAAAGAGACACCTTACTAAAGAAAAGGGAGTTGAGTATCTATTAAGATTTAAAAATAAATCAAGTGAATATGACCAGTGGATTCCAGAAAATGAAATCTCTGATCTTAAAAATATCTTGAAAAATTTTAAATCAAAATAATACTGTTTATTCAGTATATCTATTATAGAAAAATTAAAAAAAAACTTTTCTATTCACTCCTTACTTATTAATTAAAATATCTTAACATTTTTTTATTGTTTTTTTTGGGTGAGGGAGTGTCAGCCTAGATATCTCCAGGACTTAGTAATTTTTATGTTTAAAATAAGATAACCTTAAATACATTAAGCTTATATCTTAAAAATAAGGTTAAAACACTTATATATATGTTTATAATACATATATATATAATTATTACACTATTACATAACTTATAATAGTTTAAATAGCTTATCCATAGCCTAATAATACTCATTAAGGTGTTAATGGAGTCATAATATATTTATCTTAAGTTATATTAAGTAATTATTGACATACATAAGCTTATAAGTATACATAAATCTCATATTCAGTGAAATATGCAGTATATTATGTATATTTAGGTCTATAAGTGGGTTTTAGCCTCTTAATAGCCTATAACCTTTGTTTTTCTGCTTATTTTAGGTCATATGGATGTATCCAGTGGACTCACAATGCCTACACAAACATATACACCTATTTCAGACGCATATATCCAGTTTGGACAACTTAATCTGCTTCCTTGGATGGATTTTCATGGATTTATGGGCTGGGATATGATTACTGGGTTAATATGGATGCTTGGGGATTTTATTGGGAGCTTGGAAAGTTAATTTTGTTCCTTTATATTCTTTGGGGTTTATTATATACTCTTTGGATGAGTTATTTTACCTGTTTCTTCATGGTATCCGCTTTTATCTGTTTATTCTATTTATGGTATGGGTCTGTGGTATCATTAATTGTGATGGAGGGTCCTTACTGGAGGTCTGGGTGTTGAGAATTCTTGAATCGGATGCCATGGGGAGGTGATGGGCCCTCACAGTTCTGTAATTGCCGGGGATAGCAGTGACATTATCTGGATTGAAGGTCTGTGCACTCCAGTGGATTTTGTTATAAGTAAGGGAGGATTTGACGGGTTATTAGACATCACTTACTTACTACAGATTAAAAAAACACTACAACACAATTATTATAATTTATAAATATATTATAAAGCATTTATAAATTGATATTATCTTTATATAAGCTATAACTATATTCTATTTATCTATTTTCCACCACTAGCACACAAATAAATCCAAGTATTGTGAGTTTTATTTGAGTATAACTACTTTATTAGTCTTACCCTGAGGTTTAATCACTAAATAATTTATCAATAAGTAGTTGGACCATTAAAAAATACTATTAAATCATACTTATATACTATATACACTGGCATCCAGTTTGATCAACTTAATCTGCTTCCTTGGATGGATTTTCACGGATTTATGGGCTGGGATATGATTACTGGGTTAATATGGATGCTTGGGGATTTTATTGGGAGCTTGGAAAGTTAATTTTGTTCCTTTATATTCTTTGGGGTTTATTATATACTCTTTGGATGAGTTATTTTACCTGTTTCTTCATGGTATCCGCTTTTATCTGTTTATTCTATTTATGGTATGGGTCTGTGGTATCATTAATTGTGATGGAGGGTCCTTACTGGAGGTCTGGGCGTTGAGAATTCTTGAATTGGATGCCATGGGGAGGTAATGGACTCACAGTGCTGTAATTGCCGGGGATAGCAGTGACATTATCTGGATTGAAGGTCTGTGCACTCCAGTGGATTTTGGTATAAGTAAGGGAGGATTTGACGGGTTATTAGACATCACTTACTTACTACAGATTAAAAAAACACTAAAACACAATTATTATAATTTATAAATATATTATAAAGCATTTATAAATTGATATTATCTTTATATAAGCTATAACTATATTCTATTTATCTATTTTCCACCACTAGCACACAAATAAATCCAAGTATTGTGAGTTTTATTTGAGTATAACTACTTTATTAGTCTTACCCTGAGGTTTAATCACTAAATAATTTATCAATAAGTAGTTGGACCATTAAAAAATACTATTAAATCATACTTATATACTAGATACACTGGCATCCAGTTTGGTCAACTTAATCTGCTTCCTTGGATGGATTTTCACGGATTTATGGGCTGCGATATGATTACTGGGTTAATATGGATTCTTGGGGATGTTATTGGGGGCTTGGACAGTTAATTTGGTTCCTTCATATGCTTTGGGTTTTATTATATACTCTTTGGATGAGTTATTTTACCTGTTTCTTCATGGTATCCGCTTTTATCTGTTTATTCTATTTATGGTATGGGTCTGTGGTATCATTAATTGTGATGGAGGGTCCTTACTGGAGGTCTGGGTGTTGAGAATTCTTGAAGTGGACCCCATGGGGAGGTGATGGGCCCTCACAGTGCTGTAATTTCCAGGGATAGAAGTGACATCATCTGGATTGAAGGTCTGTGCACTCCAGTGGATTTTGGTATAAGTAAGGGAGGATTTTGACGGTTATTGGACATCAATTACTTACTGCAATTCAATTAAACATTTAAACACAATTATTATCATTTAGAAATATATTATAAAGCCTTTATAAATTGATAGTATCATTATATAAGCTATAACTATATTTTATTGATCTATTTTCCACCACTAGCACACATAAAAATCCAAGTATTGTGAGTTTAATTGAGAATAACTATTCTATTAGTTTTTCCCTGAGGTTTATTCACTAAATCATTTATCAATAAGTAGTAGGAGCATTAATATTTACTATTAAATCATACTTAGATACTAGCGCACACTGAGAATAAACTAAGAGGGGTAGAGGGAGAGGGAGAGGGAGAGGGAGAGGGAGAGGGAGAGGGAGAGGGAGAGGGAGAGGGAGAGGGAGAGGGAGAGGGAGAGGGAGAGGGAGAGGGAGAGGGAGAGGGAGAGGGAGAGGGAGAGGGAGAGGGAGAGGGAGAGGGAGAGGGAGAGGGAGAGGGAGAGGGAGAGGGAGAGGGAGAGGGAGAGGGAGAGGGGATGTGGGATGGGGGATGGGGAACTTTTATGAAATTCTGTACCTCTACTGAATTTATTAGTGGTTTTTTTTTAAGTTCTGGAAAATCCACACTTATCTAAGTGTGAATTTCTGAAGCACACTAGTCTCAACACTTGTGTATTTCACAATTGTAATAAGATTCTTATTTCACTCAAATATGAACTTTTCTCATTCAAAAGGGGTGATTTCACCATAAAGTTTCATTTCACTGATTTGTCATCATCATCTCATTCATACATGGCATAACACTAGCATAACACTTCATAACTCAAACTTTTGTACATCATTTATGTTTTGTTACCATATAAGAGTCATGCAATCCTTGCTCTCAAATTGTGAGATGAGCCGGTTTCACAGCTCTTTATCTCCTCTTGGATTCTGATTCTGATCTTGAAGAAGACTTTGTTTGTATATAAAAAATGACCAGGATATGTTACCTTTTTTGCAGAAATCCACAAGAACTTCATACATTTAAGTATACCATCTAGTCACTCCTAAACCCATCTTGTTGGGAAGTCCTTTTTTGTCTGGAAGATTTTGATGGAGGTATAATGGAATTGGTAGGTGGATTTGAATATTTCAAGGTCAAAGTATGTATGAATTTATCTTTTATTTTAATTACTCAATTTAAAGAGGTAAAATGTTTTATAATTATTATTATAACTTATGATTTATAATGATGTTGTAGTAAATACTAAAAAAAAAAAAAAAAAAAATTAATAAATAATTGATTGAAGTAATGGTATGATAAAATAATAAGTAATTAAAGGATGATCTAAAACAACCAGAAAGGGGAGGCCTTATATAGGCAAAAGAGAGACAAAGCACAGAGTTAAAATCCTATATACAGGAGTATGAGAGAAGGAAAAGAAAATTCCAGAGAAAATATTTTCAAATAATAAGATTGTTCTAGAAAGAATGTGTTTAAAATATGTATTTACTGTATATGTCAAAATAAATTTATTTATTTAAAAATTACTGTAAGTTTCATTTTTAAATAAGTAATTTGATTTTTTTTGTATATATTTATATTTATTTAATTTTTATTTCAATATTAAATTTTATTTTAATATTAATTTTTATTTCTTTTAACCTGTCATTGAGCACAGTGTTAAGAAATAAAAAATATAAGGGACATTTAATATTAATTTTAATAATTTACTAAATTTACTTTTTTGTAAATAGTTAATTTATGACAAGTAAATTTAAAGTAAATATATTTTAATTAATAATATATAAGAAATAAAAAGGTGTGGCTTCATACCAGTAAATAATTAATTATTCTACTGGGTAAGTCTAGCAGCCTGGCTGACACATCTGATCCCAGTTTTAGACAGATATTCAGGACTTCTGTTGGCAAGTTGTCTAGAAGAAGGAGAAGAAGGAGAAGAAAATAGAAAGGAATAGCAGGAAATAGGAATAAGGGAGTATAAAAAGGAAATGATAATAATGAAAAAATTTAAAAACTTAAGAAAATAAGAAAAAGAAGTAAAGAAATGCAACAACACTTTATGAGGAGAGACACAATAGAGAGGTTTAATTTATTTATAAAATATTTATTTTAAGTAAGTCAAATTTTCTGTACAGCTAACAATTATTATTACTAATAGACTTAAGGCAACCTTTAACTAATTATTTAATATTTAAATTAGAATTATAATACTAATAAAATAACAAATAATGTGTTTGTATATATTTTAAAATATTTTAGAATGTAAGTAATAAGTTATGAGGCTACAGGGGGTTAGTCAAGACCTTTATATAGGTAAGGGGCTCTCTGAAGCGCCACATTAATGTATATAGAATTAAAAAAATAAAATAAAAATAACATGTACCAAAATATAAGTAAGTGCAAGGGAACCCATGAAACAAGTAACTAACACACATGAGTTAGAGCCTAAAATTCCCCAAAATTAATCCCAAACATTTACAATAAGATTAGGAAGTAATTAAATAAGTTTGAGACACAATAAAACAATTATTTTAATTTAAAACATGTCTGATAACTCTTTTAAAGAAACCAATTTTAAGTGAAACATAAAAAGGAACTTATTTTAACACATAAAAATAGTGTAATTAATTAATTTAGTATAAAACGTGAGTAATTGATTATTTTAACTACTTTTATTAGTGTAAAAATTATTTTTAAGTTAAACCAAATACTTATTATAACAAAATTACTAATTTTTAAAATAAAACATTAATAATTTATTTAATAAAGTGTTTTAACTTGTTTAATACTTTGATGACATAATTATGAATCAAAAAAGCGCCCAATATTATTATTTAATAAGATATGTAAGGCTTTATTTAATGTATAAATTTAATTACATTATAAGTTAATTTAACACTTATAATTATAATATATGTTTATAATTAATTAATACTTAATTTATATTTATTAGGGGGTATCAATGTTCAGGGATCTGCAATTAGGGATCGGGAAATTTTTTTTCCCAGGATCAGACATTATTAATTGTGGAAGATTCTTATCCACTAGCCCCAGGGCTAGTAGATAAGGAATCCACAATAATGCATTATCCTGCCTCTTATACCCCAATTTCCATTCCTAATTCCTGATCCCAAACTCATCACATCCATGAGACATATCCAGAGAGTACTCCAAGATGTGGTTATGGCAGAAAGTTGTGCAACATGTGGTTATGACAGAAAGTTGTCCAAGATGTGGCTATGAAAAAATTGAGTAAAAAAATGTCAGATAAGAGGTGAACATTGACATGTAAAATGTTTAATAACCCAATTATTAGCAAAAATAATTGCGGAAGATAATTGGGGTATAAGGATTTTTATCTGCAATTAAATTAATTGCAGATCCCTGAACATTGATACCCCCTATTAAGTGATGAGTGGGAACAGGGAATTTATCACCAAAGCAACAGGTGAGGTGTGTAGCTAGAAATATATATATATTATTATTATTATTATTATTATATGTTCAGCACCAAAAATAAGTAACATAAAGTGAAGAGAGACACATAAGAATAGTATCCCCCTCCCCCAATGAGTTGTCATGTGACTTTCATGAATGTGATGAGTTTGGGATCATGAATCCAAAAAAAAAAAAAAAAAACAGAAATTGAGGTATAAGAATCTTCCTCAATTAATAATATCAGTTCCCAGCAAAAAAAAAAAAAAAAAAAATTAAAAAAAAAAAAAAAATTAAAAAAAAAAATTTAAAAAAAAAAAAAAAAAAAAAAAAAAAATTTCCTGATCTTTAATGAATGGTGGATCCCTGAACATGGAGAGCCCCTAATAAAATAACTATAATGGTTAATAAATAGTGGATGACATGGTGATTATAGTCTCTGATGAACTCATTAACTCATTGTTTTACTTACTTACACGTATTTGATCACTTGAATCCTATAACACTTCCCCTTGATACCATCCTTCCTTATGGTTTGTAAAAAGAGAGAGAGGGAAAGAAGCATGCATCTTTTTTATTTTTTTTATTTTTTTTAAAAAATTAAAAAATATGAGATCACAACTACTCAAAGCATCACATCACATCACATCACATCTAAAGTAAAAATAAGTTTTTTGTTGTCAAATTCAATTATTATTATTATTATTATTATTAGGTAAAAGATGGGTGTACTTTCTAAAACTGTGTGGTCTCAAGTTTGATATGCAGGTTACCCAACATCTTATATTTCACACAAACTATACAACAAACCAAACCAAGAAATGAAATGAATAGGGGTCACCATATCTTCATAACTAACCATCCACCATTATACAAACATTCCCTTTTTTCCCCTTTTAAGCACTCCAATCAAGAATCAATACCAAAACACACACAATAAAAAAAGAATAACAACTATATATATATATATACTATTCATTTATTAACAATTATATCCTACTCAACCCCACCAGCTTTCCAAACAATTTTAATTTTTGGTCCTAACTTTTCTTGTTTCTTCACATTCTCACCCTCATTTTGGCCACCTTGTTTTTCATCACCATCACCATGACTACAATCTAATTGATTAATATTCTGATGACTAGGCTTCTTAGTGACAGAAACCTCAGTCAAAGTAGGGGACAATGATGCCTCAAGAGAGGGAGGGATTGAGGGATCATTTTTTTGATGCTCGTCATTTTTATGATCATCAACGTTATCAGCACGAGAATCATTAGTTTCAGTGTTCGCATCACTACCATCGCTATCACCCGTTTGACCAACAGAATCTTCACAACCACCATCACTTTCACTTTCCATCACTTTTGACAGCCCATGAGATGATGAACTTTTTTGTTTAGAAGAAACAGAGGCTACACTTGTTATTGTTCTCCTTGATGATGAAGATGCGGTGGTGTTGTTTAACAAGTTTTGAAACTCATTCACCAATCCATCCACATGTTCATCAATACATAAAGATTTTTGCAAGATTGAACCAATCAAATGTTCATCATCCTCATCATCGACGTTTTTGATTGGAAGACGATGATTTGAAGAAGAAGAAGAAGAAGAAGAAGTTATAGAGGTTGTTGAGGAAGAGGATGGTGAAGAAGGAGAAGAAAGACCAATTTTGATAGCCAATTCCTTAGCTTTAGATCTGGTGGTGATAGTATGAAGATTAGGAGACAAAGTAGGGGAATGAAAAGCCAAAGACAAAGGAGGTTCTGAGAGAGAGAGAGGAGTCAAGGAATCGAGGAGATGTGGAGGAGGTGGACTGAAAAGATCAGATTCTGAAGCATTGAGGATGCCTTTTTTATGTTTTTTAAGTTGGGACATCCAAAACGGATACTTGTCGATTTGATTAAACAAGAGACCGGTTCGATAAATCCAATGAGATTGCCAAGATGATGTAGGTTTAGGTTTAGAGAGAGTAAGGGGGGAGGGTTTTTTACAAAATTTTTCGAGTTGGATGATATTTTCGAGAGCCCAAGGGAGGTGATCCAGTTGTTTTTGAGGTAGAGCTAGTCCTAAGAGATAAGCCAAGCCGGCGCTAATTAAAGCGCGATCAGAATAACCGCCTTCCAAGACGGAGATGAGACGACCGGATGTTAGGTCATTGGCGAGTTGAGAAAGATCTTGAGCAAAACGATGGTAAAATGAAGTGGGTAGATTTTTACCATGACGGGACATGGAGGGAGTTTCATGTTCTGAAGCATCGAATCCTATGTATGTGTATAGATAAGATTTATACTTGATCAAAAAGATGAAGAGACCCAAGAAAGAAAGAAAATGATATGTATAGAGAGAGAGAGAGAGAGAGATTATACCTGCACTGACGATGATCAAGCTTTGAGAAGGATTAGCATGAGTGGAATGAAAGAAAGCAAGAACGGTATTGAATAATGTTTGTTTATAGATAGGATAGAGACGGGAAAAGAAGTCACGTTCATCATTCCAAGATTGTAGATGAACATTGGAGATAAATTGACCATGATGACCGATGAGATTGATGGAGGCGTCTTTAATTTTAAGGATATCGCCTTCTTCACAAGGATAAGAATCGATATCATGCAAGGAACAATAAGCGAGTTGGAGGGGAGGTTTAGATGGATGGGAGTTGTTGAGGAGATGAGCATGATGATTGAGTTTCCAGATGATTTGTTGAGAGCCATTGCCATGATGTAGATCGATATCGAAGACAGCGATACGATTGATGTTGTGATTGGTATAAGCATAAGCAGCGGTGACGAGGACGTTGTTGACCCAACAAAAACCCATGGGTTGATTGGAAGCACAATGATGACCAGGGGGTCTGAGATTGACAAAGGATTTGAGGACAGGAGGATTAGCAAAGAGAAGATCAACGGCGGTGGTGGCAGCATTGAGAGCGGCCCGGATGGCGTTGAGGGATAGATGGGAGAGATAGAGATCGGAGTGAGCGAGATGGGTGGGGAGAGAAGGGTTGAGAGAGAGCAGATCGTGGGCATAGGAGGAGTTGTGGTTGATATGTTGGTGTTGGGAAAGAAAGGCATGTGGATGGATGAGAAGAAAAGCGGGATGATTGAGATTGAAGAGAGGATGTTGATGATTGAGAAGGAAGTGATGGATGGGGGGAGGGGGTGGTGGTGGTGGTGGTGGTGGTGATTGGATTGTTGAAGATGATGATGGTGGTGGTGGTGATTGGATTGTTGATGAAGATGTTGAAGATGTTGCTGTTGTTGATGATGAAGATGTTGCTGTTGTTGTTGATGAAGATGTTGCTGTTGATGATGAAGATGTTGCTGTTGTTGCTGTTGCTGTTG
This sequence comes from Hemileia vastatrix, assembly GCA_030280995.1. Taxonomy (NCBI): domain Eukaryota; kingdom Fungi; phylum Basidiomycota; class Pucciniomycetes; order Pucciniales; family Zaghouaniaceae; genus Hemileia; species Hemileia vastatrix. Next base: position 21,198,928 of record JASXTE010000001.1, on the reverse strand, counting down.
CTGTTGTTGCTGTTGACGTCGATATCGCAGCACAGACAGCCAGACTGAGTGCTCTGTGGCGCGCAGGATGCTCGACGTGTTCTGCGCAGTGGCCAAGGACCCGCTCATCAGACAGCACAGCGAGCATTCTTCAGGTTGAGTCACTCCCACTCCCACCTGGCCATGCACAAGCCACTCAACTCACACTCACACTCACACTCACACCCACCTCCCTTCCTCCCTCCCTTCTTCCTCATCGCTATCGTCCTCGCGCTCCCCGTGCTCTGGGCAATCCACAACACCCCTCACTTCTATCCACACCACTCCCACAACCCATCCCACCCTCTCATGCCCACCATGTCCAATGCTACAGCAAAAGCTGAATTAGGAAGAGCCACTTGGAAGGTTTCTTCTTTTCTCTCATTCTCAATCTCTCTCTCTCTCTCATTCTCTCATTCTATCAATCTCTCTTTTTAGTTTCTTCATACCATGGCTCAAAGGTATTCTTACTCTCTCTCCCTCCCTCTCTATCCCTCTCTATCCCTCATCTCTTCTCTTCTCTTCTCTTCTCTTCTCAGATTCCCCGAACATCCCACAAAAGACGATCGTCAAACTCTCAAATCTTTCCTCTATCTCTTCTCAAGGTCTCTCTTCTCTTTCTCTCTATTCATCATCATCATCATCACTTCTCATCTTCTTCTTCTTCTTCTTCTTCTTCTTCTTCTTCTACCATTTCAAAGATTATATCCCTGTGGTGAATGCGCTCAACATTTCCAACTCCTTCTCCAACAATATCCTCCTCAAGTACATATTCATCTCCTTCTTTCTTCCTGCCCCCAATCACTCATTCTTTCTTTCTTTCTTCTCACTCATCAGACCTCATCTAGAAACGTCGCCTCTCTCTACCTTTGCTCTCTACACAATAAGGTCAACGAACGTTTGAATAAACCCGAATACGATTGTACAACCTTGGCTGAAAATTATGATTGTGGTTGTGGTCCTGAAAAACATCATGATAAACCTAATGATTCCTCAATCAAACAACCATCTTAATCTGGTCAATAATATGATATCTCGAATTGGAAAAATAATTCTATCAACTTGACAATCGTCTGGTTTGGTTTTTGGAGGAGCGGAGGGATATGACTTGCTTCACTATATACTTCTCTCTTCTTTCTATCTTGATGTTCATGTACATTTTTTCATCCCTTTTTCTCTCCTTATTGCTCTTGATTAATAATATCCCATCTATCGCATTGACACTTATCCTTTCCTCTAATCTTTCTCTCTTTTACTACATTCACAAAAATACAAAACAAACAAATATTATCATCGCCTATTATCCAGCTTGTCGTTTTTTCTTTTTTTTTTTCTTCTTCTTCTTCTTCTTATTGTTGTTGTTATTGTTTATATGTTTAGACCTCGTTTTGGTTTTAGGGTTTTTCATTTGACTCGTGTTAAGTCGCGTCAATCTGTTTGTCTGAAGCAATGTTAATGTGATCTGATCTGTTTGGACTTGAATGGCAATGCAAATCTTATCTGAAACTGATTATATCATTCAGATGGGGGGGTGACACATCCACCCGGATGATGGAGGGGGAGGTCTTACAGAGTGCCCGGGCACTGTTTATCCACATAGCTCTAGATCACTTTTCAACCACCCATTTTCCTCTAAATGATTGTCATTTACTGGAACAGACTGAGAATGGTAGTGGAAAAACTTTATTCATTCCCAACTTCTTATGTATATGGTGATATTTGAGTATCGTTGAGACCTAACAATCACCCTCTTGATAAGATGCTCTACACTACCATAAAAGGATTTATTAATAGACTCTTAGGATTTATATTGATATGAAATGGATATAGTATTATCAAAAACCATTATCCTAACTTTTTTTTTGGTTAATATTAATTCTTACTCCTTCCCTCTTCCCTCTTCCCCCTAGCTAACTCTCTCTCTCTCTCTCTTTTTTTTTTTTTTTTTTTTTTTTTTTTTTTTTTTTTTTTTTTTTTTTTTTTTGTTTCAAGTTTCTCAATTTGATATTAGACAGATCATATTATGTCTTGATAATAATTGTTAGAGTACGTTTGTTGGGTTTTTTACATCCATCCATATAACTAAGATCACCATGGTCTATGATGTTTGGTATGTATCATCCATATTCACATCAGCATCAGTATGAGCATTTATATATATATATATATATATATATATATATGTGTGTGTGTGTGTGTGTGTATTGTTTTTTATCATCCCATCTCTATGCAATAAAAAATAAAAATAAAAATAAATGGGCGAGGTTTAAAGGTGTTATGAGTTAGCATAAGATATCAACTATATCTACCTGTGAACATGTCTTCATCTGGTTTTTCTCTCGTTCTATCCAGAGTCTCTAGTTGATGCTGTGTTAACAAGTAAAAGCATCCCTATCAGCCAGGCTATACCAGGAGCCCAGTAAGTGTTATGTCAATTTACTGGAACCAAAAGAGGGCGTAAAAATATGCTTATTATGTATATAAATTAATATTATATTGCATAATGAAATGATATAAGTATTTTATTAAATACATATAAAATAAGTATTAAATTAATTTCATTATTATATATACATTTAAATTAAGCAAAATAAATATTATATCTTATAAATGATGGCGCATTTTTATGTATTTAATAAATATAAATTAATAATTAATTAATTCTAAACATATATTATAATTATAAGTGTAAAATTAACTTGTAATGTAATTAAATTTATACATTAAATAAAGGCATACATATCTTATTAAAAAATAATATTGGGCGCTTTTTTGACCCTTAATTGTGTCAGTAAAATTATCAAATAAATTAAAACACTTATTTAATAAGATGGTATTCAACCTCTCACTTTAAATTAGAGATATCATTAAATTAATTCTTTGTTTCATTTAAACTAATTATTGAATTAATTACATAGTTTAAACAATTAATTAATTTTGCTTTATACTGGATTAAATTGATGACATAAATTTTTGTGTGAAAATAATTTTATTTGTTTTAATTAAACCCTTTACATCTCACTGTCATACCTGTTTTGGATTATTTTACTCACTGTTCTTATCTTTCAGACTTACTTAGTTACTGATTATTTTAATTGATTGTTTTGGGAACTTATGGTTCAGAAAATTGGTTACTTACTCACAGGTTTAGTTTATTGGTTCACGTTTTTCTCTCAATATCTATGTTTTAGTTATCTTCTTTTATATTCTTGTTTTACCTTATTACTATTTTGTAATTACTCATGTTGGTGCTTCAGAGGATCCCTTGCCTATAAAAAGCTTTGGATAATCCCCTGTAGCCACATCACTTATTATACACTCAACTTGAAAATAATTTTTTATTTCTATTTTTATTAGTATTACAACGCTAATCTAAATATTATATAAATAAGTAAAGGTTGCTCTAAGTCTATTAATAATAATAATTGTGAACCGCGCACTGAGATATAACTTATTAAAATAAATAAATATTATTATATATAAAGTGAACCTCCCATTGTGTCTCTACTCAGAAAATCGTCATTGCATTTCTTTATTTCTCTCTTTTATTTTCCTTAGAATTTTAAATCTCACTTATTATTAATTACTATCTTCTCACCTTATTCTAGTTCACTTTTTTTTTTTCTTCTTCTTCTTCTTCTTCTTCTTCTTCTAGACAACCGGCCAACACACTGAGTGTAAATAATCAAAAATTTAAATTTAAATTTCCTGGTTAATAATCATTGAGCAGCCCTCTTAGTCCTAGAAGATCATTTTTTTTTTTTGATTAATTATTAAAGTAATTGTCATTAATAATTGATAAACTTGGGTGACAATAATAATAACACCTTGTGTTTAGTCCCAATTATTGCCAATAATTTGGCTTTTAATATTATTTTGGTTGACATTAATACTCTTTTGTATTCTGTCCCAATTTAAGATTAGTGGTTCTTATTTTATTAATAAAATCACATTAAATACATCAAACCTATTTTTTTTTTTTTTTTTTGTTTTGATTATTGTTTTATAATCAATTTCATCATACATGATATATATATTTTTTTTTTTTTCTCACTCATTTTTTTGATTTTGAAATAGTAATTAGTCATGTCTATGTTACATCACAATTTGAAAGAAAGTCATGGTTTATTGAACTTTAATTTTTTTTTGGGTTTTACAGATTTGATGTCTAAAAATTTAACTGATAGAAAGGATAATCTTCATGTAGATTAAAATGAAGGTAGATGTTGATGTTGACTCTTTAGGTTCTTCAAAATTCACTTACAAACCGTTCCTCAGCTGACAGAAAAAACCATCAACTTCTTCAGGACATAGAAATACCAGGAGGAGTGGCAAAAAAAAAAAAAAAAAAAAAAAAAAAAAAACTATAAATCAAGAGATCAACAATCTTTCCAGCCACATCAAGGAGATGAAATCAGATAGCATGAGATTGAAAGAAAGAGTAAACACACTATGGGAGAAAATTCAGGAATGTTTGTAATACACAAGCTGGTTCAACCTACTCCTTTTCCAACTGCTCAAGATCAGCCACAGCCCAATCAGTCCTTAAGCTCTTTCCAACAAAATTCAAAAACACTGGAAGTAGAGAAATGGAAGTGTGATTATATCATGAGCCATTACCAACAGACTATACAGCCTAAACCAGATCATCCTCCTGGCCTATCCATAAAAAAGGCTTACCATCCTCCACCTTCTCATTCACGCCAGGGAAGCAGAAGAAAGAGTTCCCAGGGGAAATTTCCTCCTTTGCCATGGTACATAACGTTTTAAATAAGCTTGTTGGTGTTTACAGCACTAAGTCTTCTTCTTCAGGTAATATTGTTAAAAGTAGTGATAGAACTTTTAACTATTTAAAAAACAAATTCCTGTTATGATTAGAAAAAATGAGTTAAGTAGTAAATAATCATTTCATGAGCCTTTACATTTAACTTCAAATTCTTTTGTTAATAAATCTCTTGAATTTAAAAATGATTTTGTTGCCCTTGAAATTTATTTTTTTTTCTTGAGCAAACTTCTGAAGAGATTTTAAAAAAAGGTTTCTCCTGATTTTAATGTTATAAAAGACAAAGTTTTGAAAGATTTATTGAAACATGAAAATGAAAGATTAAATAACTTGCATTTACATTGGGGGGGGGGGGGGGGGGGAGGGGGATCCATGTTGAGCAATCTGGAATTCAATTAATTTCAGATGAAAATGATTATACCCCAATTATCTTCTGCAATTATTTTTGCTAATAATTGAGTTATTAGACCTTTTATGTGTCAATGTTCACCTCTCTCTGACATTTTTATCCTCAATTTTTTAGAACCACATCTTGGACAACTTTTGGGATGTGCCAGCTTGCCTACCTTTCTGTGCATTCCCATCCTGTCTATCCATTCTATCTTTTAGAAACCCCCCCCTCCCAATCTCATCTATTTGTTTCTTCTCCTTTTCATCTACAAATATCTTAACATGCCTTGTCATCATAGATCTACTCAAAGTCAGCCTTCCCCCAGTTGTTCTTCAAATCCCATTACTCCCTCTTTCCCCTGCTTAGCTGAGAAATAAAAGAACATTCAACTAAAAAAAAAAAGATGATCATCTTATACTGATCAACTGGCTGAAAACTAAAACTAATTATGATTCTTGTTTTGGTACTGAGAATGCAACTAAAGTAGGAAGGCTCCCTGCATCAAAAGTCAATGGATATCTTCTAATGGCCAATGAATTACAAAATAAGACCAAGGGAAAGATTGATTTTTTGCCCAAGCAGATTTCTGAATGCTTCAAACACTATCAAGCCAGATACAAGAAGGCTAAGACTCTTTCATCTTCCACTGGTTTTGGTATTACTTACATTGATATCAGTAAGGGCATTGTATCTATAGACAATAAACTTGATTCTTTATGTCCTTATTATAAAGAGATGGATTCCATCTTTGGAGAGCAAGCCAATGTTAATCCCACAAACATGTTTGATGGAGAAAATGATATCTCTAAACATGATGTTGAAAGAAATTTTTTTCCTTTCTCTTCTACTCAAACCTCCTCTCATTTGAATTCCACCAATCAAGATATCTTCTCAATAGATTCTTATGGAAATATAAACTCAACTTATCTCACTCCAGTGAGCTTTTATCTCTTGTCTAGTTGTTTTATTTTTTTTTTTATTCACATCTCTTTTTTTTTTTAATTTCTAAAAAGGCTAATGAACAAAACAAGGATCCTCAAGTAAGCAAGTTTGAAGCTAGCATCAATGATGAAAAGGAAAATGTTACCTCCAAAAAAAAAAACAAAAGCAAAGACCATCAACTACTTTGAGTTTAAACAGTCAAAGAACGCCAGACCAAGATAGTTTTTCCCTAACCCCTTTTTCTTCCATTGATGATTTTTTGGAGAAATGTGAATCTGTTAAGTGATAGCATACCTCTTCATAATTAAGTAAGATTTTTTTTTTCTTTTGTTAATATTTCTTTTCACTCTAGGTAAAGTTGAAGTTTCAAGAGATACTCTCAACTTTCAAAAGAAACAATACAAGCTCTCTTTACAAAGGGATGATAAGGCACAACACTTGGAGGAGAAGAAATTTGAGCTTTCTTTACAGAGGGATGAGAGGGCACATGACTTGGAAAAGAAGAAATTTGAGATAAATAAAGAGGAGAAGGCTCTTAAGTACAATTTCCTATTGGATCAAATGAAACTAAATTATCAACTCCAAGATGGTTCCAAAAAAGAAAGTTTTCTTGATAGGATGTGTTAAAGGTAATAAATCTTTTGAGGAAATTGAACACTTAATGAAAATGTTTGATGACTAGTTTCTTTTATTTCCTTCATATTTCATTCCAATTTTTTTTTTTTAGAAAGTTTTTTCGATAGAATTCATTAAAGATTATATATCTGTTGAGGAAATTGACTGCTTAATGAAAATGTTTGATGACTAGTTTTATATATATATATATATTTTTTTTTGTTCATATTTCATTCCAAAAATTTTTCAAGTCAAACATTTTACACATCTTATTTGAAATTTGGCAATACCCCTCCTGAAATTCACTCTAGAAGGGGGTTAAGGATTACCAAATTTTTAATTTATTTCATAAATAATTAAGTAAATCAATTAAAAAAAAGATAATCAACCAAGTAAAAGAGTCCCAAATACTCTCTGTCAATGATTTCATGAGCAAGGTCAAAGAAAACATATGACAAGAATGATATTATAAACTCATTCATATAATATAATTGAATGGAAACCTTTATACAGAACAAGGGCTTGATAGTACAATACTCCATTTGATTGATTATCGTTAATGACTGACAAATTAAAAATTTAAGGAAAAAAAACTAATATTTGAAAATACTTTAATTACCATATTTAGAACCCCTCCCTAATGTTTTACTAGACATTGACCCTTCACCCCTTACCTTACTTACCTGTTTTATCAAACTTTGGTTGATATGGAAACAACATCTAAAATGAGTAAACTTTTTTCAAGATTCCAATCCAGGAGGTGCCTTAGTAGTTTGATGATTATCTCTTGAAGAATACCAAATTGCTTCCATAATTCTGTTTCCTAAACCAAATTCCATGATGAATTTATGATCTGGAAAGTAGAGTCCATGACATTTGATTTTATCAGGTGAAGGGATTGGTCTTTCAGTAATAGGATCAATATAACAAAAAAGGCCATAAGTATGCATATTAGAATCATATTTGTCTACATGAATCTGATCATGAAATCCTGCATAGCTGATAATAAAATTAGAAGATAAGATATAATCATTACTTAGTTCAACCCATTCCATATCCATCCAATTGAGAAGTCAAGCTTTCTTGCCCAGTTTATGATTAGATTTAAATGCCTGAATACATCATTTTTTTAATCAATTGGTCAAGAAAAAATTGAATGATCCTAAGCTTTTCCATCTTTCTAAATCTTCCTTCACTTCTTGATCACTGAAATTCTGGAGTAAAGAATAAATACCTGGAGAGAAAAATAAGAAAATAGGTTTTCTTAAAAAATTTTGAAAATAAAGACTTACCAAGTCTGGCACCCTTTTCAAAGCCAGGTCTCCAAACATGTCCTATCATAATTCCTCCACTCTTCTTTTGATTTTGTAAAGGTTGAAAAACTAATTTTATCTGATATAAAGTAGTAATAACATCTGATAGTTTATTAAACACTTCATCTTGAACACTATTGAACAAATGAACCTGTATAATAAATTGAGGTTTGTATCCATTACTAATAATTGCAACCACAATGTCCTTTCCACTAGAAGTTAAGTACTTGATACTTTCTGGTAATGAATTGGTATAATCTTATTTTTTTTTTTTACATATTTTAGTTTTGAAGTAAGAAAGATTTTCCAATGAGCCAAAGAAGGCTTCACAAAAATGTTTCTTTCAAATTAAACTTTGTTTTTGATAAGGTTTTCTCTTCTTATTAGAAATGTTAGGCTTCACTTCTGGAAATGGTTTTGAACATAATGAGAATGATGAGAGTGATGAGGACTTTGACATTATTCCAGACATGTTGTTGATATTTTGGAATCTTTTTTTTTTTTTTTTTTTTTTTTTTGAAATATAAGAAACAAAAAAAATAAGAGACAAAAATTAATAATTAATTTTCAATTTCTTTCTACTTTAAACCCCCAATGTCTCCTTTATGATGACCTCAATATCTCCCCTATTATCCTTTTTTTGGTGTCATCATCCCCCATTTTTGTCCCCTTTGGTGTCCTCAAAATCCCTCTCTTGTCCCCATTTGTATCCTCAAAGCCTCACTTTTTCCACCTTTATTTTCCTCCACATCCCCCCTTTTTTCCCCATAAGTGTCATCAGACATGTCACTTCCCCCCCCCTCCTCACCTATCCCAGTCCCTAATGGCCTCCCCCTAATTGCTCCTACCCCCCTTCATTACTTAGTGATTTGCTAACAAATTGCTAAGTTAATGAACAATTGGTGACAATTGTTCATTAGCCTAATAAATAGTTAGAAATTCGCTACATTAATGAAAAATTGATGACAATTTTTTATTAGCCTAACTTATTTCTAACAATTTGTTAAGTTAATGAAGGGGTGGAAGGAGAGGTGAGGGGGGGTTTTCAGGAGACCAAAGGGAGGAAATGGGCATTCCTGAGGGTGCCTAAGTGGAGAAAAGAAAAGGGGGGTCTTGAGGACACCTAAGAGGGGAAAGGGGGGGTGTTGAGAACACCAAAATGAGAAAAAGGGGGGATAGAGGAGGCCAAGGATGGGAAACAGGGGAGAATGAGGATACCAAGGAGGGGGGAAAGGTGGGATAAAGACCAGGCCAAGGAGGGATAAACAGGGGGTAAAGGAGAAAAAAAAAGAGAAAAGAGGGAGATATAGAAAAAAAACAAAGTGTTAATTTAACCTTTTAAAAACAAAAAAAAATAATTAGCAATCAAAAATCAAAAAAAAAAATGAATAAAATGACTTACCTGGAGAGATGAGATGAGAAAATAAATGAAAAAAAAAATTGTTTGAGGGATGCTTGTGGAGAAGAAGAAAAAGATATGAGGGATGAATGAAAAATTTACTTTCCACTTGCATATGCTGAGTCTGCAAGGAGGTACTGAGATTTGTCAAAGTATGAGTCAGGACTTTGAGAAATCCTCATTCTATGGAAGACGGAAGAGTCATGGCATGAGCCATGGAATCCACTATGAAAAGCAATAAACTTTTTTTTGACATCACAGAAAAGTTTAATGGAAATAGAGTATTTACAAAGAAGATAAAAAATTAGTTTATGAAAAATGTGAAATTGGAGAACATTTTGAAGAAACCATTTTTTTCAATCAAAATAATGATTTCCATAATGAGCAGGCTTTTGACTAAAAGGTATAGTTTTTCCATCAAAAATAAGCTACACATCCAGGAAAACCTTTTTCTTGCATTACTTGAGAGGATTCAAGTCTCTGTTGTGGAGTTGGCCAAGCAAGTGTTTGAGACTTTAGGGAAAGGATAGAAATCATACAGCACTTTGTGTATAATATGACGGTACCATATCCTATGGTAAAGAGATTATCCAAATGTCTTACAGCAGCACCATTCTCATTTGAGCCAAAGCAACATATTGCAACAGCAAGTTGAATAGCAGGATCAGGTTGTTTATTTTGAGAATTTTTATGAAAGATAGGATTTTTGGAGATGAGTTGATAAATTTAGAAGAAAGAATTGGGAAAATTTTGAAACAGTTGAGTGAATTTTAGTTGAAGAATTTTGAGAATGGAGCAGAAATCATATCTGGGATTATGATGAAGATCTGGCCTACTTGGGTTTATGTAATGCTTTTTGAAAAGAAAAGACATATAGGCTATAACATCTTCAAAATCAGAGTTGGATTTATAGTAAAGAACTATAAGTAAATAAATAACATTCATAGTTGAGTGAAATAGCTGCCTAGTAGAGAGATGATTCATAGTTGTCCATGGAAGGCTTATGTGATGAGGAAAATGGGAATTCACTGCCAAATGTGTAGTTGGGGTGTGAAGATAGAAAAAAACTTAAAGTGTTTTCCACCAAAATTAAGTAGCATAGAGCGAGGAAAGACTTAAGGATGGCATCAGCAATTATAAGTCATGTGACTTTCATAAAAATTCATCATGGATGTGATGACTTTGGGATCAGGAATTAGGAATGGAAATTGGGGTATAAGACGCTGGAAAATGTAATAACATGGATTCATTATCCACTAGCTCTGGGGCTAGTGAATAAGAATCTTTGGCAATTAATAATTTCTGATCCCAGGAAAAAAACCTGATCCCTAATTTTGGATCACTCAACTTTGATACCCCCTAATCATTTACTTTCTCAAAAAAATTTATAAAAAATGATCACAAGGCACTTTCTTATAGAAATCAACATATTCATAAAGTTATTGGTGAACTGAAACCCCTCATAGATGAAAACACTTCATTAAAAATGATAATAAGACCCTACACAGTGAACTGAATAAACTAAAAACTAATTTCCAAGCTTTGAGTAATAAATACTCAGTGGATGAAGACATCAATTTTTTATCTCTTTCCAAAATTAATGATCAACTTTACAATATTCCTAGTTTAAGAAGAACTTTTTCTAATTTTAAGGAAAAATTATCTACCTTACCAGTTATCTCTGATGAAAATTATGGTGTGGTGAAAACTATTGCCCATAATTCTACTATAAATAAAGGTAAACAGCCTGAACAAGTTAGCTCTTCTTCCTTGTAATATGGCTATTAAACAATCTGAAGATGAGTCCATTAAATCTTTTGTGACAAACAAACAAAATTTTAATCCTCATAATGATCCAGCTGCTTCTGTGAATAATGAAATTTCTGAAGACCCGTCCAGGCTTCAAGAGTTGATTACAATGAATAAATACAACTACAAGGTTTACCTGCCTAGTAGCCATAAACATTGGCCTAAACTTAACTAGTAACCAACCTTTGATGGTGATTCTTCATTGGAATGTAAGCATTTTATTCAAAGAATTGATAATTTAAGAAATTCTTACAAATTTCCAGATGAATAAATAGTTTCAAAGTTAATTTATTCATTTACCAGTGTAGAATTGATCTGTTATGAATCTGTTTTATTGGAAAATCATCAATATACATGTAATGAGTGGAAAACATTAATTGAAAATAAATTTGGTGGTTCAAAATTCAGGTTGGCACAGCAGAGATTATATGAGAATGCTAAATATACATGCTCCTCTACTGAAAACCCTGTTGTTTTCTGCATGAAAATAACAAAAATTCTTAGAGCTATGTATCCAAAAATGGATTATGATATTTGGAGAGACAAAATTCTCTATAAATTACCAAATTCTCTCAGAGTTTTGATTGTAGCTAGGACTGAGCATGTAAGGAAAAACTCTTCTTTTATTAATATATTTAATGAAGTACTGCTCAACCACAGATATGAAATAAGGAATTATCCCTTAAAACCTTACCATGATCAGCTGAAATCTTTATCAAAACTCCCAGAAAAACCTTGTAAATCCTCTGCCTCAGTTTCACCAAAGATAAATGAAACAAATAATTGTTTTTAATGTAACAAATCATGGCATAAAGGAAATTTTTGTAAAAAAAAAATTCATCTTGTTGAAAAAACTGAGGAAAATAAAAATACTACAGTTGACCTTAATGATTCCTCCAGTGACTGTGATAGTAATATCTCTTATGAAAATGATTCTTCAAATTAAGTTCTAATGTTGGTACAAGATATCCAATATTTAGATAATTTCTCTGAAATTTGTAATTTGGATTTATCTTTAGAAGAAAATATTGAGATTATAAGAGATGTTACTGACATTCCTACATTAATATCACCCTTAAAAGCACCAGTTATCATTATTGGTATAAATTTTAAGGTTTTACTTGACTATGGTGCTGGAGGAAGTTTGGTGTCTGAAAAAGCACTCACTTCAGTGGATAAAGATTATCAGAGTAAATTATTAATTATGACATCTGAAAAATGGAGATATTTTTGTTTTGTTTTATGACCCATTGGCAAATACAAAACCAATGTATTCTTTAAGTATAATAGCGGCTTTGTGAGAGCTATTTATGAATTTTTTGTGATAAAAAATGATAAGTTATGAAATTGGGTTTTTATGGGATATGAAATTTTAAACATGTTTGGTATCAATTTGGATCTAAAAAACAAGTGTTTCACCAAGGGCTTGAATGGAAAAAGAAAGTTTAAAAATTTTTCTTCTAAAAAACCTTCTTCACACTTGTTAAAGCCTTGTAACTCATTGGTTCAATTTAAAAGTAGATCAAAAGAAGAAATGGATATATTATTTTCTGAAATAAATACTGCTTTATTTCGTGATCTCTTAAATGGTGAACAGAGAGAATCTATAATTTATTTGATTACATCTCTTCCTACGGATTTTGCTCATGGTTCCCATCAATTAGAAGTTGTTAAGGATGAAATGAATACTTCTTTATCCTGTAACTTGAGTGATATTCCTCCTAGACTAAAGAAAAAACTATATCCTGCTTCTCCCACAATCAGAAAAGATATTGAGGATAATTTTTCTACCCTATTAAAAATTAATATTATTGAAAAGGTAGATGTTACCCAAAAACATAGTGTCATCTCCCCAGTCTTAATCTCTTATGAAAAAGATAAAGCTAGATCGTGTATGGATTATAGAGTATTAAATACTTATACGGTAGATGATATCTATCTTTTACACAGAAAAAACTCAATACATGCTACCTTACAAGGTTCTAAGTTTATTAGTTATCTGGATGGTAATAAAGGTTATCACCAAATACCTGTGGAAAAGAACTCCCAAAATCTCTTGCTTCTTGCAACTCACATGGGAATATAAAGGTATTTTAGAGTGCCATTTGGCCCTAAAAATTCCCCTTCTGCTTTTCAAAAAGTGATGGATAATAAATTTCATCAGGAAATAATTGAAGGAAAGTTAATAGTCTATATTGATGACATCATAGTTTTTTCTAAGACCTTTGATGAAAACATACATCACTTGAATAGAGTCTTCCAGAATATGAATGACATTGTGGCAGTCTAAAGATTAGTATGGAACAAGGTTTATTAAAAAAGATGTTTTTTGGAGCTGATTATAGAAATTGTAAAAGCCAATCTAATTTTATAATGGTTTATATTTAAAGAAATGAGTATTTAAAAATGTTTAAAAAAGGGTTAATTTACAAGTCAATATTAAAAATTGATTAATGGTCAGAAAATGCAAGTATAGGTCTAAAAGTGTATGGAAATTGAATTCATGAGTCTCAAGAACCTTTAGGAATTTTTGGGGAATTTTCACCATTTTCCATATATTTTTAATAGTTTTATAAAGTATTTTTGATTATTTTTGATTTTTTATAAATTACTTTGATGATTTTTTACTAGATAAATAGGGCTGTGCAGACTACAAAAGTTAGTTGGGATTGTAATGTAGTTGTAGCTCTATCATCTGTAAATTTTCTGGATTTTTTTATTATTGTTTAAGTTTCTAATTGATTCTGGAAGTCTGTATGAGCTCCAGAATTCTCCGGACAAGCTCTGTACAAACTCCTACGGTCTCCAGATGAGCTCCAGGATGCTACAGCTGGGGAAAATAAAGCACATGAAATACTATGCATATAAAGCTGCAGACTAAAAATTAGACATCAGAGAGAAATATACAGGGATTCTTAATCATTAACCACCACAACAAATATTATCAATAGTTTTATTATTTTACATAACAAATATAAAATTGTAATATACTTATAAATATAATACTTTTACATAACATTTTTTAAATTTCATTCAACAACTCATAAAAATATACTTATAGTGTCAAGGTATCTTTCAAGTCCAGAAGGTTTTTCAAGGAGGTCCAATGGCGGTAACAATGGGATTTTTGGGATTCAAACTTGGGTACGTATTTCCTTATCTTATAGAATGTTTACTCAATTTAAAGAGATAAAAAGTTGAATTATTATTATAATAGGGGGTATCAATGTTCAGGGATCAGCAATTAAATTAATTGCGGATAAAAATCCTGATACTCCAATTATCTTCCGCAATTATTTTTGCTAATAATTGGGTTATTAGACACTTTACGTGTCAATGTTCACCTCTTATCCAACATTTTTTTACTCAATTTTTCATAACCACATCTTGGACAACTTTCTGTCATAACCACATGTTGCACAACTTTCTGCCATAACCACATCTTGGACTACTCTCTGGATATCCCTCATGGATATGATGAGTTTGGGATCAGGAATTAGGAATGGAAATTGGGGTATAAGAGGCAGGATAATGCATTATTGTGGATTCCTTATCCACTAGCCCCAGGGCTAGTGGATAAGAATCTTCCGCAATTAATAATGTCTGATCCCGGGGATAAAATTTCCTGATCCCTAATTGTGGATCCCTGAACATTGATACCCCCTAATTAATGGATTATAATTATGTGAATGTAACTACTAAAGCAATAATAGATAGTAATAAAGGGATTGTAAATAGTTATAATAAATAAGTAAGTAATGGAATGAATAAAAAACAACCAAAAGAGAGGCCTTATATAGGCAAAGGAGAGACAAAGCATGGAAATGAAATTCTAAAAACAGTAGTATGAGAGAGAGAGAAAAAGAATATTCCAGAAGGAGTATTTTCAAATAATAAAGTTGTTCTAAAAAGGTGTCAAAAAGATGTATTTAAAGATGTATTTACAGAGTATGTGAGAAATACATAAATTTATTTAATATTTACTGTAGAAGTCAATTCTAAATAAGAAATTTGAATTTTTTGTATGTATTTATTTTTATTTGAATATTAAAATTTTATTTTAATTTAAAATCTATTTTTTAATATAAAATTTTATTTCTTTCAACCTGTCAATGAGCACGGTGTTAGAGAATAAAAATACAAGGGACATTTTATATTTAATTTTAATTATTCATTTAATTTTACCCTTCTGTAATTAGTTAATTTATTATAGGTAATTTTAATGTAACTAATTTATAATTAAATAATTAAAATAATAAGGCGTGGCTTCATCCAGTAAATAATTTATTATTTTACTGGGTAAGTCTAGCAGCCTGGCTGACACTCCCTCACTCTAAAAAACAATAAAAAAATGCTATGATTTTTTCTTTTTATATTTCTTTAGCAGAGTAGGAAGATTAGATATTTCCTTCCTAGGTATCCAAGAATCATATTCAGAAGATTTATTCTTGAATCTAAATAAGTATTCTGTACCTTTTTCAGTAGTAACTATTCTGTCATTTGGAATCTTATCAATTTCTGCTGTCTCAGTGATTTCATTAGGGGTCTTTTTTGGTCTTCCCCTCCTTTTGGGAAATAAATCACTATTGGATGTGTAAGGTTTCATAAGAGATGTTGGAAAAACATGATTTTTTCTTTCATATGGAGAATACAAAATAACTTCAACTGCATTATCACCAACAATTCTTCTTACAACAAATGGACCAAAAAATGGGTCTTTCAATTTGTTATTACCTTGTAAGTTGAAGTGGACTGTAGAAATCAACACCTCATCACCCTTTTTAAAAGTGTTTTCTTTATGGGATTTGTCCCATCTATTCTTCTCATATTCAAATGATTTTTCAATACATTTTTGAGCATGACTTCTGCAAAGTTGTTTCATTTGAAGAACAGATTTTACACCAGGATGTAAATCCAATTTAGGTATTTTATTATTGAGAATTTGGGCAGGAGTATTTGGAACATATCCAAGCCAGATCTCAAAAGGCTTTCTTTGAGTAACAGAATGAAAAGTGCTATTATAAGCAAATTCCAACCCAGGAAGTAAGGTAACCCAATCATGAGTGAATCTGTCATTGTCTTTATACTCAAGGCCAAAGGCACAGTAACTTCTTATCATGTCCTCTAGAGTCTGAATCATTCTTTCAGCTAATTCATCAGTCTGAGGGTGATGGGCAGTAGATAGTTTCAGATCACAACCACAAACATCCATCAGATACATCCAAAATTCAGAAGTAAATTTAGGGTCTCTGTCAGAGATTATGGCTTTAGTAAAACCATCAGTATTAAAAATATGAGACCACCATAAGAAAGCTACTTCCTTAGTGGAAACATCTTGTGAGTAGGGATAAATTTACACATTTTGTTGAATCTGTCCACAATACCCCAACAAGATTTATAACTCTCTTTTCCAGATATAGGTAATCCTGTTACAAAATCCATGTTCATTATCTGCCATGGTGCATCAGGAGGTTCAATATGTTTCATTAATCTAGCTCTCTTACCAGCCAATTTTTTTTGATTTTTGGCAAGAATCACAAGATTCAACATATAATTTGGTGTCTTCAGACATATTAACCCACCAAGCAGTGTTTTTAATTCTGATCATTGTTTTTTCAAGATCAAAATGTCCAGCTAATATCTCATCATGACAAATTTTCAAGATGATTTCTTTCATAGAAGGAGGAATAACAATGACATTACTCAACTTTCTTCTATAATATAGATATCCTTCATCAATTGAAAATTTACCTTTCTCCAAAGCCTTCTGGTACTTTGTTGGAAGGGTTTTAATTAATGCTTGTATTGAAGCATTCTTTGGATCATTTAATATGGTGCATAACTTTTTTAAGTCAGTGTCCTTATCATATGAGTCCAGAATAAGCTGTAATAGCTCTTCCTCCATATCAACCACATATATCCCATGAATATGAATAATTTCATCCTCAGGATCATAAGAAGGATTAGATTCATCATTTGGTAAAGGTAAACTTGATAACATATCCACATTTGAGTGAAAAATACCAGCCCTATGAATAATTGTCATTCTCCCTCTGTATTTCTGAACAGCTAACTGCCATCTGAACATATTTCTGTTAGGTGTTTCCAAGTTTAAAAGGGATTTAACTGCACTGCAGTCAGTGACAAGTTCAAATTTCTGGTCTTCTAGGTAATAATGTAGCTTTTCTAGAGCCCACACTATGACTAAACATTCAAGCTGAGTGGCACCATATTTCAGTTCACTATTTCTCAAGGTTCTTGAAATATAAAAAATTACTACTTCTGATACTTTATCATTCATAACTTGTTTTTGATGGAGGGCAGCACCAAGACCAATAAAACTAGCATCAGTGTACAAAACAAATGGTTGATTAAAGTCAGGTAAAACAAGAATTGGTGCTGACATCAAACAGTGTTTCATAGTGTCAAAAGCTCTCTGTCTTTGACTATTCCAGAAAAAAGCAACATCCTTTCTAGTCAGTTGGGTAAGGGGTAAAGCTATGACTTGGTAATTTTTAATATACTGTCTATAGTATCCACAAATTCCCAAAAAACTCTGGAGCTCTCTAACCGTGGTAGGAGCCTTCACCTGCTGTATGGCTGCCACTTTATTTTGGTCAACACATATCTGTAACTCTGAAACAACATGACCCAGCACTTTTAAGTAATGAAAACCAAATTTACATTTCTTCAAAGCAAGTTTCATATTTATTTCAGCCATTTTGTGGAACACTTTACACAGGTGGTTGAGATGGTCCTCAAATGTTTTTGAGAATATAATGATATCATCAATATAAACCATCAGCCATCCTTCAATTATCTATTGATGGAATATGTTATCCATAACTTTTTGAAAAACTGAAGGGGCATTTTTAGGGCCAAATGGCATCCTAAAATACTTATAAATACCCATATGAGTAGCAATCATCAGAAAATTCTGTGAATTCTTCTCAACAGGTACCTGGTGATATCCCTTGTTACCATCCAAGCAGCTTATATATTTAGCACCTTGTAGGGTAGCATTAATAGAGCTAATTCTAGGTAAAGGGTAGATATCATCAACAGTATAAGTATTCAATGTTCTATAATCACCACATAACCTGGCTTTATCTTTCTCATAAGAAATTAGGACAGGTGAGATAACACAATATTTAGGTGTTTCAACTACCTTTTCAATAATATTCATTTTCAAATGGGTAGAGATATTATCCTCAATATCTTTTCTCTTTGTGGGAGAAGTAGGGTAAGGCTTCTTCTTCAATCTAGGTGGTATGTCAGTTAATGGACAAGATAACGAAAGTTTCATTTCTTCCTTAACTAATTCTAGTTCATGTGACCCATGAGCAAAGGCCATAGGAAAATATTCTATCAATTTAATGATGGAATCTTTATACTCACCAGAAAGTTTTTCTCCAAAAGAAGCATTGTCAATTTCAGACATAAGAGCATGCATTTCCTTTGTAGACCTTCCTTCTTATTGAATTACAGAATTAAATGTTTTAAATTCTGGTTTTAACAATTTTTTGGGGGAGGAGATCTTAAATTTTCTCTTCCCATTTATCCCCATTGTGAAGCATTGGTTTGAAGGATAGAATTTTATGCCATATTTGGTTAAAATGTCATTTCCTATAATAAACCAACTGCTTAATTTATCATTTTTCATGACAACAAAGTCACAAATAGCTCTTACAAAACCATGGTTATATTTAAAAAACACTGTGACTTTGTATTTACCAATGGGAGACAAAACAGAGCCCTAACCTCTCCGATTTTCAGAAATGATAGGCATCAGTTTTGATTTATAGTCTTGATCCACTGAAGCAAGTGCTTTTTCAGATACTACACTTCCTCCAGCTCCAGAATACAGAAAAACTTCAATGCTGGTTCCATTGATCAAGACTGGTGCTTTGAGAGGGGCAATAAAAATTGAGCTATCCTCAATGTTCCTTATGATCTCAGCATCCTCAACTGTAGATAAATCATTATTATCAATATCAATAGTATTTAAATAATGAATATCTTCTACCAGAATCAAGATTTCTTGTTGAGATTCATATGAAATATTGCTGGCACAATCACTTGAAGTATCATCCAGTGCTATTGTGTCATCAGCCTGCTCCTCAGTTTGTTCAACAAGATTTATCTTCTTGTCACAAACATGGCCTTTCTGCCAAGGCTTTTTGTACTTGAAGCAAGTGTTTGTTGCATAATTTTTTGGTGCAACAGGGGCAGAAGGTTTACCAACCTTTTCCAGAGGTTTCTGTTGGTAAGTGGAGGATTTCTCCAAAGGGGTCCTAGGAATGAATCTTCTGGCATCATACTTGTTGTTTAGAAGGATCTCATTGCAAGTATTAATGAAAGAAGAAGGTTCTCTGGAGAACTCAGTCCTAGCCACTATCAAGTCTCTCAAAGACATTGGTAGTTTGTAAAGGATCCTGTCCTTCCATAACTAAAACTCCATATTTGAGTCCATTTCCCTCAAGATTTTTACAAGTTTCATTAAGAACTCAATAGGTTTATCAGTAGAAAAGCTATATCTAGTTTCCTCATACTGCCTTTGTTTAGCCATCCTAAACTTGGAGCCACCAAATTGTGCTTTAATCAATTTTTTCCAATCTTCCCATGAGTAGTCATTCCTATCCAGGAGAACAGATTCATACCACATTAGGGCTAAATTGGTAAACAAAGAAATTAACTTAGACACAATTTCCTCATCTGGGAGTTTGTAAGAATTTTTTAAGTTATCAATTCTGCAAATGAATTGCTGCCAATCAGAAGAAGAATCACCATCAAATGATGGGTACTGGTCAAGTTTTGGCCAATTCTTTTGATTTGAAGGAGCCTCCTTAGTATTAGCTTGTTTGTGAGTAAGAAGCAGCTGTAACTTCTCCAATTGTGCAGTAATCTCATTGTTTAATCCTTCTGTTGAAGATCCTGGTGCATCATCAACTTTTGATGGAAACTCAGTGGTATCAACAGGCATTTCTGAATCTAATTTTACTTTAGATGAACTAGCAACAGGTAAACTTGGAGCATCCTGTACCATATGTCCCTTCAAAAAAGTTTCAGAATATTTTTGATCATTAAACAATGAGTTCAATTTTTCTTCAATGGTTGTTAGTCTGGTTTTCACTCTTGGAAGACTAGATAAACTCTCATTGATTGTTGCAAAAGATAACTGGGTTTTATTTTGAAAAGATGAATAATGATCACTCAATATTTTCAGGTTCATCTTATCTACCTCTAGCTCCAGGAAACAGGCAGATACAGTATCTTGCAGTTTAGACAAATCATTTTTGATATTTTGCCATAAAGCAACTTTCTTTTCATGGGTTTCTTTGTAATGAAACAAATCATAAGAGACTCTCTGTAACTCACTCCTCAATGCTTGATAACCCTGTCCAGTTAACAAACCATTATATTTCTGAGTCAATTGCATGTTGCTCATTATATGATTTTGTTTAGCAATAATATCCCTCAAATATTCATCATTAATGTTAGCTACATCTGGAGTGTTTCTTAATAAGGAAACAGAGTAACTTTTCAGATTTTCATAAAACTCAGGCTCAAGTGTTTCATCAATAATAGCCATATCAGGATTTATCATTGAATTAGAAATTAGAACCAAAGGATTAGATACATTTGAAATTTGAGCAATTTGTCTACTGTTCTCAGCCTCTACAGGTCTCACAGTCTCATCTCCTCTTCCAGAATCACCTGAAGGAACTGAATCAGTTACAAGATATGGTACTTGAGATTCAATAGAGGAGCTTACCATGGCTTGGGAAAGACTTGGATGTGGTTGTTCTTTCTCCTTCTTCCTCCTTGATAGGGATGAGGAGGTGTTGGATTGAAGTGATGTGTTCTTGAAGGACCTGCCTGAGGTACTTGTTGCTGTTGCTGTTGGGACAGATAATCCCACTGGGTGTTCAGCCAATCCCACTTCCACTTTGAGACTTCCACCTTTTCTTGTTGCTGGGGGGCCAGTTGTTGAAGGGCTTTTAGAGGAGGAGGATGTTTCTTCCTCTCTTGAAGAAAAGACTCTATGTTTCTTACCTTGTCTTCTAGACAGTCTATTCTTGACCTCAGCTTGAGGTTTTCTGTCCTCAACTCCTTGATGTGAGTAGAGAGATTTTCTACCTGCTGGTTTAAGGGCATCTTTTTTATCTTGAAGCCTTTGGGAAGCTCTTCTGGGGGGTTTATTGAAGGTTTTTCTTCCTGGGAATTTTTCTCTACCAGAATCTCCACTTCCTCCAATTCTACATCCTGATTGATTCAATGATTTATTAATTTGAGTTAATTTTGTAGTTAAAGGAGAACTCAAAGAAGTAGCCTCATCATAATTAATCAGATCCAGTTCATATTCACATGCAGCAGAAAAGCCTTGGTCAGTCATTGTTTTAAATCTAACTGAAGTGAGGGAAAGAAACAATAAGATGAATCAATTTTATTTTTACTTTTTAAAAGAAAAATAATAATAAAAAGAATATAAAAATTCTTCAGGGCAAAAAATCAACTGAAAATAATAATCAATTATTTATTAATTCAAATAATCTTATAGCCAGGATTTTAAAAGAAATCAACTGAAAAAAAAATAAATTTTAATTTAACAAACTAATTTATGATAATTATCAGGATTTAAATCAACTGAAAGATATTTAATTACCAGGACTCAATTTCAACTAAAATAATTTAATATAGTTTATTTTTTATTAATTATTAAAATTTTATTGTCAGGACAATTTTTCAACTGGAACAAAAAAAAGATTTTTTAATTTATCAGGACAAAGTCAACTGAAAATTAAAATTAATTAAAAAATAAAAATTCATTACTTCTAGGACTAAGAACACAATTGCTCTATCTTTGTCAACTAGGAAAATAAATAAATAAAATAAATTTCAATTTACCAGACACCTCCCCCTGTAAAATGAGCAAATTAATGCCACTTACAGAGTGCTGAGTAAAAGGAAATACGTAGAGTATGAAGAGTGAAAAATGACCCACGAATAGTAATCAATAATTACCATGAAATATATAACTATTAGTTAATATATAAGCCTAAGTTTTGGAGCACGGTTTGATTCCCATTTGCAGAAAAAAATAAGTCACGTGATATATGATGTGTGTTGTTTTTGTCGTCACTCATCCTTATAGGTACCTCAATGGCGATGGTCCCACGGTCTCTGGTCCTCAAGATAACAATGCGCCGTCGATGATTTGGGAAAGGTTCCCAACTTTCAAGGTGTCTTTCAAGTCTAGAAGATTTTTCAAGGAGGTCCAATGGCGGTAACAACGGGATCTTTGGGATTCAAACTTGGGTACGTATTTCCTTATCTTACAGAATGTTTACTCAATTTAAAGAGGTAAAAAGTTGAATTATTATTATAATTAATGGATTAGAATTACGTGAATGTAGCTAATAAAGAAATAATAGATAGTAATAAAGGGATTGTAAATAGTTATAATAAATAAGTAAGTAATGAAATGAATAAAAAACAACCAAAAGAGAGGCCTTATATAGGCAAAGGAGAGACAAAGCACGGAAATGAAATTCTAAAAACAGTAGTATGAGAGAGAGAGAAAAAGAATATTCCAGAAGGAGTATTTTCAAATAATAAAGTTTTTCTAAAAAGAGGGTGTCAAAAAGATGTATTTAAAGATGTATTTACAGAGTATGTGAGAAATACATAAATTTATTTAATATTTACTGTAGAAGTCAATTCTAAATAAGAAATTTAAATTTTTTGTATATATTTATTTTTATTTGAATATTAAAATTTTATTTTAATTTAAAATCTATTTTTTCATTTAAAATTTTATTTCTTTCAACCTGTCAATAAGCACGGTGTTAGAGAATAAAAATATAAGGGACATTTTATATTTATTTTTAATTATTCATTTAATTTTACCCTTCTGTAATTAGTTAATTTATTATAGGTAATTTTAATGTAACTTATTTATAATTAAATAATTAAAATAATAAGGTGTGGCTTCATCCAGTAAATAATTTATTATTTTACTGGGTAAGTCTAGCAGCCTGGTTGACATATAGGGTACCATTATAAAGGTTTCAACATCAAGGACTTGATTTTAAAATCTATTATCAATAAAAATAAAAGCTTCATAAAACCATAATTTTCAATCATTTAAATAAATTTTCAGAATACAGCCTCACTGTTGTATTTCTTTCCCTCATTACAAAGAACACTGATTCTACATCTCAACACTGAAAATAATAAATAATTAATTGGTCATTTTATATTGAGTAGAGGGTTTAGCTTAGCTAATTTTGAACTCTTTATTTACTCAAGGGAACAGGATTTCCTTCAGTTTTCCAACTCTTTTGGATTCTGCTTACAGAAAGGCAACTGTAAGAGTCTTTCTATATTGGTGGCACCCAATGTGGGGTTTGAATTTTCTGGATTTTAACAATCTTACTTTGTACTTGGACTTAATTATCCTGCATGAGGCCTATTTAAAAAACACTTATATTCTTTTAACAGTTTAATCTTATACTTTTGGGATGTCTTCTGCTTCTGGATCTGGTGTTTCTCTTCCTGTAAATGAGTCATTAAGGATTTTTTCTTGGGATTGGGAAAATTTTAGTGCGGAAGAAGTTAAATGGTTCTTAAATCAGGTTGATTCTGCTGCTGCTGTTGATGGGGCTTCACATTTGGAAATGGTGAAGCAGATTAGGTTCTTTATTGTGGACAGAGAGATGGAAATGGAGGTCATTTCTGTGGAGGGCTATAAAAAGTGGGACTGGTTTAAATTGTCAAAAGAGATGGCTGATAGATGGGGAGTCAGGTATAATATGGTAGAACTTAAAAAATTTGTCAGTGATTGACAAGTTGAAGGTGGTGGCTCAACTATGGTGTACTTCAAGATGTTATGTAGGTATTTTGATGAAGTGGTGGAATATTTTATTGTGGTGGAGATAGGCCTTGAAAATAAGGTAAAGGATTTGTTTTGGTCATCTTTCAGTAGGGACATTAGAATGGATCTGTTGAAGAAGCTGTCTAAGAAGAACTTTATGAAGTAACTAACAAATGGGGAACAGAAACTACCTTCTCTAGAGGTCATTAAAGAAAATATTCAGGCATATCTAAAATTAATGGCAATGGAAAAGTATCAAGAATCTTGTACTCAATATGTTAGCAAGTTTAGTGAAGTTTTTGCCAAAAATAACAAAATTATGGCCAAGGCTCAGTTATATCAGCCTGTTGCTAAGGTTGAAAGGGATTTTGATAATAAAATTGTGGATCATTTAGCTGATTTAACTAAGAAGCTTAAAATATTTGTTCAAGAAACTCAGAAGGCCAACAAAATGCCTGTGGCTTCATCTTCAACATCTTTTTCTTATCAATCAAGAGGGTATGAGAGGAAGAATTATGGATTTAATGGAAATAGAAACTAGCTTAATGGGAATGGAAATGGAAATGGTGGTAGTAATCGAAATGGTAATGGTGGTTATGGAACACCTTAGGTGTGCTCCTATTGTAATAGGAGGGGGCACAATGCAGCAGATTGTTATTTTTTGGACAAGGACTTGCAAGCTGGTATAGTCAAATTTGATGGAAAGGTTTATAAATTCCCAGATGGATCTTTCATCAAACCCAGTGATGGGCAAGCTCCTTCAGATTTAGTTAGAAGGAATATGATGGCTGAAAGGAGAGCCAGATCTGAAGAGTTAACCAGTGATGATGATGAAAATGTTAAAGGAGGTAAAAAAATGGTGGAAAAGTAGATAAGGTAAAAGAAAAGGAGGTCAGTATGGCCAAATTCACAACTTCTTTTGGTGGATTGAATCTGGAAGCGGTTGCTAAGGTGGATGGTAGCTTTATGATTGGGGAGTATGATGATGATGCTGCCAGAAGAGCAGCTGCTACTAATTCTAAAAGCAGCATTCAATGCCAAATTAGGGCAAAACCAGGCAAGGCTAAAATTAAGAAGATTGAAAAGAAACCTTAAAAAAGGACAAAATTTATAGAATGCAGAAGGGGATGGCAGAAATGGGGCCTCCCAGTTTTGGAAAATTTGATTTAAACAGTGAGCCTATGCCTGAAGATGAAAAATATGATTCTGAGGAAGATGTACCAATAGTGTCTCCTCCCAGACCAAGTTTTTCTGGTCCTAATTCTATGGAAGGGTTTAGGAGGAGCAGTGATGAATCTGAATTAGTGAAAGCTGGTGATGGAGCCAAGGTTATGGTAGATTAAGATGCTATTATGGGGGTTGAAGATGGCAATGTGGGTCCACAGAAGTTTCCCAGGGCCAAGGTTATTAAAAGTAAAGCTCAATATGAAAGGCCAGTAGTTCCTGGTCAATAAGATGCTATGGAGAGGGTGTTGGGTAGAGTGAATTAACTTCATATTCCTCTATCTTTAGGTGAATTGTTTACAATTAGTCATGGCCTTGCAGAGAAGCAAAAGAAGCATCTGAAAAGGAGAAGGGTATTGGTAGGAGAAGTGGAGTATATTTGTGAAAATGAAGAGAGTTTTGGAGAGGAGGTGGAAACTCATTTTTCTGCTCCTTTAGGGTATTAAATGGTAATGTTGAGTGGAAAAGAGTTAAAGGCCCTGGTGGATTCTGAGTCTCAAATGAATTTAATTTCTTTAGAGAAAGCAACAATTATAGGCTTTCCAATTAAATCTGGAGCTGGTGTAAATTTAAGAGGAATAGGTGGACATGCAACCAAACTTATGGGGACATCTAAAAATATAAAATTAAGAGTAGGTGGATCTGTTAGAAGGGTACATTTTTATGTGGCCAGAGGATCTGTGAAAATGGTTCTTGGTGAGCCATTTTTTATGGATTTTGAAGCCAGAATAGGTTATCAGAGTGGAAAGGGGATTAGTTTAGATATTACAGGAAATGATATGAGGTGGCTTCATATGCAGTTGGCACCTCCAGGTCACAATGGTTGAGAGACAAGGCCTGACTTAACTACTATGTGTCAGTGTTGTATGTTCACCAAGAAGAGGAAAATTAAAAGGTAAGCTTCTGGTGAATTTATAAAAAAGATAAGTATGAAGGCCCTCATTTTTTGGGGTAAATAGGGCTGATCACTTTAATTTTGCAATATCTCCCCAAGAAGAGATCCTGGAATGTAACAGGTCAGCTCACTTGGAGATAATTCAAGTTGATTCTCAATTATTTTTTCTTGATATCTCATTGGAATGTCACTATGTGATAAATTTTTCTATATGTTTATTATCTTTATCAAATTATTAAATAAGTTTTATAAATGGTTCAAATGGAAAGATTTGATGTATTATGTTGGATAAAATATGGAAAGGGAATTTGGATAATAGAAGTGATATATGTGGTGTATTATTTTATGGCCTCCAGCAATTGGATAAAATGCAATTATCTCATCAAAGACAACAAAAGAATCTTAGTATAATTGATACACAAAAAATAATATTTTTGAGTATTCTATTTCTGTCCTCCAGCAAGAGGTTAAACTTCCAACTTAATTTACTGGTAATTTTATGGTGGAAAAAGGTAGAAAAGGTGTTGGAAAATTAGATGAAAAATTAGACAAAGAAAAAGGGGGAGGTTATGAAATTACTAAAAATAAAAATTATATTTCAACTTATTTTGTTTCTGATTCTGATTCTGAAGAAGAAAAATCCTATAACAAATTATATAATGGCAATACTATAATGGATCAAATATCTCAAGTTAAAGTGGACATTAATGTGGCAAAATATAAAAAGTTAGCTAATAAAATTAGAACAATAAATGAAAAGCTTCCAGAAAAATTAAATCCACCTTTGAGAAGACCAAATTTATTAAGAGATCCATATAACAATCCTTTAGTCAAGAACCTGCAGGAATTTTATGAAACTTCAAGGATTAATTTTAAGAGATTGGAGGTTATTAATTTTGGACCTGAAGATTGGCTGTCAGGTGAAGAAAAGAAATTGTTGTTGGATGTGATGGTTAATAGGGAGAAGGCCATTGCATTTTTAGAAGAGGAGAAAGGTGTGTTAAAGTATTATTATGTGGAGCCTTACAAGATACCAACTGTTTGTCATGAATTATTGCAACAGAAACCAATTCCTATACCCACTGCTTTAAAAGAAGATTATATCAAAGTCATTAGAGAAAGAATTCAAACTGGATTATACAAACAGTCATCATCAAGTTATTCAAGTCCAGTGTTATTTATTAAGAAAAATAATGGAAAACTCAGGATAGTTCACAATCTAAGGGAATTAAATAGGGTTACAATAAAAGATGCAGGAATACCACCTAGCCCAGAGGAGTATGTATAGACATTTCAAATAAGAGTGTGTTTTGATTTGGGAGATATAATGGGGGATATTATAGAAGAGTTATATCTGGATTCTATGCCTCTCACAGCTTTCGATGTGCCACTTGGACAATTAAAGCTGACAAGATTATCTCAAGGAGCAAAAAATTCTGTTGGTGTTTACCAAACTCAGATGGCATGGATTCTACAAGATAAGATTCCACAATATGCTGGTATATTTATTGATGATAGTGGAATTAGAGGACCTTTAACAGATTATTGTAATGAAGTATTGAAGTAGAATCTAGGGATACAAAAATTTATATGAGAATATGCTTTTGTTTTAGAGAGGATTCTGTCTAGGATTGAAGACGCTGGCTTAAATATTTCAGGTTTCAAATTTTCCTTTTGTGTGCCAGATTTGGAAATTATAGGTCATGTGGTATGAAGAGAGGGTAAAATTATGTCAAAGAAGAAGGTAAACAAAATTAAGTCCTGGGATAGAACCAAGAATACAACCAAAATCAGAGGTCTTTTAGGCATATGTGTTTATGTTAGAATGTTTATTAAAGACTTCTCTTCATTGGCTGCTCCTTTGAGCTGATTGACTATGAAGGATGCTGACTGGGAGTAGGATGAAGAGTGTGAAGAGGCATTTGAGAGATTGAAGAAGGTTGTTGGGGAAGACATTATCCTGCATAATTTAGATTATGGAAAAGATGCAGGCAGAACTTATTTAGCAGTAGATTCTAGTCAGATTGCTGCTGGGGCAGTTCTGTCCTAAATGGATTAAGCTGGTTATATAAGACCAGTCGGGTATGAATCTGTGGTTTTTACTGAGGTTGAATCAAGATATTCTCAACCAAAATAGGAACTTTGTGGTGTGGGAAAAATTCTAAAGAAGCTTCAAAATGTTTTATGGGGAAAACACTTTGAACTAAAAGCAGAAGCAAAATCTTTGATTCAAATGATTCATTCCCCTAGTTTACAGAATGCACCCATGACCAGATGGGTAGCTTTTATTCAAAAATTTTCTTTTGATTAAGTTTATAAGCCTGGAAAGATGTTTACTATTCCAGATGGATTATCAAGAATACCACCTACAGAAGAGGATTCTGAATAAGAAGAATTGGATGAAAATATACCTGTTATGAAGGCCAGCACAAAAGTTTCTGAAAACTTTCCTTAACTTCCCTATGAGGTTAAACTGGATGGCTTAATTACTGTAAATAAAGATGAAAAAGACCTCTCTCATGAGGTTAAGCTGGCAGGATTAATAAGTGTAGATAATGAATACCTCCACTATGAGGATAAACTGGATAATAAAAAAATATGTTAAATTATGTGCTTGGGGATTTTGATAATGGTGTAGATAAATTTGGAAAAAAAGAGGTTGGAGATGTGGTGTATATGGATAAGGATGGTGATATTTTGTGGGATAGTAGAAAACTGGTGAATGGTTTATATGTGGGATCATTAAATAATTTGGTTAAAGAGAGGTTGGGTGATTGTGAAAATTTGGTTAAAAGGGGGTTGGACAAAGATTAGGTTGATGATGCTAAAAAGGGTGAAAAAGAAGAAAATTTGGTATTTAAAAGGTTGGAAGGTTCAAAAGTGGAAAATTCAAAATCATTTATGATAAAAAGTCAAATTCAAGGATCAAAATTATTGGCTCACTCTTGTGAAGGTGATTTAGGAGATAGGGAAGTGCCTGTTGATATTATATTAATGGATATTAAAGAATATGTCTGGTGACAGAAAGGCTTTAATTATAAAATGGTGAAATATTTATTAGAATTTAAAAGCCTGATAAAATAGATAATGATGAATGGGTGGCTATCAAAAGGAAGTCACCAGAATTTTAAACATCCAGAGGAAGATTGATGAGGAGGAGGTATCCAAATTCTCAAGTTGTTATAACTCAAAAGAAAGGGCAAGAGTTGGTTATGAAATCACTGCATGAAGATCTTGGGCATAGAGGAGTTGGAGAAAATTATAGACAGAATACTGATAGATTTTTGTGGCCTGGAATGAAGCTGGATGTTAAACAATGGGTTCAGTCATGTGATGAATGTCAAAGGAGGAGTTATTTAATGCCAAACAAACCTGGACATGCAACCGGTGAAAACACTCTTTTTGGTAGGGTTAGTTTGGATGCTGTTCATATAAAAGAGTGTAGATATAAAACTTAAAAGTGGACAGAGATAATTTATCTGGTTTGTTAGAGGCAGAACCTCTTATTAATTTGAATTCCAGGACTGTGGCAGATTTTTTGATGAAAAATTGGGTATATAGGTATGGAGTGATGAAGTTGTTAATGGTTGATGGAGGTTCTAAATTTGGGACTGAGATAAGGGAGGCTATATCAAAATTAGGATCAAAGGTTAGAGTAGAAATCCCATATTATCCTGAAGCTGAAAGAATTGTAGAAAGAGCGTATCAAGTTATAAAGGATGCTTTAGTTAAAATTTGTGGATCCAGTGCTGAAAAGTGGAGGCACTATTTACCATTAGTTTTCTTTTCTGACAGAATATCTACCAAAAGTAAAACTGGATATTCACCATACAAACCAGTTTTTTGTTAGAAAGAAGTTTTACCAGTTGATCTACAGGCTGAATCATATCTTGGAGTAGATTGGGACACAGTTAAAACTACTGAAGAATTACTATGTGCAAAAATGGTTCAGTTAGAAAAGAAAGAAGAAAATTTGGAGTAGGAATATTCAAGAATGATGAGCATTTGAAATCAGTCAGTTAGATATTAGGATAAGAGGTTGGCTCATAGATTAAGGAAACCTTTGAAAACTGGAGATATGGTCATAATTTATTATAGGAGTTTGGAGAGCCAGTGGGGAAGAATGTTTTCTAATAGGTGGAATGGACAATAAAAAGTCAGAGATCAAGTATCTGGTGGTTCACATGTGTTAGAAGAGTTGGATAGAGTTGTATTGAAAAAGAGGGTAGCTGCTGAACAAGTCAAGCAGTTTTCTCCTAGGGCACCAGGAGTTCCAAAATCTGACTCCAAAATGAGGATAAACTACTCTCTATCATTTAAAGAAGATTTCCTCCAAAATAAGTATAAAATATTCAAAAAAATTTAAAAGAAGATTTACTCTGCAAAAGAGTATAAACTAAAACTATCATTATAAATAAAAATAATTAAAAATTTGGATGTTGAAAAAGTTTACAGTGAAGAATTGTGATGGAATGTAATTTTTTTGGTAGAAGGGTTCACAGGGGAACCTTCTAATTTCTAATACTGGAAAGTTTGAGGGTAATTGATTGGCTGGATGCTCTATACACAATTACTGCACAATGTTTGTTACCATACTTTCCCTGTTTCTAGTTTAATCCTGGCTTTGTTTTTACTATATAGGTAGTCATCTAAGACTATAAACTGGATCAGTATGACATCAAAAAATTATGCTCAGTCAAAGTTGGATTCAAGAATATTTATGTTTTGTTTTTGATTATAGAAATTTTTTATGTTTTTTTTATGTTATATGTTTGAATTTTATTTTAATTTCATTTTTAAATTTATTATAAATTAATTTGTTCAGGGATAATGCTCACTGGTGGTCTCCAATCATTTTTACAAATTGGAGGGAGCCCAACCAGTGATCATTTCTCTATTTTTCTATTTATGTTTTTCAAAAAATTTCAAAATTATTTATATTTATTTTGAATTTCTTTCTTGTGAATCCCACATCAAGGTGCACTTGGATGTGGATATGATTTCAAGGGTACAGCTCATCAAATGGCTGGGGGGCATCTTTTATATATTTAATTTCAATTTTCAAATTTATATTTATATATATTATATTTAAAATTTCTTTTACTTTACAAAATAAGTTTCATGTTTAAATAAAAATAAATGTAATAAATAAAAAAACATAAAAATAAAAGTATAATAACATTAATTTAAAAAAAGTGGTAGTATGTTTTTATGATTCTATATATATATTGTTTTTTTAGTTTCTTTAAAATTTCTAGAAGGAGACTGAAGAACTAAAGAATTTTTTCTTTTGACAAAGACAGCGCATTAAAGGTCTCAGGAGATGCTCTAGTAAATCTTTCAATTTCTTCAAATTGAGGACATTGTTTATGGTCAAGCCAAGTGGCCATTTTAAAGTGAAATTTCAAGAATTGTTCTCTTGTGAGTACTTCTGCACAATATTTTGGCAGATAATCTTTGTAATCGGCCAATTTAACGTTGAAAATTGAATAAAGTAGTTGAGAAAACTAATTACATTTCACCATAGCTGAAGTGTGTTCTGGATCTGGAACATAATAAGCAGATGGAGAACAATGGGATCCAGAAGAATCTAGATCAGGTCATCAATAAAAATCAAGATAAAATAAAATGAAGAATGAAAATTTTAATTACTTACTTGATTCAACTGTGTCAAGCTCAAAATTTAAAGGCAGGCTTGGTAGAAATTTTTCTTCAAGAATGGAAGAGTAGGGATTTTTAATGTTGTGATAAGAAGGAGGTTTTAGGAAAGTGAGGAAGTCTCTTGGTGGAGCATCAATAGATTATCCATTAACTGTTGGAATATTTCTTTTCTTAAAGCTTAATAAAAAAGGACTGGGAGATCTGGGTCTCTTTGAAGAAGAAAAAGAAGAAAGAAAACAAGGGAGGCTAAATTTAGGTTGAGGAGGAATAGGCTCTGTTATAGGAGGTGGAGAGAAAACAAAAGGAGAAACATCCAGAACTGAATTGTATTGATTCAACATTTATTTGGAAGCAGTAGGAGCTCTAGGGATGACAGAAGAGAGTCTTGATTGGAGAGATGGAGCAGTATGACAAACAGATGGAAGTGGACCCAGAGACTCAGAGTCAGAAAGAATATTCAAAAAGGCTGATGGTGTGAAAGGAGTAGGAATTATAGAGGTGGATAACTTAGGAGATGGAGTAGAAGCTTTGAAATGGGAGGCAAAGCTGGTGGCAGGAAGTTTGAGTGATCCATATTTGAGGATAGAGAATTTTCTCTTCTTTTCAAAGCAGTTGGAACAGGCTCTGTTGTAGGTGTATCTTTTCTGGTTAAAAGTGCAGATGCACTCCTGATGGGTAAAGGAACAGTAGTCGCAGGCTTGGTTTTTAGAAGCAGTGAGGTTGGAAGGAGTAATCTTGTAAAAATTAGATAATTAGGATGGAAAAGATAACTTGGATAGGAGAATAGTGAAGGGAGAAAAAAGGATAGTGGAAAAAAAAAATTGGCTCAAAGACAGTAGCAGGCAGTTTGAATAAATGAATTTTTTGGGTCCTCCATGACCTTAAACTGGTAAAATGTCAAACTTTGGTCCCCCATGACTTTAAACTGGAAAATTACTTTCTCTTTAGTCCACCAAGACTATAAACTGGAAATTAATTAAAAGTTTTGTTTTCAAGGATTTTAGGAAGAAATTTCAATCTATTTGGATATTTAATTCAGTCATTTTTAATTTATCACCGGTTCATTAGTACTCAAACTGGTACTCACTCATTTAGACAACTCAGTCATTGGTGAAAAAAGTGCAACTAACTTTAAGGAATAAAGATGTCATTAAATAGATTTATTTTAGGATTAAAGAAAGAAGGAGATTTTAAAAGTTTATTGGTGGAGATTGTTAAAAAGCTGAAAATAAAGGTGCTAAGAAAGTCTGGCAAATATGGATTCTGATAAAATTTTAGGAGTGATTTAAGTAGGGTTAGAAATTTAT
This sequence comes from Hemileia vastatrix, assembly GCA_030280995.1. Lineage (NCBI taxonomy): Eukaryota > Fungi > Basidiomycota > Pucciniomycetes > Pucciniales > Zaghouaniaceae > Hemileia > Hemileia vastatrix. The sequence continues at coordinate 21,165,694 of JASXTE010000001.1, read as the reverse complement.
TTGAATGTTGTGATTCTGAATCATTGAAGATGGAAAGGGGATGGAATATTAGTGGGTCTCTTTGGTAGAATATTTAGGTGGAAGCTTGGAGGACCTTACAGAAAGAATGGAATCAGAGTATTCAGCTCTGGGGGAAGCCCAATGAGAATAGAATTAAATTTATTTGGTTCATTAGGGAAGCCCCTCTCTCATTTTGTGAAAGAAAGTAGAGACTGGTAGAGGGGAGTCTGAAGGGATTCAAACCTTGCTCTCAGTAGTGAAATCATCAAAAGGCAAATACAGTTTATTAAAGGTTTATTTCAAATATGACAATTAAAAGACAATTTAAAAGAATTAAATCAACCAGAAAACAACAATTATCAGCATCAAAATAAATTAAAAGTATTAAACTTTAAAAGAAGAGAAGACAATAACAATAAATAATCTCTTTGAAATCTTTCAACATCATTATCGAAACTTTGCATTAAAATTCTTCTCTTCATTAAATCTTTAGTATTATTAGCAGGGGTTTCCTAAAAATATGCTCAAATTTTACACTCCATATCATCACAAAAATAAATAAAGAGATATATATGAAATTTTGGATAGTGATTAATGTAATCATTCTGCACATGGCCAAAATTATCATTATTGGTGATTTCAATAGCTAAGGAGAAATAAGGAGATGGAAGAGAATACAAATTAGATGTTGAATTAGTAGATGAATTTTAAAGATTTAAAATTAAAAGACAGACTTTTAGATCCAGGGAATAATGTTTCAGAAAAAATGAATGGAGAAACTGGAATAATAGGATTAGGATATTGAAAAGGAGGAGGAAGCTCAGGATTTGAATTTTTAGATGAAGAAGATGTTTTGGAATTTATGTTTCTAAAAAGGTGGGGATTTTAGAAATTCTCTTTTTAGGTATTTTTGGATAATGAATGGTAGCTGTTCCAGTATAGACATTAGTTCTGGAAGGAATAATTGGATGATTAAATTTGATTTTCTAAAGCCTGAAAAGTTCACAGGCAGTTCTTCCAGGAAGACCAGGGTTAGAAATCAGACAAGGTACCTGGTATTTGGCACATTGCTCACATGGGACGGCAAGGTCTTATGATGAAATGTTGATGATGATATTTATTTTAACATAAATTGAAGAGTTTTCAGTAGTAGTTGGAGTAGATGGTTGAAGAGGATGAAGAGAAGATGAATATGTGATCAAACAAATATGAAAAATTTTAAAATTGGGGACATTATTCATTGGAGGGAGGATGTGGCACTCTAGATATTAGTATGGCACTAGGTTTATTAAAAAAGGGTTTTTTGGAGTTTATTATACAGATTGGAAAAGACCATCTAACTTTATAATGGTTTATATTTAAAGGAATGAGTATTTAAAATGGTTAAAAAGGGTTAATTTTACATGTCAAGAGTAAACAATTAATTAATGGTCATGAAGTGCAATTATAGGTCTAAAGGTGTATGGAAATTAAATTCAGGACTCTCAAGAACCTTTAGGAATTTTGGAGAAATTTTAACTATTTTCATTCTATTTTTAATATTTTTATAAAGTATTTCTGATTATTTTTGATTTTTTCTAAATTACTTAACTTTGATGATTCTTTACTAGATGGATAGGGCTGTGAGTACTAAGAAATTTAGTTGAGATTGGAAAGGAGAAGTATCTCTCTCATCTTTAGTTTATCTGAATTTTTTAATTTGTGTTTTAAGGTTCTAATTGAGTCCAGAACACTCTGGACAAGCTCCATACAAACTCAGGAAATCTCTGGACAAGCTCCAGGATGCACCAGCTGGGGAAAATAAAGCATGTGACATACTATGAATATAAAGCTTTCAGACTCAAAATTAGATGAAAAAAGAGACATATACAGAGAATCTTAACCATTAACCACAACAACAAATATTAATAATCACTTTATTATTTTACATAACTAAATATAAATTGTAATACCCTTATAAATATAACCCTTTTACATAATGTTTTATAAAATTTACTCAACAATTAATAAATATATACTTATAGGGTATCATTATAAAATTCTCAACATCAGGGATTTGATTTTAATATCTTTTATCAATAAAAATAAAAGCTTCATAAAAACATACTTTTCAATCATTTAAATAACTTTTCTGAATACAGCTTTACTGTTGTATCTCTTTCCATATTAAAAAGAACACTAATTCTAAATCTCAAAACCCTTAATGATAAATAATTAATTGGTCATTTTATATCAATTAGATGTTTTAGCTTAGTTTATTTTGAACTCTTTATTTACTTAAAGGGAAAGGGTTTTCTTTTGTTTATCCAACTCCCATGGATTCTGCTTACAGCAAGGTGACTGTAAGAGTCTTTCTACAGCACTTTATTGGGAGGAGAGGAATGAGATTTTGGTTTGGGTGACTGCCCTAAATATTGTGAAGTTGGAAATTACCCAAAAAGATGAGGTCAAAAAACTTGTTGAAGATGGGTTGGATCAGGTAGTTGAGGTAGCACCTACCACAAAACAATGTGGACTGGTTGTCAAAGATGAAGATGATGAGGTGGTGGAAGCAGTTAAGGCCACTAAGCCTGCTTTATTTATTTAATTAGATCCTGATTTTGAATTAAGCATTTTTAATTTTAAGTTGTTTTTGATTTAGTAGCTATCTGATTCTTTGTTTTAGAAGGAAGCAATTATTAAAGAATTAAATGTCAAACCATCAGTGAATCCCATTGTTGAACCTCAACCAGAAGTCAAGCAACCAACTGAAGCTAGTGCTTCAAGGGTTGAAAATCCCAAACCAGCTATAAATGATTTGTCTGTGGAGGTTTAGTGGGATCAGGTGTGGTTGAAGAAGCCTGGTAAGGCTTTCAGGACCACTTTTGTCAAAAGAATATGCAACAAAATTGATGGGATTGTTTATGTGGCTTCTTATTATGTAGCAAAAGAGTTACTAGACATTGGAGAAGTTGTTCCAGGTGTAGAAGAAGAGCTATTTGAAAAGGGTAGAAAAGATATTCAAAAGGTGGTGGAAAAAATGAAAGATTTTATTTGAAAGAAAATAGAGGAAAGAATTTTGGAGTAGAAGGAAAGGAAAAAGAAGAATAAAGATTGTATATAGTTTTGTCTTGATTATTTTGTTGTTTATTTTATTGAAAATTTATTTATTTAAAGAAAAGATAACATTGAGATTGAGAGAGAATAAAAATTTAATTTTAAATTATTTAGTTTATTTTTTTGAGTTTCTTTTATCTTGATTTTTTATTTTAATTTTGGTAGTTCAGATAAAAAGAAAGAGAGAAACAAAAAAATGGTGTTTTTAGGAAAATTTTAAAAGAAAGAAATGTGTTTTAGAAATAAAAATTTTATTGAAGAAAAATATTTCATGTTTTGAAGATAATTAAAAATAAGATGGTATTGAGTTGTTTCATGAAGATGTTAATGATTTAAGAATTATTTATATAGAAGAAAGAAAAAATAAAATAAAATAAAAACTTTTAGGTTGAATTGAAGTTGTAGAAATAAAGGATTGAATTGAGGTTAAGTTGAAGTTGTAGAAAAATAATAAAAAAATTGAAAAGAAACAAAAACATAATTTGGTTTAATAAAATTTTGATAAAAAGAAATTTTGATTCATTTTTTATTTAATTTATATTGATTTATTTATTTTATTTATTTTGGTCTTATTTTATTTTTATTTTATTTTATATTAATTTTAACTTATGTTGATTTTAATTTTAGTTTTTTTTAATTATTTATGGTTTTAAAAAGAAAAGAAATGAAGGAAAAAACAAAAATTTAAGAAAATTTAAAGTTTGATTTAGAAAGTTTTTTTCTTTTATAATTTTAAGGAAAGAAAATTGTGTTTAAGTTTAAGTTTTTTAAGGATATTTTAAATGAAAAGTTTTTAAAACTTCAGGAGCATTTGAAATGTTAACAGCTGGTTCTCATGATGCTTTATTTGAGTAATAGAGGTAACCTTCCTATTCCACAAGGTATTGAAGCTTTTCTTTTAGCCTTCTTAAATCAAGAATCCAACTTACTTCCCACTCTAGATGATCTTCTACTTCAACTGGTTCTGGAGGGGGTTGGTTCTTACCTGGCTATATTTCTTGAGCAAGTTCCATAAGAGATATGAGAAAACAGGATGAATTGATTGCCATTTTAAAGGTAACTTGAGTTTAAATGCATTTATAGAGAGTTCAACATTAATTTTGAATTCACCTAAGCACTTTTCAGATAGTTTCTTTTATGGTCAAGTTGTTTGAAGATTTTTAGAGTTGAGTCATACCTTATTGCCTGGTTTAAAAGGTGGAGCAGATTGTTGATGTTTGTTGGCCTGTTCCTTATACCTTTGATTCATCACCTTGAAGGTAGATTGGAGTTTTACTTGAAGTCATGAGATTTTTGAAGATAATTTTCAGCAGGATGATTTATTCCTACATGAATTGGATTGAATCAAGGATTTCTTCCATAGATTGCTTTGTCAAAGAATGTGTTGAGTTGTTATAAGAAAATTTGGCCAATGGTAACCATGTGGTCCAATTGTCTTGCTGATAATTGACATACATTTATAGATATTGTTCAAAGATTTGGTTAATTCTTTTAGTTTGAACGCCTGTTTCAAGATGATAGGCTGTAAAAAGGTTCCTCATAATATTTAATTTTCAAAAAATCTGAGTCCACAAAGTAGAAACAAACAGGGAACCTCTGTCTGAAATAATATCAGTAGGTAATCCATGTTTAGAAAATACATATTCTAGAAATATTTTAGTTAAATCTTCTGCAGTTGCACTAGTATAAGCTTTTATAAAAATAGAAATTTTAGAGAATCTATCAACTATGACTAATATAGCATCAAAATTATCTGATGGAGGTAATTGAGAAATGAGATCCATAGAAATTGATTCTCATGTTTTAGAGGGAATTGGAAGTGGTTGAAGCAACCCATACTTCCTGTGTCAAGGTACCTTGTTCCTATTAAACTTGTAACAGGATTTAATATGGGCCTTGATTTCCCTGGTCATTCCTGGCCAGAAGAAATCCCTTGATATTAACTGGTAAGTTTTATCGGCATCAAAATGACCAGCTAATGGAGAATCATTTCTACTATTTAAAATTTATAATTTTATATCCTTATTTTCATGTATGACCACTCTACCTTCAAACACTAACAGACCTGATTCTATACTAAATCTCTTGGCCCCTTTCTTCAAGAGTATTTTGTCCTTAATCCCCAAACAATAATCATCCTTTGACTGAGCTTCTTGAATGTTCGATATTTGATTTTGAATTTATTGTGCTGTAATTAAATTAATTTGATTAGTTTTTAATATTTATTCATTGAAAATTTATTTCACATTTTCTGGATTCTCCTCAGCAAACACCTCCCACCATGGTGGGTAAACATCATTCTGATGTGATAAAATATCTGGAGCTTCATAATTTTTACCTGTGAGCTAGGTAATAGTAAAATAAAATTTAGATTAGAGCTCAGCCCACCTAGCCTGATTTCTAGTTAGAAATTTGGAAGACATGAAGTATTTCAAAGAATTATGACCATTTAGGATTTGAAAAGAACACCATTTTTTAAGACAACAAATAATAGATAATAATTATTTATCATGAATTTCATAATTTAATTCTGCTGAAATAAGTTTGCCTGATTCAAATGAAGCAGGATGAACCATTTTTGTTTCAGGATTTAATTGGGATATTAACCCTTCTATAGCATAATTTCTAGCATCTGTCTTGACTATTGTTGAGGCTTTAGGATCAAAATGTCAAAGAATCGGAGCTGTGGTAAACACAGTTTTTAATTCTTTGAATTCTTTTTGTGCTATTTCTGTGAAGACACAAGGAGTATCTTTTTTAAGAAGAGAAGTAAGATTTGTAATAGTTTTAGAGTGATCTTCATAAATCTTCTGTAGAAATTTGCGAAACCTAAAAAACCCTGTGAGGATTTTAGAATTGTTGGCTCAGGCCATTCCTGAACATTTTGAACCTTTTTATCAACCAAGACTAAACCATCAGTAGAAAATTTACAACCCAGAAAGTCAATCAATTTTAGGTGGAATTTGCATTTAGTGTGCTTGGCATAGAGACCATGTTCTCAAAGGCAAATGAGAATTATTTTGAAATTTTGGATATGTTCTGCAAGGGTCTTCGAGGAGATTAAAAGGTAATCTTGATAGACAACAACAAACTGTTCAACAATATCTTTCAAGATATTGTTGAAAATATTTGAAATGTTGATGGTTCATTACAAAATACAAAGGGGATTACTAAATATTCAAAACTACCAAACCTGGTATGCATTGCCATTGAAGTTTCATGGCCTTCTGAAATACATATAAGATTGTGAGCGCCTCTGAGATAAATTTCAGAAAAGAAGTTTGAACCATTAAAAAAATTAAGAAGTAATGACATAAGAGGAGCTGGATAAACATTCTTCTTAATCACTGTATTGAGTTTTCTATAATCAACACATAAACTAAGACTTCCATCTTTTTTCTTAAAAAAAATCTGGAGAGCTAGTTGGAGATCTACTGGCTTGAATGAAACTTTTGGCTGCATTATCTAAAATTTAGTTTCAAAGAGCTTGAGATTTATCCTTTGACAAAGAATATAAAGGATATACAGATGGTACCAGAACTATTAACTTTATTTTATGATTGTAGGGTCAATGGTGTGGTAGCTTGTCAGCCTTACATATTGAAAGGAAATCTATGAAGCAATGGTAAACTTTGGGTGGAATTTATTTAATGGCTTCAATATTTCTTTGGTTGTCCTCTTCCTCTTCAAAAAATTCTGTTGAAGGTAGACATGAATTTAGAGAGTAAAAATAAATTAATTCAAAGCTATTGAAATCCTCTTCAAGTAAATTAGTCAAGAAAGAATGTTTAGCCAAGTGCTCATTTAAAGAATGATCAAATGCTTGCAATAAATCTGGTATAGTGGAGTCTTCTAGCAGGACTTGGTCAGATGGGGTTGTTAAATTCCCTGTTGACCTGCATTGTTGAATCAGATATATACTTAGAGCAAGGGGTGATCAATCCCTGTGACAAATAAATTTTGGGATTCCAATGCTGTAAAAAGTCATGGCCATGAATGGTATTATCCATCCTTGGGGCTTCCAAGACTGTTAATTCCCACTCAAAGGAGAGAAAATTTGGAAAGTTAAAAAACCATAAAAATTTCTCACTAGCCTAATATTTGGGTTTCTCTGATTCGACCAGATAGATTGGAGTTTGTTGATATCTACAAATTTCAGCTTAAGTTCTTTGGAAAAAGATAAACTGATAAATGAGATTGAAGTTCCAGAGTCAATAAGACAAATGAAGGGAATATCCCCCTTAAAAAGAATTAGTCTCAGACAGTTTAGGGCAACTCCAGTCCTTAGGAAATGAAGTTTCTGTGCACTGGGAGAGATAAAATAGTTTTATTTGTAGACAAGTATGGTATTCACTATTTTTTTAACTTGGAACCATTACCTTCTCTATCCTTTAATTTAGCACATTCATCCAACTTGTGTTCACTCCCAAAATACATACACAACCCGTTATCTGCTTTTCTTTTCTTCTAATATTCCTTTAATTCCACTTTTGGGTCCAATAACTTACTGGTATTGTCTGGGGTTGAGCTTTTGGATTGAGCCTCTTGAGTCAATGATGATTGAGTTTGTTGAGGATGATTTGAAGAAGGTCCCAATTTAAAATTTGAACTGTGAGATTTATGAGAATGGTGTCTTTGTTGAAATGGCCCTGATGAACACTATCAAGTTCAATGGCCCTATCTATAAAGTCCATTTAAGCTGTAATTTTTTGACCATGAAGATTTAATTGGTCCAGAATCCTCTGTAGGAGTCCCTTTTTGAAATGATACTTTAAAGCTGAATCATTCCAACCTACTCAAGTTTTTAGAGCCCTGAAATTTGAGATGTACTCAGAATATTTTCCATTATTATTCATGCAAAGGAAACATAATTAAATTTCCGTGTTATTTGTCTCATTGGGATCACCAAACAATGTGAAGAGTTTATCTTTAAATTCCTCCCAATTATTAATGAGCAAATGGGTTTCTGTAGAATAAAGCATGGGCAAATATGGTTCAAACCATTGAAATGCTTTTCCAGATAAGAATGACAAGGAATAAATTACCTTGGAGTAATTGGTATTAAAGGTTTGAGGGTCATTATGAAACAATAATTTTCAAGCTTTCAAAAAAGGTCACAATCTTTTAGGATTTTCTACATCAAATTTATCCATAGATTTTATCAAGGGAGTTATGAATTTAGAGCCCTCAAAAGGAGCAGGATTTGAAATTAATTTTACTAATAGTTTTATGAATTCTTCCAATGTAGTGGTTGGTCCAGGATTGGAAGTTTGGACCAAAGGGTTGGTATCTGGGGATGATGGTGCCTGTGAATAGTGTCCTTTCCTTCTTCTTCACTAGAATCTTCAAAATCCTAAGGAATGTCCTCCACAGATTGAATTGAGTGTTCCCGTTTCTTAATCTGAGAGGTTCAAGAGAGTGAGTGTGAAAATAGGTTGCAATACTGGTTGTCTATCCCCTTTCCAAGCTCTAGTAGTAGAGCCCATAGTAGGAGTTCTTTGAATGGTTGACATTTAGGTTTAGCGCCTGAAAATATGTAGTAGTGCAAATTAAAAATGAGAACTACTGAGAATTAAATTATACTGTCACCAGACAGCCTATGCAGATGGTCAAGGATGTTCCTGAGTAAGTGAGATTAGAAAAGATAATTGAGGACTACTTCAAGGAAATGGTTTGAAGATATTTTGAAGATAAATTCATACTACTTTGAGATAATTTCAAGGTGAATAATAATGTAATTTTAAAGAGACACTAAATATTCAGGTTAATCTCACAAAGGGTTGGAACTTAACAATCAGAGGAAGATTTTTGGAATTTGAGATTGAATGAAATTGATTATAAAGAAAGGTAAGAAACAATAATAGCTTTATATTAATTCAACTACTATCACAGCAATATTATATTTTAATTTTAAGGAATGTCAAACCAAATTGACCCAATTATATAGATAACTCCACCTCACATTGACCTCTTTAATAAACCACCCTTACTTTATCACTGACCCATGATATAACCCACAGATCCTTTGAAAATACTCCTATTCCTACTCACAGACCTTTAATTACCCTCATATAAACAATAACCCACATTTAGAATATACCATTGACCATAGCATTAATACACCACACAATCTCTTAAGATTGGAAAGTGTAAGCATATGATTGATTAATTTGGATTTAAGGTTTAGATAGCATGGGTTCTATCCTGGTAAAATTGAGAGACACAAAGGGAAAAGGAAGTTGCTATGTATATGTTGCTTCTGTGCTTTACATATGGATTCGAGTACTGGATTATGGAATAAAAAGATTGACTTTTACTTCAAATGTCACATGAAGCATGACAGAGACCTATTAACAGTAATTTTGTTTTCCAGTGATTTGAAGTATTGGCTGCTAATTTGACATCATCTAACTTTTCAAGACTCCTTAATTCTTCAAGAGTATATGATTTGATGATAACTGGTAGCATTAATTCACCTTTCTGACCAAGAAACATTGCCCCAGGTTTGAAAATTCTATAGATCCTGTTACTAAGGTATGGCTTCTGAGTCTTAGGATTCAATATTTTGGGGTTGTTAAAGGCCCATCTCTAAATTTTTTACCCCTCAAAAATTTTGGTTCCTAATAATACATCTGTGCTGATTTTTAACCTATATCTGCACAAACAGCCTCACTTTTTTAATAGATTCTGAATAGATATTTCTTTTCCCATTCTTCTTCCAGTTGTCCAATGTTTTAATTTAATTTAAAAATTCAGGAAAAAATATAAATAATTATTTCTGATATATAAACTTACTTAATAAATTTTTATAAAAATTTCCATGTTATAGGTTCTATAGGAAATTCAAAATAAAATGAAAAAGAAAAAAACAAGAGTTAATATAAACAAAAAGGAGAAAAAAATTGCTTAAGATATGTATTCAAAATTAGAGTTTTTATAAATTGAAGTAAATATCACTTTAATCAAAAAGAAATCTTTTTATTGTAAAGAAAATTGGCATAAATAGCATAATACTTCAAGACTTCACCTGGATATTTTAATTCTCCATTACTATAGGATTTAAACGTTGATTTCTTGGTCACCACCATTATATACAAAGAGAGAGAGACAGATGAAAAAATATTTTTAAAAAATGGCTAGCATGTGCAGACCTGCTACATTGTAAAATTAAAGAATCAGGTTTATTTTAAACAAATTATTGATTATTTTGAAAAATAGGACAAATAGAACAACAATGAGGGGGAAAGTAAAGAGGATTATTTGTGTTATTTGTTTCCTATTTATATTATTTCTAAATATTTTTAATCTTTCAAAATCACTCCTAGGTCTGTGAGACATGGAGAATATTCACTCACATTTTTTTAATTTTAAGATGAACAGGTGATGTTGCTGCTACTCAGACATCACATTTTTAAAATTTTTAATTTGATTTATTTTTTATTAAATAAAATTTCTCCCAGGCAGGCTACACTGGGTAGGACAGTCACAGGTGATATCACTTCTACCCTGAAGCAACATTGCTCATTTTTGAGTTTCTAAACTTTAAAAAACCAAAAATATATAAATACAAAAAAAACAAATATAAAAAATATAAATATAAATATAAATTAAAAAAAGGAAAAGGGAAAAAGGAAATACAAAAAAAAACAAAATCAAAAATCAAAAATCAAAAACCAAAAACCAAAAAACAAAAAACAAAAAACAAAAAACAAAAAACAAAAAACAAAAAACAAAAAACAAAAAACAAAAAACAAAAAACAAAAAACAAAAAACAAAAAACAAAAAACAAAAAACAAAAAACAAAAAACAAAAAACAAAAAACAAAAAACAAAATAAATAATAAAAAATAAGAAATAGAAAAAAATAAAAAATAAAAAATAAAAAATAAAAAATAAAAAATAAAAAATAAAAAATAAAAAATAAAAAATAAAAAATAAAAAATAAAAAATAAAAAATAAAAAATAAAAAATAAAAAATAAAAAATAAAAAATAAAAAATAAAAAATAAAAAATAAAAAATAAAAAATAAAAAATAAAAAACAAAAAATAAAAAATAAAAAATAAAAAATAAAAAATAAAAAATAAAAAATAAAAAATAAAAAATAAAAAATAAAAAATAAAAAATAAAAAATAAAAAATAAAAAATAAAAAATAAAAAATAAAAAATAAAAAATAAAAAATAAAAAATAAAAAATAAAAAATAAAAAATAAAAAATAAAAAATAAAAAATAAAAAATAAAAAATAAAAAATAAAAAATAAAAAATAAAAAATAAAAAATAAAAAATAAAAAATAAAAAATAAAAAATAAAAAATAAAAAATAAAAAATAAAAAATAAAAAATAAAAAATAAAAAATAAAAAATAAAAAATAAAAAATAAAAAATAAAAAATAAAAAATAAAAAATAAAAAATAAAAAATAAAAAATAAAAAATAAAAAATAAAAAATAAAAAATAAAAAATAAAAAATAAAAAATAAAAAATAAAAAATAAAAAATAAAAAATAAAAAATAAAAAATAAAAAATAAAAAATAAAAAATAAAAAATAAAAAATAAAAAATAAAAAATAAAAAATAAAAAATAAAAAATAAAAAATAAAAAATAAAAAATAAAAAATAAAAAATAAAAAATAAAAAATAAAAAATAAAAAATAAAAAATAAAAAATAAAAAATAAAAAATAAAAAATAAAAAATAAAAAATAAAAAATAAAAAATAAAAAATAAAAAATAAAAAATAAAAAATAAAAAATAAAAAATAAAAAATAAAAAATAAAAAATAAAAAATAAAAAATAAAAAATAAAAAATAAAAAATAAAAAATAAAAAATAAAAAATAAAAAATAAAAAATAAAAAATAAAAAATAAAAAATAAAAAATAAAAAATAAAAAATAAAAAATAAAAAATAAAAAATAAAAAATAAAAAATAAAAAATAAAAAATAAAAAATAAAAAATAAAAAATAAAAAATAAAAAATAAAAAATAAAAAATAAAAAATAAAAAATAAAAAATAAAAAATAAAAAATAAAAAATAAAAAATAAAAAATAAAAAATAAAAAATAAAAAATAAAAAATAAAAAATAAAAAGTAAAAAATAAAAATAAAAAATAAAAAAATAAAAAATTAAATATTAAAAATTAAAAATTAAAAATTAAAAATTAAAAATTAAAAATTAAAAATAAAAAATAAAAAATAAAAAACAAAAAATTAAAAATTAAAAATTAAAAATTAAAAATTAAAAATTAAAAATTAAAAATTAAAAATTAAAAATTAAAAATTAAAAATTAAAAATTAAAAATTAAAAATTAAAAATTAAAAATTAAAAATTAAAAATTAAAAATTAAAAATTAAAAATTAAAAATTAAAAATTAAAAATTAAAAATTAAAAATTAAAAATTAAAAATTAAAAATTAAAAATTAAAAATTAAAAATCAAAAATTAAAAATTAAAAATTAAAAATTAAAAATTAAAAATTAAAAATTAAAAATTAAAAATTAAAAATTAAAAATTAAAAATTAAAAATTAAAAATTAAAAATTAAAAATTAGAAATTAAAAATTAAAAATTAAAAATTAAAAATTAAAAATTAAAAATTAAAAATTAAAAATTAAAAATTAAAAATTAAAAATTAAAAATTAAAAATTAAAAATTAAAAATTAAAAATTAAAAATTAAAAATTAAAAATTAAAAATTAAAAATTAAAAATTAGAAATTAAAAATTAAAAATTAAAAATTAAAAATTAAAAATTAAAAATTAAAAATTAAAAATTAAAAATTAAAAATTAAAAATTAAAAATTAAAAATTAAAAATTAAAAATTAAAAATTAAAAATTAAAAATTAAAAATTAAAAATTAAAAATTAAAAATTAAAAATTAAAAATTAAAAATTAAAAATTAAAAATTAAAAATTAAAAATTAAAAATTAAAAATTAAAAATTAAAAATTAAAAATTAAAAATTAAAAATTAAAAATTAAAAATTAAAAATTAAAAATTAAAAATTAAAAATTAAAAATCAAAAATTAAAAATTAAAAATTAAAAATTAAAAATTAAAAATTAAAAATTAAAAATTAAAAATTAAAAATTAAAAATTAAAAATTAAAAATTAAAAATTAAAAATTAAAAATTAAAAATTAAAAATTAAAAATTAAAAATTAAAAATTAAAAATTAAAAATTATGGCTGGGATACCAGTAGGTGGGTGATGTCACTGTTAAACTGTCAGGCTGAGGTCAAGTACAGATATGTGAACTAGATTGAATGGTCAGTTGTCTAGAATATTTAAATGGTCCTATATGAATACTGTCAGGCTAATGTCAAGTACAAGGACGTGAACTAGCTTGAATAGTCAGTTGTCTAGAAGATTTTAATGGTCCTATATGAATACTGTAGTTTTAATCCACTAAGTTGTAAAATATAATCAAATATAAAGGTCTCAGTAATATAATTCTCACTATTCTTATATATGGCTTACAATCTTTATAGTTGGTAGAAAAATAGATTATATAAATTCAGATACTATTCAAAAGTCTTATAAAAGTACTAATTGATATGTATTGTAATTGATTTGGTTATATTGGTTAAATTGTAATGATAAAGAATGAAGAAATACAACCCAAAAACCTCCTTCTTTTATACACACTGAGTTCCCCAATGATTCCCTTGATGTACCACCCAATACACAGTTAATGGCGCCTCTAAACAACTAATAGACATGCCCTAACCCATGACATAATTAGAAGAGTAACAACCGCCAAAATCCTGTAATAATAAGGGAAATCCATCAAAATTAAAGAAAAAGACAAAAAGAGAGTATATGCGTATAAAACAATAATATTAAAGACTAATGGAGACTTTTTAAGGTTAATAATAGCTTAATAATAAGGGGGATTGACTGTAGAAATAATGGGGCTAATCCTGACATTATACTACGTGAAATTCCCATTCAAAAATAACCAAAATTGACTGAGAAACCACCCAAAAGCTTAAAAAAGAGCGTGAGATGTGGGGTAACTACATGCAGTTCTTGGCAGGCGCTTGCACGGGTAAATCCTTGACTAAAATTAGGCGAATTTAAGCGTGGTGATGAAAGAAAGTGCCAAGAGTGAGGTTATTAATGAAATTAGTGCATATAAACAAGGTCAATGCATTATTAATTAAGCTACGACACTAAATAAGCGCCTGTCGCCTATTTTAGTGTGTTTCTCCACAGTGGGCGTAGAATGTGGGGTACTTATAGTGTGAAAAAGCTAACTTTGCTAAAAATGAAGCTATTCACACGGGAAAAAAGCAGGCAGTATGTGGCCAGTACACAGAAGCCATTTCTGGCATAAAAAACACCAAATTTGAAAATTGTTATTTTTATGCATTTAAATAGCCAAATCAATAGTCCTAAATGAGCCCAATTGATCTGTCAAAGCGCAATTTTGATATTCTCAACTTTATAGCGCATATAGTCAACTTTTAAGTGAAATAAAGCGCATTTCTTGTTTTTTGCATAAAACAATGAATATAACAGCTTTAAGTGTACTTAAAAATTATGTAGCCTTATACTTAAGGTTCTTAAGATTACCCTAACATATTCCAACTTAATATTAAGTACATAAGACCTATAAAAGGTGGATATATGCGTGTATATAAGGTGTTATAATGGCATTTTTTTGTGTATTATCATAATTTTACTTATGTATACTTTTTGTGTACTCTTATTTATTATTCCCATGTCTAGTTCATGTGTTTAACATAACTTATAAGTACTTTTTACTCAGTCCTGGGGATATACAGGCTGACAAATACTGTAGTACAAATCCAATAAGTATTAAAATATAACTCAATATAAGGGTCTCAGTAATTTTAATCTCACTAATTATATATAGCTTACAATCTTAAAGTTGGTAAAAAATAGATTTAATAAATTCAGATACTATTCAAAGACTTTATAAGTACTATTGATATGTATTGTAATTTTATTGGTTACATGTTTAATTGTGATGATCAAGAATGTAGAAACAAGACCAAAAACCCCCTCCTTTTATACACAATTACTTCCCCAATGACCCCCTTTATTTAAAATCTATATACCCAGTTAATGACACCTCATTCCAGCTAATAGACATGTCCAGAAACATAATTAGAATGATATCACCTGCCAAAATCCTGTAGTAATAGGGATAATCCATCAAAAATAAAGAATAAGCAAAAAAGGGTATATATGCATATTATACATTAAAATAAAAGACTAAAAAGGAAAAATGAAGATTAAATATTACTTAATAATAAGAGGGATTAACAGTAGAAATTTTGGGGCTAATCATGACATTATTCTACATGAAATACCCATTCAAAAAAAACCAAATTTGACTGAGAAACCACCTAAAAACCCAAAAAAAGGGCATGAAATGTAGGGTAACTACACGCAGTCCTTGGCAGGCACTTGCATGAGTAAATCCTTGACTGATTTAAGAAAATTTAACCGTGGTAGTGAATTAAAGTGCCAAGATTGAGGTTATTAATGAAATTAGTGCATATATAATTAAGCAAGGACACTAAATAAGTGCCTGTTGCCTATTTTAGCATGTTTCCCCACAGTGGGTGTAGAATGTGGGGTAATTATAGTGTGAAAAATCTAATTTTGCTAAAAATGAAGCTATTCACAGGGGAAAAATGCAGGCAGTATGTTGCCAGTACACAGAAGCCATTTCTGGCATAAAAAACACCAAATTTGAAAAGTGTTATTTTTATGCATTTGAGTAGCCAAATTAATGGTCCTAATTAAGAAAAGTTGATCTGTTAAAGCGTATTTTTAATATTATTAAATTTATAGCACATATAGTCAACTTTTAAGTGATTTAAAGCACATTTCTTGTTTTCACATAATACAATGAAAACAACAGCTTTAATTCTACTTAAAAATTATGTAGCCTTATATTTAAGGACCTTAAGACTACCCTAAAATATTCTAACTTAATATTAAGTACATAAGACTTATAAAAGGTGGATATATGCGTGTATATAAGGTGTTATAATGGCATATATTGTATTTTATCATAATTTTTACTTATGTATACAACTTGTGTACTTTTATTTATTGTTCCCATGTATAGTCCATGTGTTTAAAATAAATTATTAGTACTTCTTACTTAGTCCTGGGGATATAAAGGCTGAAACAGGTGGTCATGGGAAGATATTTGGGGGAGAGAAAAGGGCTGCATATGATCATGTCCTTAATAGGGTGTATCAATCTTTAGGGATCTGAAATTAGGGATCAGGAATTTTTTCAGCCAGGATCATACATTTTTAATTGCAGAAGATACTTATCAACTATTTCCAGTGCTAGTGGATAAGGATTGCACAATAATGCATTATCTCACCTCTTATACCTTGATTTCTGTTCCTAATTCCTGATCCCAAACTCATCACAACCATGGTTTATTTTAAAGCAAGTTTCATGAAATATAAATGCAGATTCCATCCTTATGTGTCTTTTCACTCTATACAAATTAATTTTGGTGGAAAAAACATAACATTTTTTTTCTATCTACACACTCCACCTGCTCATTTGGTAAGGAATTCCCACTTCCCACTCATCACCTAAACCTTCTACCAACAATAATGAAGAACCTCTCTACTAGGAATAAAATTCACTCAGCTATGAATGATATCACTTTAACTTTAGCATCTGACTATGATTCTGACTCTGGTTTGGAAGACACTTTATCTTATAATACTTTTCTTTCCAAAAAGTGTTACATCATCCCAAAGGGGAAAAATATTTATCATGATCCCAGATATGATCTTGCCTCAATTCTTGAAATTTCTCATTTATACTTCACAGAACTTTTTTGAACTCCCCCTGATTCCTTTTTGAAACTTTCTCAAGTCATCTCCAATTATTCTATCTTCCATAATAATTCCAATAAAAAACGGCATAATCCTGCCTTCAACTTGCTGTTGCACTATGTTGCTTTGGTTCAAATGTAAATGGTGCTGCTTTAAGACATTTAGATAATCTCTTTAAAATACAATATGGTACTTTCATATTATACACTGAGCGCTTCATGATTGCTATCCTTTCTCTCAAGTCTCAACCACTTGCTTGGCCAACTCCACAACAGTGACTTGTATCCTCTCAAGTAAACAAGCTGATGGTTTCCCTGGCTATGTGGATTTTTTTTGATGGCACAACTATACCATTGAGCCAAAAGCCTGCTCATGATGGCAACCATTATTTTTATTTCAAAAAATGGTTTTTTCAAAAAGTTCTCAAATTTCTCTTCATTTATGTACTAACTTTTTATCTTCTTTCTAGATACTCTATTTCTGTTCAACTTGTGTGTGATGTCAATAAGAAGTTCATTGCTTTTTATAGTGGCTGCCCTGACTCATGTTATGACTCTTCTGTCTTCCAAAGAATGAGGATCTCTCAAAATCCTGACTCATACTTTGATGAATCTCAGTAACTCCTTGCAGACTCAGCATATGCAAGTTATGAGTATATTATACCTGCTTTCCAAGGTGCAAATATAGAAAATGACCCAATAACAACTTTTAATTATCATCTTGCACAATCAAGAGTATAAATTGAAAATGCTATTGGTATTTTGAAGGGAAAAGTTTCTAGTCTCTGGGAACTCAGAATTCAATTTCAAAAAAAATTGGATATCAAAACTGCAAATCATTGGATAATGACTTGATTTATACTCCAAAATATCCTAGCTGATTTAAAGGATGAGTGGAATGATCTTTATGAAGAAGAGGATCCCAAACCCACACCAGCTCTCCCCTCTCTTGAATAATAAAACATTCTTTCCACTGGCATATGCTCTGTCATTATGCCAATCACCCTCCAACATTTTGAAACACAACCCTTTACATTTTTTTTCATACTCTTCAAATGTTCAAATTGTTTGATTTATTCACTTGGGTTGGTGTTTTTTCTATGAATATTCATTTTTATTTTGAATATACAGTAAATATCTCTTTTTTGGATTTCTAATTTTTTTCATTCACCAGCTCAACATGAAATTGCATAATTTTTCACAGTTTCTTTTTTCATTCATCCCTCATTTCCTTTTCCTCCTCTCCTCAAGAATCCCTCAAACAATTTGGTTTCATTAATTTTCTCATCTTATACTTCCAGGTAAGTCATTTTATTAATTATTTTTTGATTTCTTTTTTGATTTCTGTTTTTTTTTTTTTTTTTTTTTTGTAAATGGTTCTTTTTTTGGTTTTCAAGTTTAAATTAACACTTTTTTATATTCTTTCTCTCCCTTTTCTCTCTTTTTTTATTCTCTTTCATCCCCTCTTTATCCCTTCTTGACCTGATATTTATCCTACCTTTCCCTTCTCCTTGGTATCCTCATTCCCCCCTTTTTCCCCTCCTTGTCCACCTCAATCCCCCTTTTGCTCCTTTTGGTATTCTCAACACCCCCACTTTCTCCCTCTTAGGTGTCCTCAAGACCCCCCCTTTATTTCCCCCCTTTAGGCACCCTCAGGAATGCCCTTTTTTCTCCATTTAGTCTCCTGAAAACCCCCCATCCCCACCTATCTCAGCCCCTAATTGTTCCTACCCCCCCTTCAATACTTAGTGATTTGCTAACTAATTTCTAAGTTAATGAACAATTGGGTAAAACTGTTCATTAGCCTAGAAAATTGTTATCAATTTGCTAAGTTAATGAAAAAAAAATTACAATTTTTCATTAAATTAGAAGTTTGCTAGTAAACTTCTAAGTAATTAAGGGTGGAGCAATTAGGGGCTGGGATACATGGGGAGAGGGGGTTTTTAGGAGATGAAAGGGCGGTAAGGGGTCATGTCTAAGACACCTAAGGAGATATAAGGGGGTGTTTCAGACACCAAAAGGGGAAAAGGGGGTGTTTTGAGGATACCAAAGGGGAAAAGAGAGGGATTTTGAGGATGCCAAAGAGGACAAAAACAGGGGTCAAGGATATCAAAAAGGGGATATTAGGGGGGATATTGAGGACATCAAAAAAGGTGAGATTGGGGGATTAAGGTAGAAAAAAATGCAAAAATAATCATTAATTTTTCCTTCTTTTTTTCTATTTTATATTTATCATATTTCAAAAAATATATAGATTCAAAAATATCAACAAAATGTCTGGAATAATGTCAAAGTCCTTGTCACTCTCATCATCTTCCAAACCATTTTTCAAAGTGAAGCTTATAATTTCAAATAAGAAGGAAAATTCTTATCAAAAACAACATTTAATTTTAAAGAAAAAAATTTTTGAAGCCTTCTTTGGTTTTTTTGAGAAACTGTCTTACTTAGAAACTACAATATGTAAAAAAAATATCATCTTGATTCATTACCATAAAATATCAAGTAATTAACTTATAGTGAAAAGGACATTGTTGTTGCAATTATCAGTAATGGATACAAACCTCAATATATTATACAGGTTCATTTTGTCATTGTTGTTCAAGATGAAGTGTTTAATAAATTATCAGATGGAATTAGTTCAAAAAACCTTAAAAATAAAAAGAAAATTTGATGAATTATGATAGGACTTGGTTGGAGACTTGGATATATTAAGGGTGCCTTACTTGTTAAGTCTTTATTTTCATAAATTTTAAAGAAAACCTATTTTCTTATTTTTCTCTCCAGGTATTTATTCTTTACTCCAGAATCACAGTGATCAAGAAATGAGAGAAGATTTAGAAATATGGAAAATTTAGGATCATTAGATTCTTTCTTGGCCAATTTATTGAAAAAATTATTTTTTTGAGCATTTAAATCTAATCATAAACTGGCCAAGAAATCTGGACTTCCCAATTGGATGGATATGAAATGGGTTGAGCTCAGTAACAATTATATATTTTCTTCTAATGTTATCATCACCTATGGAGGATTTCATAATCAAATTCATGTGGAAAAATATGATTCTAATATGCTTACTCATGTGATTTTCTGTTATATCAATCCTATTACTGGTAGACCAATCCCTTCACCTGCTAAAATCAAAGGCCATGGACTATACTTTCTGGATCATAAATGTATCATGGACTTTGGTTTAAGAAAAAGGACTATGAAAGTAATTTTGAATTCTTCAATATATAATCATCAAACTACTAATTCACTTCCTGGACTGGAATCTTGCAAAAATTTTACTCATTTTGGATGTTCTTTACAGATCAATCAAAGTTGGATAAACCAGGTAAGTAAGGTAAGAATAAAGGGTAAATGTCTAGTAAAAAATTATGGAGGGGTTCTAAATACATTAATTAAAGGATTTACAAATTTTTATTTTTTTTCTCAAATTTTTAACTTATAAGCTATTAAAGATAATCAATCAAATTAATTATTGTACCATTGAGCCCTTGTGCTGTACATATTTCTTCTTTGACTTTGCTCATGAAATCATTGGAAGATAGTATTTGGGACTCTTTTACTTGATTTATTATCTTTTTTAATTGATTTACTTAATTATTTATGAAATAAAATGTAAATTTGGTAATCCTTACCCCCTCCCAGAGTAATTTGCAGTGAGGGTATTGCCAAATTTTCAAATAATATGGGTAAAATTTTTGACTTGAAAAAATTTGGAATGAAATAAGAATGAAAAAATAAAAAAAACTAGTCTTCAATCATCTCCATTAAGCATTCAATTTCTTCAACTGATTGATTAGCATTAATGCATTCTATCAATAAAACTTTCTAAAAAAAAGTTTGGATGAAATATGAGCAAAAAAAAACTAGTCATCAAAAATTTTCATTAAGCATTGAATTTCCTCAACATATTTACTAGCTTTAACATATTCTATCAAGAAACCTTTTTTTAACCATCTTCAAGTTTATAAATAAGTTTCATCTGATCCAATAGGAAATTGTACTCAAGAGCCTTCTCCTCTTTCTTTATCTCAAATTTCTTCTCCTCCAAGTCATGTGCACTCTCATTCCTCTGTAAAGAAATCTTAAATTTCTTCTCCTCTAAGTCTTGTGCCCTCTCTTCCCTCTGCAAATAGAGCTCAAATTTCTTCTCCTCAAATTCTTGTGTCTTATCATCCCTGTGCCAAGAGAGCTCAAATTTTTTCTCATCCAATTCTTGTGTCCTATCATCCCAACGTAAAGAGAGCTTGTATTGTTTCTTTTGAAATTTAAGAGTATCTCTTGCAACTTCAACTTTACCTAGAGTGAAAAGGAATATTAAAAAAACAAAAGAAAAGCTCACTTAATTATTAAGAGGTATGCTATCACTTACCAGCATCACTTTTCTCCAAAAAATCATCAATTGACAAAGAAGGGGTTTGGGAAAAACTATCTCTGTTTTGTTTTCTTTGAATTTTGAAATTCAAATTATTTGATGGTCTTTGCTTTTTTTTGGAGGTAAAGTTTTCCTCTTCATCATTGATGCTAGCTTAAGAATTGCTTGCTTGAGGATCCTGGGTTCCTTCATTAGCCTTTTTAGAAATAAAAAAAAGTAAAACAACTAGACAAGAAATAAAAGCTCACTGTAGTTAGATTGTGTTAGTTTATATTACCATAAGGATCTATTGAAAGTATATCTTGATTGGTGGAAGTCAAATGAGGGGAAGCTTAAGTAGAAGAAGAAGGAAAAAAATTTCTTTCAACATCATGTTCAGAGATATCATCTTCTCCATCCAAAATGTTTGTGGGATTGACATTGGCTCTCTCTCCAAATATGGAATCCATCTCTTTATAATAAGGACATAAAGAATCAAGATTATTGTCTATAGATTTGATTTCCTTACTGATATCAATTTTGGTAATACCAAAACCAGTAGAAAATGAATGAGTCTTTTCCTTCTTGAATTTGGCTTGATAGTGCTTGAAGCATTCAGACATCTGTTTAGGTAAAATATCAAGCCTTCCCTTTGTCTTATTTCATAATTAATTGGCCATTAGAAGATATCCATTGACTTTTGATGCAGGGGGCCATCCTACTTTAGTTGCATTCTAAGTACCAAAAAAAGAATCATAATTAATTTTAATTTTCAGCCAGTTGATAAGTATGAGATGATAATATTTTTTTAGTTGAGTGGTCTTTGATTTCTCAGCTGAGTGGGGGAAAGAGGGAGTAATGGGATTTGAATAAAAACTGGAAGAAGGCTGCCTTTGAGATGATCTATGATAATGTGGAATTTTAAGATATTTGAAGATTAAAAGTAGAAGAAACAAACAGATGAGATGGGGAGGGGTTCTGAGAGGATAGAATGAATAGACAGGATGAGAGTGCACATCAAGGAAGGAAGCCTGGTATATCCAGAAAGTTGTCCAAGATGTGGTTATGAAAAATTGATGATAAACATTTCAGATAGAGGTGAAAATTGACATTTAAAAGGTTTAATAAACCAATTATTAGCAAAAAATATTTGTGGAAGATAATTGGGGTATAATGATTCTTATCCACAATTAATTTAATGCAGATTGGTCAACATTGATACCCCCTAATGTTGGTATGTCATTATTGAAAAAAATTATTTATATTTCATGTTACTATTTAATTCAAATTTTAATTATCATTGTTTCAAATTTCAAGGATTTTACTCAATTGGAAACCTCAGTAATGAACAAGTGAAGCAGCATCTAGAATTTATCTATAAATTATATGCCTTCTTTTTTCAAGAAGTCACCTCTAAATATTATGAGCAGGAATTTTCTTTTTTTATTTATTTGGGACTCCCTAATTATTGGGATCAAGAATCATTTGGTGGAAATATAACTTGTACAAATGATGGCTTCAGAAATAGCCCTCATACTGATGAAGATGTTACAGAACTTTCTCTTGGATTTCGGATTCCAAAAACCTTATCAGGGCAACTTTCTAAGGGATTTTGGGACTCATAATATTCCAGAAAAACAGGTGGACACTTTATTTTCCCTGAAATTGGATGGATGTTGAATTTGGAGAAAGTTGATGGAATATGGGTAGGGATATGGCCTTCTAATTATTTGATTCATGACCAAAAAAAAGGGGGGCACCTGATAGCAGATGCCAATCCCTATCTTTGACTTAACTCAATTTCAGCTCAGCTGTAATTCTTCTGGAACCACTGCGCACTGAACAATGAGCACACTAGCTCGGGCAACATCAAATCAAATTTATTCTTAAATCTAAACTGAATATAGGGATAGGCACCTGCTAGAAGGTGCCACATGATTTTTTGTGGTGCATCAGACAACCTTTTGCATGGAAAATCAAACTTTCACCAGGTTGGGATCATCTATTCAGGTCACTAAAAGGTTATGAGCAGTCCTCAAAAAGCTCAAAACAATTGTACCAGATATATCAGGGTATGTAGAGATGAATGTTTTAGAAAAAGTTACTTATCTTGTTGAGTATTTAAGTGATCTTTTGGCAAAGTATCTTTCAAATAAGGATAATTTGTACTGTTATGAAAAGGCTGACATATCTAAAGCTATATTTGAGGAGAAGAGATGTATTAAAGAGCTAGAAGAAGGAGAGATGGTTGAGGGCTTTTTATTGTAGTAGGCTATTCAAATTTACATGATAAATTATATTTTTTAATTTTACTTGATTTGATAAAATTAATATGAGGAGTTCAAATTTTAAGGTTACCAAATTAATTTCCTAGTAATATTGAATAATTGTTTGAATGCACAATAATCAAAATTATCTGGAGAATTATGAAACTTATTTTAAATTAATGTGAGTTGCCCTACTATCATCCCATTTGCTAATGGAAAGTATAAAATTTTGTCATCATTTCACATCAAACCAAGTAAATTTAATGGGGAGATAATGCTATCATTATCTTTTAAGGATATGAGATTTCATATTCAATAATTTTTTGTTTTCAAAATGCTCCATATTGGATAAATCAATTTTTTATTCCCAAACAATCATATTTTCTATCATATGTGATAAATGTTCATGACTATATATTGCAAGTTTCTTTAAAATGTAATAAACCACCAAAGCTAAAGCTAAAATTTTATCTAAATCTAGTCCAATTTTATCCTATTCCTTATCTTCATCCTCATCCTCATTTCTCAAGCACTTAAGAATCATCTTTTTCAAAAGCCTCAATCCAAACTTAGCCAGCTCATCAGGGCATTCTTTCTCAGACCATAATAAAATGTCAATGTAATTTTCCAAATTGTCTCTTTCTGATGAAGATTTAGAAATCCTACTGCTTTCCTGAACAACATTTAAATTTTTCCTCTTTGAAATCGCAACCAGCTGTTTTCAATTTTTTTACCTGTTTTGTACCAATTGGCCTGGTAACATGAGAAAAAGAAGAGGTGGAAGGAAGAGAAGGAGAAGCCTTTTCAAAGTTTCCATCTTCAATCTCAGGATTTGGAGTGTGACAAGTTTCTTGGTGACTAGTAAGATTGGGATTCCACTTTTGTGCATGATGTAAAACCTCCCATGCATCCTCTATTTTAAAAGAAGACTCCTTTGATTGGTGTTAATATTCTTTTTTTTCAGCTTGAAGCCACATCATTGGATTGAAACCACTGGGTGGATTTTTTTCAAGGGAATTGTAATTTGCTGAGAATTTTTGAGTTGCAGTGTTGATTATACTCTAACTTTAAGTAAAAATAAGTGTGATAAAATAAAATCAAATAGAGGCCTGAATGAACATGCTGATTTTGTATTTGATACACATCCCTTTTGATTCCTAAAGTAAAAATATTGAAGTCTTCCATCAATGACTGGTAGAACATGTCACCAGTGTGATTTGTACCAAAAATAGGCTTTTGGCTGATATGAAGCCAATATTTAGCAAGTTTCTTGTCTTCAAGGGGTGACCAGTTAGCTGATCTAGGCTTTTGGGATTTTTCTGGGTAACTTGGGGATGATGATGGTTGTCTGAGAGGGGATGGTATTGGTTGTGTGAGAGGAGATAACTCAATAGAGGTGTCTGGACTCATTTCAAAAGATAAAGGTGGAAAATAGTGTGCAAGGAAGAAGAAGATGAAGAAATAATATATGGGGCAGATGAAAGTGGAGGAGATGGTATATGAGTTAAAATGGGCTATGAGAAAAAAAAGTGAAATGTGCCATGTTGAAGGGTAGATGTTGAATCTGCAAAAATAGATATAAAATGACATAAAGTAGAAAAAATTGAGAATAAAATACATAAGAAACTTAGGTCATGTGGTGTTGAGATCATATGGTGCTCAATTATCCTCCATTATTGTCAATTATGCAATTTGTATTTATAAAACAATTTTTTGATGAACATTAGCGCAAGTGATGATTGGAGCGAAAATGGCAAATTAATGCAAAAAAATTGCATAATTGGGCTAAATTGATGGATGATTGTACAGTGGGTGGCCAATTTTTAGTAAAACATAAAAATAAAAAAAATTGTTTGTAAAAATTAACTTTTATATTAAGATTAGTGATCTCTAGCATCTCAATTATCTAAATATAAAATTATATTGCTTTATGATCAGAAATGAATGAGTGGCGCTGAATTGAAAAATGACCGAAATAAATGGCTACCCACTGTACATGCTCTAATGCCATTACTCAACATGATTATGCTAGCTGAGCTAGCTCCCCTCGATTGGGAGATATTTCCTCAGATAGGTTTGGGAGGGCAGCTGAATAAGCAAGCTGGGACAAATTAATGATACTACTGAACTCCATCACCAAAAGTCTTGAAGAGGCGAAAAAGTCTTGAGAGAAGGTATAAGTTTGCTCAGAATTTGTGTTTCGAGGACAATCATTTCATGAACAGCTGTATCATGTCCCAAAAATTAGAGCAGATTTAAAACCAGGAACAAGTTGGACCCAAGTTAAAGTTAGAGACTATTTTTTCTATTTTCAAATACTGTATGATTACAAGAGGAAAGATAAATTGACTTGACTTGGTGGCACATGTAAGATAATCCACTAAACCTTGCGGTCATTTTTTTCAATTATCAGTTTGATTTTTGAATAGCAATCGCAAGTCTTACAGGAGTGAAACTAATGTCTTTTACGCCACAAGAAATATAAAAAAGATGGAAGCCAAAACTAAATGCCAAAAGCAAAATTTGGCAGCTTTAGGAAAACACAGTTGGTGAGCATCATTTGCATCCTGTATCTATCCTCCAAGTAACTCGTTTACGGATTTTGATCTTTTTATCCCTCTTATTTCCTATCGCACTTTTAATTAGCTTGATCGTTAATAAATATTATACCAAAAATGCATCTCCAAAGGACTGTAATTTGTCTATTTGGAGTCATTGTTGGGAGCATTGCAAAGCTCACAGTAGTTAGTTCAAACCTTCGTTTAAATCGAATATCTTAATTCTCCCTGAAATATTTATAAAACACAAAGGGGTCTGAGGGATCTCATGCAGTTGTAAAAGATTTTGAAAGCGTAGATGAAGTCCAGAAGCCCGAAAAATTTGAAATTTGGGCTGAACTAGGACACATGGAAGTCACTGTTGTACGCCAGAAGATTCTTTTCATTCTCTGCTATGTAGCTCACATCAGTTATAATCTGGAATGTCTCTCTTTTTATTTCAATTTTAGCCAGAAATCCATACTGATATAAGGGAAGATGGTTTTTCGAGTCAACTCCTTCATAACTTGATTAATCATCTAAGAATGAAATTTCCTGCACTTGTAAAAGATGTTGGAAGCGCAAATGAAGTCCAGAAGCCTGAAAAATACACAGTTTGGACTGAACTAGGATACAAGGAAGTCAATAAGGTATGTCAGAAGATTTTTTTTCATGCTCTACTATGTAGCTCATATGAATTCTGATGTGGGATGACTCTCTTTTTACTCCAATTGTAGCCAGCAATCTATGGCTATGTAAGTAAAGATTATTTTTCGACTGCACTTCATCTTAACGTTATTCATCGTCCAAGAAACAGAGTTCTTATTTTCCATTCAAAGCTACTGAGAATTGATACATATCCTTTTTATATTTTGGAAACACAGCTAAAATATGGTGGTGAAAAAGATGAACTTATGAAGAATAGCAAACCCAACACGCGGCCTCACGCCGAATTGAATCAAATTTCCGATGTGAGATTATGACTTTGATTAAAAGAAAATATGCTGGATTCAAAAAAAAAAAAGTTAATACTTACTCACTTGGCGTGATTTTTTTTGAGGGGATATCACTTCCAATTTAGGAGCCAGAAGGTCGCAAAAAGACTAGACAGAATCTTTAAACGAATCATTAACAAGAAAATTCACAGCAACTTTTTGAGCCCGTCTTTTTTGATGTTAAGATCATCTTGGGGGTTTTCAGAGATAAAGTTACTTTCTTTTGCTTTATTTTTCCATGATTTTATATTATCATTCACACATGGAACAGTAAAGTAGCTCTCTGTTTTACACTTTACTGTCTTTTCTTCCTCATGCTGATTTCATAGAATGCAATCCCATTCTTCCCCCTCTCCCTTGCAAATGTTATAACTGTTAAGATTATACATATCATCATACCAAATAACCTATCATGTTCCCAAGCAGAAGGCACTTCCATTACTATTCATAAAAGTGATATTATGGTAACTGTAGAAAAACATCCAGATAAAAATTATTTTTAATCTACATGCTTTCCTCAACCAAAAATTATCCACTTGTTTAGTTGGGCTTTTTTTTTTTTTAATTTCTTACAATCTCACCGGGAAGAAGGGCATGAAGAATAAAACATGTGTAGTTTGAGTGACTCATTTGAAAGTAGTAAATAAAAGTAAAGTTGTGAAAATAAGGTTTCTCTCCTCCACAGGGTAAAAAATAGTGACGAGTAGACGTCTGGTCAGATTCACTGACTGAATTAATTCAATTCAATTTGAGAATTTGACCAACCAGGCCTAGAATCCGGAAGGAACACCAGGGTGCTTGTAGATTTTCCTCACACGTCCCTCATAAAAAACCCATACACAGTTCCCACGACAAGTCAATCGCCCCAGTGACGAATTAATTCAAAAATCGTCGACTTTCATGAAGTGATGAGCATACCATTCAACCATCTTATGCCCATGGATATTCACGTGGCATGCAAATCATAATTTGTTCTAAAAGCATTTAGAGAGCATTTCACAGAAGGAAAGTTTAAAAAGTAATATTAATATTAGCTCCTCCAAGGACATACAGCGGGATGGCGCAGCTGGTTAGCGCGCTGGGCCCATATCCGCATGGAAACCCAGAGGTCGTCGGATCGAAACCAACTCCCGCTACTTATTTTGCTACTTTTTGACAACTACGCCGATCCTGGCTTGCCCTTTTATCTTCCTTTATAACCCGAGCCGAAAAATACGTTAGTTCTTGGTTTAAGTGGTAAACAACTGTTTCTTATCTCTTTACACTCAGTAATGATAATATCATTTTGAACAGAAAACCAACAAGTTGGTGAACACGCAAAAATGTATTGATTTCAGTGAAATCCACATGAAAAATTATATCCAAAAGAAATTCATAAAAGGAAATATTGTCGATAGGGCAGTTTCGAAAATATTTTTGAAAAACTCAGCTTGTACATTTTACCGTGTCTACATATTGATAGAGACAAAAAAGGCAAGGAAACAGAAAGAAACTAGCTGATTGTACATAATGATTACAATTGATTGAGTGATTTGAATAAAGTTCCAAAAAATGTTCGTTTGTCATCCAAAGATAGTCTACCAGCCACATGGTAAGCTGGTGGAAGTCGTTTGATTGTTCGGGCATCCCTTTTTGGATCCAGTGAAGGGAGATATGAGTAGGTATTATCCGAATGAGCCTGAAGTTTGAACACCAAAGCTGGAGGACATAAAATAAAATTCGTACAAAATTAGTCCATAATAGTCATAGTTAACCAACAATATTTAAAATGAGACAAACCTAGCTGTTGGTCTGAAATATCAGTCATGATACAATCATATATACGTTTATTTTTTTCTTTCCCTCGCGAGATGATCTGAAACCCAGTTAAATCGTTCAGGACAGCTAAACGCTGTTTAAGGTCTTCTACTGTTTCTCCTAAAGCGGTGGAAGCATTGTGACCACCCGGACCGATGGATGTTGGATTGAAGTTTGCCGAATTGGCTTTGATCTGCTGCAATTGACTACTTAACGACTTGGAATATTCGGCTTCAGTTTGTAGCATTTTGTTTAATGTATCATCTACATATCATTTCAGAGCAAAGTTTTAAATGTTATTGATAAATCTCCAAATAGGAACAAGATAAAACCCACTCTCTGACCCCATTTTTTGTAATTTGCTTTCATATTTATCAATGATTTGTTTTTCAATGGTGGCCATTTGTTTCTCGACCTCCTTTCTCCGCTTTCTTTGAGCTTCGTAGCGCTCTAGCAGTTGTTCATTATGTTCTTGTATCTCATCCAACTCAAGTTGTAATTGATTAGCATCGGTGTTCATCAAATCTGATATCTTCGCATCTAGTTCAGTCACTGTTTCTCGTAGGTCTGCGGCCTCAGCTGAGTGTTTCTTGACAGCATCATGAGCCGCTGAATATAAAAATTATAATGAGTTGGTGTTTGAAAAACGGAATAATAAATAAATTCTTACCACTTAGATTAGCATCAGCTTTTTCTCTATATAGTCGCAATGAAGTTTCGGCAGCTGTCTCTCTTAGTTGTCGGTATTTTTTAAATTGTGTGTCAGTTTCTTTAATCTGATTTGTTGCCTGAATTGCATGCCATAAGAACAATGATAAAACATAAAAATGAAGAAGAAAAACACTAAAATCAGAATGGACATCATATCGCTGGATAAGATTTAAAAAATCGCAAAGTTCAACAAACCATTTGTAATCGAGTTTCCAATATTTCAAGTTTTTGCTCAAGATTTTTAACCTTCATGTCACTTTTTTCGATGATTATTGATTTGCGTGCAGTTTCAGTTTCCAATTCTCGTAATCTACGATTATCGACATTTACTGGGCTAAGTTGAGGGAGGGCCGAATTGGTAGGTGTAATAGCCAGGTCTGGTGTATCAAGCGGTAAATCCTCTAATGAGTCTTCGGCCTTGCGCTTGGCACCTTTCTGAAAGGCTTTGGTTTTCTGAGGGGCCGTTTTATTTGGACGTAACCGCAAAGGGGGTTCTCCTTGCTTCTTGCCCGCTTTTGCCAAGCTTAAAAGATCATCATCGTCTTTTCCATCAAATAAATATATTTCAGTATCTTTTACCGATACAAATAGATTATGTGATAGCTCAAATGGACAAATTCGCACGTACCACTGCCAGAATTAGGGTGATCATTAGATCGTGAATCTACTTGTTGAAACGAAGATTGCTTTTTGGAAGGCTGAGTCTAAAAGTCCACCATCAATCAATCAAATTTCAAAAATAAAGACACATCAAATCTTCTCTGGAAAAAAATTAGCCCAGAGAACAAAAAGGATTAGCCCTCACTGTTTTCTTAGCAGAGAGTTCATCGACCGCGTCCTGTGAGTCATTGTCATCGAGATCATGATTTTCGCGGCCAACCCTAGATTCAGATTTTAATGACTTTTTTAAAGCTGCTGGTTTCTTCGACTTTTTCGTTGCAGCCATGAAGAGTTAAAGGGCGTT
Organism: Hemileia vastatrix; assembly: GCA_030280995.1. Classification (NCBI taxonomy): domain Eukaryota; kingdom Fungi; phylum Basidiomycota; class Pucciniomycetes; order Pucciniales; family Zaghouaniaceae; genus Hemileia; species Hemileia vastatrix. The sequence goes on along the minus strand of JASXTE010000001.1, from coordinate 21,135,138 downwards.
CAGGGAGTACAAAGGAGGGGCTTGTATAAATCAATGAACTTCTGAGTCTAGCAGTTTATCGCACGGAGTCACGTCAGTATATATCACGTGATAACACCGTTCTTTTTCTTCTACTTATAGTACAATCTAACCCAGCTTGAGGCATGAAGTAGTAACTATAACAGGTGTAAATACAAATATAAAGCTGCTGAAATAGCAGGGCAAGTGGAGCTTTAAGAAGGTTACAAACTAGTGATTAAGTGGCGAGAGAGGATGGTTTAATACTGACTTGCATCAAAGACAAGTTTCTTTGTTGGCTCATTTCAATCGCAAATTTCTAACATTTAATGTCGAGTCTTAAATTTGGTTAATATCACCATGAAAAACACTTGGCACCTACTAGAAAGTGTCAATCCCTAAATCCATTCGTGATTCCAGGCAAACTCAGATTTAATGCCTTGCAAAATGTTATGCTTATTTCTCAATGTAAAGGCTTTGAAAGAGGTTCGCAGGTGAGCAGAAGCCGTATTAAATCCAATAAAAGGATTAGGACCTGCTATCAGGGGCCTACATATTCTTTATGATGTATAATCTGGATGGATTCTACCCAGAGCAACCACATGCTTGTTGACGCGCGTGACGCGTCTATCGCGTCTCTGCCTGAACCACCCGTCCCCCCTCCGCCGGATCCCTCCACTCCACTGGTTGAAGAATCCCCCCCCGCTCTCTCCTTCCATTCTCCCTCAAATCTCCCCTGCCCATGGAAAAGTACTCCCGATGGATGTTACCATGGAAGATTCCTCGGCTGTCCCTCACTCTCCCCAAGTCTCCCCTCCACTCTCTCCCCTCAAACCACTTCCTCCTCCCCTCTCCTTTGATCTGAATCAAGTCAAGTTAGCCACCAAGGCTCAGCCCCAAGTTGCCCTGGGCACCAAATACCCTTCAGCAAAGAAGAGATAATACTCCTGCCCTTCTCCCAGACACCCCCTCACCAACACCTCAATGGATGAAGCCAGGGAGCTACATCCAGAACTATTTCCTGCTCCAAACAGCTCTCCTAGCTCTATGGGAAGTGCTACCCCCAGACCTTCCCCAAGAGTTGTTCCCATCCCTCTCCCTCTTCAACCCACTCATCTACCCCAAGAGGCTTCACTGAAGGCCTCTATTCACAACCCAAATAATCTGTTTGCAGGATTTGGACTCTCATCTGCTCCCCAAATCCCACTGCCTACCACTGTGGACACCAGCTCCCCAGCAGCACACATCATCTGACTGGTTGGTGTGGAATGCGCTACCAACCCTCATGCCTTGGTATCATGCCTCAACAACTTATTGGGCACCATCAGAGATCCACCCAGGAAAGGATCACAAATCACAGTCCACATGGCTACAATCTCTGATATTTGTGCACTGGTGTCTGCCCTATCCCCCCTTGCATCTCAAGCCTCTTTTCACCAAGAGCCCACCTCTCCCTCATCTAATTCCAATTCACTTGCGAAATCCATTGACAAGAAATTGAATGACATTCTTGAATGTTTCCCCCCCAATCCCCTTCAGTGCTCCACTTTTGCCCAAGCAACCACTGCTGGTATTACTCCTCAAGCTCCCTCCCATTCCCAAAACTACAACCCTCCTCACCCTGCTCTCCAATCTTTCACCATTAAACAAACTGACCCACTTTCCCCTGCTCTCAAAGATCTCCCCCACCCAAACTCCTTTCTTTTATCAACAACCACATTGCCACAAAAAAGGTTGCTCTCCCTGATTCTGAAACTCCTATCAAAGTTAAAGGTGTTATTTGACATAAATCCAATGACCTTAAAATTATCACAGCATCAAAAGCATATCATAATTGTTTAGTCAACCTATGGCAAGAATGGATTCCTCAAGGAATGATATACAAACCTCCAACCTACCTGGTAGTGGCACACAGAATCCCAACCTACTACAACTTGTGTTGCCCCCCTCATTGATGACAACCCTGAAACCTTCAAATCTCTTTATAGGATTTCCTGGCTCAGGCGCCCAGAGGCCAGGGCTGGAAAGAACCACTTCTCTGTAATATTACACTTATTTAATCAAACAGAAGCTGACTCTCTTACTTCACCTTCCCCCCCTTCCCCCTCATTGTTGAAGGACAGGTTTGTTGCACTAAAGCAGTCAACTGTGAGCATAGCACTTGCTGTCAGTGCTGGGGCAAAGGTCATTTATTGATCAATTGCCCCTTTCCTCTGCACTGCTCCAACTGTGCTGGCCACCCCAACACTAAGTTGTTCAAAGCCCAGAAGCTATCAGCCTCAGTCTGCTTTAGGTGTGTTGATGCACTTCTGCAAAATCATCTGCTCAAAAATTCAACCACCTCCCTCCCTGCTCTTCTTGAAGTCCCCATTCAAGATCCTCCTCTCTTTCATCTTCCCCATGCCCCAGCCTGCCCCCATAACAGATCTCCATGATAGGTGACATCAATTGCCTGCCAAAGAGTCCAAACCTTTTTAATTTCTTTCAACACAATTGTCACCATTCATTTTATGTTTTTCACTCAATTTTCAATGACCCTTAAATTGACAAGTTTGATGTATTGGTTTTCCAGGAACCATTCCTATCTCCTGATCATCATACATGTTAGGACCTGAGAAGGCAGACTACTACTAGTGCTGATGCTAGCCTTGAAACAGGACTGACCAGGCTAATACAGCAGTGAGACTAAGAGTAACTGGATTACTATATAAGTTGTCCAATGAGGAGCGCTCCACAGCACTAGCCCCATATATCCCCTTAATGCAATATCCCTGCTTCTGTCTCTTACTAATGCATAGCCCCCACAGTGCCCATAGCACTCCTCCTTGCCTCTCAATCCAAATCCTAACATTACCCCCTCTTTTACCCCTCCTGCCCCCTGCGCTCCTTCTCAAACTCCTTCAACTTTTCCTTAGCATTGACCAAATTTTCCACTGGTCCCAAGACCTATCTCCAACCCCATATCCTTTCCAATGCACCAAGTACTGAACCTTTCCCCTATATGCCCTCTTAGAAACAACCTTTTCTACCTCAAACTCCTCTTCATTTCCCACCTGGATCAGTGCTGGTGGCTCTTCTGGATGTCCTGAAATTGTATCTTCCCTGTGCTTTGTGAGCAATGAAATGTTAAAAACTGGATGTACTTGCCTCATTGAGATTGGTAGCTCCAGTTCATAAGCCAAGTCATATACCTTGTGTTTGATCTTAAATGGGCCTACTTTCTTGTGATCAAGTTTGTCACTTGGGCGCAATGTAGCAAGGAAGCGTGAGCTTAACCAGACCTTGTCGCCTACCCCCAGCGCCCGATGCTGCACCTTTCCTTGATCATGGTGGCACTTCATTGCCTGTTGGGATAAATTGAGCACTGCTTCTAGTTCTTCACATATCTCCTGCAGCTTCTGAATTCTCTCTTCTGCTTCTGGAACATGCAGTGTTGCTGGGGTGCCAATTGAGAATTTTGGGTGATACCCATAGTTGGCATGAAAGGGGGACATGCCTGTTGACACATAGAGCCAGTTGTTGTATGAAAATTCAGCTAATGGTAGGAGCTGCACCCAATCATCTTGCTGATAGTTGATGAAGTGATGTAAGTATTGTTCAATTGCCTTGTTCACTATCTCAGATTGACCATCAGTCTGCAGGTTCCATGCTGTTGAAAATATGGGCTTAATATTCAGTTTCTCATACATTTCTTTCAACAACTTAGAGTTAAAGTTACTTCCCCTATCTGATATAATGCTATCAGGAAAACCATGCAGCTTCCAAACTTTCACCACCATTATGTCTGCAATACCTTCAGATGTGACCTTGGTAGTGGTTGGAATGAAGTGTGCCATCTTAGTGCAACGGTCAACTACTGTGAGAATAGAATTCTTCCCTTGAGACTTTGGTAACTCCACTATAAGATCATAAGAGAGCTCCTTCCATGGCTGCTTGGAAATTTTTAGCAGAGTCAGTGGTGTTGTTGTTGGACTGACCTTGTTCCTCTGGCATGAGTCACATGCTGCTACATAGCGCTGGACATATACTTTCATGAACTTCCAGTAAAAGTTAAAATTTACTAGCTCCATGGTCTTCAGCAGTCCTGGGTGTCCTGCCATTGGGGAGTCATGACTTGATTTGACCACCTTCCTCTTTAGCTCTTCATTGTTTGGCACCACTATCCTCCCGTTCCAATATAGCGCTTCCCCATCTAGGTGATACTCCTTTAATCCTTTCCTTACTAATACCTCCTTTGATAACAGCGCCTTCACCAACTCCTGCACTCCCTCATCTTTTCCCTGCCCCCTCCTTACCCATTCCATCAAAGCCTCATCTAGGACTACCCCCTCTTCAAGGTCCCCCTTCAATAATGTTGCGCCAACAGTATGTAGCTGGTCCAGTGCTGGATGCAAGTCAGGAAATCATGATAGCGCATCAGGTTTACCACTTTTCTTTCCTGGTCAAAATGTAACAAAAAAATTAATGCTACTTAGCAGTTCCACCCAGTGCACTTTCCGGAAGATTAACTTTTTTGTGGTCAGGAAGGTTTCCAAGTTTTTATGATCTGTATAAATGATGACTTGTAACCGGTGAGGCCCCCCTTCCAAATAGTGGCGCCAGGTGCAAATGGCTTCTACTAGTGCCAATAACTCTTTATCATATATTTCATAGTTTAGTTCAGCGCCTAGCAGTGTTCGTGACAAATATGCTACTGGGTGCAAGAAATTTTCAGCATTGTATTGGTATAATACTGTGCCTGGTGCAAAATCTGAGCAGTCACATTCCAGAACAAATGGCTTCAATAAGTCAGGGATGGGAATATTAGGGGCTGTCACAAATTGTCTTTTCAGGTAGTCAAATGCATCTTGCTGGCTACTTGTCCAGATATATTTTGCTTCCTTCTTTGTGAGGTTGTGAAATGGTCGGCAGGTGTGGGAGTGATTTTCAATAAAAGGGCGGTAAAAATTTGAAAAAGCCTAGGAATGACTGGAGCTCTTTTACTGATGCTGGTGTTGGACATTATTTTACTGCCTTTACTTTCTCTTGGTCCATTTTTACCCTATTCTTTGAAATGATCATACCCAGGTAGGGGATCTCACTCACTGAAAACACACATTTTTCTGGTTTTAATCATACTTGGGCCTCCCTCAGGTGCTTCAAACAGTCCTTCACACATATCTTGTGTTCCTCTATTGATCTGGAATAAATCAAGATTTCATCCAGGTATACTGCCACATCTATTCCTATTCTTTCTCTAAATCTGCTATTGGTTAAGTGTTGGAAAGTGGCAGGCGCATTACATGGACCAAATGGCATTACCAACCATTCAAAATGACCAAATTTAGTGCAACATGCCAGTTTGTGCTCATAACCTTCTTTTACCTGTATGTTGTGGTAACCTGCCCTAAGATCCAGGGACGTGAAGATCTCTGCACCTTGGATACTATCAATCAGCTCACTGGTCAAAGGAAGGGGATACCTGTTCTTTACCATCAGTGCATTTAGCCTTCTGAAATCCATGCAAGGTCTTAGTGAACCATATTTCTTCCCTGAAAAGATCACAGGGGCTTCCCAGAGAGACTTTGATTCTCTAATGAACCAATTCTTTAAATTTTCATCAATCATCTCTTTCAGCGCTGTTGACTCCAAGATTGAGAGTGGGATTATGCGTCTAAATTGGGGGGTTGCGCCTGGTATCAGATCAATGGAAAAGTTGTATGGTCGATGAGGTGGCAGGGTCTTGAATTCCCCTTCTTCAAACAGCAGTAAGAATTCCCAGTAAGCTTCAGGGACCATTTCTTTGAGGCCTGGGCCTTGGCTGCAATCTTGGCCGATATGATCCAAGCTGTTGCATCACATTCCAATTCCTCCTCTTCTTCCAGCTCCCCCTCCAATTCCTGAAACTTAGCATCAAAAGAAAGTGTCAGTTCTTGAGGCAAGTCTACTGATGATAATGAAACACCAGGAGACTCACCGGGAGGGTCCAGGGGACAAATGCTCTCTCTGTGCCATCCAAATTTCCATCCTTTTCCTTTCCCCGTCTTTTTTGCGCCTTCTCCTGTTCTTGCTGCATTTTACCACTTTCTGGGACCTCTTTTGCACTCCCCAATGGTGACCCGTCCCCAGCCTTCTGCTTAGAATCAAGAGAAAGCATCAGTTCTGGCGGCAACTCAACTGATGATAACAAAATATCATAAGACTTGCCAGGATGGGCCTCTGACCCCTGAAGGGGCCAGGGGGCAGATACTATAGTGCCAGTGTCCCCTCTCCTTCCAATCAACTTGTGGTTTATAGAAGTTTAGCCATGTCATCCCCAGTACCATATTGTACTGATCCTTCAGGTTTGTTGCATATGCCCTGCACTGAGACTCCCTCCCATCACACCAAAATCTGCAAAAAACCTTCTCTTTTACTTCTCCTCCCCCACCTGGAGATCCATAAAACATAATTATGTGCCTAGGGTGGTCTAATTTTTCTTTTTCCATTTTATTTAACTGTAAAAACTTGTTGGAAATAAAACAGTCTGTGGCCCCACAGTCCAGTAGGGCTCAAGCATTTGTTGTGGAATCAAGGGTCATTAAAGGTAAGTTGAGTATAATACAATTATCATTCAATTCAATTGGCTTACATGCTGATAACTCCTCTACTAAATTCCCTTTATCTTTTCCCTCTAATCTGCTCAAGGAGGGCACAACCTTCACTCCCAAGTGCTGTCTTTTACCTGCACCTTTCCTGCGCTGTCCTCCACTTCACTAACCTTCATTTTCCCTCTGCACTCCCTTGCCAGGTGACCACTGCTTCCACACCTGAGGCACAGACCTTTGCTCATGCACCTCTGATACTCATCATCCATTAACCTCTTCCTCCCACTATCACCTCGTAAATTTTCTGCATCTATATCTATGGAATTTGGGTCGCTAGCACTGGCCCCGCTTGAGGCATAATTGCACTATGGACAAGCGCCAATCCAACCATCTGTTTGTTGATGGGTGAACTCATTGTCAACTTGGATGGCAAGCTCCATGAGTCCTTGGAGGGAGGTTGGGCGAGGGTGACTAATTAGGGCATTTCTTATTTTTTATGAGAGCCCATTTATGAAGTGAAACATGAGCGCCCCTTCCCCCCATGTAGTGATGTAACTGGCGTGGCCCCGGAACTCTGACACATACTCAGTGACCCATTTTCTTTTTCGCAGCTGATTTAGCGCATGCTCTGAGGTTGTGGCCACATCTGGGTCGCCAAAGGCTAATTCAAATGCCGCCATGAACTGAAGAAAGGTTGTCGCCACCTGAGAGTTTTTGAGGAGCTCCTTTGTGTACAGCCTTTCCCAGAGCGCCACCTCATCTGTGAGGTATGATATTGCAAACCCAATTTTTGCTTGCTCGTCTGGGAACTGATGTCCATTGAGCAGGAAATAGAGGTTTACCTGCAACACATACTGATCTGCCCGGGGGCCTTGTTTCTTGTCAAAGATAGCTGGGACTGCAATCTTTGGACCTTTAACAAGGGGTGCTGGTGTGGGGTGAGATGCCTGTGCTTTGGCTTTGGCTTCAGGAGCATCCCACTTTGCTTCAGTGGGGCCGCGGTATGAGGGCTTTGACTCTGCTAGGAGTTTCATAAGCCTAGCATTCCTTTCCTGCAAGCATTCCATTTGCTCTTGCATTGCTGCTAGGAGTGCTGCATTGGGTTGGTCTGCAGGGTTCATTCTTCTATAGTAGTATGCCAATTGAGATCAGACAAAATGTTAAGACCTGAGAAGGCAGACTACTACTAGCACTGACGCTAGCCTTGAAACGGGACTGACTATGCTAATGCAGAAGTGAGACTAAGAGTAACTGGATTACTATATAAGCTGTCTGATGAGGAGCACTCCACAGCTCTTGCCCCATATAACCCCTTAATGCAATATCCCTGCTTCCATTTCTTACAAATGCATAGCACCCACAGCGCCCCTACAGTGCCCATAGCACTCCTCCTCCTTGCCTCTCAATCCAAATCCTAACAATACACCAGCTCCAGCTAAAAACTGGCATCTGATAATTCCTCTTCACCCTCCCTCTCTCCCCCCTCCCTCCCAAATCAGATGTTGTTACTACATCAACAAAAAGCTTCCCATCCATATTTTCATCTCAATCCCTAGTCCCTCTCCTGAAATTTCTCTCATACAAATCAACCTTTCTACCTCCCCTATCTACTGTGCCAACCTCTATAAACCTCCCTGCATTTTCACTACCACTCAATTTATCTCCCCCTCTCTCTCCCCATTCCAAAACACTCCTACTTTCCTCTTTGCTGATTCAAATTTTCACAATGATTTATAGGCTGACCCCTCCAAACACCAAACTAATCACACTGTTTCTACCCCTGTTTTAGATTCATTGCTTGACCTAGGCATGTCCCTTGTGTCTCAGCCAGGAGTCCCCACCTTTTGCAACTCAAGAAATTTTACCTCCATAATTGACCTTGTTTTTTCAAATGGCAAGGTATCCAATATGGTCATTAGCTGCAAAACAGATCTTGAAGGTTCCGAATCCCATTTATCAGATCACAAATCTATTACCACATTTATCTCAATTTCACCACCCCCCAATGTCATTGCAAACCCTACCATAATTGGAAAGGTTTTGATGAGTCCTCTTTACATGTTTCTATCTCATCTATATCTCTTCTCCCCCATCCTTCCCTACTTTCCCCATCTGCAATTGATTTGGCTGCCAAATCTGTTGCTTCCCAATTTATTGAACTAATGGAAAGTTATCTCCCACTGCAGAAAACTGGCTCTTTGTGTCACACTTGGTGGAACCGCAGTATCTTGGATCCCCTCAAAAAACTTGCTATCAGACCCAGAGAAAATACAGGTCCTCACCTTCTCCTCACATTGTAGCTGAGTTTCTGACAGCTAGGAGGATTTTCTGTGCCAAAATAAAATATTTAAAAAAGCTTCATTGGTGTGATTACCTCTTCTCCCTCACCCTTCAAACTTTATTTAAATTAGCTAAGTCACCTCTCCACTATTCTGACTCACACACTAATCCTCTATTATCTTTCCCCAATGGCTTGCCTATGACTGAAAACCAACAAAAAGCTCATGCTTTGTTTGAAGGGACCTCAGTCACAGCCATCCCATGTGACCTTTCGATGTCACTTCCCCCCTTCCCCCCTTTCTCAATTGATGAAATCAAAGCTGCTCTTCTCAAAACAAGGAAAGGGAGGGTTCCAGGCCCTGATGGCATCCTTAAATACCTCCTCCACTGCAACCCCAATGCTTTTTCTAAAATCCTTTTACCTACCTTCCAAGAATTTCTTGACAAGGGCCATTACCCCTCCTCTTTGAAAGTCATCAAAACAGTCATTATCCCAAAGCCTAATCATCCTGATTACACCTCCCCTAGCACCTACCTCCCAATTGCCCTCCTCAACACAATGGGTAAACTTCTAGACTTCCTTCTAGCCAAACACCTCTCTTTTCAAGCTGAAGCAGGTAATCTACTCCCAGAGAACCATTATGTAGGTTTCCCTTTAAGAAGCACATCCAAATCTCTCCTCCACATTACCACATGGACAAAGGACCAGTTGAGGAAAGGTGAGGTTGTGGGGGTGTTATCCCTGGATGTCAAAGGAGATTTCCCCTCAGTAAACATCACTAGATTAGCTTTCACCCTTCAATCACTCCCAATAACTTGCAATCTTGTCAATCTCATCATTCACTCACTCACAGGACAAAGCACAAGCATTTCCTTCTCCTCATACAAATCCCCACGCATCTTCTTCCCCAAGGTACTCCCTCAGGGATACCCTCTCCCCCCATTATTATATATCATATACAATTCTAACCTCCTTAATATTCCATCTCTCCCCCTCTTCTCTTGCTTTAGGATACATTGATGATGTTATGTATCTTGTGGCAGACAAAGAACTGGAAGCAGTTTTGAAAAAACTATCTCAACTTGGTTCTGAGGCGGTCTCTTGGGGCATTTGGAATGCAGCAATTTTTGACCTCCCTAAAACTAAATGGCTCTTACTGAAAAAAAGATACTATCTCCTTAAAGCCCCTACCCCCTTCTTTTTCATGGTTCAGCCATTCAACCATCTTCTAGCCTCAAATGGCTAGGTACCCTCATTTATCTGACTTTATCCTTCAAACCCAACAGCAATAAACTAATTTCCACTGGACTCCAAGCGGCAGTCTCCATAAATAGGCTGGCCTCCTCAGTATGGGGCATCCCCCTTCAGAAATTTAAATCACTCTTCACCGCCCTTGTGCACTCTCAAAGTGACTATGCAGCAATAGTATGGCATCATCTGAAGAAATCTACTTGGACCATGAGGCTCCTTTAAGTGGTGGATAACAAAGCAATATGTTTAGCCTTAGGATGCTTTCACTAATATGCTATTTCATGTTGAGCTTGTGAAAGAAAACCAATGAGCCATCCAAAAAATAGATATTCACCATAAATTCATAATAAAAATGAATATGCAACAAAAAAATACCAAGCCAAGTGAAAAAAGTATACAAAGTGGAAATTTGGAGAGTATGAAAACAAAAAATTAAAAGGGTTGTGTGTCAAAATGGTGGAGGGTGATTGGCGTAATGACCGAGCGTATTCCTCTTGTATGAATGTTTTTTATTCAAGGGAGGAGAGAGCTGGTGCTGGTTCAGGATCCTCTTCTTCATAAAGATCATTCCACTCATCCTTTAAATCAGCTAGGATATTGTGGAGTATAATGCAAGTCATGATCCAATGACTTGCATTTTTTATCTCCATATTTTTTGAAATTGGATTCTGAGCTCCCGGAGACTAGAAAGTCTTCCCTTTAAAATATTAATAGCATGTTCAATCCATACTCTTGATTGGGCAAGGTGATTATTAAAGGTGGTTTTGGGGTCATTTTCCAATGTTGCACCATGGAAAGCAGGTATAATGTACTTTCCAATTGCATATGCTGAGTCTGCAAGGAGGTACGGAGATTTGTCAAAGTATGAGTCAAGACTTTGAGAAATCCTAATTCTTTGGAAGACAGAAGAGTCATGAAATGAGCCGGGGAAGCCACTATGAAAAGCAATAAACTTTTTGTTGAAGTAACAGACAAGTTGAATGGCAATAGATTATCTACAAAGAAGATAAAAAGCTAGTTTATGAAAGATGTGAAATTGGAGAACATTTTGAAGAAACCTTATTTTTCAATCAAAATAATGGTTGTCATCATGAGAAGGCTTTTGACTCAAAGGTATAGCTGTGCCATCAACAAAACCTACACATCCTGGGAAACATTTGTCTTGAATTACTTAAGAGGATTCAAGTCGCTGTGGTGGAGTTGGAAAAGAAAGTGTTTGAGACTTGAGGGAAAGGATAGAAATCATACAGCTCTTGTTGTATAATATCACTGTACCATATCCTATATTAAAGCGATTATTCAAAAATCTTACAGCAGCACCATTTCCATTTGAACCAAAGCAACATAGTGCAACAGCAAGTTGAATAGCAGGATCACACTGTTTATTTTAAGAATTTTTATGAAAGATAGGATGTTTGGAGATGAGTTGATAAATTTTGAAGAAAGAATCAGGAGAAGTTCAAAATAGTTGAGAGAAGTTTAGTTGAGGAATGTTGAGAATGGAGCAGAGATCATATCTGGGATCATGATAAAAATTTGGCCCCCTTGGGTATACGTAATGATTTTTGGAAAGAAAAGACATATAGGCTAAAGCATCTTCCAAATCAGAGTCAGATTTATAATGAAGAGCTAAAGGTAAAGCAATATCATTCATAGTTGAGTGACTTAGCTTCCTAGTGCAGAGGTGTCTCATAGTTGTCAGTGGAAGGCATATGTGATTAGGGAAGTGGGAATTCACTGCCAAATGTGCAGTTGGGGTGTGTAGATAGAAAAAAAATTTAAGTGTTTTCCACCAAAATTAAGTAGTGTAGAGTGAGGAAAGACTTAAGGATGGCATCAGCAATTATAAGTCATGTGACTTTCTTAAAAATCCATCATGGATGTGACAAGTTTGGGATCAGGAATTAGGAATGGAAATTGGGGTATAAGAGGCAGGATAATGCATTATTGTGGATTCCTTATCCACTAGCCCTGGTGCTAGTGGATAATAATCTTCTGCAATTAATAAAGTCTCATCCTGGGAAAAAAATTCCTGATCCCTAATTCCTGATCCCTCAAATTTGATACCCCCTATTATATAGATTAAATCATAAAAATAAAAATACTTCACAAATTTATTGAGCACTCAATTTTTCTCACAATTGGACCAATAAAATAAAATAAAATAATTAATAAAATAATTAATAAAATAATTAATAAAATAATTAATAAAATAATTAAATAAATACATTAAACAAGTGAAGCCTTTTTTTAAAACATAAGTGTTTTATTTTAATAAAATTGATTTTATTAAAATACTTGTTTAATTACAACAATTATTATACTAGTAAAATTTGTTAATTTTCTTACTCAATATTTTTTAAGCTATATTAGTTGGATATAAACAATTGTATTTCCCAAACAGTATGAAATATTTTTGTTTCATTAAAAAATTGGATTTTTTACAATACAACAAAATGTAACATGTTTTTAATTAATATAGTTACATTTTTCTGTTTTTGATCAAACTGGTATCCTATTTCATCTATTACATTGTTACAGGGCTTGAAGGGATAGGTACGTTGGGTTCTTTTATTCTTTTTTTGTAAATGGTTACATAGAAACCCTTATTTCTCTGTAACACTTCATTTATTTTGTTTCCTTTCTTTTTTACACTTAGTAATGTCTCAGAGGGCCTAATTTGCCTATTTAAAGGCTTTGGTTCCTCACTTTGTAGTCCTCATCATTTAAATTACCTTTCAATGGGTTACTTTTAGTCTAGAAGATTTAACAGCAGTCCAACAGCAATGGAAGGTGGGAAACTCAAGATTTCAAAAAGGTACAAATATTTTATCCTTATAAGTTTAATACTCAATGAAAAGGTAAAAGATAATTATCATTATTACTTTAAAAACTTAGAAGTACCTAGATGTAAATACTAAGGTAGTAATAGTATTAATAGATGTGTGTTATATAAAAATAATAAATTTGTAAGGTGAGAATGGAATGATGAAGAACAACCAAAATGGGAGGCCTTATATAGGCAAAAAGGGGAGAAACCATGGAGCTAAAATTCTATATACCGAACTATGAGAGAAAGAAAATTCCAGAATAAGATATTGCAAATATTAAGAATTTTCTATAAAGAATGTGTCAATAAAATTTATTTCCTGTATGTACCAATCATTTGATTTATTTTAAAGTTTTTCTGTAAATGTCATTTTTAAAATGATATAATTTGAATAGAAAATTTTGTATTAATATATTTTTATTTCACTCTTGACCTGTCATGAGGATGGTGTTGGGGAATAAAAATATGGGAGATATTAATTTCTTAATTATTTACTTAATTTACTTATTTTAATTAGTTAAATTATTAAAAGTAATTTATTTAAGTAAATATAATATAATTAAAAATAAGAAATTAATGGTGTGGCTTCATCCCAGTAAATAATTAGTTATTTTCTGGGTATGTCTAGTAGCCTGGCTGACACTCCCTCACTCTAAAAAAATAATAAAAAAATGCTATGATTTTTTCTTTTTATATTTCTTTAGTAGAGCAAGAAGTTTAGATATATCTTTCCCAGGTATCCAAGAATCATATTCAGAATATTTATTCTTGAATCTCAATAAGTATTCAGTACCTTTTTCAGCAGTGACTACTCTGACATTTAGAATCCTATCAATTTCTGCTGTCTCAGTGATTTCCTTAGGGATCTTCTTTGGTCTTCCTCTTTATTTTGGTAATAAATCACTATTGGTTGTTTAAAGTTTCAGAAGAGCTATTCAAAAAACAGGATGTTTCCTGTCATATGTAGAGTACAGGATAACTTCAAATGCATTATCACCAACCATTCTTCTGACAACAAATGGACCTACAAATTAATCTTTTAATTTGTTATTACCCTGTAAATTGAAGTGGACTTTAGAAATCATTACTTAATCACCCTTTTTAAAAGGGTGTTCTTTATGGGATTTGTCCCACCTCTTATTCTCCTATTCAAAAGATTTTTCAATACATTTTTGAGCATGACTTCTGCAAAGTTGGTGCATTTGATGAAAATATTTTACACCAGGATGTAAATCCAATTTAGGTATCTTATTATTGAGAATTTGGGAAGGAGTATTTGGAACATATCCAAGCCAGAGCTCAAAAGGCTTCATCTGAGTAACAGAATGAACAGTGCTATTATAAGCAAATTCCAAACCAGGAAGTAAGGTAACCCAATCATGAGTGAGTCTGTCATTGTCTTTGTACTCAAGGCCAAAGGCACAATACCTTCTTATCATTTCCTCTAAATTCTGAATCATTCTTTCAGCTAATCTATCAGTCTGGGGGTGATGGGAAGTAGAAAGCTTCAGATCACAACCACAAAAATCCATCAGAGACATCCAAAATTCAGAGGTAAATTTAGGGTCTCTGTCAGAGATTATAGCCTTTTGAGAACAAGCAGTATTAAACATATGAGACCACCACAAGAAAGCTAATTCTTTAGTGGAAACATCCTTGTGAGTAGGGATAAATTTACACGTTTTTGTGAATCTGTCCACAATAAACCAACAAGAGTTATAAATGTCTTTCCCAGCAATGGGTAATTATTGGCCGGTTGTCTAGAAGAAGGAGGAAAGTGAGAAAAGATTTTAAGGAACTAGAGGGAAATAATAAAATAGAGTATTATAATAATTGATAGCTTAAGAAAATAAAAGGGAAAACAAAGAAATGCTACAAAGAGATTTGAGTAGTGACACAATGGGAGGTTCAACAAATAATATTTAAATTTTGTAAGTTATATAGCAATCAGCGGTTCACAGTTATAATTATTTATGAACTTAGAGCAAACTTAAATAATTTTATTTACTTTTAACTTAGTCTTATAATGCTAATAAAAATAAAATAAAATGTATAATATTTAAAATTGTAGTTAAGTAGAGTGTATAATAAGTGATGCAGCTACAGGGGATAATCCAAAGCCTTTTATAGGCAAAGGACCCTCTGAAGCGTCACCATATAGTAATTACAAAAAGGGATAACATGAAACTAGACATTAAAAGGAATAGAACTAAAACATGGAGACTGAGAGAAAAACATGAGACAGTCAACTAAACCCGTGAGTAAGTAACCAATTTTCCCACCATAACTTTCCAAAAACACTTAATTAAAATAGTTAGTAACCAAGTAAGTTTGAAACATGAGAACAGTGAGTAAAATAATCCAAACCAGACATTATAGTGACATGTAAAGGGTTTAAGTAAAACAAATAGAATCATTTTCACACCAAAAATTCATGTAATCAATTCAATCTAGTTTAAAACAATTTTAATTCATTGTTTTAACTATGTAATTAATTCAATAATTAGTTTAAATGAAACATATAATTAATTTAATGATATTTGTAATTTAAAGTGGGGATTTAAATACTATGTTATTAAATAAGTATTATAATTTATTTAATAATTTTTCTGACACAATTGAGGGTCAAAAAAGCGCCCAATATTATTGTTTAATAATATATGAAAAGTTTTATTTAATATATAAATTTAAATAATTAATTTAATTACATTATAAGTCAATTTTACACATATAATTATAATTTATGTTTGTAATTAATTAATTATTAATTTATAATTATTAAATACATAAAAATGCGCCATTATTTGTAGAATATAAAATATATTATGCTTAATTTAAATGTATAAATAATTTATATAACAATAAAATTAATATAACACTTATATTTAATAAGATACTTATATAATTTTATTATGCAATAAAATATTAATTTATATACATCAAATGCAATTTTTACGCCCTCTTTCAGGTCCAATAAGTCAACATATCACTTACTGGGCTCCTGGTATAGCCTGGCTGACAGTAATCCTGTTACAAAGTCCATGTTTATTATTTGCCATTGTGCATCAGGAGCTTCAATATTTCACATTAATCCAGCTCTTTTTCCAGTGAATCATTTTGATTTCTGGCAAGAATCACAAGATTCAACATATATTTTGGTGTCTTCAGACATATTAACCCACCAAAAAGTGTTCTTAATTCTGATCATTGTTTTCTTAAGATCAAAATGTCCAGCCAATATGTCATCATGACAAATTTTCAAGATGATCTCTTTCATAGAAGGAGGAATAATAATAAAATTACTCAAATTTCTTCTATAATAGAGGTAGTCTTCATCAATTGAAAATTTTCCTTTTTCCAAAGCAGTCTGGTACTTTGGTGGGATAAATTTTTACTTAATTTACTTATTTTAATTAGTTAAATTATTACAAGTAATTTATTTAAGTAAATATAATATAATTAAAAATAAGAAATTAAAGGTGTGGCTTCATCCCAGTAAATAATTTATTATTTTACTGGGTAAGTCTAGTATCCTGGCTGACATTACCTTAAAATTTATAAATAATATTTTTTTTATAAATTTCTAGTATTTTCTATCAAATTTATTACTGTTTTTACAATATGTAAATTGTGAAAATTAACTATATACAAGGTTGCTTTAAGAGTGTTTCAATTGTTTTATTTTGTTTTGATATAGCAGAGAGAAATAAAATTACTTACTTGATTTAAATAAACCCTTTATGTCAAATAATTGTATTTGAAAGTCCTTATTTTCTTCATTAGTTGTAGTTATTCTTTTAATTTCTTCTTATTGTTTTCTTGTGTCTTCTTCTTCTTCTGTTTTTGTCATATTTTTCTTCCTTCTTCTAGACCACCCACCAACAACTAGAGTAGAAACAATGGAAAAAAGTGGAAGGTATTGCTAAAACTTTTCCTTTGCTTATATTCATTTGAGCTTTTATAGTTCTGCCTAATGAGCCATTTTGAGCTTATGGGTGCACAAAGACACACTGTTATTCAGGTTTAGTCTATATGTCAGCCAGGCTACTAGACTTACCCGGTAAAATAATTAATTATTTTACTGAGATGAAGCCACACCCCTTTTTCTTACTAACAATTAATTATTTACTTATGTATTACTTACAACTAACTAGTTAAGTATATTAAGTAGTATAAATAATTAATGTAAGTAAATGTCCCATATATTTTTACTCCCTAAACACCGTGCTCAATAATGCAGTAGTTAAATGGGAATAAAGATTAATAATAAAATTATAATTTAAAAACCTTAAAATTATTATATTACTTAACTGAGAGATCTGCATTTCCATGAAGTCAATATAATTAACAAAAATTATGTTGTATTAATTGTGACATTCCAAGGGAACTCATGCTTTATTACCAATAAACATAATGCCTTGTTGACGTACCAATTAATCTATCTTTTCTTTTATATTATATATATACCCCTATTAGTCATCTTCTTTCTCACACTCTTGTAATAGATGTTGCAATTTTTGTATCTTTTGTTCCCTCATGTTTGCCTATAAAAGGCCCTCACATTTGTACCTTTCAAATTCATTCCTTACTTACTTATTATATCTACAATAAAACAATTATTACTATTATTTCTATACTTTATAACATTAGTATTTACATCAACGTATTTCTAATCTATAAAATATATTAATATTTAAAACTACCTCTTATTATTTGAGTTAAAACAATCAAATTGATTAAGAAATATGTACTTCATTTTTGAGAGTTCATTAAATCCCAAAACTCCTCTTATAAACCTCGAATAAAACTTCTAGACCAAAAAGACCCCTTGACACTATAGTTAAGTGTTAATGATAACTCTGACTCTTAAAAGAAAAGAAAAAAAGTGTAAATTTTGGTAGCAATTTTAGTAGTGTATTTCTTCAAGGTGAAAAAAATAAGTATATAATTTTCAATAATCAATTTAAAGAATTGAAGTAATCGATAATTTAAAAAAAAATTAAAACCAATTTATTTTGTTAAAGATGATTTTTCCCCAATTCCTCCCACCCTTTATAAATTCTTAAGTAGTCCTTAATTGTAAATCTTTGAAATGTGTTGATGTTCCATACTACTTTTAAAGAACATATAAATAAATAAATAGATTTTATAGAAAGATAAATTAGCATGACTAGGGATTTTAGCTTGTATTAAAGAGATAAGGCTCAAATACAAGTTAGGTGAGTTCTTTTTTTATTTCTACCCCACAAACTAATATAATATTTATTGGTTTTCATTCCAAAGTTATTATTCTAACTATAGCTGTATGTTGGGTGGGAACTCAAGAAGTGTCACTTTTCTTGAAATTTCAAGTTCATCCTTGGTGAGATAAAGCATTAACATTTCATGCTTATGGCTAATGCAAAGTCAAAGTCAAATTCAAAGTCAAAAATTCTAAAAACCTTCCAGCCACTTTACAAAATTTTCCAAGCTGATCTCAAATAAAGTTAAATAAGTAGACTTGCTAACAAACTCTCCTCCCACAATCCATTTTTTTCCTTTGATGATGGGAAAAAAATTGTATTCATCTACAATATGTATCACTTTTTTTCTTTTATTTTTAACATTGAGGCAATGAAAGTATAAAATTAAAATATATATCTTTTTCTCATCAAATTAATCATATATAAAGTTTCATTTTTTAAGATTCAAAACTTCCAAGAATTTTTTTTTAATTACTAAACCATTAGTTAGTCACTATATATATATATATATATATATATATATATATATATATATATATATTGTGATAAAAGGAATGAAATGAATGTATTAGTTTGTCTATTTGGATATATATATATTATATTCCTAAAATCAATGAACTGAATTAAATCACCACACAATATGGGGGGTGGACTTGCTAGCAAGTCCGCAGCCTTGGACCCAAACTCATCCCAGATTGAACACACATTGAGCTAATGAAAAAGGAACCATAAAATCAGGGATGAACACCGCTCAGCCAAAAAGTTTTAGGTGGGTGTTTAAGTAGAGTTCAGTATGGGTTCAGTCTAAGTTCAGTCTGAGTTCCATCTGAATTCCATCTGAGTTCAGGTTGGGGACTTGCTAGCAAGTCTACCCCCTATATTGTGAAGTGAATAGGTGAAAATTCCAAAACCAAAAATTCAAAATGAGAAAAAAAAATCTTTTTTTTGTATACAGCTAGACCATGAAGGCTTTGTGGAAATGCAAAAAAATTACAACTCTTTTCCATTTCCCACCCTCCTTTTGGGACATGATGTGAGCATGCAGTGGTCCAATTTGAGTGAAATTCTAAGTTGAATTTCAAAAATAATACTTGTATTATGAAATTGAATTGCGCACTGTGTATATATACGTACATTTGAAGGATGGGATACCATGAATGGATGTTTTCAGGATTAATTGGTCAATTGTGTTCTCATGTTATGTCCAAAAGGAGTACAGAAAAAGGCAAAAAAAAGTAAAAAAAATTGCGTTTTCACAAAGCCTTCTTGGTCTAGCTGTATATTAAAACACAGACCCAAAAAAAAACTAAGGAAAGAATAACCTTAAAAAAGTGAAAATGAAAAAAGGATAAAAAACAAAAAAAAGAACCTTAAAAAAGTGAAAATAAAAAATTAGGATATATATATATGTTAATCCAAGAAACTTCACCAAAAGACCCATCTCCAATAAACACTATAGAATCTGTAAAAACCTCATGAAGAAAACAGAAACAAAATAAAATAATAAAATAAAATAAAAGATACTCAAATTCAAGGAAAAAAAGTATCAAAAAAGAAATCACAACATAAAAAGATCTAATAATCAGAAATATTAATAATAGGGGATCTCAAACATTACCAAACACGCCTAGTGTGTTTCATCTGAAAAACAACACAAACATGGCTGATTTAATACTTGGGGTCTCAAAAATTGGGTCAAATATGTCCTACTTTTTGTAAATTTTTCTTAACCAAAATTCAGCCCACAAGTACCCACATCCTCCCAATCAGCTGTGCAACACCTTCCTTCCATCCTCACCAATATACTCTACTTCACAACTCTTATCCTTCAGTTCATTTCCAAATCAAATTTTTCTCTTTCACACCACAGTAAGTCTATTACATTTTATTCTGTTTTTTATAAAATTTTCCTGCTCAAATTTCTACACTCACAACCTCTTATTTTTATACAAGGCATCATAAATATCTAAAATCTTTTTTAGTTTCTCCATTTCTTCAACAAAATTTTCTTTTTTCACTAATTTCTTTGTTTAGTGTTAATTTATCATACCTTGCACAGAATCTACTTCTCAAAAATTTACTGAATTCAAACTATCTGAGCTTCAGATTATAATTAACTGGCTGAAAATTAAATCTAATTTTGATGCCTTTTTTGGCTGTTCAAATTCCACTAAAGTTGTTTGTCCACCCTCATCAAAAATGAGTGGCTTTAATCAAATGGCAGTGGAGTTGAAATCAAAAACTAAAGGTAAGATGGATTTGAAAACAAAGCAAATGAGGGAAAGATTCAAAAACTATCAAACGAAATACAAGAAAGCAAAGATGGCTTCTTCTTCAACTGGGTTTGGAGTTACCAAAGATGATGAAAAGCATGGAATCACATCTTTTTCTGAAAAACTCAACTCTATGTGTCTTCTTTATGATATTATGGACAAAATCTTTGGACAAAGGCCCAATGTCAACCCTCAAAGTCTGTTTTTTCTGCTTATAAGGAGATTGTTAATAAATGCAAACAAGTTTATTTTTTTTATTTTTTTTTTGACTAAAGAATTTTTCTTCATTTATTTCTCTTACTCTTAAAAGTTAAACTTATTGCAAGAAGTTGGAGTCTCATTAAAAAACTGCAGAATGTCAACTACTTTTTGAGGAAAAGAAGTGGATTAATTCACAATCAAAGGATAAATTTTTTTTAGAAATTGAGAGAGATTGTTTATATTTGGAGAGTGAGAAGGTTAAGATTCAAAGAGAGGATAATTAAAAATTCAAAAATAATCAATTTCAATTAAAAAATGCAAAAATTCAGTTACAAGCCAATGAATTAAAAATGATGAATGTCAAAAACTTTTTTTGGAAATACCCTCCCCTTCTATTTACCATAACAAGGGGTAGGTATCACCATTTTTTTCTAAGTCAGAAAAAAATTTATGACAAAAAAAATGGCAATACCCTCCCCTGTGTTTTATTGAAGTAGGGGCATAGATTGCCAAAATTTATGTTCATTGCATAAATTAACATTTAAACAAGTCTTATAAGATAATTAAAAAACCTAAATTTATGAAAGTTCAAGTAAAAATGTGAGTGGAAATCATCTGTGACCAAAGTCAATGAAATCAAACACAAATGTATACATGAACATCATGAGAAAAACAAATTTACTCATGATTACCATTATATGACACACAGCCTGATGGCTCATTAATTTAGGTAAGTAGAGTATCATATATGACTTTAAAAATGTTAATTTGTGAAATAAAAATAATAGTTGACCACCTATATTACACCCTGTACTTTTTTTTTCTACCTACCTAATGTTTTTTGTTTTACTTTACTTTTTTCTCTTACCTTATCAACCCTATTGATTTGAAAAGAACAGCCAAAGTGAGTGAATTCTTCACAGGATTCTAAGCCAGGTGTTGCTTTATTTGTCTCAAAATTGGATGAAACTTACCTAGCAAGCCCTCCTCAAACTACCTGAAAGAAATAGTCCCAAAAATTTCAAAAAAAGAGTCCCAAAAGTTCAACAAAAGAGCCCCAAAAGTTGCCCAAAAAAAGTCC
Source organism: Hemileia vastatrix (assembly GCA_030280995.1). Classification (NCBI taxonomy): domain Eukaryota; kingdom Fungi; phylum Basidiomycota; class Pucciniomycetes; order Pucciniales; family Zaghouaniaceae; genus Hemileia; species Hemileia vastatrix. Next base: position 21,113,415 of record JASXTE010000001.1, on the reverse strand, counting down.
CAAAAGTACCCAAAAATTGTTCCAAAAAAGTGTCCCAAAATTCTCCTAAAATTTTTCCAAAGGTTTCCAAAAGAGTGTCCTGAAAGTCCCCTAAACCCTCATCAAAAATTTCAAGGAAAGTGCCAAAAGGTTTCCAGAAAAGTGGCAAAAAGTGCCAAAAAAAGCTTCAAATATTGTCCAAAAAAGTGCCAAAACAAAGTAAAAACACTTTAAAATACTTTTGAAATGTTTCCAAATGGTTTCCAAAGGTTTTCAAGCATCTTCAAATTGATTTAGTAAATAAATAGACCTAAAGTAGCCCAAAAACACCTAGAATTCACTGAGAAATTCTTGGAAACTTTTTCTGAAAAGTTTTAACAATATAAAATACCCAAAACAGGCCAAAAACACCTCAAAGTAAGTGAAAATTGCTTGGAAAATGTTTCTGACTGTTTCTGAATGATTCCAAAGCAACTTAGCAAAAAAAGGCCAAAATACTGAAAATGCCTAAAAATGATCAAAAAACACCAAAAAGTCAATAAATAAAAAACAAAAATATTGAAGAAAAAGAAAAAAAGAAAAAAAAGGGGGTTAAGGGGAAATAAGAACAAATAAATTAGCAATCAAAACAAAAATGATGATAAAAAAAGAGACAAGAAAAAAGACATTTCAATTAGCAATTAAATTTAAAAAAATGAGAAAATGGCTTACTTTGAGTGCTGTGAAGTGAGAAGTATCCAAACCAACAATGAATGATGAAAGTTAGAGATGAAGAGAAGATGAAATATCCCAGTGAGACAGAATCATAGAAATGTTATGCAATTTCAATTGTGTGAGCTGAACCAAAAAAAAATGAAACTGAGAAACTGGGAAATTTCATTGGAAAAAATAATTGCACAAAAATCAAAAAACAAAAAAATTAAAAATTAAAAATTAAAAAATTAAAAAATTAAAAAATTAAAAAATTAAAAAATTAAAAAATTAAAAAATTAAAAATAAAAAATAAAAAATAAAAAATAAAAAATAAAAAATAAAAAATAAAAAATAAAAAATAAAAAATAAAAAATAAAAAATAAAAAATAAAAAATAAAAAATAAAAAATAAAAAATAAAAAATAAAAAATAAAAAATAAAAAATAAAAAATAAAAAATAAAAAATAAAAAATAAAAAATAAAAAATAAAAAATAAAAAATAAAAAATAAAAAATAAAAAATAAAAAATAAAAAATTAAAAATTAAAAATTAAAAATTAAAAATTAAAAAATGATAATAAAAAATAAAAAATAAAAATTAAAAATTAAAAATTAAAAATTAAAAATTAAAAATTAAAAATTAAAAATTAAAAATTAAAAATTAAAAATTAAAAATTAAAAATTAAAAATTAAAAATTAAAAATTAAAAATTAAAAAATTAAAAAATTAAAAAACTAAAAAATTAAAAAATTAAAAAATTAAAAATTAAAAATTAAAAATTAAAAATTAAAAATTAAAAATTAAAATTAAAAATTAAAAATTAAAAATTAAAAATTAAAAATTAAAAATTAAAAATTAAAAATTAAAAATTAAAAATTAAAAATTAAAAATTAAAAATTAAAAATTAAAAATTAAAAATAAAAAATAAAAAATTAAAAATTAAAAATTAAAAATTAAAAATTAAAAATTAAAAATTAAAAATTAAAAATTAAAAATTAAAAATATAAATATAAAATTAAAAATTAAAAATTAAAAATTAAAAATTAAAAATTAAAAATTAAAAATTAAAAATTAAAAATTAAAAATTAAAAATTAAAAATTAAAAATTAAAAATATAAATATAAAATTAAAAATTAAAAATTAAAAATTAAAAATTAAAAATATAAATATAAAATTAAAAATTAAAAATTAAAAATTAAAAATTAAAAATTAAAAATTAAAAATTAAAAATTAAAAATTAAAAATTAAAAATTAAAAATTAAAAATTAAAAATTAAAAATTAAAAATTAAAAATTAAAAATTAAAAATTAAAAATTAAAAATTAAAAATTAAAAATTAAAAATTAAAAATTAAAAATTTAAAATTAAAAATTAAAAATTAAAAATTAAAAATTTAAAATTAAAAATTAAAAATATAAAATTAAAAATTAAAAATTAAAAATTAAAAATTAAAAATTAAAAATTAAAAATTAAAAATTAAAAATTAAAAATTAAAAATAAAAAATAAAAAATAAAAAATAAAAAATAAAAAATAAAAAATAAAAAATAAAAAATAAAAAATAAAAAATAAAAAATAAAAAATAAAAAATAAAAAATAAAAAATAAAAAATAAAAAATAAAAAATAAAAAATAAAAAATAAAAAATAAAAAATAAAAAATAAAAAATAAAAAATAAAAAATAAAAAATAAAAAATAAAATATAAAATATAAAATATAAAATATAAAATATAAATTATAAAATATAAAATATAAAAAATAAAAAATAAAAAATAAAAAATAAAAAATAAATAATAAATAATAAATAATAAATAATAAATAATAAATAATGAATAATAAATAATAAATAATAAAAAATAAATAATAAAAAATAAATAATAAATAATAAATAATAAATAATAAATAATAAATAATAAATAATAAATAATAAATAATAAAAAATAAATAATAAATAATAAATAATAAATAATAAATAATAAATAATAAATAATAAATAATAAATAATAAATAATAAATAATAAATAATAAATAATAAATAATAAATAATAAATAATAAATAATAAATAATAAATAATAAATAATAAATAATAAATAATAAATAATAAATAATAAATAATAAATAATAAATAATAAATAATAAATAATAAATAATAAATAATAAATAATAAATAATAAATAATAAATAATAAATAATAAATAATAAATAATAAATAATAAATAATAAATAATAAATAATAAATAATAAATAATAAATAATAAATAATAAATAATAAATAATAAATAATAAATAATAAATAATAAATAATAAATAATAAATAATAAAAAATAAAAAATAAAAAATAAAAAATAAAAAATAAAAAATAAAAAATAAATAATAAATAATAAAAAAATGGATGAAATGTGTTGTCCATCATTCCCAAATCATATAACCAAAAAAAAAAAAATCTGATGAAGAAATCCTAAATCCTATACAAAACTAACGAATCTTAATAAAAAACACTCACAACTATTTATATTTCTCTCTATTTCTTTTTCTCCCTCTCTCTTTTTTACTATTATTTTACTTTTAATGATACAACTCTTACTTTTTTTTCATTTCATTTCATTTTTTTCAAAACGTCTTTTTAAATTCAATTTTAAAAAGATAATTAAGATACATTTATTTAAGTTTTCACCAACCTTCTACTATCTACTATCTACTTTCAATTTTCTACTGTATTAAATTTATTTATTTATTTTTATTTTCAATCACACTGTTTGGGTACCAAAGGCTTTCCTAACTTTTCCCAGCGTCACACTAGTCCCCCATCCAACCGAGAAAACGCATAACGTAAAATCAACAACCAATAAAGTGACACTAGCCATCATAAACCTTGGAGCAAAAATTTTCCAAACCATTAAGTGTCTTCTCAACCATGCTGAACAAATCATCGTACTAAAAGCAATGACAGTATGATACAAGGAATATTTAATACAAGACCTTAAAACTTCAGTGCTCAATGGAATTTTTACTGGATTAGACTGGTTGAGAGATATAATCGGGCTAAAGTTCCACAATGTAAATAATGGTAACGCAAGAGAAGTAAGAATAAAAGATGAAAATGTGTTTCCAATGACCATGAGTGGTGACCAAGGATATGTCACTTCAGTAAACCCAACAAAAGCAGTTTTCCATTGAATAGAAGGAAAGTTTGCTTGATGACCAGAAGCAAAAAATAAAATGTATGATAACAAGCCTAAGGCTGTGATAGTTTGAAATTCAGACTTTCCTAGGCATGAAGACCTAACTTGACTATCTGCAACTTGCCGTTCTTTAGTACTTGCTTGGGCTCGAATGATCGCCTGGTCAAATGCGTTATGTAAAGATTGAACATCCACTAAAGTGTCGTTTATTTCAACCAAAGCCAAGATAGAAACTAGTCCGGTAGATAAAACCACTTGGCCAGTTGGTTGAGCAAGGAGAAAAAGGATGCCAAATCCTGAAACCAAAAACATTAAGTAAGATGACCCATAAGAGTTAGCAAATCCAATCACAGTCACTTTTGGTTTAGAGCTTTCATTCTTGGATTCTTGAACGTCATGATGTTCTACATCGATGCACAATGGAAAGAAAAACCAAATTAAACTTCCTCCCAAAAAACATATGAAAAAATCAACACGAGCGACAATAGTTTGAAGCCAAGTTCCTGTGAGTTTTAAACTTGGCTTCACACTTAAGTCGCCACTTGTTACAATAAAATCACTGATCCAATATTGAACTCCGCATAGCAATGATAATCTCATTCCGCCCCCAAAAAATATTGAAGCTGCACCTCGGTAGGAATTGGAAATACCAAGAAACCAAGCGATGGAAATAGGTAAACAAATAGCAACAGGAATTAAAATTGCCATGATCCAATTAGGAGCACTTGAAGAAGTTGAAGCAGAATAAAATGTAACAAGACAATACGGAAATTGTTCCTCACGACATATTGTAGAAAGAGATATTGTTCGAACACCAAGTAAAAATAAAATATTGAACAACAGCAACCTCATTTTAAGCCTTGCTTGTGGTGCACTAAAAGATTTTATGAGGATCGGTAGACAGATAGTGGCGGAGAGAAGAAATAGTGTTACTTTGTCCTCCCAAATAGTATATGAATTGCTTCCTAGAGCGATTGCATGAAGTAAAAGGGGGAGAAACTTGAAAATTTTTGTGGGGATTGTTACAAATTTGGTAAGAAGAGATCTTTGAAATTTAATCAACTTTAAAGGTACCTGGAATGAAAGGATTCCTAAGCAAGAGCCTACGCCAAAAAAAATTGTGGCTAAAACTGGAAGGGGTCGAGTAAATAGACCCAATCTAGATACAAGTGGGGCTGTACCAGCAGAGAGCAAGCCGAACACAACTCCACGTTTGAGCAACTGTCTTATGGGTGCACCCTCACCAACAGTGGTCCATTTAGCAGAATTTTCTAACTGTAGTGAAGAAAAAATACTCATTCCCATCAAAAATATACCTATACCCATTAAAATTCTATCAAATCTTGCCCAAACCATTCGAGTGCGCTCTAAAAGTATAGAATCAAAATGACGGAACCCTTGATATGCCTTTATTAAGTCTGATTTTTCGTATGCTTTGATTGCAATTTGATATAATTGTCTCAACTCTGGTAAAAATGGAACCAAATCCTTGCCTGGTGATTTGGGGGCTCCGGAATATGCTTCATAAAACAGTTGCATCTGCTTTGAATTGAGGAAGGTGGCAAGAGATAATGTTTCAAGTGATGAAAGACTTTGACCTCTGTGATTCCGGGATGATCCTTGGGACATGTCAAAAGAAGAACGATAAAATAGCTCTGGAATCAAATGTCCTAAATTACTAAAGGGGATTGGAATACCAAGAAGGAGCGAAATAGTGGGCACCAAATCGATTTGACTAATGGATCTAACTTTTCCCAAAGTAGGTTCCAACTCCACAAAATCAAAATCATTAAGCATCCAGTCGGGAATATCTTGAGATAAACCTTTGATGGGTTTTGATTTAGAGTAAAGCCATAGTCCACTAGAAACCTCTGCATGGCTGTCACCTCCGTGATCTCCTTTGGAGTCCATTCCATGGTCACCCATGACAACTAATAAAGTATCGTCGTCCATTTGATCGACAATTTTCTCAAGAAAACGGTCATACTGTCGTAGCTTTTGAGTAACCAGAGGATGAGAAGCTCCATATCCATGACCAACATGATCTAAGCCCAATAAGTGACCAATCAGAACATCCCACGAATCAGTTGCACCCGTGGTTTGCAATAGCTCAAGCAAATGTTTCTCGACGCCATTATCAACCGTGTCCAAATCTCCAACGTTGAAGCTTTCAAAAGGAAATGTCATATTTGGGTGAAATACCCCTAGATTACTAGGAGTAATTTTTGAATAATCTGATCGTTGTGATAGGTTGATAGTGAGCCCAAACAGATTAAGCCAGGTGTCATCGCCAGCAAAAGCAATATTTTTACCAGCTAATCGAAGTTGAAATAACCAACTGTCCTCTTCAATTCCCATATTGGATGACGCGAAATTGGAGCCAGCATCAATGAATGTGGGCAATGTACCAGTTGTCAATGCTTTTAATCTTTGAAGCGTTGTTGTTGGTGGATCAGCCACAAAGTGAAAAAGGGCCGAATTGGTGGGTTGAAGAGAATTCAACTTTGAAGGAAGAACAAGATGATTGTGGGCATATGGATCTGATACTGGTTCAGCGTGTGGTAGAAGAAAATCATATCTTAGAGCATCTATGACAATGATGATTGCCTTTGAATGACTGGGTTCAATTGATGAGAATGCATGTTCTACAGAATTGGGAGTTGAATAATTGTCCAAGGCTACCCGGGAAAGAAGAAAACCTTGAGAAAAAACGTATATTGCGCAGAGGTGAAGAAGACCATTAAGTAAAAGAACCAGCGTAGAAAGCATGCTGGGGGAAATTTTTTGAAACGGCCATGCAGAAGCCAAAAAAGTGTTGGACTCTTTCAATAACTTGGAAGGAGAATTTTCTGGTACAAAAGTAAATACACATAAATGTGAGAACAGTGGAATAGCATAATTAATTAAAGAGAAAGCTCATAAGTAATTAGTGGATTTGAAATAGGGAAAAGGATGTGGGGAAAAAAAAAATCCTACCACCAGCTGCAACAGACTTTCCAGATGGATTTGTTGATTTCACTGACGTAGAGGATTGAGATTTTTCACTGCGATTGCACATGTGCAGAGTGGGAAAAAAAGAGCAAAATATGTGATCTGTGTATTAGAAATTTTAAACTGGAAGTAGAGGGAAGCGGTGATTCTATTTTCAATTCATTGCACACCAAACTGTATGAACTTATTTCATGCAAAGTTAAAACGGATATTGCATCTTCTGCAAAAATAATTTTTTGATCAAATAATTCTTTTATTATTATCACAGAAGAAGTAGAATATGAAATAGAAGACCTGCATCATTTTTGATTGCACGTTCACTTCTTATTTGTTTCATGTGAGTAGGACACCTAGAGCAATAAATAAATAAAAAAGTGAATGAGTAAGAAACAAACTTAAAAACCAAAACAAAAACAAAACACGCGCAACAAAAACCAAATTAGTTCTCCACATCTTATTTTGAGGGAGGCCATAAAGGGACTACCTTTTTTGCTGCTTCGGAGACCACCTTTCTATTTTTAGTCTCATTTGGGTATTTTCACCTTAACCAGCTATCAGAACAATAAAGCTAACTTAAAGAATGAGGAAAAGTAATGGTAATCTAAAGCTAACCTCTATGGTATGAAATCATGATAGAAATCTAACACTAACCTTTATGGCAGGAAAAAGCAAGGGTAGTTTAACACTATCATCAGTGGGGAGGACAGTCGCAAGCAAGAGATAATGCTAACTTAATAGGGGGAAAACACTAAAAATACAAAGGTGGTCTCCGCTGCAGCTCAAAGAGGTGACCCGTTTAAGGCCTCCCTATTTTTATTCATTTGTACCAAGGATTAACAATATAAATTTTCTTCTTTCAAAAAATTTTTTTTGTTAAAAGTTATACAGCTACATTGAAAATGGTTGGTGCAGCTTTCCACAGTTTTGCCCCACTTACCCAGCATTTTCCCTCATTATTTCATCCCGCTAGCCTGTGGCCCACCAAAAATGCTGGGTATGTTGAGCAAAATTTTGAAAAGTTGCCCCAACCTTTTTCAATTTAGCTGTACATGAGATTAAGAAAGATAAAAAACTATTTCAGGAAAAGATGATCCAGTAGAGAAAAAAAAAAAAAAAAAAAAAAAAAAAAAGTTGACTGATGAAGTGAAAACTGCAACTTATTGATGAGATATACATACATACTTACTATATATAATACAGTTGCATGTCAATGCATATATTATTCATTTTTTTTAAATCATCATGTTCCACCTGTTTTTTTTCCCTCATAAATCCCTTAATATTCACTCTACAGACATGAACTTGTACATTTCTAACTCATACGACCATGTAGAATAGGACTGTCACAAAAAAAACTCAGCCGGACACCAATTCGTAGAAAGATTACATTTTTTGAAAAAACATCATTTTTGAAATCGACAACGAGCAAGTTGACAAGTCTATCCTTTTCCTTAATGAAAGGGATGGGGTTGGTGTGAGCATTGAGCAAAAAAGATTGGTGAAAAGTGGACAAAATTGAGCAAAAAAAGCATCACCAAGATGTAGCTTTGCTGTTTGCTTCCCTGGCAACTTGCACCTTTGAAAGAAAAGATGCAATCAAGTTTCCGAAATATGGTCGGAAAATCCATTCCAAGCCTATTTAAAGGCATTAAACATAGCAGGAACTGTCATTGGGTGATAAAATTACAAAACTAAATTTTTGAGGTGTTTCCATGTGTTTGCAACAAGGCTTGAATAATGTGATTGGATTGTTCCAGGAGCACAGATTGTGTATTAATTAGAATAGTATGTAGATGGTTTAACTATTGTGATCTTCATTTCATGGATGAGATGTCGTTTGCGAGCTGAGGACCCTGTCGTAGTTTGAGTGAAAAGCGGTTAAAAAGGTAAATATTGGATAAGAGATTAATAAGTGAGTTTGGCAAGAAAAGAGAAAGAAACGACAAATTACCAAAATGCGAAAGGTAAATCATAAAATTAGTATGATCTTGAGGCGTGAGTAGCAGTGGTGGTGGTGTTAGGAAGAAGAAAAAAAAAGGCCGATAACCTGGATAATGCATGCATCGGGTGAAAATTTCGGTCAGGCCACTGTACATACATACATACATACATACAATTCCATCGCCATATCCTAATCCTATAATAATTCTTATCCACCTCATTTTCTTTTCCCCCAACTTTCCACCTTCCTCTCAGTCTAAAAACACCTCAAATATCCTGTTTCTAACCCTGAAAAAAAAAAAAAAAAAAAAAAAAAAAATCAATAATCAAAATCAAAATCAACTAACCAACCTTTTCCAATGGAAACTCTCACTCATGTCTTAGATACAAAACCAGACCCAACTATTCCACCTTCATGGCACAAATTGTAAGCCGAGAGTACTCCTCCCACTTACTCACCTACATAACTTCATTCCCCCCCCCCCCCCCCTTTCCAAAAAAAAAAAAAAAGAAAAAAAAAAAAACTCCGATCTCTCTTTCCATCTCATCCAGACTAACCACCTACCTTCTTATATTACTTCACTTTATTTTACTTTACCTATCCTCAACCCACCAAAAATTTAAAAAAAAAAATCCCAACAAAATTGACTCTAAAATTTATAACGGGTATTTATATGAAGGACTTTTATCCTTCCCGTCACTTCTGTCACCGAAGCAAACCTAATAACTCAAGTGATCTCAGTCGACACTCCTATCCGATCTCCTTCACTACTCCGAAGATTTATCGAAATCATACCACCATCACCATCACCATCATCCCCACCGCCAGAAAATAACAAGAACAGTCATGATAACAATAATAAAAATAATACCAAAGCAGCGAAAATTAAGTTCACCCTCGCTTCAGTCACAGTCAAGTCTGTTAGAGTGGCAATGGATCATCTCCTAGAAGATATCGATCTCATCTTAGAAACAATGGAAACATTCAACCACCCTAGATTTTTAGCAGAAACAAACTATCAAAATGTGGAAGTCTAAATCTTATAAATTGTTGGCTGTTGCTTTTACTATTGCTCTTGTCGTGAAAAACCATAGATTGTCCCGATATCAATTTTTCTCGACTAGCACACTCTTTTTGCAAATAACAATAGAAAATAAAAAGAAATGCTCATATAGACAATATACAGGAGAAAAAAATGACAAATTTTTTTTCTATATCAATATATTTGTCTAGGAAAATGATCAAATCATATACAACTTTATATATGCACCTCCATTTAAAATTTGAATCTAACCACATAACCATTCCAGCATCGCAATACAGTCTTTCCCGCAACACAATTAGAGACCTACACTATCACACTACTCCAGACACACGGGGGGTGATATTATTTTTTCGAAAACATTCAAAACAATCTTGTCGGGTGCAGCATCTGTTCCACAAACACCGCTTGGGCAGCGAGTTGTCTTTTTGTGAAGAATTGGACCTTAAATGATAATATAAAAAGAAGAAAACTATCGCACTTGTCTTCATAAACTAGATAGAGTATAAATATATCATGCAGGTAATTCAAATTTTTGGCCTCTCATTACTCTAGTGAAATAAACTATGTGATATATGTCATTAAGCGAAGAGGACAAAGAAACGTTTCATTAATGTTAATCCTTTCAAAAATAGTTCTGAAGAGAGAGAGAGAGAGAGAGAGAGAGAGAGTGTGTGTGTGTGTGTGTGTGTGCGTGTGTAAATACTCAACTGTAAAAAAAGTCTCCGTAAAGTCCAGTTTGCACAATTCCAGCAACAATAGCAATGGGATCAATTGTGTCTTCAGTCATGTACCTAATAAAAATACCCCAAAGAAGTTGAAAATTGATAGTGAGTTTATTTATCGTAAGATCCTTTTCATCGATATTTGATTTGAATAACTGACCGGTAAATCCAATTAGGGATGTACATAGCTCTGTATAAGCCCAGAGCGAATAAATAATGTGTCGTAATAGTTTCAGCTTCTCCGGTGCGATGAAGAATGAATAGTTGAGGAAAGACTGCCACAGCCTCTAAATAAATACTGAATGCCCATAAAATTTCTACAACCGTACTATAAAGCAATGTGATAGATTGTAAATCATCAGCTTGGTATCGATTATTCTTAGTTGTAAAACAAACAATTTGTAGTTAAAGACGAGTGCCAAAATGGTGCATGGGCCAAGAAGATATTCGACTCTAAAGGTATCGATAGCAGGATCTTGCGTTGGTCTATATTTGAATCGCATTAAGTAAACAATGTAGCCAGATGATGCGATGAAAAAGATTTTCATTGCGGTATTATAAATCTAAGAGGAAGAAGAGAGGATCAGAAGGCATCCATGAGGAAAGGTGCTTTGGAAAAGAGAGAAAATGATAGGAATAGAAATGCGAAGAACTTTGGATTGAAAAAATGAGTCAAGTTTGTTGAAGACTGACTGAAATGTAAGGGCCTGATACAAGATCAACATAGCGAGTAAGGAAAACAAGGACATATAAGACTTGAGTTTTGAAGCTGATACCACGGGCCGAGCGGGATTTAATGATTTTGTGAATGAGGATGAAGATAGATGCTAGGTGAGATAGATCACCGATCAATCGAAAAAAATTCATAGCAGCGGGTGAGGAATAGATATCGAATCAATCGTAAGATAGGGAGAAAAGAGCAATGTAGAGGTGAATAAGAAATAAGTGAGGAGGTGTGAGAGTGAATGGTGTGATTTAGAGTCTGCCAAGTGTCAGATGGACGGCGAGAGATGAATGTGATGGATGGAGAGGTGGAGGCAGGTGAAACAGAATTAAGATGTGGATGATAGATTTAGAAGAGAAATGTTGGAAGATGAATGGTGGATGATGTAAGGGATGGATGGATGGTGGTGGTTGTGATGAAGGGAAAATGTGAAGATGTGGAGGGGGACTTAGCCTTGTTAAGCTTACGTGGTAGACTGCTTAATAAGCCCCACATAAGGTGGCACTTCACCATGCCAGGCCAACTTTTTTTTTACTCGCTTCCATTGAGACTGACTTTTTCATCTTGAGCTTACCATTTGCAATTTATTAGATTTTTTTTTCTTTCTTCTCGCCATCTTCATTTCCATATCCATCGCCAATGTGCTGTTTTTTGTTATGTTTGGCCTTGTTTTCTTCTGGCTTGATATATTCCTCTCACTTCACTGCTTATGCCATTACTCCTTGTTTTTTGAATATATATATATATAGTTTCTACTATTCATCATGCTCTTGAGTTTTGCTGTAAGCCCTCCTTTTCAGCTTGGCAAGTTAGGATGTTTATTTCATTATTCTCAATTTCAACCCGAGTTTTTATATGCCCCATATATCTCTTGGTTCATGTCTAGCTCCTCACTTCAAAGTATTCTCTGTGCCATTTGCCTTGGCTACTTTAGTTTTTTTCTTTTTTTTTCCCTTATAAATTAGCATTCATTTTGAGAGTTATTTATTTTGGAGAGGGATGGATAGAAGTTAACGCTGAAGGGGCTGAAGAGAGGTAACAGCTCTGGGCTGATAGATACGTCTTTATTTAGTGACTAGGTACCAACTTATCGCTTGAAAAAACATCACCCAAGTCATCAAGGCTTTCAAACTCAAATAAATGTTGATTCGTCTGGGACCCTGAAAACTTGACAATATCTTGCATGATGTCATTTTTTTTTTTTTTTTTTTTTTTTTTTTTAAAAAAAGAAGAAATTGCACTTTACTTTTGTTTTTTCTGCAAATCCCATCAACCTAGAATGCCAACCCATAAACTGAATATGTTCAAATCTTATATACATATCGCAATCTCATTCCAATATGAACAACTGTCTAGAATCACATGTGAGGTATTCGTAGCACTCGGTGTATCAAGAAGAAAAGCCATAGAACCTAGATGACAGGGCCACTATAAGTTGTTATTAATAGAAGCCAGAATTTGGGAATGGTGAACAAAACATCAAACTTGCAATCCTTACTCGATCTCATCATGAAATTCTCCATTGTTTTAGTTCTATCAACATATGATTATCATTACATTTTGTATTTAGTCTATGTGCTTTCCCTTTCATGTCCCAAATAGGTTAAGATCGCAACAAAAGTCATCATGATTATAATAAAAGGACTATAAAGTTTTAGCTAAAAATATCTAGTGCGGAAGGCGTTCTCTTCGGACGTTGGTACCGCAGCGCTACCATTGCAGTCTAATTTCTCATTCGCTATAAGGAGGGTATTTGTTGTGATCAGCATTGCAACTTAAATGATGCAAACAAACAAAGGAAATAAAGATAAGCAAGAAGAGGAGAGAAGGGAAAGGATATTAGAGAATAGTGAAGATGGAGTGTGTGTGTGTGTGTGTGTGTATGTGTGTATGAAGAGAGGAAGTTACATACTAGAGAGGAGAAGGAAGTTGTGAATTGGAGAGGTGGCCGTCAGAATGAGAGCGAAAGGCAGGATGAATAATGCATGGAGGCCTAAGGGGGACTGGGGACTTAGGAGGGCTGAGCCTGAAACACATAAATTCGCAGGCCAGTTGGCAGGGAGTTGGCTGCGTGTTTGACCAACGACGAACAAGTGAGCCAAGTGAGCCAAGTGAGTCAAGTGAGTCAAGTGAGTCGTGTGACCCATAAAGAGGCCGCCAGAGACGAGACCGCAACTCGTCAGGTCCTTCCTAACACTTGACTCAATCGGATCGAGATCGTAAGTCTTGGTTTCACTATCCCTTGACGTCACCCCCAATGTAATCTGTCTCTCCCCTCCTCCTTCGATAGATCTTCAACCGCCTTGGCCTGCCGATGAATACGCTCAGCCCTTCCCTTCAGCCTCATCTCCGTTCTGAGTCAGTCCTGGTTGATTCCTCCTTTTCATCTCCTGATTTAAATCTTTTCTTCATTCTTCCGTCCCCAGCTCTAATTCTCATCCTCCTACTCAACCTATTTCCACCTCCCTCCCCAATCCTTCCTCAAATGTTATCAATTTACCCCACTTAAACCAACCTTCATTATCCCTTGATCCTTCAAACGGTCCATTTGCTTCTTATTCTTCTCCATCTACTCTCTTTCCTTCTCAGCCATCGGATCATCTTTCTCAACAGTCTATGTCTTCTTTTTCCTCCCCCAACCATATCCTCCCCCAACCATCCCTCTCTCCAACTGCTTCTCAATCCCAATCTCAGCCAACGCCTATCACCCCTTCCTCCAATTTCAATCCTGTTTCAATATCTCCGACCGAACACCATGCTCTTCTTGAAATCTTTCAAATATTACGCCAGCCCGGTGGCGCTCAAAGGTTAACTCCTCAACAAGCTACATTATTCAATGATTATAAGGCAAAATCTTCACAGGCCCAGCATTTGCAGCAGCCCTTAATGAGTCAGCATAACCCTCACCTTCAGCGTCAACATCATCTTCACCATCATCAACAATTAGAGCAAAATCAACTAGAGCAGCCAAGTAACCTACCACAACAAGATCTAATCCAATCACTGCAACCCCAAGAGTTAGAGCGGCCACAGCAACAGCGGCACCCTTCCTATCAATACCAGCAGCGCCAAACAAAGGAGGATGACGATAGAGAGGAGGTAGAGCAGGAGGAGGGGCAGGAAGAAGAAGAAGAAGAAGAAGAAGAAGACCAACAACAAGACCCGCAGCCATTGCTGTCAAATGAGCAACAACAACAGCAACAACAACAAGAGGAAAAAGAGAAAGAAAAAGAAGAAGAAGAAGAAGAAGAAGAACATGAACATGAACAAGATGAAGAAGAAGAAGATGAAGATGATGATGATGATGAAGAAGAAGAAGATGATGATGATAAAACAGAAGCAGCAGAAGAAGAACAGCAACAGCAACAACAGCAGCAACAACAACAACAACAACAACAACAACTACAACAACAACAACAACAACAACAACAACAACAACAACACCACCACCACCACCAGCAACACCACCAGCAACAACAACAACAACACCAGCAACACCAGCAACATCAACTAAAACAACAACAACAGCATCATCAACAGCAACAACAGCAACTGCATTATCAACTGCAAAACCCACAGTTTGTTAGCGCACAGCTATCCCAATCTCTTCATGTTGGTTACCAGTCTCAACCTCATCAATTTCAACCTTCATATATGGATTTGCCATCTCAACATCCAGTTCATCAAAAACCATTACAGCCGAGCCAAATGCAGCCGTTTGTTCCAAATCACCAAAATCAACCTCTCCATTCGCCTGTGCAGCCACAGCAATTGAATCAACAGTATCATAACCAACAGCTCGGTCAGTCTTCTCAACAACCATCTCCACATGACCAATTTTCAGACTCGCAAAAGTTCCAACCTCAGTTTCATGCTCCCTCTTCTCATCAACTTCAACAATCTCAGTCACATGTACAATCACCTCAACAGCTACTTCATACTCCCAATCCATCACACGATCATGCTCATACGCCTCCCTCTTCAGCTTCTCAGACACCACCTTCTGCATCTCAACTATCCTCTCGACAGTCACAGCTGGGGCAGGCACAAACTCAGTCTCAGCCGGGTCCTGCTCGGGCTCCATCTTTCTTTCAGCAGCCAACTTCATTGCCCGTTTACAATCCTCCAAACAACTTACCAAAACCAACCCATACAAATAGCATTGTATCAAATGCCGCTCGTCAAAAAGTAAATTTACCTTCTCGTCTCTCAAACGGACGCGACAATCCTCAAAATTATGTCGTGGGACAATCACAACAACAGCCTTTTCTTACCTCCGAGTCAGAATCCTCCTCCCCTAAAAAGCTTTCTTTCCCTCCTAAGATGGGGAATCAAACTATGAATACTCAGGAAGACAACCCTCACCTGAGCCGGCACTCTGACGACCAACTTCCCGTCAGCGCTTGGTTCACCA
Organism: Hemileia vastatrix; assembly: GCA_030280995.1. Lineage (NCBI taxonomy): Eukaryota > Fungi > Basidiomycota > Pucciniomycetes > Pucciniales > Zaghouaniaceae > Hemileia > Hemileia vastatrix. The sequence continues at coordinate 21,097,728 of JASXTE010000001.1, read as the reverse complement.
AGGAATATAGTGTTCCTAATGCGTTTGACGCGACCCTTACTCCAGAGGATCAAGCTCAGGTCAAAAAATGGGTTAATCGTGATGCCAAATATCAGACGCAATATAACAGTTTTCAAAAACTGAAAAAATCGCACCTCATAAATTATATAAACAATGATCCTAAGGCTGATTGGTTAGGTGATATTCAATCCAAAAAACCCACCAGGTTCAAGCTTCGTGATCTAGATACTAGAGCACGCGAATTGAGAATGGGCAAGCGTAAAGAAAGACCTCTTTTACACAACTTTAGCCAACAACAGTTACAAAATATAGCTGATTGGGATGAAATGTTAGTTCCTATTCGACTTGAAATTGAACATGATCACTTCAAGTTGCGTGATACTTTCACGTGGAATCTAAAAGGTTTTTATTATATTTCTTTACCTACTTCATATTTTCTATGGCTCGCTGATATATAAATATACTTCTGTTTTTGATGACAGGTTTTAACTTTGCCTAGCCCTTTCTTTACTTTCCGTCTTCCTATACCTTTATTCATTTTTTTTTTTTTTTTTTTTTTTTTTTTTTTTTGGTTTATTTTATCTAGACACGGTCATTCAGCCCGAACAATTTGCAATTCATCTTTGTGAAGATCTGATACTGCCTCGTCAATATTTTGTGATTCCAATCGCCAATTCAATTAGGGAGCAACTTGAAGATTTTCGAATACACCAGTCATTTGATGGGCACTATGTTTCTCATTCTACTACCGAGGCTGCAAAAACTGTCCCTCACATGACACGTTATGAACATCCCAAGGCTGGCGGTTCCGTGGCTACAGAAGAAGAAAAGTGGTGGAAAGATTGGCGCGATCTTTTGAAGAGGCACGCGTCTGGCCAACCATATGCATTTTCTCAACATAAACGTATCAAACTTGACTGTGAAAATGAGGATATTGAACATTCTGATTTTACCCCTGAAAAGATTGAGTCATTCCCAGTTTCGTTGGATATGAGAAATGACGAGTTAAGAATACCAATTATCTTGGACATCATATGTGGCCCCATACATCTCACCGATCGCTTTGAATGGGAAATAAGCGAAAAGCGGAATTCTCCTGAAGAATTCGTCGAGGTTTATGCCGCTGATCTCGGCTTGGCAGGAGAGTTTAAGTAGGTTATTTCAATACATAGATGTTAAAGTAAAAAAATAAAAATAAAATTTTAAATTTTTAAATTTAAAAAAAAAAAAAAAAGGCTAACCGAGTATTTGGATATGTCTTTTTCCTCTCTCCTCTGTCTTCCTCTTCCTCTTCCTTTTTTTTTTTTTTTTTTTTTTTTTTTTTTCCTTTCCTTTTTTTCTTCTTCTTTTCGCCTTGGTGATTCTGTATATTTGGCTATATTTCCTTGTTTAGGACTGCAATTGCTCATTCAATTCGTGAGCAAATTGGAGTGTATGTGAAATCGTTGGCACTCGTTGAACATGTTACTGGATTTCATGTACCAAATGATGAACTGCGCTATTCCTTTTTACCTACCCTCACTGACCCTTTTCGGAATTCACTTGATGATCATACTCCTTTCCTAAATACACTTAACAGTGAAGAGATCGATCGCTTAGAAAAGGAACATGATAGAGAATGTCGACGAAAGCGAAGACAGACTAGAGGCCGACGAGGTATTGCGTTACCTGATCGTGACCCTCTGAGAACTGCTCGTACTACAATTCCAATTCAAGGAAGACCACCTGTGGTTCCTTACCAAGATGATAACGAAGATACAATCATTCCTGTACAGTCTATTGCTGAACCTTATCCTATCAAGCAGCAAGAAGAAGAGACCTTTGCTAGAATCTCTCGCACTCAACCATCTTCACATAAGGTATTAAAAGATGTCAGGGAAATCGAAAGTAGATCAGGAACTCCTACAAAAGTGACAACCAGTAGGTCTTCAAGAAGACTTCGGGGCACTACTGTTGACGTTAGTGCTGCTAGTACTCCTCCACCAGTATCAAGTCGTCAGGTTGAAAATGGTTCAATAAACGGCATGGATGAACTCAAGGATGATATGAATTTCGCATCCCCGGCAGGAAGTATACGGAGGTCAGGGCTTAACAGTGGTAATGTTGGAAGCTCACATGAAGGTAGAAGATCCAGAGCTAAAGGTCCTAATTGGGCAGCTATGGGTCTGCACGATCCTATGATCAACGGGGTTTGGCATTGCAGTAATTGTGGCTGTCCTGAACATATTGCCGTTGGTAGAAGGAAAGGACCTGGAGGGAAAGACACATTGTGTGGGGAATGCGGTTAGTATATATATATTTTCCTTTTCCTTTCTCATTCCTACCATTGTTCCTGATGCAAAAGGTAACTAATATTCGTTACATAACCAATATCTTGCATTAATTATTAGGTAAGTATTCACATCGATATAAAAAAAATCGTCCTATCCAGTATAGCACCTCTGTTGAGTATCATACAAATCTCAAAGTCGAAGCTGACCAAGCCCAACAGGCCGCAAACGATAAGGAGCACGTCAAAGTTCGTAAGGACAAGCGGAAATTTTTGGCCGGAAAACGAGGCAATCCAGGTTTGAAGCGAAGTAATCGAAATTCTCCCATTTCTCAGATACAAAATAGCAGTAAAAAAGAACGTGAAGAAGATCGTGAATCAAATTCACATGGTAATAAACGGCGCAGGCAGTTGTTTGATGATGACCAAGATTACAGTGTGCAGAGCGGCAGTCTTAAAAGTAGCGAGTCTCGGGAGTCAAGTCTTGATAGACATACAAGAAGTGCATCACCAACAAAAAGGACAAAATCAGACGATAAACCAATTGCTCCACATTTGAATAACAAAAGGACTTTAAAGAGCAATCCAACAGGAGGATCAAATATAAATTATTCGTCAAATTTAAGTATTTCTTCAAGCATTGCGCCGTCCATCGAAAACTTTCCCGACTCCTCACAAAAATCTTCAACTGCGACCGTTGGTACTCCTCAATTGCCATTGCCATCTCCACCTGAATGGATGATTGTCGCACTCAAGGGGCTACGAGCGTTGTACCCTTCAGATCAAGTAGAATTAATTCCTAAGCCCTCCAGGAAAGAACAGCTACCACCCGATGCTGAAACGGCTAACTTACCTGTTCAAACGGAATGGAAGTTGAAGTGCTTAGATTGCCCTGGAAAAGTGAGCTTGAAATCGGTGGTTCCGTTTTTGTGTTTGATTATACAAGGACTTAAGATTGCTGATAACGATTTCTAAATCCATATAAAACTTCATTGTTAGCTTTATAATGTTGGCCCCAATGAAACGTTTGACAACTTTGGTGTTCATTTGAAAAATCGAGTAAGTTTCTGCTTAACATATTTCTGATTATTTTTTTATTTTGTTTTTCCCTTTTATTTTATATAATTTTTATTTCTATTTCTTTAGTGTGCCCTATTCGCATTACCGTTGCTACCTACCTACCTACCTACCTACCTACATACATACATACATACATACATACATACATACATACATACATATATATATAATACAATAAAGCCAAGTAAAGAACAAGCTATGAATGTTATAGTAAAGGTTCTCCTCACAGCGATTAATACATCTTGAATCGAGTCTGTGTCTTAATATAATCACTCACATGTTCTGACCATGCCTTGTATTTCGAATTCTTTCCTATTTTTAGATACATAGGATGAAAGTTGACGGAAGACTAACTTCCGCCGAACCGCAAAAAGCTGGTACATAGCGATGAATATAGTAAATATTCAGACATTTATTCACTGCACACAAGGGTTCATGGAAGATGGAATGTGCTGTAAAATGAAAGAATGGTAGCAGTAAGACGGATTGGGTTCATACTTATACTATATATCTAGCTCCCTCTTTCCTTGTTTTACCAGTATCTATGTCCTTACGTGTGGCCATGTTCAACTACAATACTAGATCCTTTAGGTATTTTTTTTCATGTGACTCATACCCTAGGCTAATCAGCTGCAAGCTGGGAGATTGGGGGGGAGAGGGAGCGGGCTAAATAGCTACTAGCTTTTTGGTGGGTGTAACGAAATATATATATAATATAATATACTAATTTATTTTCTAAGGTTATATATATATATATATATTGGAGGTGTATGGAATATGCGGTGTGCTATGGTGTGGGGTAGGAAAGTAAATGGTTGAGAATAAGTTTTAGACAGGAAAAAAGTAAGGAAGTGAGCAAAGTCCTGGTGGTCGGGTGTTGGTTTTTGTTGTTGGGTGGAATGAAAATAAAGATATATATATACAGCTAATCCTGGAAAGCATCCCTCCCCAAAAGTATAGGTCAGCTGCCCTAAACTCATGATTTTTTTTTCCTTCTGCACCTCCGCACTTTTGTCCCCATCTCCCATTATGTCCCATGTTGCATCATTTATAGTTAACACTGAAAGACTCCCTAATAATTTGCTACTCTCTATTCAGCCTAGCCCTTAGCTTCCTCACTTTAAATTGCCATTAGTTTTCTGTTTTCGTGTCACCTAGTCTCCTCTGCTGTACCAACTATCTGTCTTCTTTTCCTTCATGCCCCCCCCCTCCCTATGTTGGGTGAGATTGTATGAAAAAAAAAAAAAAAAAAAAAACTCATGATTTTGGCGGGGGATGGAATGACTTTCCAGGATTAGCTGTATATTGTTTGTTTGTTGGAATGGGGTATAAATATATATATATATATATATATATATATGTGTGTGTGTGTGTGTGTGTATTGTTGGTGAAGTTTCTTTAAGGGTATTGGATGAAATGTAGGTAGAAGAGAAAAGATTGATTGATGGATTGTGTCAGCCAGTAACTTATTCAAGATATGTAAATTGTACTGATAAATATTGTAACTCAATCATTATTGAATTTATAATTGAAAAGATTAAAAGGTTATATTATAAAATTAATATTTTAATTTCATTAAGTAATATACTTCATTATGTTACTAATTTATTACATTTCTTAAACTTACTTCAACTTATTATTTTTTTTAAAAAATATTTTTACTTCTTTAAGTAATTGTTTTATTTTGTTAGCTAAAATTATTTTCATTAAAACTAATAATTCATTTTATTTTATAATTGAGGTAAAAAAAGAAATATTAATTATAGCAAAGTTGCCGATCTAAGCTCACTGTATTTACTGGAGCTCAGACTTTACTTGAAGTTGACTAGAGGGGGGCAGGGAGAGCAAAAGAGGGTTAAGGTTTTTTTCTCTGAGACTTTAAAGGGATTTTTATTTAACTTTAATCAATCATTTTTTTTTTATATTAAACTTTTGATTCTTTATCTTGGTTTAATAAAAGTTTGATTTTTTTTTTTTTTTAATTATTTTTATTAAATCTTAAATCTTAAAAAAAAAAAAAAAAAATTATTTATTAATTTATTAATTTATTTTTTCAATTTTTCAATTTTTAACTCTATTTTTTCTTTCTTTTCTTTTCTTTTCTTTTCTTTTCTTTTCTTTTCTTTTCTTTTCTTTTTTTTTTTCTTTTCTTTTCTTTTTTTTTTCTTTCTTTTTTTTATTTTTTTATTTTTATTTTTATTTTTATTTTTTTTTATGGTTTAATTATCTTTGAAAATGATGTAAGTTAAACTTTGTTTTTGGTTTCTTTTAGCTTATTAAATTTATTATACTTTAATTTGATTAGGATTTCTTATCAAGGAATTTTGATAACTTCAACAAATTCATGTTGTACTTACTATTTAGTATAAAAAAGGAGTTCAATTGTGTAGTTTTTGAGTGTCCTTTTTATTATTATATTATATTATATTATTTACAATAAATTAAAATATTTTTATTATTCTATTCTTATTGAGTCATTTAAAATCATATTAAGGGGTATCAAAGTTGACCAATCTGCAATTAGGGATCAGGAATTTTTTTTCCCAGGATCAGATATTATTAATTGCTGAAGATTCTTATCCAGAATAGGGGGTATCAATGTTGACCGATCCGCAATTAATTTAATTGCGGAAAATAATCTGCATACCCCAATTATCTTCCGCAATTATTTTTGCTAATAATTGGGTTATTAGACACTTTACATGTCAATGTTCACCTCTTATCTGACATTTTTATCCTCAATATTTCATAACCACATCTTGGAAAACTTTCTGGATATCCCAGCCTTCTACCTTGCTGCGCACTTCCATTCTCATCCCATCCTGTTCATTCTATCCGCTCGGAATTTCTCCCCATTTCATCTATTTGATTCTGCTCCTTTTCATCTCGCTATCTCATCTGCTTGTTTCTGCTCCTTTTCATCTTCATTTATAATAACATGCCTTGTCATCCTAGATCTTCTCAAAGGCAGCCATCACCCAGTTGTTCTTCAATTCCCACTACTTCCTCTTTCCCCCGCTCAGCCGAGAAATCAAAGACCATTCAATTAAAAAAAGATGAACATCTCATTCTTATCAACTGGCTGAAAACCAAATCTAACTATGATTCTTGTTTTGGTACTGAGTATGCCACTAAAGTAGGACGGCCCCCTGCATCAAAAGTTAATGGCTATCTTCTAATGGAAAATGAATTACGGAATAAGACCAAGGGAAGGATTGATCTTTTTCCAAAACAGATGTCTGAACGATTCAAGCATTACCAAGCAAAATACAAGAAGGCAAAGGCTCTTTCATCTTCCACTGGTTTTGGGGTTACCGACAACAATATAACTAAGGGCATAAAATCCATAGACAATAAACTTGAAACTTTATGTCCTTACTTTAAAGAGATGGATGCAATTTTTGGAGAGCAAGCCGATGTTAATCCTGTAAACATGTTGGATGGTGAAGATCCTATCTCCGAACATGATGTTGAAGCAAATCTTTTCCCATCCTCTTCCTCCACTCAAGCCTCCCCTCATTTGAATGAGACATATCTAGATAGCTTTTCTGTAGATCCTATAGGTGATTTAACCCAACCAAATCTAACTCAGGTCTGTTTCTTTTTTCTTATCTTTTCTATTTTTTATTTACTTATATTTTTCTTATTTCTTAAAAGGCTGATGAACAAACCCAGGATCCTCAATCAACTGAGTCTGAAGGTAGTGACAATGATGAGGAGGAAAATATGAACTTGAACAAGAAGCGTAGGGCTTCAAGTAGTCTAAATTTCCACTCACAAAGAAGATGAAAAAGTGATACTTCATCACAAACCCCTTTTTTCGTCTATGGAACAATTTTTAGAGAAACATGATGCTGGTAAGTGATACCATACCTATTAATACTTTACTCTGCTTTTCTTCTACTTATTGTTAACATTGCTTATCACTCTAGAACAAGTGGAAGCTGCTAAAGAGACTCTAAAGTTTGAAAAGCAAAAATATGAGCTCTCTTTAAGGAGGGATGATAGGCTACAAGATTTGGAAGAGAGGAAGTACGAGCTCTCTTTACGGAAGGATGATCGTGCCCAAGATTTGGAGGAGAGGAAGTACCAGCTCTCTTTACGGAAGGATGATCGGGCCCAAGATTTGGAGGAGAAGAAGTTTGAGTTAACTCTAAGTATTGAAAAATCAAAAAAAGAGGAGAAAACACTCGAACATCAAAACCTATTAGAGCAGATGAAATATAAGTTTGATCATGAAGAAAATTCCAAAAAGAAAGATTTCTTGATAGAATGTGTTAAAGCTAATAAATCTGTTGAGGAAATTGAACGTTTAAAGAAATTGTTGGATGACTAGTTTGTTTTATTTCTCTCACACTTCAACTGTTCATATTTATTTGTACATAAAATTTCAAATAATTTCCTTTATTTCATTACTCTACCACTTTTTTTAAATAAAATTTTCATGTCTCCTTTGAAAATTTGACGATCCCCCACCCCTGGATTTTTATGAAGTAAGGGGTGGGTATCACAAAAATTCTTTCATGTCATGAATCTTGAAAGTCTTATATGAAAATTTGGCTTTACTACCTCCTGCATTTTACTGGTATCCCAAAAATTCTTACATGTCAAGAATTTCACAAGTCTTATAAGAAATTTTGGCAAAACCCCCCATGAATTTTATTGAAGTAAGGGACGGGTATCACCAAAAAATTTTCACCAAAATATTTACAAGTCAAAAAAATTCTATATCTGTTTTAAAAAATTGGCAATACTCTCCCCTGCATTTTATTGAAGCAAGGGGTGGGTATCACCAAAATTTTTCAAAGTCATCAATTTCACATGTCAGATTTGAAAATTTGGCAATACCCCCCCCCTGCATTTTATTTAAGTAAGGGGTGGAAGTCATCTAAATTTAATATAATTACATAAATTATTAAGTAAATATCTAATATATATCAATTTCCCTAGTTTATAGTGATGACAATTCTTCAAGCCAAAATGCAGACCAAGTCTAGAAACAAAAGTTTGGGACTTTCTACAGGTATAGGCAAGAGGAACCTCATGAATCAAACAAATAAATGTTATCATGATTACCTGTTATACAACCAAAGGTTGTTGGCTCATCACATTACTTGAGAAAATTGATATATAAAAAATATTTATTAAAAATTTATGAAAAAATATAAAATTTTCGATGACAACTCTAATCCCCATACTTTTTGGATCTAGATAAACTTTTTTTAAATTGAATAACTTTACCTTCTTTCTTTACATTATTGATTCTTTGTATCAACTTATTACTGATTTGAAATGAGCAACCAAAATGTGTGAAATCTTGACAGGATTCCAAACCAGGAGGAGCTTAGGTCGTTTGATGATTATCCTGAGAAGAATTCCAAATAGTTTTGATGATACCATTTCCCAAACCAAAATCAATGATGCACCGGTGGTCTGGAAAATATAAACCATGTCCTTTGATTTTAGCTGGAGATGGTATTGGGTGGCCAGTTATTGGATTGATATATGAGAATATTCCAAAAGTAAGAAAATTGGCATCATTCCTATCAATATGAATCCTATTGTGGAATCCAGAATGAGTGATAATAACATTAGAAAATAAAAGATATTCGTGGCTGATATCTTCCCATTTGGAGTCACACCAATTCGGTATTCCAACTTTGGTTGCAAGTTCATGATTTTTTTCAAATGCCTTATTACAGAGCTTTTTGAGTCAAAGAGCAAGAAAAGAATTAAAGGAAGGTAGAGTGTCCCATAAGCAAAAATCTTCATCTTTTTGTGCTTTAGTGATATTCTTGACCAAGGAATATATGCCTATATAAATGAAATAAGTGAAATGATATTAAGAATGGAAAAAAAATTATTAGACATACCAAGAGAATATCCTTTAACAAAACCTGGTCTCCAACCAAATCCAATCATGATACCACCCAACGAATTTGTATTCCTTATAGGTAATCGAACCAAAGCCATTTGATAAAGAGTAATGATAAGATCCATTAGTTGATTAAAAGTTTCATCTTTTACACCATCAAATGAATGAACTTCCAAAATGAATTGAGGCTTATAAGTATTACTGATAACTGCAACCACTCAATCATCACCAATTTTGGTTAGATATTTGATATCTTCTGGTAATTTTTTTGGATATTTAATTTTTTTATCCACTTTAGTTTTATGAAATAAAATGTTTGGGATATGACGAAAATAACTTTCACAGAGAATTTTTTTTTTCAGATATCTTTTCTTCTGATGAGACTGATTATCTTTAATTTTTCTTGATGATTTAGATGATGAATAATGTTTTTTCAGATATCTTTTCTTCTGAAATGTTGTATATTTTTTTTCAGATATCTTTTCTTCTGATGAGACTGATTATCTTTAAATTTTTTTGATGATTTAGATGATGAATTTTTTTTTCAGATATCTTTTCTTCTTATGAGACTGATTATCATAATTTTTTTTTGATGATTTAGAAGATGATTGTATGGAAGTTGATTTCGAAGAAGATGATAGTGATGATAAAGATGAAGATGATAAAGAAGATAAAGATGAAGATGAGAGAGAAGTAAGGGGTGAATCTGAAGAAGAAGACATTTTTTTTATCTGAAAAAAAATTAAATGTCAATAAAATTTCAACTCAATTTTTTTTAATAAAAATTTCTCGCCTAATAATAAAAAAAGCTGTTTTTTATTTGAAAAATAAAATAGAAAAAAAAAAAAAACAAAAAAAAAAAACGAGTAAAAAATTTTCCAAAAAAATAATTTATCGAAAAAAAAACCTGAGGTTTTATTTATTTAAAAACAAAATGAAAGCAAAATCCTTTTAAAAAAAATTATTCAAAAAAAAAAATTCAGTAAAAATTAAATCAAAAAATAAAAAAATAAAAAAATTTAAAAGTGAACCTGAAGATTGGTTATTAAAAACCTTCTCACAAGATCCTGAAAAAAAAAAAAAAAAATTCAGTAAAATCAAAATCAAAAACAAAAAAATTATTAAAATAAAAAAAAAACCGAAAAATTATTTACTAGAAAAATTAATTTTTAATTTAAAAAACTTTTTGGATTTGGAAATAAGAGGGACAGTCCTTAACAGAAAGAATTTTTTATTTATTTCTATAATACTTCCAGCCAAAAAAATTAAAAAATTAATCAAATTTAGAAAAAAAAATTTGTTAGTATATTTATTTGAAAGTAGGTAACCCCTCTTTATCTTCCATAATTGTCCCCTATTCAACTCCTTTATTTATGTGAAATCCCCTTACAAATCCCTCCCTCCTTGCCTCAATAGTCCCCTCAAATCCTCTCCTTGCCCACCTCAAAAACCCCCTGAATACCCCTGCTTAATTTCCTCAAAACCCCCCGAAAATCCCCCCCCCAAATCCCCTCCCTTAGTTACCTTAATCCCCCCCTTTACCCTTCTTTATATCTCCCAACCACCCCCCTTCACCTCTCTTTAGCCGCCTCAAACCCCCCCATTCCCCTCTCTTTAGCCGCCTCAAACCCCCCTTTCCCCCCCCCTTCCACTCCCTTACCTCCTCCTCTACCCCCCCCCCCCCCCTCCTTCTTAATGAACAATCGGTAACAATTGTTCATTAAGAAGGAGGGGGGGGAGGGTAGAGGAGGAGGTAAGGGAGTGGGTAGGGGGGTAAAGCGAGTAGAAGGGGGGGTGTTTGAGGCGCCTAAAGAGAGGGAAAGGGGGGTTTGAGGTGGGTAAAGAGAGGTGAAGGGGGGAGTATTGAAGCACCTAAAAAGAGGGGAAGGGGGGTGATGAGGGACCTAAAGAGGGGGGAAAGGGGGGATTTGAGGCAGCTAAAAAGGGGGTAAAAAGGGGGTCTTGAGACAGGTAAAAAGAGGGAAAAAGGGGGGGCCTTGAGGATGATAAAGAGAGGTGAAGGAGAGAAAAAAAAACAAAAAAAAAGAGAAAAAAGAGAAAAAAACAAAACAAAAATTAGTTTACCCTAGAACAAAAATAAATGAAGCACTTACAAAAAAAACAAAAAAAACAAAAAAAAGCAAAAAAAAAAAAATCATGATTAGCAAATAAAAAACCAAGAAAAAAGAAAAAAAATGACCTACCTGGTGAGTTGAGTTGTGAAAATAAATGCAACCAAAATATTTGAGGGATGTTTGAGGAGAGGATGAAAAGGATATGAGTGATGAATGAAAAAAAAAATCACTGACAAAATATGCGATATAAGAAAATATGCGATTTCATGTTGAGGAGGTGAAAGAAAACCAATGAGCCATCCAAAAAAAAGATATTCACCGTAAATTCAAAAAAAAAAATGAATATGCAACAAACCAAAATACAAAAACAAGTGATTAAAGTACACAAAGAGGACATTTGGAAAGTATGAAAACATAAAAATTAAAAATTAAAAGGGTGAAGAGAAATGTTGGAGAGTAATTGGCATTATAATGGGGCGTATGCTGGTTGATTGAATGATTTGTGAATCAAGGGAGGGGAGTGCCGGTGGTGGTTAAGGATCCTTTTCTTCATAAAGATCATTCCACTCATCCTTTAAATCAGCTAGAATATTGTGGAGTATTAGACAAGTCAAGATCCAATGATTTGCAGTTTTGATCTCCAATTTTTTTTGAAATTGGATTCTGAGCTCCCAAAGACTAGAAAATCGTCCCTTTAAAATACCTATAGCATGTTCAATTTGTACTCTTGATTGTGCAAGGTGATAATTAAATTTAGTTTTGGGGTCATTTTCTGAAGTTGCACCACGGAAAGCAGGTATAATGTACTTTCCACTTGCATATGCTGAGTCTGAAATGAGGTACTGAGATTTGTCAAAGTATGAGTCAGGGGATTGAGAAATCCTCATTCTTTGGAAGACAGAAGAGTCATGACATGATCCAGGGCAGACACTGTGAAAAGCAATAAATTTTTTATTGAAATCGCATACAAGTTGAACGGCAATAGAGTATCTAGAAAGAAGATAAAAAGTTAGATTGTGAAAGATGAGAACTTGGAGGAGATTTTGAAGAAACCTTTTTTTGCGATCAAAAAAAATAATGGTTGCCATCATGACCAGGCTTTTGACTCAAAGGGATGGTTGTGCCATCAACAAAACCTATACAGCCAGGGAAACCTTCAGCTTGCATTACTTGAGAGGATTCAAGTTGCTGTTCTGGAGTTGGCCAAGCAAGAGTCTGAGACTTGAGGGAAAGGATAGCAATCATACAGTGCTTGGTGTATAATATCACGGTACCATATCCTATGTTAAAGAGATTATCCAAACGTCTTACGGCAGCACCATTTCCATTTGAGCCAAAGCGACATAGAGCAACAGCAAGTTGGATGGCAGGATTACGCTGTTTGTTATTAGAATTGTTATGGAAGATAGGATTTTCAGAAATGAGTTGATAAAGTTTGAAGAAAGAATCAGGAGAAGTTCTAAAAAGTTGTGTGAAGTTTAAATGAGGAATGTTGAGAATGGAGGCCAGATCATATTGGGGATCATGATAAAGATTTGGCCCCCTGGTGATGATGTAACACTTTTTGGAAAGAAAACACATATAAGCTAAAGCATCTTCCAAATAAGAGTCAGATTTATAGTAAAGAACTAAAAGAAAAGTGATAGAATTCATTGTTGAGTGAAGTAGCTTCTTAGTAGAGAGGTGTTTCATTGTTGCCGGTGGAAGGGTTAAGTGATGAGGGAAGTGGGAATTCACCGCCAAATGTGCACTTGGGGTGTGTAGATAGAAAAACAACTTAAGTGTTTGCCACCAAAATTAAGTAGCATAGAGTGAGGAAAGACTTAAGGATGGTATCAGCAATTATGAGTCATGTGACTTTCTTGAAAATCCATCATAGATGAGATGAGTTTGGGATCAGGAATTAGGAATTGAAATTGGGGTATAAGAGGGGGGATAATGCATTATCGTGGATTCCTTATCCACTAGCCCCAGGGCTAGTGGATAAGAATCTTCCGCAATTAATAATGTCTGATCCCGGAAAAAAAAATTCCTGATCCCTAATTGCGGATCCCTGAACATTGATACCCCCTATTATATTTTATTATTTACAATAAATTAAAATATTTTTATTATTCTATTCTTATTGAGTCATTTAAAATCATATTAGGGGGTATCAAAGTTGACCAATCTGCATTAAGGGATCAGGAATTTTTTTTCCCAGGATCAGATATTATTAATTGCTGAAGATTCTTATCCACAATAGGGGGTATCAATGTTCAGGGATCTGCAATTAGGGATCAGGAATTTATTTTCCCGGGATCAGACATTATTAATTGCAGAAGATTCTTATCCACTAGCCCCGGGGCTAGTGGATAAGGAATCCATGATAATGCATTATCCCGCCTCTTATACCCCAATTTCCATTGCTAATTACTGATCCCAAACTCATCACATCCATGAGGCATATCCAGAGAGTAGTCCAAGATGTGGTTATGGCAGAAAGTTGTGCAACATGTGGTTATGACAGAAAGTTGTCCAAGATGTGGTTATGAAAAATTGAATAGAAAAATGTCGGATAAGAGGTCAACATTGACACGTAAAGTGTCTAATAACCCAATTATTAGCAAAAATAATTGCGGAAGATAATTGGGGTATAAGGGTTTTTATCCGCAATTAATTTAATTGCGGATCAGTCAACATTGATACCCCCTAATAATGCATTATCCTGCCTCTTATACCCCAATTTCCATTCCTAATTCCTGATCCCAAACTCATCACATCCATGATGGATTTTTAAGAAAGTCACATGACTTATAATTGCTGATGTCATCCTTAAGTCTTTCCTCACTCTATGCTACTTAATTTTGGTGGCAAACACTTTAAGTTGTTTTCTATCTACACACCCCAACTGCACATTTGGTGGCGAATTCCCACTTCCCTCATCACATAAGCCTTCCACCAACAACTATGAAACACCTCTCTACTAGGCAGCTACTTAACTCAACTATGAATGCTATTGCTTTACTTTTAGTTCTTTACTATAAAACAGACTCTGATTTGGAAGATGCTTTTGCCAATATGTTTTTTCTTTCCAGAAAGCGTTACATAAACCCAAGGGGGCCAAATCTTCATCATGATCCCAGATATGATCTCCGCTTCATTCTCAACATTCCTCAACTAAATTTCACTCAAATATTTAGAACTTCTCCCAATTTTTTTCTTCAAACTTTATCAACTCATCTCCAAACATCCTATCTCTCATAACAATTCTCAAAATAATCAGTGTGATCCTGCTATTCAACTTGCTGTTGCACTATGTCCCTTTGGCTCAAATGAAAATGGTGCTGCTGTAAGACATTTGGAAAATCTCTTTACCATAGGATATGGCATGGTGATATTATACACATAGCGCTGTATGATTGCCATCCTTTCCCTCAAGTCTCAAACACTTGCTTGGCCAACTCCACAACAGCAACTTGAATCCTCTCAAGTAATGCAAGCTGAAGGCTTCCCTGGCTGTGTAGGATTTGTTGATGGCACAACTATACCTTTGAGTCAAAAGACTGCTCATGATGGCAACCATTATTTTGATTGCAAAAAAAGGTTTCTTCGAAATGTTCTCCGATTTCAAATCTTTCATAAACTGAATTTTTATCTTCTTTCTAGATACTCTATTGCTGTTCAACTTGTATGCAATGTCAATAAAAAATTTATTGCTTTTCACAGTGGCTTCCCTGGATCATGTCATGACTCTTCCATCTTTCAAAGAATGAGGATTTCTCAAACTCCTGACTCATACTTTGATGAATCTCAGTACCTCCTTGCAGACTCAGCATATGCAAGTGGGAAGTACATTATACCTGCTTTTTGTGGTGCAAGTTTAGAAAATGACCCCAAAACCACCTTTAATTATCACCTGGCACAATCAAGAGTACAGATTGAACATGCTATAGGTATTTTTAAGGGACGATTTTCTAGTCTTTGGGAGCTCCGAATCCAATTTCAAAAAAAATGGAGATCAAAACTGCAAATCATTGGATCATGACTTGTGTTATACTGCATAATATCCTAGCTAATTTAAAGGATGATGGAATGATCTTTATGAAGAAGATGATCCTGAACCAGCACCAGCTCTCCCTGCCCTTGATTCCCAAAACATTCTTTCCACTGGCATAAACTCTGTCATTATGCCTATTACTCTCCAACATTTCTTATCACCACCCTTTTAAATTATTTTTTCGTACTCTTCCAATTTTCAAGTTCCTTATTTTTTTCACTTGTGTTATTTTCATGTTCCATGTTTTGTTCACTTGTGTTACTTATTTTTTTTTTTGCATAACTAAAATTTTGAATTTACTTTCAATTCTCTTTTTTGGATGTCTCATTTGTTTCATTTGATCAGCTCAACATGAAATCATATATTTTCTGCAATTGTATAATTTTTCACTGTCTCATTTTTTCATTAATCCCTCATATCCATTTCCTCCTCTCCTCAAACATCCCTCAAATATTTTCAATTATTCTATTTTCTCATCTCATCTCTCCAGGTAAGTCATTTTTTTCATATTTTTTTTATTTTTTTACTTGCTAATAATTTATTTTTTCTCCATTTTTTTTTGTCCAATTTTTTTTTCTTTTTTTTTTTTTGTCATGTAAGTGCTTTTTTTTTTTTTTTTTTTTTTTGGTTTTCAAGGTTAGACTAATTTTTTTTATTATCTTTTTTATCTTTTTTTTATCTTTTTTTTATCTTTTTTTAATCTTTTTTTAATCTTTTTTTAATCTTTTTTTTAATCTTTTTTTTCACCCTCCATCATCCCCCTTTCCCCCCTCCTTGTCTGCCTCCATACCCCCCTTTCTCCCCTTCTTGGTATCTTCAATCCCCCACTGCCTACTTATCAAATTGCTATCAATTTTATAAGTTAATGAACAATTGTTCTTGATTTTTCATTAATTTATTGAATTGCTAACAATTTGATAAGTTGGCTGTAGGGGGTTTGTGAAGGGGTTTGAGGTGGGTTTGAGGGGGTAAAGGGGGGGCTTGAGGGGGGCAAGGAGGGGGTGAAGAGGGGTGAAGAGGGGAAATTGAGGCAGTCAAGGAGGGGATAAAGAGGGGGTAAAGGGGGGATTGAGGATACCAAGAAGGGGAGAAAGGGGGGTATGGAGGCAGACAAGGAGGGGGGAAAGCGGGATGATGGAGGGTGAAGAAAAAGAAAAAAAAAGATAAAAAAGATAGGTATTTCCAATAGCAGGTAAGTAATTTTAATTTTCTTTAATTTTCTTTTTTTTTTGTAATTAAATTTACTGAATTTATTTCATTTTAATTTTTTTTTGATTTACTCTTTTTTTTGTTTTTGGTTATTTTGTTTGTTTTTTCAAGAACTTTATCTGGTATTTCTAAAACCATTCAGGATTTTACTTTGATTTTTTTGGTTTTTGCAATTTATTTAACATATATATATATATATATATTTAGAAATTTTTTTCTAGGATATTTATTACCTGGTATTTCAAACATAATTCAGGTTTTTATTTTGAATTTCTATTTTTTTCAAAATTTTTTAGTGAATTTTTACAATTTTTTTTTTTTAAGCGAAAAAAAAGTTTTTCTTTTCAATTATTTTACTGATACTTTTTTATTTTTGGGGTTTTTTTTAATATATTTATTTTTAATTTTTTAATTTTTTTGTTTTATGAATTATTTTTTCCAGGATGTTACTATTTAAAATTTAACTTGCTCATCTTCATTATCATCAATTTCTTCTGAATCATCTTTATCCTCTCTTTATTCCTTGTCTTCAAATAATGAAAGCTCTGAGAATAACCATCAAATAGATTCAACTTCTCCTTCTTTATCTTTACTTTCTTCTATCTCTTCAATGCCCTTTGATTCTATTCCTTCTCCCAATCAATCTGAGCTTACCTTACCAGAAAAGAAAAAGCAGAAAATCATGGAACCAGCTAAAGAATCAAGCAATTCAAAGACAAATTTTTATTAAAATAGAAAGTTGATTAGGATGAATATATTTTACAAAACATTCTTTGGACATTTGGATGATCTCAAATTTTATTAGACTTCAATATCAAATCTTAAGAAAAAAGATTTTTACAAAAACATCAAAAATATTACAGAAGGCAGTATAGACGTCATCGTTGAAGCTGTCAGTAATGGATACAAACCTCAATTCATCTTAGAAGTTCATTCATTTAATGGGAAAGAGGATGAAGTTTTTTTCCAGCTTTCTGATTTAATTTCTACTCTCTATCAAATGGCTTTGGTTTGACAACACTTATCAAATAAAAATCTGATTTCTGGTGTCATGAATAGTTTTGGTTGGTGACCAGGATATGATAAAGGAGTTTTGTCAAGGTCTCTTTCAAGTCTTGAAGGTTTTATGAAGAGGTCCAATGGCAATAACAACAATTTTTAGGGTTTTCAAACTCAGGTATGTATTTTCTATCTTAAAGATTTATTACTCAAATGTTAAGAGGAAAATTTTTTAATTATTATTATAATTAATGAATTAGAATTATGTTGTTGTAAGTACTAGAACAATAATAAATAGTAATAAATATTTGAATAGTAGTAATTGATTTAATAAAATAAGTAAGTAATGGAATGTCTTTCAAAAGTACAAAAGAGAGGGCATTTTATAGGCAAAGGTGTGAGAAGTAAAAATACGGAGTTAACACCACCAAATACAAGGGTGTGGGAAAAAGAAACTAAATAAAGAGTGTATATGAAATAATAAAGAATATACTAAATAGTGCGTTAAATAAAAGATATTATTTTATTTGAAATAAAAAATTAAATCCCTTGGTCCATCACACTTAGTACAAAAACATTTGATTTAAAATATTGATTCAACAAAATTTAAATAAAGGAATTTGAAAAGTTTTTTTCTTTTTATATTTTTTATATTTTTAATACTATTTTTATTCCCTCTCATCTGTATTATTGAGCATGGTGTTAGAGAAAAAAAATGTCTGTGACAGTTACTTATTTTTATTAATTATTTACATTACTTATTGTACTTAGCTAGTTAGTTGTAAGTAATACATAAGTAGTTTGTAAATAATTAATTATTAATAAGGATTAAAAGGCGTGGCTTCATCTCAGTAAGATAATTAATTATTTTACTGGATAAGTCTAGTAGCCTGGCTGACACTCCCTCACTCTAAAAAAACAATAAAAAAATGCTATGATTTTTTCTTTTTATATTTCTTTAGCAGAGTAGAAAGATTAGATATTTCCTTCCCAGGTATCCAAGAATCATATTCAGAAGATTTATTCTTGAATCTCAATAAGTATTCTGTACCTTTTTCAGCAGTAATTATTCTGTCATTTAGAATTTTACTGATTTCTGCTGTCTCAGTGATTTCATTAGGGGTCTTTTTTGGTCTTCCCCTCCTTTTGGGAAAGAAATCACTATTGGATGTATAAGGTTTTAAAAGAGATATTGGAAAAACAGGATGTTTTCTGTCATATGGAGAATACAAAATAACTTCAACTGAATTATCACCAACCATTCTTCTTACAACAAATGGACCAACAAATGGGTCTTCTAATTTGTTATTACCTTGTAAATTTAAGTGGACTGTAGAAATCAACACTTCATCACCCTTTTTAAAAGTGTATTCTTTATGGGATTTGTCCCATCTCTTCTTCTCATATTCAAATGATTTTTCAATACATTTTTGATCATGATTTCTGCAAAGTTGTTGCATTTGAAGAAAAGATTTTACACCAGGATGTAGATCCAATTTAGGTATTTTATTATTGAGAATTTGGGCAGGAATATTTGGAACATATCCAAGCCAGAGCTCAAAAGGCTTTCTTTGAGTTACAGAATGAACAGTGCTATTATAAGCAAATTTCAAACCAGGAAGTAAGGTAACCCAATCATGAGTGAATCTGTCATTATCTTTATACTCAAGGCCAGAGGCATAGTACTTTCTTATCATGTCCTCTCGTGTCTGAATCATTCTTTCAGCTAGTCCATCAGTCTGAGGGTGATGGGCAGTAGATAGTTTCAAATCACAACCACTAACATCCATCAGAGATATCCAAAATTCAGAAGTAAGTTTAGGGTCTCTGTCAGAGATTATGGCTTTAGGAAAACCAGAAGTATTGAACATATGAGACCACCATAAGAAAGCTAATTCTTTAGTGGAAACATCCTTGTGAGTAGGAATAAATTTACACATTTTGGTGAATCTGTCCACAATAACCCAACAAGAGTTATAACTGTCTTTTCCAGCAATAGGTAATCCTGTTACAAAATCCATGTTTATTATCTGCCATGGTGCATCAGGAGGTTCAATATGTTGCATTAATCCAGCTCTCTTACCAGTTAATCTTTTTGATTTTTGGCAAGAAGCACAAGACTCAACATATAATTTGGTGTCCTCAGACATATTAACACACCAAGCAGTGTTTTTAATTCTGATCATTGTTTTTTCAAGATCAAAATGACCTGCTAATATGTCATCATGACAAATTTTCAAGATGATTTCTTTCATAGAAGGAGGAATAACAATGACATTACTCAAATTTCTTCTATAATATAGATATCCTTCATCAATTGCAAATTTACCTTTCTCCAAAGCCTTCTGGTACTTTGTTGGAAGGGTTTTAATTAATGCTTGTATTGAAGCATTTTTTGGATCATTTAATATGGTGCATAACTTTTTTAAGTCAGTGTCCTTATCATATGAATCCAGAATAAGCTTCAATAGCTCTTCCTCCATATCAACCACATATATTCCATGAATATGAATAATTTCATCCTCAGGATCATAAGCAGGATCAGAGTCATTATTTGGTAAAGGTAACCTTGATAACATATCCACCTTTGAGTGAACAATACCAGCTCTATGAATAATTGTAATTCTCCCTCTGTACTCTTGAACAGCTAACTGCCATCTTAACATATGTCTGTTAGGTGTTTTCAAGTTTAAAAGGGATTTAACTGCACTGCAGTCAGTGAAAAGTTCAAATTTCTGGTCATCTAGGTAATAATGTAGCTTTTCTAGAGCCCACGCTACAGCTAAACATTCCAATTGAGTAGCACCATATTTCAATTCACTATTTCTTAAGGTTCTTGAAATATAACAAATTACTACCTCTGATACTTTATCATTCATCACTTGTTTTTGATAGAGGGCAGAACTCAGACCAATAAAACTGGCATCAGTATATAAAACAAATGGCTGATTAAAGTCAGGTAAAGCAAGAATAGGTGCTGACATCAAACAGTGTTTCATAGTGTCAAAGGCTCTTTGTCTTTCACTATTCCAGACAAAAGCAACATCCTTTCTAGTTAATTGGGTAAGAGGTAAAGCTATGACTTGGTAATTTTTAATATACTGTCTATAGTATCCACACATTCCCAAAAAACTCTGTAGCTCTCTAACTGTATTAGGAGCCTTCACCTGTTTTATGGCTGCCACTTTTTTCTGGTCAACACATATCTGTAAGCCTGAAACAACATGACCAAGAAATTTCAAAGAATGGAAACCAAATTTACATTTTTTCAAAGCAAGTGTCATATTTATCTCATCCATTTTTTGGAACACTTTACACAGGTGGTTGAGATGGTCCTCAAATGTTTTTGAGAATATAGTGATATCATCAATATAAACCATCAGCCATCCTTCAATTATCTCCTGATGGAATGTGTTATCCATGACTTTTTGAAAAACTGAAGGGGCATTTTTAGGGCCAAATGGAATCCTAAAATACTTATAAATACCCATATGAGTAGCAATCATCAGAAAATTCTGAGAATTTTTCTCAACAGGTACCTGGTGATATCCCTTATTAGCATCCAGACAGCTGATATATTTAGCACCCTGTAAGGTAGCATGTATAGAGCTAATTCTAGGTAAAGGATAGATATCATCAACAGTATAAGTATTTGGTGCTCTATAATCACCACATAACCTGGCTTTATCTTTCTCATAAGAAATTAGGACAGGTGAGATAACACAATATTTAGGTGTTTCAACTACCTTTTCAATGATATTCATTTTTAAAAGGGTAGAGATATTGTCTTCAATATCTTTTCTCTTTGTGGGAGAGGCAGGATAAGGCTTCTTCTTTAAACTAGGTGGTATATCAGTTAATGGACAAGACATTTAGAGTTTCATTTCTTCTTCAACTAATCCCAGTTCATGTGACCCATGAGCAAAGGCCATAGGAAAATACTTTATCAAGTTAATGATGGAATCTTTATCCTCACCAGAAAGTTGTTCTCCAAAAGAGGCACTGTCAATTTCAGACATAAGGGCATGCATTTCTTTTGTAGATCTTCCTTTATATTGAGCCACAGAATTACATGTGTTCAATTCTGGTTTTAATAACTTTTTGGGGGAGAAAAACTTAAATTTTCTCTTCCCATTTATCCCCATTGTGAAGCATTGGTTTAATGGATCTAATTTTATGCCATATTTGGTTAAAATATCATTTCCTATGATAAACCAACTGCTTAAATTATCATTTTTCATGACAACAAAATCACAAATAGCTCTTACAAAACCATGGTTATATTTAAAAAATACTATGGCCTTGTATTTACCAATGGGGGACAAGACAGAGCCATAACCTCTCCAATTTTCAGAAGTGATAGGCATCAGTTTTGATTTATAGTCTTTATCCACTGAAGCAAGTGCTCTTTCAGATACTACACTTCCTCCAGCTCCAGAATCCAGAACAACTTCCATGCTGGTTCCATTGATCAAGACTGGTGCTTTGAGAGGGGCAATTACAATTGAGCTATCCTCAATGTTCCTTATGATCTCAGCATCCTCAACTGTAGATAAATCATTATTATCAATATCAATAGTATTTAAATAATGAATATATTCTTGCAGCATCAAGATTTCTTGTTGAGATTCATATGAAATATTGCTGGCACAATCACTTGAAGTATCATCCAGCTCTATTGTGTCATCAGCCTTCTCCTCAGTTTTTTCAACAAGATTTATCCTCTTGTCACAAACATGGCCTTTCTGCCAAGGCTTGTTGCACTTGAAGCAAGTGTTTGTTGCATACTTTTTTGGTGCAACAGGGGAAGAAGGTTTACCAACCTTTTCCAGAGGTTTCTGTTGGTAAGTGGAGGATTTCTCCAAAGGGGTCCTAGGAATGAATCTTCTGGCATCATACTTGTTGTTTAGAAGGATCTCATTGCAAGTATTAATGAAAGAAGAGGGTTCTCTGGAGAACTCATTCCTAGCCACTATCAAGTCTCTCAGAGACATTGGTAATTTATAAAGGATCCTGTCCTTCCATAACTCAAACTCCATAGTTGGGTCCATAGCTCTTAAGATTTTTACAAGTTTCATTAAGAACTCAATAGGCTTATCAGTGGAAGAGATATATCTAGTTTCCTCATACTGCCTTTGTTGAGCCATTCTGAACTTGGAGCCACCAAATTGTGCTTTAATCAATTTTTTCCAATCTTCCCATGAGTAGTCATTTCTGTCCAGGAGAACAGATTCATACCACATTAGGGCAACATTAGTAATCAAAGAAATTAATTTGGACACAATTTCCTCATCTGGGAGTTTGTAAGAATTTTTTAAGTTATCAATTCTGCAAATAAATTGCTGCCAATCAGAAGAAGAATCACCATCAAATGTTGGGTACTGGTCAAGTTTTGGCAAATTCTTTTGATTTGAAGGAGTTTCCTTAGTATCAGCTTGTTTCTGAGTAAGGAGCAGCTGTAACTTCTCTAGTTGGGCAGTAATCTCATTGTTTAATCCTTCTGTTGAAGGTCCTGGTGCATCATCAATTTTTGATGGAAAATCAGTGGTATCAACAGACATTTCTGAATCTAATTTTACTTGAGATGAACTAGAAACAGGTAAACTTGGAGCATACTGTACCCTATGATCCTTCAAGGAAGTTTCAGAATATTTTTTATCATTAAACAATGAATTTAATTTTTCTTCAATGGTTGTTAGTCTGGTTTTCACTTTTGGAAAACTAGATAAACTCTCATTGATTGTTGCAAAAGATAACTGGGTTTTATTTTGAAAAGATAAATAATGATCACTTAATCTTTTCAGGTTCATCTTATCTACCTCTAGCTCCAGGCAACAGGTAGATACAGTATCTTTCAGTTTAGACAAATCATTTTTGATATTTTGCCATAAAGTAACTTTCTTTTCATGGGTTGCTTTGTAATGAAACAAATCATCAGAAACTCTCTGTAACTCACTCCTTAATGCTTGATAACCCTGTTCAGTTAAAAAACTATTATGTTTCTGAGTCAGTTGCATGTTGTTTATTGTATGATTTTGTTTAGCAATAATATCCCTCAAATATTCATCATTAATGTTGGCTACATCTGGAGTGTTTTTCAATAAGGAAACAGAGTAACTTTCCAGCATCTTATAAAATTCAGGTTCAAGTGTTTCATCAATAATAGCCATATCAGGATTTATCATTGAAGTAGCAATTAGAACTAAAGGATTAGATACATTTGAAATTTGAGCAACTTTTCTACTGTTCTCAGCCTCTACAGGTCTTAGAGTCTCATCTCCTCTTCCAGAATTACCTGAGGGAACTGAATTAGTTACAAGAAATGGTACTTGTGAATCAATAGAGGGGCTTACCAAGGTTTGCTGGGTAAGATCATATTGTTTTTTCTTCTTCTTCCTCCTTGATAGGGGTGAGGAGGTGTGGGGTTTACTTGGCTGTGTCTTGATGGACCTGCTTGGGGCGTCTGTTGATTTTGAGACAGGTAATCCCACTGAGTGTTCAGCCAATCCCACTGCCACTTGGATACTTCCACTTTCTCTGGCTGCTGGGGATCCAATTGATGAAGATCCCTGGGGGGAGGAGGTCTCCTCTTCTCTTGAAGAAAAGCATCTATTTTTCTTACCTTTTCCTCTAGAGCATCTACTCTTGACCTCAATCTCAAGTTTTCTGTCCTTAATTCTTTTATGTGTGTTGACATTTTCTTTAATTGTTGAGGTAGTGGCATCTTTTTTATTTTAAAGCCTTTTAGAAGTTCTTCTGGGGGGTTTATTTCAGGTTTCTTTTCCTGAGTTGTTTCTACCAGAATTTCCACTTCCTCCATTTCTACATCCTGATTGGGGAAATGATTGATTAATTTGAGATAATTTACTAGTTAAATGAGAACTCACAGAAGTAGCCTCATCATAATCAATTAAATCCAATTCCTCTTCACATGCAGCAGAGACACCTTTATCAGTCATTTCTAATTTTTACTGCAATGAGAGGGGGAGACAATAAGATGAATTAGTTTGTATTTTTACTTTTATTTAAAAGAAAAATAATAAAATAAAATTTTTCAGGATAAAATCAACTAAAATAATAATCAATTTACTAATTCAAAAAAATTTAAAACCAGGATATAATAATCAACTGAAGAATTAAATTTAAATTTCTTATTAACAATTTTATGATAATTATTATCAGGATTTTAAATCAACTGAGAATTTAATAATTAACATGACTTAATGTCTACTGAAATATTAAATATGAATTTTTTTAAAAAAAAATTTATTGTCAGGACAATTTGTCAACTGGAACAAATATAATTTAAATATATCAGGACAAGAGTCAACTGAAAATTATAATGAATAATAATTTTTTAAAATATATTTTATTACCTCTAGGACTAAGAACACAATTGCTCTATCTTTGTCAACTAGGAAAAATAAAATAAATAATAAAAAATTTAATTCCAATTTTACTAGACACCCCCCCTGTTAAATGAGCAAATTAATGCCACTTACAGAGTGCTGAGTAAAAGGAAATACATAGAGTATGAAGAGTGCAACGTAACCCACAAATAGTAATCAATAATTACCACAAAATATATAACTATTAGTTAGTATATAAGCTTAAGTTTTGGAGCGCGGTTTGATTCCCGTTTGCAGCAAAAAAATAAGTCACGTGATGTATGACGTTCGTCGTTTTTGTTGTCCACTCGTCCTTATAGGTACCTTGATGGTGATGGCCCCACAGTCTCCGGTCCCCATGATAACAATGCGCTGTCGAAGATTCAGAAAGGCTCTCAATTTTCAAGGTCTCTTTCAAGTCTAGAAGGTTTTATGAAGAGGTTCAATGGTGATAACAACGATTTTTAGGGTTTTCAAACTCAGGTATGTATTTTCTATCTTAAAGATTTATTACTCAAATGTTAAGAAGTAAAATTTCTAATTATTATTATAATTAATGAATTACAATTACGTTGTTGTAAGTACCAAAACAATAATAAATAGTAATAAATATTTGAATAGTAGTAATTGATTTAATAAAATAAGTAAGTAATGGAATGTCTTTCAAAAGTACAAAAGAGAGGGCATTTTATAGGCAAAGGAGTGAGAAATAAAAATACGGAGTTAACACCACCAAATACAAGAGTGTGGGAAAAAGAAACTAAATAAAGAGTGTATATGAAATAATAAAGAATATACTAAATAGTGCGTTAAATAAAAGATATTATTTTATTTTAAATAAAAATTTAAATCCCTTGGTCTGTCACACTTAGTGCAAAAACATTTGATTTAAAATATTGATTCAACAAAATTTAAATAAAGGAATTTGAAAAGATTTTTTCTTTTTATATTTTTTATATTTTGAATACTATTTTTATTCCCTCTCATCTGTATTGTTGAGCACGGTGTTAGGGAAATAAATGTCTGTGACAGTTACTTATTTTTATTAATTATTTACATTACTTATTGTACTTAGCTAGTTAGTTGTAAGTAATACATAAGTAGTTTGTAAATAATTAATTATTAATAAGAATTAAAAGGCGTGGCTTCATCTCAGTAAGATAATTAATTATTTTACTGGATAAGTCTAGTAGCCTGGCTGACAAGTTTCTTTAGGTGTGTAAATATTTTTTTTATTATAAGTAATTTTTAATTTTGGCATATATTTCAGGAATTTATTCTTTATTGAAAAATTTGAAACCAGAGCAAATGGAAGAAGATCTGAAACAATGGAATTCTTTAGGATCATTTAATATTTTCTTGGTAAATAGATTTAAAAAATTATGTATGCAAGTTTTCAAAAAAACCATCAACTTGCTTTAAAATCTGGTTTACCAAATTGGTCTGATCCTGAATGGGAAGAAGCAATAAATGTTTATGTTTTTTTGTTCTAATTTTATCATCACTTATAAATGATTCTACAATAATTCTAATCTAGATAAAAATGATAAGAATTTTCTAACATTTGGACTCTTATGTTATATTAATCCAGAGACTGGTCTTCCTATTCCATCACCCTCTTCTGATAAGGGACATAGCCTTTATTTTTCTGACCATAAATGTATTATTGATTTTGGTGGTGCTAATAAAATGGTTGAGGCTATATGGAACTCTTCTCAACATTGGCATCAAACAACTAAAGCACCTCCATCTTTATTTTTTTGTCAAGAATTTACCCATTTTGGCTGTTCATTCAAAATAAATGAAGGTCTTATTAATTTTATTAATAATCAAAAAAATAGATATAAAAATAGTTCTTAGTAGATCTGTCAAGTATGGTAACTAAAATATTATAAATTTTTTTCTATCATTAAATATTTTCATCCTTTTTTTTTTCTTTTTTTTCTCATTTATTAAATTTTTTATTTCTATATTTTTTATATATTTTTTAATTTTTTTAATTTTTTAATTTTTTCCTTTTTATTACCCTTTTTTTCAATTTTATTTTTCCTTTTAAATTTTTTTTATTTGAATTTGGATTTTTCTCTTCAAATTATTTTTTAAAGTTACGTCAAGATAGTTTTTTGGTTTTATATGATGGTGCATCTGGCCTTAGGTTTTTTTACTGGCTATTGTATAAAATTGGAAAATTTGATTCGGACTGGTGAAAATAATTTGTTGATGAAATTTTCATTTTCCATTTAAATTTGGATTTGTCTCTTCCAATTATTTTTTAAAGTTCTTTTAAGATAGTTTTCTGGTTTTGTATGATGGTGCATCTGGCCTTAGGTTGCTCTACTGGCTATTATATAAAATAAGAAAGCTTGATTCGGACTGTTGAAAATAATTGGTTGATGAAATTTTCATTTTTAAGTTTTTTTTCCATTTTATTTCTTTAATTCAATAAATTACAGGGGGGGTGTATTTTCAAATTTTCATATCAGACTTTAAAAAAAAATTTGACTGAAAAATTTGGTGATACCCATCCTTTAATTCAATAAAATTCAGGGGGGATTATTGCCAAAAATTCATTTAAGACTTGCAAAATTCTTTACTTGAAAGAATTTTGGTGATACCTGCCCCTTAGTTCAATCAAATGCAGGGGTGGGATTGGGAAATCTAGGGGTGAACTTCTAGCAATCCCCTCTCCTGAACTTTAGAGTGTCCCTTGATTATTTCAGATTTATGAATACTTTATAAACATAAGTAAATTAGAGTTAGATTTACATTTATTCTAAGATTGGTCCAAAAATGTACCTCAATTGATCTCAAGTTATGCATATATTGATCAAATATAACCATAATTTTATCCTTCATTGAGCACACATTGTGCACATATTGATCCAACATAAGCTTTTGAATTTACAATATGATTATCAATTTAGAGGATGAAAATTATTCCTTAACATATTTAAGAATTAATTTGCATCCAAAAGATAAACCATAAAATTATGAAAGTAAATTTAATTTACAATAATAATATCTTTTACTGCATAATTGCAACAATATGTAAATTTAGAATTTTTTTATCACAAATATTAATAACTATAGGGATTGAAATAACTAATTCCATTCCTATTTTCAAATTTTAAAAAGAATATAGTCACTTCTCATTTTAAATCTATTAATTCTTTGTAAAACTAAATTTTGTATATATTTTTTTATTTTACCTAAAATATAAGACCTAAAGGCTATTGAAAATAAAATCTTCAGTTAATCAATTAAAAAAAATATTTATATTTAAATAAAAATAAAAATAGTCCTTAAAGTGTCTTGTTCTGGACACTTTTTCAAAAAAAAAAATTTGATACCATCAATTATATTCATTATATGGGCTATTTTTTTGGAGTTTCCTTGCAGTTTTTAGTCACTGGTCTTGTCCAAAGTGACCACCACAAGTTCAACCAAACTTGTGCTGGACACTTTTGCTATATGAAGTTTGTTAGTTGCATGTTTTTTTAAGAGAAGTGTGGTGTTCCTCAAAGAAGTGTCCAACACAAGTTTAGCCAAACTTGTGCTGGAAACTTTTACCAAAAATAATTTTGATGACATCAAATATCTTCATTGTGGATGAGGACAGATTTGAGATCCAGATCTGATTTCTCCAAGTAGTTGTCCAATTTGGAAGCTCTGTTTGTTAGAAAAATCACCAATGGGTGTTGCTTCTTCTTCTTTGATTAATCTAAAAGCATGAACTAAAGATCTTTCTCATTGCATTATAACTGAAGTGAATACTTCATTAAATACTGATCTTTCTCTTGGAAAAACAGGTTTAGAATATAAAGAGAATTGTCCAATGCATCTTAAATTTTACACTTTAATTAAATGGATTTTATGTTGATGGTGGTAGTTTAAAGAAAGAGAGGATGAGAGCAAAGTTTTGAAAGAGATGAAAGTAGAGAATATATATAATATTAGATGAATATTTACAATTGAATTTTTCATGTATGTTAATAATTAATGTTGACTCACATTTTAACAATCACTAGATACATATTAATAAGTGAAAGAAGTGCATTTCTTTAGAGCCTAAGTTTTGTGCCAATAAATTAAAATTAGTTTCTTTAATAGTGTAAATGTAAAAAAAAAAAATACATTACTATTTTTTCCCCTTATAAAAAAATATATATTTTTTCCCCTTATAAAAAAAATATATATTTTTTCTCCTCCATTAAATTTTTTGAACATTGTCTTATATTTTTTTATTCCAAGGAAAAATGAGAAATTTTTATTGATAAGGGCTCAATATCAACTTTTGTCTAGAAAATTTAAAATTATGTGCAAATATTTATACACAGTTATATTTTTGTTAATAAATTTTTTAAAAAGGACTTAAATAGTATGCTTTTTGATCTATTTGTGGAAATAAAAATGAAAATTGAAATAATATTCCAGACCTAGTATACTATGTGTCATTTAAGATATTTCTACTAATATCAAACCTGACTTCCCAACATTCAATGGATCTAGATATAAAATTGAATATTATGGTATATTAAGTGTTGTGGCTCAACCATTGCTCAAATTTGGTCTAACTGATGCTCAACTTGAATCCAAAGCTCTTCTCAATAAGGGATAAATTGAGGCTCAATTTAGGGCCAACTTTTTTTCAAACTTTTTTCATATAATTAAAAAAAAGTTTCCTAACACTTTCACAACATTTCCTCAATGTTTTCCCAACCTGTTCCTGAAAGTTTCAAAGAGAGGGAACTGCTAGAAATCACCCCCTTATTTCCTGTGGTGAATGTGACTTGAAAATTTTAACTAAAAAAGAATTTTTAACATTAAAAATTCTTGAAAATTTTATTAAAAAAATAATTTATAACATTAAAATATGAAAATTCAACTAATGATGGATAAAGTAAAGAAATACAGGAGGTTAAGATAAAATTTTATGTACAATTAATTATAAACAGTTGAAGTGTGAGAGAAATAAAACAAACTAGTCATCAAAAAATTTCTTTAAACTTTCAATTTCCTCAACAGATTTATAAGCTTTAACACATTCTATCAAGAAATATTTCTTTTTGGAACTTTCTTCATGATCATGCTTATATTTCATATGTTCCATAAGGTTTTTATGCTCTATTTTTTCTTCTCTTTCTTTGATTTTTCAATACTTTGAGATAAATCAAATTTCTTTTCCTCCAAGTCTTGTGTCCTATCATCCTTCCGTAAATAGAGTTTGAACTTCTTCTCTTCCAAATAATGTACCCTGTCATCCCTCCTTAAAGAGAACTCATACTTTTTCTTTTCAAACTTTAGAGTCTCTTTAGCAACTTCCACTTGCTCTAGAGTGATAATAAATATTAAAAAAATTAGAAGAAAAGCAGAGTAAAGTATTAAGAGGTATGGTATCACTTACCAGAATCACATTTCTCCAAAAATTCTGCAATAGAAGAAAAAGGGGTTTGAGATGAAGTATCACTTTGTCTTCTTCTTTGAGAGTGGAAATTTAGACTACTTGAAGCCCTTCAATTTTTGTTCAAGGTCACATTTTCCTCCTCATTGTTGTTGCTGGCTTCTGACTCAGTTGATTGTGGCTCCTGCATTTGCTCTTCAGCCTTTTTAGAAATAAAAAAATGTAAATAAAAAAAGAAATTGGTAAGATAAAATAAAAAAACATACTTGAGTTAGATCAGGTTGGTTTATATTGCCATAAGGATCTATTAAAAAGATATCTTGATTTGTGGAAGTTAAATGAGGGGAGGCTTGAGTAGAAGAAGAAAGAAAAAGATTTCTTTCAACATCATGTTTGGAGATAGAATCTTCACCATCAAACATGTTTTCAGGATTAAAATCAGCTCGCTCTCCAAAAATAGCATCCATCTCTTTAAATTAAGGACATAAAGAATCAAGTTTATCTTCTATGGATTTGATGCCCTTACTGATATCAAGGTCAGTAATACCAAAACCAGTAGAAGATGAAAGAGTCTTTACCTTCTTATATTTGGCTCAATAATTATTGAAGCTTTCAGACATCTGTTTAGGTAAAAGATCTATCTTTCCCTTGGTCGTATTCTGTAATTTGTTGGCCATTAGAAGATAAACATTAACTTTTGATGCTGGGGGCCATGCTACTTAAGTTGCATTTTTGGTACCAAAACAAGAATGATAGTTAGATTTAGTTTTTAGCCAGTTGATAAGAATGAGATGATTATCTTTTTCTAATTGAAAAATCTTTGATTTCTGAGCTGAGTGGGGGAAAGAGGGAGTAGTGCTATTTGAAGAACAACTGGGGTAAGGCTGCCTTTGAAAAGATCTATGATGACAGGGCATGTTAAGATAATTGAAGATTAAAAGGAGAAAAAACAAGTAGATGAGATAGAAAGGTGTTCTGAATGGAGAGAATAGACAGGATGAGATGAGAATGGGAGTGTTCAGCAAGGTAGAAGGCATATCCAGAGAGTAGCCAAAGATGTGGTTATGACAGAAAGTTGTCTGATATGTGGTTATGAAAAATTGAGTAAAAAAAATTTGGATAAGAGGTCAACTTTGACACATAAAATTTCTAATAACCCAATTATTAGCAAAAATAATTGCAGAAGATAATTGGGGTATTAAGATTTTTATCTGTAATTAATTTAATTGCGGATTGTTCAACTTTGATACACCCTATTATTTGTAATCATAAATTATTTAGAAATTTTTGAAATAAATTAATAAGTATTTTATAACTCATTTAAAATATTCTACTTTTCACTGTGAAAAAAAGATATTATTATTTAAATTACTATATAATACAAATTATTTTTACTGCCCTGGTTTTATCTCCTCTTCAATTATTATCTGATTCATTCTAAAAAAAATTGCACCTAATGTACCATACAAGTCAACATATTGATTTAAAAGTCTATTTAGATGGTTTTCTTTTTTTTCTATTTTTCTATTTTTTTATTTTTTATTATTAGGGGGTCTCAAATATTACCAAATATGCCACATAAACATGCAACAAAAAAGGTACTAAACCCACCATCAAAAATGAAATACACCTGCCCTGGACAGGTGTATTTCAACAGCCTATTTGTCCCCAAACACGTCTTCTTTTGGGTCAAAGAAGTCCTCAAAACACTTCCCTTCATCATCATGATTAGTCAGCACTAGGCAAAACAACAACAACACTAGGTACAAAAGCACCAACACCTAGATTTTTTTTCACCTATTCCTTAAGGGTTTATTCATATGAGTGAGGTATATGACTTACCAGAACTTAATCAATCCCATAATCAGACACTTACCCTTAATCTTTACCACTTTTTAATAACATAAAATGCCACTTTCAGTCCTTATGTCAAAGCTGCCATTGGCATCCATCTAAAATGTGTTGTTATTAATCTTAATCCTGAGCCAAAAACTCAATTCACAAACTTTAAATTTTGGACTCACCAGAATAAAAGAGAGATTTTGTAACAGTATTTCATTATATTTCATGATCAGAATAGATAAATAAGACAAAGATTATTTAAAATGAAATATATTAGGCCACTAAAGATAATTGAAAAAAAACAATCTCAAACCAGAAAAGATATTATTTCTGATGAAGAGGAAGATTCATACAGAAATTATTCCTCAGGTGAGAAATCTGGTGAGTTTGGAGAAATACTTTACAAATAAGAAATTGAGGCTCAATAAAAAAATTTTTTTTAGCTAAAAAGTGGACGTGGGAACTTCATTCTTCAAGTATTAGATTGCATAAAAAAAGAAAAAGAAAAGAATTTGTGGATGATGATAGCATTTGGGAACAAATAAAAAAAAGTGATAAATCCAAGACAACAGAAAAATTCCTAAATGTAATTTATGAAAAAATAGAAGGTATGATTGAAAGAGTAGGATCTAGGTTATTAGATATAAGTAGTTTAGTTAGACAAAAAATGTTGAAGAGTTTAAAAATCTAGGGAAAGAGATATGTGAATTTTTGGAAGAATATCATGTTTACATTAAAGAAGAAACTCAGAAAGAAATGTATTAGTATTTACTTAATTTTAACTAACTAAAGAAAGAAACACTTAAATATCAACCTTTGACTTATTTGCATTAACTCAGGAAAGTAAAATTACTTGATTTCTTTATTTTTAAGTATCAAGTTGCTTCATTTTTAATTCATTGGCTTGTAACCAAATTTTGGTGTTTTCCCATTGAAATTCATTTTTTTGAATTTTTCATCATCCTCTCTTTGAATCCTTAACTTCTCCCTCTCCCTCTCCAAATCATCTTTCTGAATTTCTAAAATATTTTCCTCCTTTGATTGTGAATGAAACCACTTCTTTTCCTCAAAAAGTAGTTGATGTTCTGCAGTTTTTTCATGAGACTCCAACTTCATGATCTCAATTTGTGCTTGTTCTTTTTCTTCAACAAGTTTAACTTTTAAGAGTTAGAAAAATTAATCAAGAGAAATTATTTAGTCAAAAAAAATTTTTTTTTTTGTTTGTGTTTATTAACAATCTCCCCATAAGCAGAAAAAACAGCCTTTGACGTTGATTGAGTTGTCCCAAAACTAGCAGAAGCTCTTTGCTTGAGTCTGTCGCTAGGAGGGGTTTATTATTTATCTTCTAATATTTCATTGTCACCTACTTCCTTAAAGATTTCAAGATTTGATGAGGCTTGGGTCTGTTTTATACATGGGGAGTAAATCAGCACTACAAATGAAAAAATAATAGCAAAAGTAGTTTAGTCTTACTACCATGGGCTCATCAAGGGCAATGTCAGAATACACATATGGCTCTCAAAATTCTGGAGAGTCAAGTCAAGGATACAAAAGAAAATCTTGACTATTTGTATGAGACTCAGCAATTCTTGGACCTTGATTCATGTGCAAGGGGTTGACATCAGGCCTTTGTCCAAAGAGTTGATACATTTAATCATAAATAGGACACATATAGTTGAGTTTTTCAGAAACAGATGTGATTCCATGATTTTCATCATCTTTGTTAACTCCAAACCCAGTTGAAGAAGAAGCCATCTTTGCTTTCTTGTATTTTTTTTGATAGTTTTTGAATCTTTCCCTCATTTGCTTTGTTGTCAAATCCATCTTACCTCTAGTTCTTGGTTTCAACTCCACTGCCATTTAATTAAAGCCACTCAATTTTGATACAGATGGATGAACAACTTGAGTGTACTTTTCACAGCCAAAACAGGAATCAAAATAAGTTTTAATTTTCAACCAGTTAATTAAAATCTGTAGGTCAGATAGTTTCAATTTAGCAAATTTTTGAGAAGTAGATTTTGGGTGAGGCATGATAAATTAACACTAAACAAAGAAATTAGTGAAAAAAGAAAATTTTTGTTGAAGATAAAGGAGAAACTAACAAAGATTTTAGATATTTATGATGCCTTTTATAAAAATAAGAAGTTGTGAGTATAGAAATTTGAGCAGGAAAATTTTCTAAAAAACAGAATAAAACATAATAGACTTACTGTGGTGTAAAAGAGAAAAATTTGATTCTGGAAATAAAATGGGGGATTAGAGTTGTGACATGGAGTATATGGGTGAGGATGGAAGGAAGATTATGCACAGCTGATTGGGAGGATGTGGGTAATTTTGGGCTGAATTGTGGATAAGAAAATTTTACAAAATTAGGATGCATTTGACCCCATGTTTGAGACCCCAAGTACCAAATAAGCCATGTTTCATGGCGTGTTTGTGTGGTTTTTTTCAAATGAAACATTTTTGGACTGTTTAGTAATGTTTGAGACCCCCTATTATTTAGTTAATTCAATAGTTGGCTGGTTGGCTGGTTAGTTGGTTAGTTGGTTTTATTTTTTTTTAATTTTTCTCATACCACTGTGTTTATTTGCCAGCCTAATATAATGTTAAAGTAAAATAAATCATATGAGTTATTTTACTTATTTTATTATAACTTATGAATGTATTATGATCTTACTTAAAATTAATAGGGGTTATTAAAGTTAGAAATCTTACATTTCAAAATACCTCTTTTTTCCACCGAATAAACCATTATTATGATTTAAAATATGGCATATTGTGCCCCAAAAACACCTTTTTACTGAGAATTAATTTCATGTTTGTGGCTTTCTTTTTGTGTTGTAAAATAACTTTTTAATAATTAAAAATTTCTAACTTTGATACCCCTTAATATATATTCTATTTTAAATGAAACCAAATGACACATAGAAAATTTATTATAAATCATTCATTCATTTTCTGAAGTGAGAATAATAAAAAAATATTGTATGATTGAGATGGGTTTGTGTTCCTTGGAATGAGGGAGAAACATGATGTATTTGGTCTGTATTTTCAAATGGGACCCTTTCATTTGTTGTTATATTTAACTTTTTCCTGTAGATACACTTTTGACTACTTAATTATGTGTTATTTGAAATCTTGTGTGATATTCTAGTTATTGTTTCATGTTTGGTATTTTCTTAGTTGGTATACATTCTAGTTTTGTAGGGACAAGTTGTTTATATAATGAGGGAAGAGTATGGAGGAAAAGGGTATCTTTTATTATTCCTTTACATCCATTTATTATTTTCATTAGTACTAGTCATTATAGAATATTAAGTTCTTCATATATTTTAATTTTAATACTCAAGTAAAATATATTTTGTCATTGCTTATTGTTGAAATCAAACATCTTTATAACTCATAACCATTTAAGTAATTAAATTTATAGTCAGGGTTAAACTTTTACATACCTCTAACTACTCTGATCATTGGGGCCTTTCCCCCCTAAATCTTGTTTAAATATCCTTTACACTGATTGGAACCAGTATCTTGGTTAGATTATTTTTCTTGTTGTTGTTTGGACCTTCTTCCCTCAAAGTGAAAAAACACAGATGTCAAATATATATATAATTTTTTTTAAATCTTATCTTTATTGAACAGAGAGTTGGAATTATGATTGATTGGATATATATATATATATAATTTATTAGTAAGGTTTTTTCTTTTTTCTTTTTAATTATTTATTTGAAAAAATTATGATTAGAAAGGTGTTTTTAATGGAAAAGAAGGGATTTTATGTGTCTTTTTTTTGTTTTGAAATACTGAATAAAATGAACTTTTACAACTCTTTTGGAGTAACCGGTCTGAATATTAGTTTCTGAAGTTAAATTAGGGACTAGTATTTAGTAAATTTAAATCACTAGTAATACAAAGTTTAAGAGGGGCTAAATAATAAGATTATGAATCTATTTGTTAAATCCCATCTTGGCCAGTTGATTTATAATAAAATATATTATTTTTTGGGTTAATTATTTATTATTACATCGTTTGTATTACAAATATATTACAATAAATTATTTTTTTATTTTTTTACAATATTAAATACTTACTCTGTGCTTTAACTTTCTACCAGACAAAATTAAGACACTAGTCATATATTTTAAAAAGGGAAGAATTATTACACACTAGAAAATAAATACCAATTTATTTTTTATTTATTATGATTATGATTATTATTATTTTTTGTGAGTTTTTGTTTTATTGATAGATAATATTAATATAGATTCATTAAGTGATCAAATTTTTATTATTAGGGGGTGTCAGTTCTGAAAAATCCACACTTATTTAAGTGCGGATTTCCAAAACACACTGGCCCCAACACTGGTGGATTCCAAAATAAAATAAGTCTCTTATTTCACTCAAATCTGCATTTTATCAATCAAAAGTGCTGATTTCACCATAAAATCTCATTTCACTGATTTGTCAGCATCATCCTATTCATACACAGAACTAAGAAGCATAACACTCTATAGCTCAAAACATTGTACATCAATCACATTTTTATACCATATAAGAGCCATGGCTTCCTTACTCTCAAATCTTGATAAGCTACATCAAGAAATAACTTTCAAAGCTATTGATCTCCACTTGGAATCTGATTGCCATTCTGATTCTGCTCTTGAAGCAGATTTTTTTTATTATCAAAAGTGGACAAGAAGTGTTACCTTCTTCCAAGAAAGGCTCAAGTATTTCATACCCCCAAGTACACCATCAAAACACTTCTAAACCTATCTGTACCTAGTTTTAGACAGTTGTTCAGGACTTCTCAGGAATTTTCCCTTAGAATGGTTATTCTTATTTTCATATTGAATTTAATTATGAATTTTATGCTATAGTCTCTTTTTTTCAAGTCTCTTTGTTTCCTATCATCAACTCAACATGAAATTGCATATTTTCTGCAATTGCATAAATTTTCAGTCATTCTTTTTTTCTTTCATCACTCATATCCATTTCCTCCTCTCCTCTTTCATCCTTCATATAATTTGAAGTCAATTTTTTTCTCAACTCATCTCTCCAGGTAAATCATTTTTTCATTTTTACTTATATATGTGCTAATTAATTTTTTTATCTAAATTTTTTAGTAGGTGTTTAGTTTTTGATTTTAAAAGTAAAAATAACCTTTTTTCTTCTCTCCCTCTCCCTCTCCCTCTTTTTTTTTTTTTTTTTTTTTTTAGCTCTATCATCCTACTCTTCATCCCTCCTTGGCATGGTCATTATTCCCGCTTTCCCCTACTTCACTTTTTTTGGTTCAATTTCATTGAAACACACATTGCACATTCTTGAAGCATTTCACTTGCTCCATATTCAATTTCCCCCAAATTCCAACTTTGCTCTTTCTCACTCTATTTTTCCTACCTTTCAATCAAGGTAAGTTTCATCTCCTTTTTTTCATGTCTATATGATATCTCTTTCTTTCTATGAAAGTTTTATACTCAAATATATGTAGGACACATATCTGGATAACAGTGGACTTATTCAACTCCTCATGTTGTCATTTTTATTGTCACTTTTCAAGTTTTTGTAAAATTTTCAAAATCAGACTCAGAATTAGGGTTAAGTTTATTTGAATCTAATTTCCATTTAAAAAAAGATTCTCTTGAATGCTATCTTTCATTTCCCACAAACAGATTTGAATTTTATTTAGTGGTTTCAAAGATATTGAATTTTAAAGTTGAACCTTTTTTCCCAATTTAAAATTTTTTTCATTCATGTTTTTATATAACAAATTAGAGTTGGGTTTATTAAAATCACATTTTCTTTGACTGAAGACTCTCTTAAAACCTATCTTTCATCTCCAACAAACAGGTTTAAATTAGGTTAAGTGGTTTCTGGGATTTTGATCTTTAAAGTTGAGCCTTTTTTTCAAAATTTCACTTAATTTATTTCATGTTTTTATATTGCATAATTAAAGAATAACCTTCTGAAACACTTATCTGATGATTATCTAGGATTTTATCCACCTCTTGTTAAAATTTTCAAGTTTTTGTGCAATTTTGAAAATCAGAGTCAGTATTAGGGTTAGGTTTATTTGAATCTACTGTACTTTTAGCTGAAGATACTTCTGAAGCCTATCTTTCATTTCCAGAAAACTGATTTGAGTTTGGTTCAGTGGTTGCTGAGATATTGACCTTTAAATTTAAGACTTTTTTTTCCAAATTTCACTTTTATTTATATCATTGTGCATATCATAATGTTTACATCATGCATTTATCTCTTCAGAATCCTCAAACAACCATTCTATTTACCTATTATTATGCCCTTTCATTAAGGTGTGCTTTTTTCTTTTTCTTACCATTTTCATGTGTCTAACCCTTCACTCATTTTCACTGCTCTTATC
This sequence comes from Hemileia vastatrix, assembly GCA_030280995.1. NCBI lineage: Eukaryota > Fungi > Basidiomycota > Pucciniomycetes > Pucciniales > Zaghouaniaceae > Hemileia > Hemileia vastatrix. The sequence goes on along the minus strand of JASXTE010000001.1, from coordinate 21,059,172 downwards.
AGATCAGTCAAAATTTAGTCTAACAAATCAACAAGGTAAAAAAAGAAGGTAAAATTGATAAATTTAAAAGCATTTAGGTAGATAAAAAAGTTTGGGGATTTGTAAATCCATTGAATATTTTTTATTCTTTCATAAATTTTTAATAAATAAATCTGATATTCTATTTACTAAATTAAAGTAATGAGCCAACAACCTTGTTATGTATAAAAGGTAATTATCAGCCAGGTCTAGAAGATTGGAGAAATGAATAGGAATAATAAAGGATAGAAATGGAAGTAATAAGGTAATAATATAAAATGAAATAAATTAAATATGATTTGAGAGAATAGGACGACAATTTGATTGAGAGTTGACAAAAGTTGTAAGTATTAAGTTAAATTGCAAATATTATTAGTAATAGTAATTGCTCAAAAGCGCGTCAGTTCAATGTTAGTAGTATAAGTCTTAAAGCAACCAATAATAATTTATATTGTATTTAAATTAGATGTAGTGTACTAATAAAAATAGTAAATAAAGAAATATAAAAATATGTTGAATGATTGTATAGTAAGTAAGTGTTGAGCTACCAGATGGACTTCTAAAGCCCTTTTATAGGCAAGAGGACATTCTGGAGCATTCCAAAATTATATACAAAAGGTAAAATTATGTGAAATAATTAATTTAAAAGAATCTAATTTAAAAACATAAAAATAAATCCGTGAATAAAAAAATATCCTTTCCCATTAGTAATCCCTCAAAAGAATAGAATTAATATAACAACTAACTATGTGAGTATAAAAAATATGAGAACTATGAGAAAAAATCTAAAGAAGGAATACCAATAACTAGAAAAGTATAATTAAAATAAAAGGAAGTATTTTTACGGTTTTAAATAAGCTTAACTAAGTATAAGTAATATCAATTTAACTATTTCAAGTAAATGAACTATTAAATCAATTGAACAACTAATTAAGTCAATTCAGGAACCTTTTAACATGAGAATTTGAATTTAATCATATTAAATTAATGTAGTAATATTGGTAACAAAATTAGGGGTCACAGAAGCGCCAAATATTGATGGATATTATTATATGATAGGTTGTATTTAGTTTTATATAAATGTTATTATTTAAAAAATTGTAATTACTGTGTAGGTTAAATTTACACTGATAATATAATTTTAAATAATTTATTTATACATATAAATCACACCATGGTATTATAGAATATTATATTTATACATGTAATACAATTTATTTAATAATAAAATTAAGTATAATATTTTATTTCATTCACAAGACATTTATAATTTTATTTTAAATAATTTTTTGTATTTACATAAAATTATTCCTTTACAGTAATTTATTATATAAATTACTGGACTCCTGAGATAGCCTGGCTGACAGTAATCATTACAATCTTAAATTTTTTCATGGGGTTACACTAGCCAATAGTTGTGGAAAGTCCCAAACCTAGTTTCTAGACTTGTCTGCAATTTGGCTTGAGGAATTATCATTACTTTAAAACTAATGAATTTAACTAATCTTTTTATTTATTTATCAATTAATTTATGTAATTATATTAAATTTTGGTGATTTTCACTCCTTACTTCAATAAAATAAAGGGGAGGGTATAGCCAAATTTTCAAATCTGACATGCAAAATTGATGACTTAGAAAAACTTGGTTATACCCACCCCTTGCTTCAATAAAATGAAGGGGAGGGTATTTCCAAACATTTCAAAAAGATATATAATTTTGTTGTCTTAGCCTTATTTAGAAATGAAAATTGGTGGTGAGGTGATAAAATTATGTTGGTGATGAGGATATTTGCACAGGTGTCAGTATTATTTTACCATCTGAAATTCCAAAAGTGCAATATTTTAGAGTCCAGTAAGGACAAATGGTGTTATCAGAGTCTTATGATATAACTATTTTTGATAAGATTAAAAGTAACTATTAAATTGGGAACCAAAAAGAATAGCCATTTCCTCATAGAGAAGACACATGACATTGAGATTTTTGAAAACAGCAGTAATTCCATTCTCCAAATTATAATCATCAATACCAAAGCCAGTGGAAGTGGAAGCAAAATGAGCCTTTTTATATTTTGATTGATAAATTATGAACCTCTCCTTCATTTGCTTAGGATTGATGTTGATTCTCCTTTTTTTTTCTTTTTTACTTCATTCCCATCAAAAAGAAGCTATTGACCTTTGATGAAGGTGGAAATCTAATTTGGGTGGACTTCTCACATCCAAAAAATGTTTAATTTTGATTAATTTGATAATCATGAGATAATCTTCATTTCTTAGCTATCCAGACTTTGATTTCTCAGGTGAGGGGCTTGCATTATGGGAAGACCTTTGTGATGAAGCTTTTTTTGAGTTGCCATTTGAGTGTTGGATTTTCTGGGAGGCATTATGAAACTGTCATGTTACAAGAAAGGAGATTAAGAGGTTGAAAATATAAAAAGAGAAGGAAAAAAACATGTCTGGTTTAAATTTAACAATAAAATGTTTCAAATCTCAGTGAGGGGTGTGTGCCAAGGATTGATGAGAGGATTAAGGTTTGGGAGTCACATGTGACAGGGATGGGGTGGACAAGAAAGTGATGATGTGGCCAACATGTGGCTGTGAAAAAAAATTGGGAAATAAATTCTGTTTTGAGGTCATAACTGACACCCATTTTTGAAATAAGTGACTTTTTTGCAAAATTTAAGTGGCAATTTGGTATGAAATCTGCACTTAAACTAAGTGAAAATTTTCCAGAACTGATACCCCCTATTATTTCTTTTTCAGTTTTTTTTGAAAAAAGAAATAAAACTGTTGAAATAAAAATAACAATAAGTGACTGAAATAAGAAAGAATTATATTATAAAGTCTTTTTTTCCAATATAAACAGAAAAACAAAGTTATATATATACATATATATAATTGTAAGTCTTTTTCACTTATATTTTTTGGTAAGTTTTTTAACTTATAATTTTCAATTAATTATCATAAATAATTAAATTTTTTACTTCTAATAAATACTAGAAATAATATATATATATATATATGTATATATTTAAGGTAATTAATTGAGAAAAAAAGGAAAACACTGAGATTTAAATTGATTATGATGAGTAAGTTCTAATAATATTAATCAGAAAAAAATAGTTCTTATAACTTATTCCCAGGAAATAAGCATGGTGAGAGAAGGAGATATTCTGGTAGAGGAAAAGGTGACTTCACAATAAGTTCAGCCAGAAGTCGAAATTCTGGTATCAGTCATGCCACTTCCAGAATCCAAGACTCAAAAATTTGTTGGAGAAGATTTTCAAAAAGGATTCAAAATGAAATAAAATAAAAAAGCTTCCTCTGGAAAATAAGGTCTCAAACATGAACCAACAGATGAAGTACATTCAACAAGAGGCAGCCAGATTTTTAAAACTTCAAGAAAAAAGAATTTTCAACCTGGAAAAAAAGGTCTCAAGACATGTATCAAAAAACATTTGAAGAAGCCATGACCCTCTTTCCTAAAAAAACAACCTTGACCAAGTAACTTGCAGTTTCACAGAAACCACCCACCACCATCACCACCTCCTCCTCCTCACACATCTCAGGAAGAAATGGTAGCTCCCAAGTGGAAGTGCAAGTGGTATCAGAAAAATTGACAGGAAAGTCTGGCTCAGCCACAAGCAGGTCTTTTCAGGAAACCCTACCAGCACCTTCAAATTCCTCATCCTTACCACAAGAAGTAAAAGGGAAAGCTAGCAGGTCCTCAGAGGTCATGGTAGGTGCTTCTTAATTTTATATTAGTTAAACTCTCACAAATGATGCCACATTTACAGGTGATTGGATTCTTAGTAATAATACTACTTTTAATCTTGATAACAATAATAATAATGAGAAACTTGTATTTGACCCAGAAGATATTCATAATATATTTTCTCTTGATGATAATTAATAATTAAATTAAACTTCTGAAATAAATCCTTATATAAGTGAATTGAGAGAGAGCAGTATAAATGTTGAGTTAATAACATTACTTGATACAGTTTCAGTTAGTATTTTGAGAAAATCTCCTAATTTTGAAAAAATTTAGAATGCTGATTTTTTGAAGGTGTTGAGATATTTAATAAATAAATTTAATAATTTAAAATTAATTTTTAGTATTTCTTTTAAAGCTCAAGATAAATTTGATATTCACTTACAAGACACCTGTCATTAATCAAAAGGAGAAATTACTAAACTGAGTAAAGAAAATCAATTATTGAGAGATAAAGTTACAGATTTGACTAAGTTGTCAGCTGAAATACAGAATAAAATTACAAATTAGACGACTTTATCTGAGGATTTACAGTATAAAGTAAAAAATTTGAGCAATTTGTATAGTGACTTAAAACCTTACTTAAATGAAAATGTGATCAAAGAAAATTTCACCTTGAAGAATGTGTGTGACTCTTGTAAAGTAGAGCTAAATACTTTGAATGAAAAAAACAGAAACAATTGATTCCAGAAATAAATTATCATTAACCACTTTAAACACTAAAATTTCTGAAATTACCACATTAAGAGAAGAGTTAAGGGTTGTGTAAGAATCTTTGATAAAAAAGAGGTTTAAAAGATTTCCATACCACCAGTTCATGAACAATTTTATAATGCATCTTCCTGGAAAATTCTACAGATGTTTATGAGAGATGAGTCAATGATTAACACTATTAAAGTGAAGGAAAGGGCACTGAGTCCTATGAAAAATTTCTTGGAAATAAGTCCCATAGTTTCCATGATGAATTCTCTGAGAAACCTTCTAGACTACAGGAAGCCCCCAGTCTTGAGAAATACCAGTATAAATATGATCACTCTTCACATCAATAGAATTGGCCAAAAGTGGACAGATATCCAACTTTTGATGGATACCCTGGTTCAAATTGGAAACATTTTATACAGAGAGTTGATAATTTAAAAAATAGGTATAAATTACCTGATGAAGAGATTCCTTCTAAGTTTATTTCATTATTTGAGAATATTTCTCTAATGTGGTGTGAGTCAGTTTTTATGGATGGATTGGATCACAGTTGGGAAGAGTGAATATATTTGATAGCAGCAAAATTTAGAGGATCTACCATTAGGTCAGATAAACAAAGATTGTATGAGGAATACAGATACTCCTTCTCTGAAAAACCAATTGCTTTCTTAATGAAATTAGCAAAGATATTAATGGTAATCAATCCAAAAATGCATTATGACTTGTGGAAAGAAACAATTCTCTATAAATTACCAAATTTAATGAGTTATCTATTCAATACCAGGACTGAAATTGTGAGGTAGAATTCCTCTTTCATTTCTAAAAATAATGAAATATTAATGAATAATAGGTTTCAAACTAAGATAAATCATTCAAAAAATATTTGTTTATTTAAAAATGCAGGACAAAAAAATCCTGTGGAAAAGCCTGGTAAAAATTCTTCTCCCATGGCTCCTAAAAATACTCAAGTAATACTTGTGTAAAGTGTGGAAAGCCTTAGAAGAAAGGAAATTTTGGTGAGAAGAGAATTAATCTTATTGAAGAAATTAAATAAAACAGAAGATTATTACCAGAATCCTCCATCTGAGGATACTTTTAGTGATTTTGAAAGTAATATCTCTTACAGTGACAACAGTTACCAAGAAATTTATATGTTGGAAAATGACATACATATTCATGAGCATGATGAAATTGTGAACAATGATTCATTGATTGATCTTGAAGATGCTTAAATTATAAGAGATATAGACAGTGATTGATTAGCTATCACAAAAATTAAAGCACCTGTTGTAATAAATGGGAGAAATTAGATTCAATACACAAGGTGAAAAAAATGCCAACTTCTAGGCAAGTTGTTTTTTTGCCCATAAGACTACCATCAGAGTAAACTTAGTGGTAACTCCAGTAGTTCCACAAGAGACTCACTAAAATAATTTTCAAAATTTATTTAGACACATTGGAAGAAGGACTTTACCAATATTTTAGCTCCTTTTGGTGTTTCATACAAGGGTAGGATCACTGTCTTGAATCAAATCACTTAAAATCCCTGCTTCAACCCCAACTGATCACTCTTCTTTTTTTCAGCCTGAATATTCCAAGTACTGGGTAATATTTGCTCACAAATAATTTTAAATGCATTTAGTACACATTGGAACAATAAATAAAGGTATACAGGTTGTATACATAAGTAAAATTAATGATTAAATACAATATATGCCATTATAATACCTTATATACCCACATACATCCTTTTTTTATAAGTCCAATGAACATAATATTCAGTTGTAATATGTTATTGTAATATTAAGAACCTTAGAAATATTTCTAAATAGTTTATAAGTAGACTTAAAGCAGTTCTTTTCATCATTTTATGGAAAAAATAAGAAATGTGCTTTAAATCACATAAAATTTGAATATTTGAGCTATAAATTTAATAATATTGAAAATTCACATTTACAGATTTTTTTTTCTTCATTTGAACTATTGATTTGGCTATTTAAATTCAAAAAATATCACTTTTCAAATTTGATGGTTTTTTATGCCAGAAATGGATTTTGTGTACTGGTCACATACTGCCTGCATATGTCCCACGTGAATAGCTTCATTTTTAGAAACGTTATAAATTTCACACTATCATTACCACACATTGTATTCCTACTATGGTGAAACATGCTAAAATAAGAAACAGGCATTTATTTAGTGTCCCAATTTCATTATTAGTGAATTGACCTCATTATATGCACTAATTTCATCAATAAAATCAGGATTAGCACCTATAATTCACTACCACGCTTAAAATTGCCTATTTAGTAAAGGATTTACCTGTGCAAGTGCTTTCCAAGAGACTGAATTCAGCTACCCCGAATTTCACACCTTATTTTGGGTTTCTCAATGGTTTTTTGATCAATCCTGGTCATATTTGGATGGATATTTCATGTATTTAATTAAAATAATTAGCTCTTTACTTTCTAATTTTGATACCCATTAAATATATGGTATATTAAGTGCTATTCTTTTCTTTTTAGTGTTTTAGTTTAAGGTATTACACCCATATACTCTCTTTTTGGTTTATTCTTTTATTCTGATAGATTATCCCAATTATTTTCAGATTTTTGTGTGTGATATTAGTCTATTTGTGTTATTATTTACTCCTTAGTTTAATGGGCATGTGTACTAGCTAGAATGAGGCATCATTGGCTGTGTATAGAATTGGTAAGCCAGGGGAAAATATTGGGGGATTATTGGGTATAAAAGGAGGGGATTTTTGGTCTTATTTTCTACATTCTTTATAATTACAATCAAAACATATAGACAATAAAGTTAAAATACCTTTCATTAGTACTATTAAAAGTCTTTGAATAGTGTTTGAACTATTATCTCAATTTTTCTACCAATTATAAAATGTAAACAATTTATTATTAGTGAGATTAAATTTCTGAGACCCTTATATTGAATTAGATTTTACTACTTATTTGATTTGTAATACATTATCCATATAGGAACATTAAAATATTCTAAAAAACTGGCTAATTAATGTATTCACTTGTCTGGAATTGAACTCAGTCTGACAATTGGGGACTTTTCCTAAAGAATTCAGTTTGATATCTTCCAGTAAGTAAAAATTCAAAAAAGGCTATAAGTAAATAAAATCCCTAAAAAATATTTGGATTAATTACAAGGGGTTGGGGTCACTTCATCAAGTGATTTCAGAAAAAGAACCCCAGATATATAATAAACTTGTGAAATTGAATCAAGAATTTTACTACTAATTGAACATAAATTATTTTTAGTAAAGATCTGTAAATAGACCAATTAAATTTGTAATCTTTGCAGATAATAAACCAAATAATAAAAACTGATTTATTGATTCTTTTTAACAGGATTTATAATCCTTTCTCTTGGTTTGTACAAATCATTTAATATCTATAAAGAACATTACTGACAAATTACATTTTTAAATATAAAAACACAGCTACATTTTTTAGACCTCTTGATTTAAGTGACCACATAGAAGCATATTTAACTTTTGGCACTTACAGATTCACTATAAAACATACAAGTAAGCAGTTAATTGACTTAAGTAGTGCTACATAATACTGATTAAACTCTTTTTAAAGTTTTAATACTTATACCTGAATTTTTTAATTAAATTCCTATTGCAAAATGTGTGACAATGTTGACATTGTAAGTAATGAGGTAAATCCTTATAATTTAAAACCTAGAGATAATAAAACTGTTAAGGGACATTCAAATGAAGGTAAAAACATCTCCATCAACAGCAGCATTCCTCAAATGACTATAGAGGAAAATGAAAGGCTATTAAACCAAATCACAATAAAGAAGTCAAGAAACACTTTACAAGAGCAAATTCACTCCCTGTAACCGCTTCTAAAAAGCCTCACAGTGAAAGTCAACAACATGTTGGACCAGATGAAAAATCTGGAAAAGATAGCAGCTCAAAGATTCATAGAAGTAAATCAAGCACTGGCGGGGCCTCAAAGCTCAACCTACCACAGTAGTCAAAAGCCCTTCCACAGTTTTTTCGGCAGTCCCTACAGCTCCAAATCAAGAAGAGGAGCAAAAAATTACAATAAGAAAATGAAAATGAGACTGGTACTCTCAAAACTACAAAAATCATCCTTAACAGAGTTCTATCAGTCACCCTTAAAGGGGAAAGGAAAAGAGAGGACGGGTAAGTGGAATAAGAGCTTGGTAAGTCATCATTCTTCTAATGATAAATTATATAATACTAATAATGGATTGCTCATAAGAAATGAAATTGATAGGGATGTATTTAATATAATTGATAAGGATCTTAAGGATTATTCATTTGAAAATAAAATTTTGGATCTATAAATGATAAAAATTTACATAGCTTTATTGAAAACAAGGAAAATACTAGGAACATTAAAATTGAACCAAATGAATTGAATCTTTAGTCCAACAATAATGATGAGTCTTCTGAGTTAGAAACAGATAAAATTGAATTTTTTTTGAAAGAAAATCCAATGGAATCAAAAATCATAAGTAAATTATAATTAAGGATTGAAAAATAGTAAGAATTCTCTAGAGAGTCTAACAATAATACAGAAAGTGTATTATTAAACCTTTCAAATTAATGAGTACTACTTCCAATAAATTAAAGGTCATTGAAAATTCAAATGATGAATTAACCAATGAAAATGAAAAATTAAACTCTGAGATCAAGAATTTATACAGTAAATTAGAACATTCCCAGAATAAAATGGCTACAGTTGAGGGATGGGTAAAATTGTCTTTTTTAGATGTAAATGATACTTTATCACATGTACCTGTAATAAAATAGATTAAAGAGATTAGAAATAGAAGTAGCTAATATTTTGAAAAATACTGACAAAATAAATGAAAACACCTCTTATGTGGAAAATATACCACTTCATATGAAACATTCATATAAAAAACCAATTATTGAAAAATAAAATGATGTCATGGACTATGAGAGTAAAAAATCAGTAAAAGATGAAATAAATGATCATCTATCCAAAGTTAGTGAATTACTAAATATTCCTCAGGTTAAGTAAGTCAGAACTAACCAAATGACCTGGCCTAGGTTAGATCAGTACTGTCATCCTGGATATTCCCAGGAATGAGTAAAAAATTCTTAAAAAATATGTTAAACACATTTAGTAAGCATGGGAACAATAAGTAAAGGTACACAAGTTGTATACATAAGTGAAATCAATGATTAAACACAATATATGCCATTATAATACCTTATATACACACATATATCCACCTTTTATAGGTCTTATGTACTTAATATTAAGATTGAATATGTCAGAGTAATATTAAGAACCTTAAACATAAGGCTACATAGTTTTTAAGTAGACTTAAAGCTGTTGTTTTCATTGTTTTATGTATAAAACAAGAATTGCGCTTTAAATCACTTAAACGTTGAATATATGCACTACAGATTTGATAATATTAGAAATGTGCTTTTATAGATTGATTCTTCTTAATTAGGACTAATGATTTGGCTACTCAAATGCATAAAAATAGCACTTTGCAAATTTGGTGTTTTTCATGCCAGAAATGGCTTCTGTGTACTGGCCACATACTGCCAGCACTTTTCCCATCTGAATAGCTTCATTTTTAGAAAAGTTAGCTTTTTCACACTATAATTACCCCACATTGTACACTCACTATGGGGAAACATGCTAAAATAGGTTAAAGGTGCTTATTTAGTGTCCTAATATAATTATAAGTGCATTGACCTCATTATATGCACTAATTTCATTAACAACCTCAAGACTGTTACCTTTAATTCACTTTCACCCTTAAATTTGCCTAATTTAGTCAAGGATTTACCTGAGTAAGTGCCTGCCAAGGGCTGCATTCAGTTACCCCACATCTCACATTGTTTTTTGGGTTTCTCTGTGGTTACTCAGTCAATATTAGTCACAATTGGATTGGGATTTCATATAGCTATTTGAAATATTTATCCCCTTCATTTCTACTGTTAATCCCCCTTAATATTGTTTAATATTTAGTGTTATTCTTTCTTTTTTTAGTCTTTTATTTTATGGTATTACATGCATATACTCTCTTTTTTGCTTATTCTTTTATTTTGATGGATTATCCCTATTACCCCAGGATTTTTGCAGGAGATATCATGCTAACTATGTTATTGGTCATTACTTAGGTTTATTAGCAGGTTTTTTAGCTAGAATGAGGCATGATTGGCTGTGTATAGGATTGGTAAATCAGGGGGACACATTGGAGGATTATTGGGTATAAAAGGAGGGGATTTTTGGTCTTATTTTCTACATTCTTTATCATTACAATTAAACATATATCCATTACAATTACAATAAATTTCATTAGTACTTTTAAATTATTTGAATAGTGTTTGAATTATATTCCCTATTTTTCTACCAACCTTAAGATTGTAGCCCATTTATAATTAGAGAGATTAAAATTACTGAGACCCTTATATTGAGTTATATTTTATTACTTGTTGGATTTGTACTACAATATTCATATAGGACTATTAAAATCTTCTAGAAACTGAATTATCAAGCTATTCACATCTCTGTACTTGAACTCATCCTGAAAATTGGGGACCCTTCCTCAAGAATTCTGTTGGTTATCTTCCAGTAAGTAAAAATTCAAAAGAGGCTACAAGTAAATAAAACACCTATAGAAATATTTGGATAATTACGACAGGTTGGGGTCAATTCATATAGTGATTTCAGAAAAAGAATTCCTGTTGTATAATAAAATTGTTATATTGAATCAACAATTTTACCACAAATTTTAACATAAATTGTTCTTATTGGGAGTCTGTCAATGGAACAATTAATTTTTTGATCTTTGCAGATAATAAAACCAGATAATAAAAACTGGTTAACTGATTATTTTTAAAAGGACTTTTAATCCCTTTTTCTTGGTATGTAAAACTCATTTAATATTTAAAAAGAATATTACTGACAAATTTCTTTTTTAAATATATAAACATGTCTACATATTGCAGACCAGTTAAATAAAGTGATTACATAAAAGCATATTTGACTTTTTGGCACTTATAAATTCACTAAAAACCTAAAAGTAAGAAGTTAAATTGACTTAAGTAGTATTAAATCATACTGATAAAAATCCTTTTAAAAAGTTTCAATAACTCATATTTCAATTTTTGATTTAAATTCCTTGTCAAAAGTGTGTGACAATGTTGAAATTGTGAGTAATAAGGAAAAACCTTATAAACTATGACCTGAAGCTGAAAGACCTGTTACAGGACATTCAAATGGAGGAATTATCCCCAACAAAAAGAAAATCTCAACAGATGTCTGTGGAGGAAAGGAAAAGACTTTTAAACCAAGTAACAATAAAGAAATAAAAAATTACATTACAAGAACAATTTCACTCCCTTTCAACTCTTCTAAATACTCTCACCATAAAGTTCAACAACATGGTATACCAGATGAACAATCTGGAAAAAAGAGCAGCACAGGGATTTATAGAAGTCAATCAAACTCTGGTAGGATTAAAAGCTCAGCTAACATCAGTAGTAACAAACACTTCCATGGTGTAACAGCAACACCTCCAGCCCAAGAGGAAAATCAAAAGATTACAGAGAGAAAATGGAAATGAGACTGGTAATCCCAGAACTACAACCGCCCTCCAAAGCAGGGTTCAGGAAGTCACCCTTACATGAGAAAGGAAAAGAGAGGCAGGAAAAATAGAATAAGACCTTGGTAAGTCATCCATCTTCTCATGATTAATTATATGATACAAACAATGAGTTAATCATAGGTAATGAGATTGATAGGGATGTACTAAATATAATTGATAAAGATCTTAAAGATTACACATTTGAGCATAGAATTTTAGATTTGTCTTTAAATGATGACAATGTACATAGTTTTATTAATATCAAAGATATTACTAGGGATATTTAAATGGAACCAAATGAATTAAATTTTGAGCCAGATAACAATGTGGAGTCTTCTGTGTTAGACACAGATAAAATTGAATATTTTTTGAAATAAAATCTAATGGAATCAAAAATCATTAGCAAATTATTATTAAGAATTGAAAAATTAGAAGAATTCTCTAGAGAGTCTAACAATAATACAGAAATTGTATTATTAAACCCTACACAATCATTGAGTACTACTTCCAACAAATTAATGGTCATTGAAAATTCAAATAATGAATTGACAAATGAAAATTAAGAATTAAACTTTGAGACCAACAATTTATACAATAAATTTGAAAATTCTCAGAATATCATGGCCACATTTGAGGGATGGGTAAAATTTTCATTTTCAAATGTAAATAATAATTTATCCCATGTACCTGTAATAAAAGATAGGTTAAAAAGATTGGAAATCAAAGAAGCTGATATTTTGAACAATACTGAAAAAATAAATGACAACTCCTCTTATGTGTATAATATACCACTTTATATGAAACATTCATATGAAAAACCAACTATTGAAAAAGAAAATGATGTCATGGACTCTGAGAGTAAAAAATCAGTATAAGACAAAATAAAGTATCATCTATACAAAGTTAGTGAATTACTAAATATTCTCCAGGTTAAGGAAGTCATAACTAATCAAAAGAACTGGCCTAATTTAGAACAGTACCCTTTTCTTGATGGGGATTCATAATCTCATTGACAACAATTCATACAAATAATTGATAACTTACAGTTTTAATAAAGATTACCTGATGAAGAAATTTCACCAAAATTAATATCTTTGTTTACAGATGTGGCCTTATTATGGTTTTAATCTGTATTGAGTGAGTGAATTAATTACTCCTGGGTTGAATGGAAGGTACTAATTGAAAGACAATTTGGTGGCCAAAATTTAGAATCACTCAACAAAGATTGTATGAGAAGACCAGATACCATTCAAGTACTGGGGTTAAACCAATAGTATTTTTAATGAATTTGATAAAAATCATGAAAGAGATGTATCTAAAAATGGATTATAATGAGTGGAAAGAAAAAATAATATATAAATTGACCATATAAGTCAGAGACATTATTGTAACTAGAACTGAAACTATCAGAGATAACTCTGGATTTATTAATATATGCAATGAAATATTAATGAACCAAAAACATTAGACAAGGTATAATCATTATAAGCAAAATCTTGAGGTAGTTAAACCTACTACAAATAAGTTACCATTGAAGAAGAAAAACCTTCTGCTCCTATTTTTCCAAAGAGACAATAAAGTAACACTTGTTACAAATGTAATGAAACTGGGGTAAAAAGTCATACTTTTAAGAAGAGAATGAATGTTATTGAGAACTCACAAGAATCTGAACACATTAATCAAGAAGATAAAAAGGATGATTCTAGTGATTATTGTAAAAGTAAAATTTCTTACAGTGATGGTGAAAATGAGATTATTGTATTTTATAGGATATTATTTTCCTGAATGAGGAAATATCTCCCACAGAGGCATCTTTTACTTCCATTGAGGAAGCTGAAATAATAAAGATTTAAATCATGATACTTAAAAAATCACACCTATTAGAGCACCCATAACAATATATGGAAAAGAAAGAATGCCATTCTTGACACTGGGGCTGCAGATAGTGTAGTTTGTTTTAACACTTTAATGAAACTTGATAGTAAGTAAAAATAAAAAATAGAACATGTACAGAAAAAGAACTTGAGGGGTTTTAGCTCATTATTATGTCCAATTGGAAAATACAAATCTGCTGTATTCTTAAAATATAATAATGGATATGTAAGAGCAGTATGTGAATTTTTAGTAATGGATAATAATAATTGTAGTGATTGGTTTATTATTTGAAATGACTTATTAACCAAATTTGGAATCAAATTAGATCCTGCAAATAGTTGCTTCACAATTGGAGTAAATGAAAAACAAAATTCAAAATTTTCTCTGAAAATTAAATCTGTTTCATTATTCCTAAAGAAGAACAACTTCAAGGTGGAAGACCAACCTCTGAGGTGTTTGAATTGGAAACTGAAATAAAAAAAGCCTCTTTCAGTCCTCAACTCTCAAAAATTTAAGAAAACAATATTTTGAGATTGATAAAATCTTATTCTACAGCATTTGCTCATGGTTCAAATGAACTAGTATTGGTCAAAGAACATGAGATGAAAAATCTCCTTATGTTGTGATTTGGATAACATTCATGGCAGCTTAAAAAAAGAAACCTTACCCAGCTTCTCCTGAAAAAAGGAAAGAGATTGAAGACAACATTAAGATGTTGTTAGAAATGGGTAATGTTGGAAAAGTAGACACAACTCTTAATTATTGTGTTATTTCACCAGTTTTAATATCTTATGAAAAAGTCAAGGCAAGATCATGTGGTAATTACAAGGCTCTGAATAAAGTCACTGTGTATGATATTTACCCTCTCCCAATGATAGCTTCTTTCCATGCTACCTCACAAGGAGAAAAATATATTTTTTGTCTGGATAGAAACAAAGGTTACCACCAGATTCCTGTGGAAAAGAATTCTCAGAATTTCTTGCTCATAACCACACACATGGGAATATATGAATATTTGAGAAAGCCCTTTGGCACAAAGAATGCCCCTTCAGTCTTCCAAAAGTTGATAAATAGTGTCTTTCATCAAGAAATGGTTGAAGGGTGGCTCTTAGTGTATATTGATGACATAATAGTGTTTTCAAATACATATGATGAACATTTAAATCACCTGAGAAAAGTATTTCAAGAAACAGATGAAATTTGTATGACAATTGCATTGAAGAAATGTAAGTTTGGGTTCAGTCCTTCAAAGTACTTTGACATGTTGTATCTGGATAAAAATTTTTGTTGACCAGAATACAATGGCAGCAATAAAAAATATTGATATATGTAAAAATGTGAAAAATTTGCAAAGCTTTCTAGGTATGTTTGGATATTGTAGGTAGTATAAAAAACTACCAACTTATTTCAGACTCTTTAACAACATTAATCAGAAAAATAAGACTTTCATTTGAAATAATGAAAGACAATATTCCTTTGATAAATTAAAGGAATGTTTGATTTCATCTCCAATATTGGGACTTCTAGATTTTAACCTCCCTTTTATCTTGTATACTGATGCAAGATTTACAGGGTTAGGTTCTGCTTTACAGAAGAACCAGATAATAAATGGTAAATTATCTGAAGTAGTTATCTGTTATATATCCAGAAACTTGAGAAAGACCGAATTAAGGTATGGTGCCACTCAACTGGAGTTTTTAGCCATTGTGTGGGCCCTGGAGAAACTTCATTACTATCTGGAAGACCAGAAGTTTTGATTAATAACAGATCTCAGTTCAGTAAAATCATTACTAAACATGAAAACACCAAATAGAAAGATGTTTAGATGGCAATTAGCTGTACAAGAATACAGAGGAAGGATGAAAATCACTCATAGATCAGGAAAATTGAATTCTAATGTGAATTTTTTATTTAAAAGTCCTTTGCCAAATGATACTGACAGCCCAGCTTATGTGACTGAAAATGAGGTAATACATATATATTTGGGATTTATATAGTGGATTTAGAGGAAGAATTCATGCAAAAAATATTAGAAAATAATTCACCTGATAAATATTTTTCTAAATTATCAACCATATTAAATGATCCAACAAATGCCTCAATGAGTGCATTAATTAAAAGTTTACCTCCAAAGTGTATAAATGCATTGGAAAAAGGTAAGCTTTCAATTGAAGAAGGATAAATATGTTACAGAAAAAAGCTTAATAATGTAATAGTTATACCTTCATCTATGAAAGAGTTAATGTTAAGTACTTTCCATGATGAAATCTTAGATGGTCATTTTGATTTTAACAAAACATTAAATAGAGTTAAAAAACAGCCTTGTAGATTAAAAAGAAAGAAGATGTAGGAAAATACATTAACACATGTGAATCTTTCCAATAATCTCAAAGATTACCTGGGAAGAGAGCTGGGTTGTTACAAAAAATAAAGCACCAAAATGCCCCTTGCCAAATTATAAACATGGAATTTGTAACTAGATTTCCATTAGGATGAAAAGGAAACTTCAAATCTTTCTGGGTAATTGTGGATAGACTAGAAAAATTTTTTAAGTTTATTCCTAAAAATATAGAGGTATCTGAAAAAGACTTGGAATTGATATGGTGGAATCAAATGATGAATACTTATGGGTTCCCCAAAGCCATAATATCTGAAAGAGACCCAGGATTTTGGACATCTTTGATGGAACTATCAGGTTGCCAATTGAAACTTTCTACAGCACACTATCCACAAACTGATGGGCTGTCTGAGAGAATGGTACAGAATCTGGAGGATATGATCAGAAGATAATGTGCCTTTTGATTAGAATACAAAGACAAAGAGAAATTCACACATGAATGGGTAAAATTCATTCCTGGCCTTGATTTTTTTTATAATAGCACAAATCATTATGTGAAAGATAAAACAGCATTTGAAATATGGCTGGGGTATTTTACAAATACACCAGTTAATCATTTAAAAAAATTACCAAGGCTAGACATACACCCTGGTACTACATCCTTTATTCATATGTAACAAATGTGTAGAAATCATGCAGAAGAATGCATTCAAAAAGCATTTGAATATAAAAAGAAAAGATGGGATAAATCCTATAATAAATTTGAATTTAAAAAAGGAGATGAAGTCCTTATTTCAACACTACATTTTAACTTATAAGGTAATGTTAAATTAAAGGATCATTTTTTGGGAACTTTTTTAGTGAACAAAATAATTGGTAGTAATGCTGTGGAAGTCATATCATATGCCCCCTATGATAAGAAACATCTGGTTTTTACTTTCTCATTATTAAAACCTTACCATGAAAATGATCTCATTTATTCCCAAAAAGAAGAGGATGGCCTAAGAAAAATCTTGAAGAACTGGTTGAAAAAGAAGATATTAAAAAAATACCCAAGAAAAGAACTTTACTTAAGAGAAAGGAACAGAGTATTTATTAAGATATAAATGAAAATCAAATGAATTTGATAAGTGGATACCTGAAAATGAAATTTCAAATCTATCCTACTTTCTTAAAAAATTTAAACAGAAATAATATTCTGTTCAACCAGCTGAGGGGTTGAAACCAGTACTCATAATATTTTATTATTTTTTATTTCTTTAAATAATTACTCTCTAATGCTACAAATCTTTCTTAATACCTAAAATATAAAAATAAAAGAATGTATAATTTGCATTTTTTTATTGTTTTTATGGGGAAGAAAGTGACATCCTGGATCCTCCCAGGACTGTGTAAAAATTTCCCATATATTATTTTAAACACATTTAGTAAACATAGGAACAATAAATAAAGGTATACAAGATGTATACATAAATAAAATTAATGATTAAATACAGTATATGCCGTTATAATACCTTATATATATGCATATAATTAACTTTTATAAGTCTTATGTAATTAATATTCAGTTGGAATATGTTAGGGTAATCTTAAGAACCTTAAAAATAAGACTACATAGTTTTTAAGTAGACTTAAAGCTGTTGTTTTCATTGTTTTATGGAAAAAATAAGAAAAGTGCTTTAAATCACTTAAAAGCTGAATATATGTGCTATAAATTTAATAATATTGAAAATTCACCTTGAAACATCAATTTTTCTTAATTAGAGCTATTTATTTTTCCATTAAAATTCATAAAAAAACACTTTTCAAATTTGATGTTTTTTATGCCAGAAATGGCTTCTGTGTACTGGTCACATATTGCCTGCGTTTAACCCACATCAATAGCTTCATTTTTAGAAATGTTATAAATTTCACACTATTATTATCACACATTGTATTCCCACTATGGGTAAACATTCTAAAATAAGCAACAGGCATTTATTTAGTGTCCTAATTTCATTATTAGTGCATTGATCTCATTTTATGCACTAATTTCATGAATAAACTCAAGATTGGCACCTATAATTCACTACCACACTTAAAATTGCCTATTAATTCAAGGATTCACCTGTGCAAGTGCTTTCCAAGAAACTGAATTCAGCTACACCAAACTTCACATCTTATTTTGGGTTTCTCAATGGTTTCTTGGTCAATATTGGTCATATTTGGATGGGGATTTCATGTATTAAATTAGAATAATTAGCTCTTTCATTTCTACTATTGATACTTCTTAATTATGTGTTATATTAAGTGCTATTATTTCCTTTTCAGTGTTTTATTTTAAGCTATTGCACCCATATACTTTTTTTTTGGGTTTTTCTTTTATTCTGATAGATTATACCTATTATTTCCAGATTTTTGTGTGTGATATTTGTCTATTTGTGTTGTTAGTTTCTCCTTAGTTTGATGGGCATGTGTACTAGCTAGAATGAGGCATCATTGGCTGTGTATAGGATTGGTAAGCCAGGGGAAAACATTGGGGGATTATTGGGTATAAAAGGAAGGAATTTTTGGTCTTATTTTCTACATTCTTTATCATTACAATCAAATTATATAGCCAATAAAATTACAATACATTTCATTTGTACTATTAAAAGTCTTTGAATAGTGTTTTAATTATTATATCCACTTTTCTACCAACTATAAATTGTAAACCATTTATCATTAGCTAGATTAAATTACTGAGATCCTTATATTGAATTATGCTTTACTACTTATTGGATTTGTACTAAATTTATCAGATAGGAACATTAAAATCTTCTACAAATCTGACTAATCAAGATATTCACATCTTTTTAATTGAAATCAGCCTGGTATTTTTCCTGTTTCATCAATCTTCCACTCTTTGCACCCATGATCATGAGCTGAAACTCTCCTATCAATCTACATATGCTCTCATATATAGCTCTGCACCCATGCACTGTGACTCCCCTTATTAAAACAAGCTCCAAAAAATTATACACAGTTTTAGCTCATTTGGATGTTTTAATTTTTTTAATTTTTTTATTTGTTGAATTTAAAAGACATTAATTGGAAATTTAGACTAACCTAGATTTTTTTTATAATTTTATAATTTTTTGATCCATTAATTTTTTTTTAAAAAAATGGTCGTTTTAACTACTTTAGATATTTTTACTGTCACTTTATTTTATAAATGGTACAGAATTTCTAACTTGCTTTTTAAACTTCTCTAATTTCTTTCTTTTTTTTTCTTTACTTTTTTTCTTTATCTTTTTTTTTCTTTTCTTCAATTTTGATCAGTTTTAACAACATAATAAATTGTGAGGTTAAAATTTTTTTAGATTATTTTATTTTCCTTTTTGCCTTTTCTTAATAGTTTTTTTGAAGATAATTGATTTAAAACTCAAGCTATGTTTTATATTTAATTTTTTTTCTGATTAGGTGGATATTGAAAATATGGGAAGAGGGAAAGAATAAAAAGCTGATGTACAAGAATTAAGACAGGAGAAGCAAGAGGAAGGGAAATTAAGAAGAGGGGGAGAGCAGAATATATATATATATATATATATATGTACATATATATGTATATAAGAAACAAAAAAGAAAAAAGATGTAATGAGAGCCAGCACCAGTTCATATGCTGAAAATAGACTGTGTCTTTTCAGAATGTGACCTAGTGCTTTCTCACTTTCACCTTTGTGTGAGATGGATCACAAGTTGTTTCTATTGTGATCTATTTGACTAAAGGCCTGAAAGCCTCACCCTCAACTCAAATGATGAAAAGATGCTGCATCTTTCAGCTCATGAACTGGTGTAGGCTTCCAGACACCCTTCTGTCAGATGGACAACAAGTTGTTTGAATTGTGATCTATTTGATACATTTCTTATCACTCCCACTCTCAAGGCCACATTCTGAAAAGAATAAGCATCTTTTCAGAATGTGGTGTTGGCTCAAATGGATAAAAATTCATAGTAAAATTTGGTTCATTTTACCTAAGGGTGCAGAGGAGGAATCCACTAGGTCACATGCTTAAAAGATATGGTGTCTTTTATGGAAAATTTATGAAACGCAAAAGGGTGCAAGAGGAGGGGATTATGAGAAGTGAAGAACACTGAAAGTGTCCTACAGAACCATGGGGTATTGAGATGGAGTCATGAGATTGAAATAAAGATCAGGAAATATTTGGTAAGGAAAATGGCTGAGTAGATCCCACAAGAAGATATCTGGAGAAATTGGGAACACAAAAGACATACACAAACTTAAATTTAAAGGCCCTTCTGAGTATTCAGGGGGGGCACAAGTGGGGACTCCCTGGGGTTCAAAGAAAGAGCTACAGAGGGTAAACAGAAAGGCTTTTAACAATTTTGAACATATAATTTCTATTTCTAATATTTGAAGGGCTAAATTTAATTATGGAATTATTCAAAATAAATTCAATCCACATATTTTATTTTACTCAATTTTCTTGTACTTTGGTAACATATGTCAGTTTTTAGAATATTTAATATTTAATTATTTAAATCAAATTAATTACAAAAAATACTGCTGTATTTTAACTCTGGATTTTGCATAGTGAGAGAAGTTCTGGGTCCTTCAGAAGGAAGAAAATTCTTATGGAGGACATAGCACTGTGGATTAGAAAGTACTATAGAGGAAAAGATAATTTGCCTATCTGCAGAATTAAACAAGACATTAAAATTACAATATTTCAAGAATTCTTTTAGTAAGATAGATGACAAAAATTTATTGTATAAATTACATCATAAACTTGCGACACAGTTTTCAGACCACTTTATAAATAATCATCACATTATTATTAAATATATGAAGCTTTTTAAATGGAGACAGAACCCAACCAGTCAAAAAGCCCTTGAAAATATGACTGGAAGCCTTTATCAACATTGAAAATTATTCAATAAGTCAACCATGATAATATATAATCAAGTATCTTATTTGAGTGATAGTTATCTTGATATAACTGCACCCAAAATTCCCTCATAATATATGTTTAAAAATTTAATCACTTAATTTATACTTGACTAGAATTAATTCAAATAAAGTATAAAATTATCTCAATGGTTTTATAATAGAGCCAAAAACAAAAGAAACCAAAATAAAGTCCCAATATTTAAAATAATTCATTAATATTAAAGAATAAAAAAATACTGAGAAAAGACCATGGCACAGGTAGATCAAATACCAGCCAACCAAAAGTATTTTTCAATATTAAAAATACTTCTTCAATATTAAAGAATCATATTAAATTATGGGCACCAACTATAATTCTGCACTTCTGATTTCATCTGCCCCAGAATAAATGAAAACAGTATTTTTTTACTGCTTCACCTTATCTTTTATCACCCATATCACTAGTTGAGAGTAAAAATTCATGAAGGTAATTGTACATTTTGGTTTGCCAGTCATATTCATGACCAAATAAGAATTCATATAAAATACATGTAAATTATGCATATTTTGTATGCATATTCTAATAATATTGCATAAAATATTTGTTGCATATTGCATATGCATATTTTTGCACATTGCATATACATATTGAATAAGAATTATGCATCTATATTTAATATGAAATATGAATGATAATAAAATTTGCATTATGCATGCATATTGAATATCAAAGAAAGAATATGTCATATTTCCTAGATTCATGCTTTTCATAGGGGGGCAAAGAAATCTACAATTGTTTCCAAAATACCAGTCTGCCACTTTCCTGCTGCACAGACAGACAGAAGGCATGCACAATGAATGATAGCCATGTTTATACATCTGGACCTGTGGCCCAGATGTATGTCATAATAGTGTTGAATATACCTATGTGTGTATGTTTTAAATGGAACATAATTTGTGGAATTTTTATTTGGAATCATAATTTTAGTGTCATTGTATTGAGAGAGAGATGAGAGGGAAGAGTTTGTGTGATTCTGAACACAAATTTATTTTTCTGATATTCATCAATCAACTTAGCTCATCCAGAGCATAAGTTAGACATTACCATCAAGCAATTCACTATATACAACATTTTTATGGCCTTTCCTTTAGCTTTATCAGCTAACAGTAAATGTACATTTTCACTGTATTTGGACCTGGAAAGACCTACATAGAGTTTGCCATGTCTAAAGCTGGTGATACTGAATTCAGGCCCACAATGTCCAGTGATTATCCCTGTGACTTTTTGATTGCCATACCAAAAGCTAATTTTACAGGTAGCTTGAAACTCCTGAGTTTTAATGGAAGTCCTGTCCTATCTGAGGAGTCCAAACCAATTCTGGGGATGAATTCTTGTTTACCTTCATGTGGTCTAGAAAGTATACACACAACGCAATATGGGGGGCGGACTTGTTAGCAAGTCTGCAACCTTGGACTCAAATTCACCACAGATTGAACACACATTGAGCTATTGACAAAAGAACCATACAATCAGGGATGAACATCACTCGGAAGAACAGTTTTAGGTGGGTGTTCAAGTAGAGTTCAGTTTGAGTTCCATCTGAGTTCTGTCTGATTTCATGTTGGGGACTTGCTAGCAAGTCCACCCCCTATATTGCATAGTGACAGGCTTCAATAAAATTTCTTTCTATCCTTGTAATACCATGTGGGTCCCATCACAAAGGCCTTCTGAAGGATCCAGGTTACAAAGAAGCAAAATAGGGCATCCTTTTTTAGTAGCAGATTGAAAAGTGGGAATAATAAAGGATTGATAGTATTTAGATATTCTGTAAGAAAGAGATTATTGATGGATCCATCATCTGCCACCTCTAGATCTGTACTTTGAAAGGTTGAGGTAGCAGCAGGTATCATATTAAAAAAAAGTGTTTATTTCATCCACATGCACATTTATTGCAGACAGAAAAACCGTATTCTTGAATTACTGAAGTTGTGAGTTGTCATCTGAGTAAATAACAGAAGCAAAACCTGGGTAAACAACTGAAACCAATCTTTTCAAACCTTCTGAACCTGGGGCCACACAGTGTTTGGAGGGGATAATGATAGAGCTTGCAATTGTTGTTTTTCCTTCACCTACTCTAAAAATTCAATTCAAAAATTGAGCTGCATCATCCTGCTGTTCTGGATTCCATCCTGGCTGCTGAAGTTTCATATTAATAGTGAGATGAAGAATTGTTACAATTTTTCAGGAGGAGCTATGAATGAGAGTTGATGTCACTATGTCACCTCTTGAACCCTTTTGAATTACTGGAAGGCATTGTCTAAAGTCACCTAGAGAGAGGCAAATCAATGTGGAGAAGAAAATTAGGAAACCTATAATGATGATATAAAGGACAAGTAACAAATAATCATACCTGATGAAAACATCACAATTACACCAAAAGGAGCCTCTTTCTTTTAGATATCCTTTAAGCTCCTATCCACTGCCTCAGCACAATGATGATCCTGAGAATGAACCTCAACACATATAATAAGTCTTTTCCTTCTTAATAATTCATCCAGGTCACTTTGAGCTTTTACTTGACAATAGGAATTATGTTCAATATCAATTGAAATATTGAGCCTTGAATAAGCAGCTCTTCCTCCCTGAATAAGAATTCAGGCTATTCCAAAAGATGCCACAGAACACTACGCAATATAGGGGGTGGACTTGCTAGCAAGTCATCAACCTGAACTCAGATGGAACTAAGACTGAGCTCATACTGAACTCTACTTGAACACCCACCTATAACTGTTCTGCTGAGTGGTGTTCATCCCTGATTGTATGGTTCCTTTATCAATAGCTCAATGTGTGTTCAATCTGTGGTGAGTTTGGGTCCAAGGTTGCGGACTCGCTAGCAAGTCTGCCCCCCATATTGTGTGGTGGAAAGAGCAACATTACCCTGATTCCAAAACCATTCCAGAAGAATTTTTCCACAAAAAATTTTCCTGTACCACCAGGTCCATCTAAGAAAAATAAACCACCCTCATTTTCTTCATAAGATTCCTTGATGGTACCAAAAGCTTTTTTTGGTCCATGTTTGAGGAATGAGACTGACTTTTCCAAAAATTAGAAAGCTTTTGGTGGTTGTAAGATGTTTAATCCAAGATGAGTTGGCCAGAAGAAGAGAAGAAGTTCTGTAAAGGTTCAGGAAGTCCATATTCTGATAAAGAAGATCCATTTTTATCAAGAAAAAGCTGTATAAGTGTAAAAGAATAATCTTGAGTTTTGTGGGAGGAAGGATTTGGAATAAGAAACTTGGTCTGTAGTAAATTCCTGAACTCATCCACAATTGCCACATGATATGATTCCCAGAGACCCAGTGGATCAGAGGTCTGGCTCCAAATAAGAATTGACACAAAAAGCAGCCTTAATTAATGACTTTTCTCTATTAAATGAGCCTCTTGAAGACATTTATTGAACTCAGAATCATCTTACAGAAGTCCCAGATTCAAGAAAGAAGCTTTGAAATTGGGATGTATAGTCCCATTTACTGTTTTTAAATCATCATAGCTTTTTGGCCCAGGCACATGGTAGAGGATAAGTTTCAAATAAAGTATTTCTTGAGCACTTGGCCCACAAAAGGCAACCCTCTCAATTGAAGTACATTTTTTTCTCAAAGCCCACATTTTCTTATTTCTGTTTCAAAAAAACATTTTCAATTAAAGTTGAAATAATAGTAATAGAAATTCAGACTTTCATATTCCATAAAAATCTTGAAGGAGAATCAGGATACTTAACAACCTTTTCCATCTCAGCAGTGTACTCTTGAGTGAGCAGTAAACCACTCATTATAAATATATTTACTACTACACAACTTTCTTTCAATATTTTCAAGGTCAAACATTACAAGCCGTTGGCCAGGAAGGAGGAGTTGAGGCCTAATAACAGATGGCTTGGGTCCATGCATGGGGAATACAAGAATACACCAAGATTCTCCAGAAGCAGAAATATACCTAACATCCAAATAAGATTTTTATTCATCCAAGTTGTGCCTGTCAGCCTCCAAGACTATTGCTTCCCAATCATGACCTTTATAGAAATATTTATACAAATACTGAGTGCAGAAATTGTTTTTTTTCACTTCAACATTGATATGGCAATTGAAATGGTATGTTGAATAGGGATTATAAGGGACCATATTTTGATTGGTGTAGTTAAAGCTTCCTTCTGACTTGGAATATGCCCTTCCATTGTTTCTCCTTTGATATAAAGGATAACCATCTTCATCCATAGAAGTTGCATCACTATTCTTTTGTGGATATATTTTAAAACATTTTCAATCCTTCATGCAACAATAAAGGGGATTAGTATTTACGCAGGGTCAATAAAGCATTAAATTTTTGATAATTTTGAAAATTAATGGGTCTTCTATATGGTTGGGTAGCTCAGTAGAAACAATTGAATCAAGATCTCCTGCTAAGAGTGGCTTATCAGGATGATCCAAGCAAATGAGTATGTGTGCATGGGGTAATCCCATCTTCTGAAATTAAATGACATACACATATGTCAAAGCAGACCCAAGAACAGAACACCCATGTGCATTTGTCCCCTTCTTAACCAATTCTTTTAATATATGATAAAGTTTCAATTTGAATACCATTTCCACCAAGTCTGGACAATCTTTCACAGTCTGAACATCAAAAATATTATCTCTGATTTCCTTCCAGTTTGGATTGCATTTAACTGTAATAAATAGATCAGATATACCAAATTTTTGAACAATAGCCATAGAATCATAGTAAAGTTGAGTCATATTTTGTGGACCTCTGACAAATCTGGATTGTAATATTATTCAATTTCTAATCTGTTACAAACTAAGCCTAAAAATCATTGCATCAGCAACACCACCATAAAGATCATCACACAGTTCAGCTTGATGTTCTTTGATCCCGGATTGTCAGCCTAGGTATCTCCAAGACTGAGTAATTCTTATGTTTAAAATAAGATAAACTTAATTAAATTAAGCTTATTACTTAAAAATAAGGTTAAAATACTTATATATATGGTTATAATACATATATATAATTATTACACTATTATATGACTTATAGTAGTTTAAATAGCTTATCCATAGCCTAATAATACTTATTAAGGTGTTAATAGAGTCATAATATACTTATCTTAAGCTATATTAAGTAATTATAGACATACATAAGCTTATATGTATACATAAACCTCATATTCAGGGAAATATGCAGTTATATTATATATATTTAGGTCTATAAGTGGGTTTTAACCTCTTTAAGGCCTATAACCTTTATTTTTCTGCTTATTATAGGCCATATGGACGTATCCAGTGGACTCACAATGCCTACACAAGCATATACACATATTTCAGGCACATATATCCAGTTTGGACAACTTAATCTGCTTCCTTGGATGGATTTTCACGGATTTATGGGTTGGGATGTGATTACTGGGTTAATATGGATGCTTGGACAGTTAATTTGGTTCTTTTATAT
This sequence comes from Hemileia vastatrix, assembly GCA_030280995.1. NCBI lineage: Eukaryota > Fungi > Basidiomycota > Pucciniomycetes > Pucciniales > Zaghouaniaceae > Hemileia > Hemileia vastatrix. The sequence goes on along the minus strand of JASXTE010000001.1, from coordinate 21,032,409 downwards.
GCTTTGGGTCTCATTTTATACTCTTTGGATGAGTTAATTTACCTGTTTCTTTATGGTATCCGCTTTTATCTGTTTATTCTATTTATGGTATGGGTCTGTGGTATCATTAATTGTGATGGAGGGTCCTTACTGGAGGTCTGGTTATTGAAAATGCTTGAAGTGGACCCCATGGGGAGGTGATGGGCCCTCAAAGTGCTGTAATTTCCGGGGATAGAAGTGACATCATCTGGATTGAAGGTCTGTGCACTCCAGTGGATTTTGGTATAAGTAAGGGAGGATTTGACAGATTATTAGACATCACTTACTTACTACACTTCAAATAAACACTAAAACACAACTACTATCATATATAAATATATTATAAAGCATTTATAAATTGATATTATCTTTAAATAAGCTATAACTATATTTTATTTATCTATTTTCCACCACTAGCATACATAAAAATCCAAGTATTGTGAGTTTATATTGAGAATAACTATTTTATTGTTCTTCCCCTGAGGTTTAATCACTAAATAATTTAACAATAAGTAGTAGTACCATTAATATTTACTATTAAATCATACTTACATACTAGCACACACTGACAATTGGGGGTCTTTCCTTAATTATTACTTATTATTTAGTATAAGCCTTAGGACGTGATTTTTACTCTAGTATATCTCAAAAAAACCAAATATTTGGGTCTGTAGCACATTATTGGGTCAACATAGCTCAGTGATTGTGGAAAAAAACCCTTATAATAATTTTACTAATTTTTTATAATAAAAATTAGGTATTTACATTAGTAACTGTACCCAATATAAACCCAATTTCACTTGGTATTTAGTCACCAATATAACACCCAATTAAATTGGTATTTGGTTAAAGCTTGTTAAGCTAATTATTCATCCTTATAAAGGTCTTGTTAAACTTATTATATTATTTATAACAGATTTTTTTGAATTTTTCTTATATTTTATTTAAATAAATAAAGATATAAATTTAGGGTAAGCTCCAGTGCTTTTATTAGTAATTGTATTGTTAATATTTTTTGTCTACTAATTACCATATAGTTTTTCCCTTTTGTAGACATGAAGAATTTTTATGTAGGACACAATGATTTCTCCACAGGAGAATGTAAGTGAAAAACCTGCTTATAACACCAGGTCTAAAGCTAAAAACATTGCTCCAGGAGATCACCATGGAGGGTCAATCCTACCCAAAACAAGAGTCTATGAGTGTAGAGGAAAAGGACACCCTTCTAAAAAAAGATAAAAATCAAATAGACTTCACCTCCTCTGCAGGATCAACTGTCCCATCCGGCCAGGCAGGTTCTAAAACTAGAGGAATCAAAGTCTACCATGCTAAAGGAAGTAGAGCAGTTGCAAAACAACTGCAAGGTGGGGTTCCAACAAATGAATCAAACCTTGGAAGAGTTAAAGGTAGGGAATCCAAGCCAACAACCCCCTACCCAAGGAGGGTCACATCATTCCCAAGAAAAAATCTTGCTTGAGAAATGGAAGTGGGATTGGTTCCATCAGCAGTGGTCAAGCCACAATTGCAACAGGGATCCACCCCCTCATCAGACTGCCTCAGCTCACCCTAACAAAGGGAAAAAAAAGCTCCAAAAGTCAGGGCTTGCTCCTATCCCGTGGTAAGTAGATTACCCTCTCAGATTGAACACAATACTGATGATTACAATATAGGTAATGTTATTGATGTAAAATCTGCACAGAAAATTGAGGAGGACTTAAGACAATTAGGTTTTGATGTAGATACACCTGATTTTTTTTGTTAATATCAGAAGTACTATTTATAATGATAATACAGTTAACCCTCAGTTTCCACCACTTATTAGTGAGATGAGAAGTTAACAAAGCAGTGAAAAAATTGAGAAGGAAGACATGGATTATTTTAATAATTACCCAACTGTCCATAGAATTGTTTCAGCATTATGGGATAGAATGACTGAGTGTGAGGAACAGACAATTAAGCTCACAAGTGATAAAATTTTGTCCCTGACATTGAAAATTTCTCAACTGGAAAAAAGAAATAAAAAATTAGAGAATGAACACTTGGCTCTAACTCTTAAATATGATTCTTTAAGTAATAAATATAGTTAACTTTGAAACAAATTCTGTGAGTTAGAAAAATTGTATAAAGCAAATTTATTGAAATCTTAATCAAGTACTAAGTTATCTTTTGCAAAAACAAATCAGAGTGTCTCTGATCTGTTACAAAGATTAACTAAAGTTGAGATTGAAACTGCTAATCTACTAATGAATCAGGATAATCATAAGTATACACAGTATAATAATAATCCTTTCATTGGCAAAAATGAATCTCAATTATTTCCCATACCACCACAAGTAAAACAATCTGGTGGTAGAGTCAAGTCTGAAAAGACAAATGTAAGTCACAAATCCGTGCAAGAGGAGATAAAAGACCTTTTAGCCAGAGTAAATGAGTTATTGAATTTACCTAAGATTAGTGAAACAAAATTCAATCAGAAGAACTGGCCAAAGATTGATCAGTACCCAACTTATGGTGGGGAAGCCAGATCTGATTGGAAACATTTTATTCAGAGAATTGACAACTTGAGATTCTCATATAAGTTACCAGATGAAGAAATAACATCAAAATTGATCTCTTTATTTAAGGATGTTGCTTTATTATGGTTTGAAGCTGTTTTGAATGAGGGTAAATATTACTCTTGGGCTGAATGGAAACAACTAATTGAAAAAAAATTTGGAGGTTCTAAATTCAGGCTCACTCAGCAGAGATTATATGAGAAAACTAGGTATAATCCATTGAATGGTGACAAAACTATGGTATTTTTAATGAATTTAAAAAAAAATTAAAAGCCATTGAGCCAAACATGGATTTTAACTTATGGAAAAATAAGATAATATATAAATTACCTATATCTGTTAGAGACATTGTTGTAGCTAGGACAATAATGGTTAATGAATTTTCTGAATTTATTAATATTTGTAATGAAATATTATTAAACCATAAGTATAAAGCAAGGTACACCACTTATAAACAAAATAATGAACAAGTGAAAAATTAGAATTCAAAAACACTTCAGGAGAAGCAGAAAAAACTTACTGCACCTGCAGTACCTAAAAAGTATGAAACTAATACCTGATATAAGTGTAATAAGCCTTGGGTTAAAGGTCACAAATGTGAGAAAAACATAAATATTGTTGAAAATCAACATGAATCTGAAAATTACACAGAAAAAAGTAAATATTCAAGTGATTATGACAGTAATATCTCATATAGTGAATAAAATGAAGTCTGTATGTTGGAAGATGATTTTTCCATCTTTGAAAAACCAATATTAAGTATGGACCCAAATGAATCCTTAATGAATTTTGAGGATGTCAAAATCATTAAGGATATATAAGAAGATATTGTGCTTTTGGTCTTGACTTTAAAGACAATGAAAAATTCACGCATGATTGGGTAACCCTTATCCCAGGTTTAAAATTTGCATACAATAGTACAGTACATTCTGTCACTGGCAAAAAGCCATTTGAGTTATGGTTGGGTTATGTACCTAATACCCCTGCTAAAACTCTTAATAAATTACCTATATTGGATATCCAACCAGGTACAAAATCTTTCCTTCAGATGCAAGAATTATGCAGAAAGCATGCTCAAGAATGTATAAATAAGGCATTTGAGTATGAGAAGAAAAGATGGGATAAAGCCCATAAAGAACAAATGTTCAAAGAGGGTGATGAAGTCCTTATTTCTACACTCCATTTCAATTTGAATGGTAATGTTAAAATTAAGGATCCATTAATTGGACCATTTTGTAGTAAAAAAGATGGTTGGTAACAATGCTGTTGAAGTTATTTTATATGCACCATATGATAGAAAACATCCAGTATTTCACATTTCTCTTATAAAAACATACTATTCTAATGATACTGCTCTATTTCCAAGAAGATCAGGAAGGCATAAACAGCAACCTGAAGAAATAGTTGAAAAGGCAGAAATTGAAAAGATACTTAAAGAGAGACACCTTACTAAAGAAAAGGGAGTTGAGTATTTATTAAGATTTAAAAATAAATCAAGTGAATATGACCAGTGGATTCGAGAAAATGAAATCTCTTATCTTAAAAATCCCTTGAAAAAATATAAATCCAAATAATACTGTTTAATTCATTATATGTATCATATAAATTTTAAAATCATTTTTCTATTCACACCTTACTTATTAATTAAATTGTCTTAAAATTATTTTATTTTATTTTTTGGGTGAGGGAGTGTCAGCCTAGGTATCTCCAGGACTGAGTAAATCTTATGTTTAAGATAAGATAAACTTAATATCATTAAGCTTATTACTTAAAAATAAGGTTAAAATACTTATATATATGGTTATAATACATATATATAATTATTACACTATTATATGACTTATAGTAGTTTAAATAGCTTATCCATAGCCTAATAGTACTTATTAAGGTGTTAATGGAGTCATAATATACTTATCTTAAGTGATATTAAGTAACTATAGACATACATAGGCTTATATGTATACATAAACCTCATATTCAGGGAAATATGCAGTTATATTATATATATTTAGGTCTATAAGTGGGTTTTAACCTCTTAATAGCATATAACCTTTATTTTTCTGCTTATTATAGGCCATATGGACGTATCCAGTGGACTCAAAATACCTACACAAGCATATACACATATTTCAGGCACATATATCCAGTTTGGACAACTTAATCTGCTTCCTTGGATGGATTTGACAGATTTATGGGTTGGGATGTGATTACTGGGTTAATATGGATTCTTGGGGATGTTATTGGGGGTCTTGGAAAATTAATTTAGTTCCTTTATATGCTTTGTGTTTTATTATGTACTCTTTGGATGAGTTATTTTACCTGTTTCTTTATGGTATCCACTTTTATCTGTTTATTCTATTTATGGTATGGGTCTGTGGTATCATTAATTGTGATGGAGGGTCCTTACTGGAGGTCTGGGTGTTGAAAAAACTTGAAGTGGACCCCATGGGGAGGTGATGGGCCCTCACAGTGCTGTAATTTCCAGGGATAGAAGTGACATCATCTGGATTGAAGGTCTGTGCACTCCAGTGGATTTTGGTATAAGTAAGGGAGGGTTTGATGGATTATTAGACATCACTTACTTACTACACTTCAAATAAAAACTAAAACAAAATTATTATCATATATAAATATATTATAAAGCATTTATAAATTGATATTTTCTTTATATATGCTATAACTATATTTTATTCATCTATTTTCCACCACTAGCACACATAAAAATCCAAGTATTGTGAGTTTATATTGAGAATAACTATTTTATTAGTCTTCCCCTGAGGTTTAATCACTAAATCATTAAACAATAAGTAGTAGGACCATTAATATTTACTATTAAATCATACTTATATACTAGCACACACTGACAAGGATAGACAGCTTTTTTCAACCTGCTCAAAACAGTCAACTAAATACTCTTGAAATAAGGATCCAGAGGAGTGAAGTAATGGAAAGCCTTGATGACAGAAGTGAAATTGATAAGCATAGTATTGCCTCAGTGGCACCATAGTTGAGCCTCCTTTACCCCATACATCTATGAAAATGATTATCAACAAAATGAACTAAAGATTTAAAAAGGGAATGACAGTTTGATATAAGACACACCATCTTCTTGACCATTATCTCTTTCAAAATCCATGTTTTTATCATCATCATTAAAGTCACCTTCATTATTTTCTGCATAATTTATTCAATTCAGAGGGATTCCCGATTGCCATCCAATCTCTCCAAAAGTAAATAATAGGGGAAAGTGCAAGGGGGAATAGCTGGGATGTAAGTCATTTATTTGTTGAAGAGGTCCATCCCATTTTTCGAAAATGATATCACTTTAGCCCTGTAACTATTCACCACTTCCCTGCATAATAACCCCATTTTCAGAAGCTTCAGGGAGGCTATACCATCAAATATCTACATATCTGAGTACCATTCTGTTGAGTTGAAGTCTGATTAGGTCACCAACCTGTGCTATTCTCTCTTGAGCTTTATTTAACAGGATCACATAAAGATTTCATCTCTCCAAAATCTCTTGCAAGAATAGAATAACAGAAAGTAATATTTGTCCATGGGCATGATTCTGATTCTGTTGATCCTGTAAGAGAGGGTCACTTTCAGTTACATAAATTTGAGAGAATTTCAAAATCCTATCCAGAGGTGGAAGAAGTGAACCAATTAGGTGCAATAGTTCTGCTGAAATCGAAAAGGTGAGGATACCCTTTGGTCCCCAAGTTGAAAAGTTCATACTTGCACCAAGTGAAGTCATTTCTTAAGAGTTTGTGTAGGAGAATATTTTTTTTGAAGTGATCAGCATTTAAACATAAAAATTTAAACATTTCAGAGGAGAAAAACTTATTTAAGATACAATGTGAGTAGTAACAGTTACCTGAATTCAAGTTCTTTAGAAGGTGTGTTACTTCTTCTGGGGGATACTGAAGTTCAGGGATTCGGACCATACCCTCACTGAAAAAGGGGGAAAATCTTGATTGTGATATGCTTGATTTTAAAGATTTCTCTTTTATCCAATGAGCTGCAGCACAGTATAAAAAAATTCAGTAACATTTCTTTGGAGAGTGAGTTTTGGGAAAAAAGATAGTCAAAGGCCTTATTTCTATTGGTAGCTGAACTGTATTTTTAGCAGAAATCTCATGTGCTGGTAAGATAGCTCATGTGAATGGAGGGTAAGTAGGTTTTTCAAAGAAGCTGTCCCCTTGGTATAACATTTTTAAGATAATTTTTCCCAAGTGCTGGTCAACCTCTTTGTTCCCTGTGATGTACTGTGTTTTGTCTTTTCAAAATTTGGCCATTGAAGTTGAAAGTTTCATTTCAGAGTTACTATTTCAACTGAAATGATTATGAATACATATACCAACATGTTAGTTAAAGCTATGATATCAAAATGAGTACGCATTTAAAAATATAAAAAGAGGAACTTATATAAATTGTTTCAGGAAAGCAGGTGAAGATTAGTAATTCCAAACAAGATTTTAATATTGAAAAACAACAACAATATAAACAGGAGTTTATTGATAATTCATACTTTTAATCCAAATCAACCGCTAAATTTTATTTTATTACATGACCAAATATAAAATGTAAAAATGAAGATGAAGATGAAGATGAAAAAAATATTGAAGTTGATGATTATGATGACTTGTTACTCATCATTTAAAGGTGAATTAAGATAGTGGATGATACATTTAAAAAATGATGATCATTGAGGAAGATAAAATCACTTATGAAAGAAAACTTTAATTATTAGAAAAAAATGGCTTTATACTTCTTTTAAATAAGATTTAAAGCTGAAAATAATAATAATAATTTTTTATGTCATTTTTTATTGGTGTGCAGGTTGATGATTTTTTATATTTGAAAGGAAGGCTTTATTTTGTATTATAAATGAGATTTAAAGCTGAAAACAATAATAATACTTTATAATTTATTATGTTTTTATTGGTGTGCATCTTATTGATTTTATATATATGATAAGAGCACTTTAAGCCTTTATTTTACTTTTAAATGAAATTTGAAGTTGAAGACAATAATAATAATTTTTTTATCTCATTTTTATTGGTGTGCATGTTATTGATTTTTATATATGAAAAGAAAGGCTTTATTTGTATTGTTAATGAGATTTAAAGGTGAAAAAAATAATAAAAATTTATAATTTATTATGTTTCTGTTATTGATGTGCAGGTTATTGATTTTATATATATGATAAGAGCACTTTAAGTCTTAATTTTACTTTTAAATGAGAATGGAAGTCAAATACGATAGTAATTTATTATTTCATTTGTTATTGGTTTCCAGGTTGGGGTATAAAAACAAAAAAAATTTAAAAAAAAGAAATTTTAAAGCAAAGTAAAATAGTGAATGTACCAATTATATTGAGTGTTTATGTGGTAGTCAAGTAAATATGGGGTGGTTTGGTGGATAATGTCATGTTTGCATGGGGCAGAAAAAAACATACAATGTATTTTTGGGTGATAATTTTATGGTTTGTGTTGGTGGTGGTCAGGAGGGAAAGAAAAAAATTTGAAAAAAATGAACATAAAAAATTGAAAGTAAAACAATTGATTGAGTTGAGGTGGGTGAGGTGGTGGGTGAGATTGTTGATAAGTTGGGCAAAGTGTTGGGTCAAAGAGGAAAAAAACATAAAAAATAAAAAATTTAACTTATGATTTGTAATTGAGATGAATGAATGGGTGGGAAAGGTGGTGGGTTGAAATTAAAAAAAGAAAAAAAAGAATGTAAAATTTGAATGGGTGAGTCAATCAAAATGGTGGGAGAGGTGGTGGGTTGAAATTAAATGAAGAAAAAAAATACAATTTGGATGAGTAGGTGATCAAAAGGGTGAGAAAGGTGGTAGGTGAGGTGGGCCACTTTGGAAAGGGAAATAATAATTAAAAAAAGTAAAATATTTTAAAAAGGGAGAAAGAGAAAAGAAAAAAATAGACATACCAAAGATGAGCCAAAAGAAAGGGAATGAGGGTGAGGGTTGGGTGAGGTGGGGTACGTGGTTGTGTGTTGTCTGTATAAAATAAACAAAAAGAAAAATATAAAAATCAAGAAAGAGAAAAAGGAATAGGAAAAGGAGAAAATAAATTTAACAAATGTGATATGTGAGATGTGAGATAAAAGGGAGGGAAAGGGGAAAGTTTGTGTTTATGGGACAGGGTGAACATGTTCAGTTAGGGAAGGGGTGCAAATTCCAGAAAATAGATGAGCTAGGTTATCATTATTTATTCATTATATAGATTTTTACTCAACAGATTTCTACTCATTTACCCCTCAAAAATGTTCCTTGAAGATCACTTCATGGGTTACTCTAAGATTGCTAAAAAACAACTTGCCTAAAAGTCATCTTTTTTTCACCCTGTGATATAATATACTGGTTCTGGAGGAATTTTTTTTTCTTCAAAATTATTAGCTACCATTGATAAAGACTACAAGAATAAAATTCCTCCCATGGAAATTAAATATTGGAAAAAAATGGTTAAGCATTAATCCCTATGAGGAGATAAAAAACCACAGTCTTTTTTAAATATAGCCATAGTTTTTTAAGAGATGTGTGTGAATTCTTTTTCATGAATAATAATAAATTGAGTTGTTGTTTTATTGGGGGAAATAATCTTATAACTAAGTCTGCTATAAGATTGGGTCCTGCTAATAAATTCTTCACAATGGGGTTAAATGGAAAAAAGAAGTTTAAAATTAATTCTTCCAAAAAGCCTACAGTCCAAATCATGAAATCATGTTTTACAATTAATGAGTTAAAAGGGAGACCAACTAATGAAGAAAATGAAATGAATAAAGAAATTCAGAATGCATAATTTGGAGAAAAATTGGAAGATACTCAGAAGGACTCAATAGTGAAATTAATTCTATCATTCCTAATTACCTCTACAGATGAAAAATATGAATTGGTTTTGGTTGAGGGTAATTAAATTAAAATTTCTTTACCACATAATTTAGATGAGATTCCATCCAACCTAAAAAAGAAACCTTATCCTGCATCTCCTTTAAAGTGAAAGGATATTGAGGATAATATCTCAACTTTTTTAAAAATGAATATTATTCAAAAAGCTGATGTAACACCCAAATATTGTGCTATATCACCTTTTATGATATCTTATAAAAATATAAAGCAAGATTATGTGGGGATTATAGAGCCCATAATACTCATAAAGTTGATGATATTTATCATTTACCTAGAATTAACTCAATACATGCTAAACTACATGGAGCTAAGTATACAAGTTGTTTGGATGGGAATAAAGGATTTCACCAAATACCTTTAGAAAGAAATTCTATGAATTTTTGTATAATTTATACACATATGGGTGTTTATAAAATTATTAGGATGACTTTCAGCCCTAAAAATGTAGCATCTGTATTTCAAAAATTAATGGATAATACATTTCATCAAGAAATAATGGAAAGATGGATGATGGTGTATCTTGATGACATCATTATTTTCTCAAAAACCTTTAAATATCATTTGTATCACTTGAGTAAAGTATTCCAGAAAATAGATAAAATAAATATGACTCTTTCTTTGAAAAAAATTAAATTTGTTTTTCATTCTTTTAAGGTATTAGACTATTTTGTCTCAGGTCTACAAATATGTGTAGACCAGAACATAGTAGCTTCTATTCAGAAAGTATGTCAGCCAGGCTGCTAGACTTACCCAGGAAAATAATTAATTATTTACTAGATGAAGCCAGGCCTTATTATTTTAATTATTTAATTATAAATTTGTTACATTAAAATTAACTATAATAAATTAACTAATTACAGAATGGTAAAATTAATGAATAATTAAAATTAAATATAAAAATGTCCCTTATATTCTTATTCTCTAACACCGTGCTCATTGACAGGTTGAAAGAAATAAAAATTTATATTAAAAAATAGATTTTAAATTAAAATAAAATTTTAATATTCAAATAAAAATAAATATATACAAAAAATTCAAATTTCTTATTTATAATTGACCTTTACAGTAAATATTAAATAAATTAATGTATTCCTGACATACTCTGTAAATACATCTTTTTGATGCCTTCTTTTTAGAACAACTTTATTATTTGAAAATATTCCTTCTGGAATATTCTTCTTTTCCCTCTCTCATACTACTGTTTTTAGAATTTTACTGTCATGCTTTGTCCCTCCTTTTCCTATATAAGGCCTCTCTCTTGGTTGTTTTTCATCATTCCATTACTTACCTATTTATTATAACTATTTAAAAACACATTTATTACTATCTATTATTGCTTTAGTATTTACATCCATGTAATTATAATACATTAATTATAATAATAATTTAACTTCTTACCTCTTTATATTGAGTAAATATTCGTTAAGATAAGGAAATATTTACCCCACGTTTGAAATCCAAAAATTCTGTTGTTCCTGCCATTGGACCGCCATGAAATCCTTCTATACTTGAAAGACCCCTTGAAAACTGGGGTTCTTTCCAAATAGTTGATGGCGTATTGATATCTTGAAGCTGTAGACCAAGTGACCATCGACAACAAGGTGCCCATAGGAAAAGTATATGACAAAGACAACAAATGTCATCAGCCACATGACTTGCTTTTTTCCATGACCAGGAATCAAACCGCGCTCCAAAACTTAAGTTTATATATTGACTATAGTCACATATATTTGTGGTAATTATATTGATTACTATTTGTGGGTCACTTTGCACTCTTCATACTCTACGTATTTTCCTTTTACTCAGCACTCTGGAAGTGGCATTAATTTGCTCATTTTACAGGGGGAGGTGTCTGGTAATTTGGAATTTTTTTTCCCTAGTTGACAAAGATAGAGCTATAGTGTTCTTAGTCCTAGACGTAATATAAAATATTTTATTATTATTACACTATATTATTTTTTTCTTCAGTTGACTTTGTCCTGATAAATTAAAATAATAATGTTGTTCCAGTTGACCAATTGTCCTGGAAATAAAATATTAAAATTAATAAAAATAAATTATATTGAAATTTATTTCAGTTGACATCAAGTCTTGGTAATTAATTATCCTTCAATTGATTTTAATCCTGATAATTATCAAAATTTAATATATTTATTAAAAAATTAATTTTGTTTCTTCAGTTGATTTCCTTTAATCCTGGTTATAAAATTATTTTGTATTAATAAAAATTGTGATTATTATTTCAGTTGATTTTTTTCCTGAAGTTTTTAATTTTTTATTATTATTTATTTTTCTTTTAAAAGCAAAAATAAAACTAATACATCTTAATATTTCCTTCCCTCAGTTCAAGTTAAATTTAACAAATGACTGATCATGTTTCTGCTATCCATGAAGAGGAATTGGATCTAATTGATTATGATGAAGCTACTTCTGTAAGTTCTCCCTTGACTACAAAATTGGCTCAAATTAATCAATTATTGGACCAATCAGGATGTGGAAATGGAGGAAGTAGAAATACTAGTGGAACCAAATGCTCAGGAACAAAAGCCTTCCATCAACCCCCTAGAAGGACTTCCCAAAGGCTTCAAAATAAAATAAATTCCTTTACCTCAGAAAGTAGAGAATCTCTCCACCCACATAAAGGAACTGAGGACAGAGAACTCAAGACTGAGAGAAAGAACAGACTCACTAGAAGAAAAGGTAAGAAAAATAGATGCCTTTCTTCAAGAGAAGAGGAAACCTCCTCCCCGCAGGGATCTTCCACAATTAGCTCCCCAGAAACCAGAAAATGTGGAAGTGTAAAAGTGGCAGTGGGATTGGTTAAACACCCAGTGGGATTATCTGTCTCAACAGCAGCAGCCTCAAATGCCTCAGGCAGGTCTTTCAAGAGCCAGTCAATTAAACCCCACACATCCTCACCCTTATCAAGGAGGCAGAAAAAGAAAAAACAATATTCAGATCTTGCCCAAGCCTTGGTAAGTCCCTCTATTGAATCTCAAGTACAATTTCTTGTTACTGATCCAGTTCCTTCAGGTAATTCTGGCAGAGGAGATGAAACTATGAGACCAGTAGAGGCTGATAAGAGTAGAAAAATCACTCAATACTCTAATGTATCTAATCCTTTAGTTTTAATTTCTACTTCAATGATAAATCCTGATATGGCTATTATTGATGAAACACTTGAGCCTGAGTTTTATGAGAGTCTGGAAAGTTACTCTGTTTCTTTATTAAGAAACACTCCAGATGTAGCAAAAATTAATGATGAATATTTGAGAGATATTATTGCTAAAAAAATCATATCATGAACAACATTCAATTAACTCAGAAATATAATAGTTTGTTAACTGAACAGGGTTATCAAGCATTGAGGAGTGAATTACAGAGAGTTTCTCATGATTTGTTTCATTACAAAGCAACTCATGAAAAGAAAGTTGCTTTATGGAAAAATATCAAAAATGATTTGTCTAAACTACAAGATACTGTGTCTGGCTGTTGCCAGGAGCTAGAGGTAGATAAGATGAACGTGAAAAGATTGAGTGATAATTATTCATCTTTTCAAAATAAAACCCAATTATCTTTTGCAACAATCAATGAGAGTTTATCTAGTCTTCCATGGGTGAAAACCAGACTAACTGTCATTGAAGAGAAATTTAATTCATTGTTTAATGATAAAAAATATTCTGAAATTTCTGTGAAGGAACATATGGTACAGGATGCTCCAAGTTTACCTGTTGCTAGTTCATCTAAAGTAAAATTAGATTCAGAAATGACTGTTTATACCACTGAGCTTCCATCAAAAATTGATGATGCACCAGGATCTTCAACAGAAGGATTAAAAAATGAGATTACTGCACAATTGGAGAAGTTACAGATGGTTCTTACTCAGAAACAAGCTAATACTAAGGAGACACCTTCAAATCAATATAGTTGGCCAAAACTTGACCAGTATCCAACATTTGATGGTGATTCTTCTTCTGATTGGCAGCAATTCATTTGCAGAATTGATAACTTAAAAAATTCTTACAAAATCCCAGATGAGGAAATTGTGTCTAAGTTAAATTCTTTATTTACCAATGTAGCCCTAATGTGGTATGAATCTGTTCTCTTGGATAAGAATGACTACTCATGGGAAGATTGGAAGAAATTGATTAAAGCACAATTTGGTGGCTCCAAGTTTAGGATGGCTCAACAAAGGCAGTATGAGAAAACTAGATATAACTCTTCTACTGATAAAACTATTGAGTTCTTAATGAAACTTGTATAAATCTTGAGGGCAATGGACCCAAATATGGAGTTTAAGCTATGGAAGGACAGGATCCTTTATAAATTACAAATGTCTTTGAGAGACTTGATAGTGGCTAGAACTGAGTTCTCCAGAGAACACTCTTCTTTAATTAACACTTGTAATGAGATCCTTCTAAACAACAAGTATGATTCCAGAAGATTCATTCCTAGAACCCCTTTGGAGAAACCCTCCACTTACTATCAGAAACCTCTGGAAAAGGTTGGTAAACCTTCTGCACCTGTTGCACCTAAAAAGTATGCAACAAACACTTGCTTCAAGTGCAACAAGCCTTGGAAGAAAGGCCATGTTTGTGACAAGAAGATAAATATTGTTGAAAAAACTGAGGAGCATGCTGATGACACAATAGCACTGGATGATACTTCAAGTGATTGTGCCAGAAATATTTCATATGAATCTCAACAAGAAATCTTGATTCTGGAAGAATATATTCATTATTTAAATACTATTGATATTGATAATAATGATTTATCTACAGTTGAGGATGCTGAGATCATAAGGAACATTGAGAATAGCTCAATTGTTATTGCCCCTCTCAAAGCACCAGTCTTGAATAATGGAACCAGCATTGAATTTCTTCTGGATTCTGGAGCTGGAGGAAGAGTAGTATCTGAAAAAGCACTTGCTTCAGTTGATCAAGACTATAAATCAAAACTTATGTCTATAATTTCTAAAAATTGGAGAGGTTATGGCTCTGTTTTGTCCCCCATTTGTAAATACAAAGCCACAGTGTTTTTTAAATATAACCATGGTTTTTTAAAAGCTATTTGTGATTTTTTTTTCATGAAAAATGATAACTTAAACAGTTGGTTTATTATAGGAAATGACATTTTAACCAAATATGGCATAAAAGGAGATCCTTCAAACCAATGCTTCACAATGGGGATGAATGGGAAGAGAAAATTTAAGATTTCCTCCCCCAAAAAATTTTTAAAACCAGAATTGAACACATGTAATTCTGTGGTTCAATATAAAGGAAGATCTACAAAGGAAATTAATGCCTTTATCTCTGAAATTGACTATGCTTCTTTTGGAGAACAACTTTCTGTTGAGGATAAAAATTCCATCATTAAATTGATAAAATCTTTTCCTATGGCCTTTGCTCATGGGTCACATGAACTAGGATTAGTTAAAGAAGAAATGAGACCTTCATTATCTTGTCCATTAACTGAAATACCACCTAGTTTGAGGAAGAAGCCTTATCCTGCTTCTCCCACAAAGAGAAAAGATATTGAGGATAATATCTCTACCCTTTTTAAAATGAATATTATTGAAAAGGTAGTTGAGACACCTAAATATTGTGTTATCTCACCTGTCCTAATTTCTTATGAGAAAGATAAAGCCAGGTTATGTGGTGATTATAGAGCATTGAATACTTATACTGTTGATGATATCTATCTTTTACCTAGAATTAGCTCTATACATGCTACCTTACAAGGTGCTAAATATATAAGCTGTTTGGATGGTAACAAGGGATATCACCAGGTACTTGTTGTGAAGAATTCCCAGAATTTTCTGATGATTGCTACTCATATGGATATTTATAAGTATGTTAGGATGCCATTTGGCTCTAAAAATGCCCCTTCAGTTTTTCAAAAAGCTATGGATAACACATTCCATCAGGAGATAATTGAAGGATGGCTGATGGTTTATATTGATGATATCATTATATTCTCAAAAACATTTGAGGACCATCTTAACCACTTGTGTAAAGTGTTCCACAAAATGGATGAAATAAATATGACACTTGCTTTGAAGAAATGTAAATTTGGGTTTCATTATTTAAAAGTACTTGGTCATGTTGTTTCAGGGTTACAGATATGTGTTGACCAAAACAAAGTGGCAGCCATACATCAAGTGAAGGCTCCTACCACAGTTAGAGAGCTCCAGAGTTTTTTGGGAATGTGTGGATACTATAGACAGTATATTAGAAATTACAAAGTCATAGCTTTACCCCTTACCCAATTAACTAGAAAGGATGTTGCTTTTGTCTGGAATAGTGAAAGACAGAGGTCTTTTGACACTATGAAACACTGTTTGATGTCAGCACCAATTCTTGCTTTACCTGACTTTAATCAACCATTTGTTTTGTATACTGATGCCAGTTTTATTGGTCTTGGTGCTGCCCTCAATAAAAAACAAGTGATGAATGATAAAGTATCAGAAGTAGTAATTTGTTATATTTCAAGGACCTTGAGAAATAGTGAATTAAAATATGGTGCCACACAACTTGAATGTTTAGCCGTAGTGTGGGCTCTAAAAAAGCTACATTATTACCTAGATGACCAGAAATTTGAACTTGTCACTGACTGCAGTGCAGTCAAATCCCTTTTAAACTTGAAAACACCTAACAGACATATGTTTAGATGGCAGTTAGCTGTTCAGGAATACAGAGGGAGAATGACAATTATTCATAGGGCTGGCATTGCTCACTCAAATGTGGATATGTTATCAAGGTTACCTTTACCAAATGATGACTCTAATCCTGCTTATGATCCTGAGGATGAAATTATTCATATTCATGGGATATATGTGGTTGATATGAAGGAAGAGCTATTACAGCTATTCTGGATTCATATGATAAGAAAACTGACTAAAAAAGTTATGCACCATATTAAATGATGCAAAGAATGCTTTAATACAAGCATTAAAAGAAACCCTTCCATCAAAGTACCATAAGGCTTTGTAAAAAGGTAACTTTTCAATTGATAAAGGATATCTATATTATAGAAGAAAGTTGAGTAATGTCATTGTTATTCCTCCTTCTATGAAAGAAATTGTCTTGAAAATTTGTCATGATGACATATTAGCTGGACATTTTGATCTTGAAAAAACAATTATCAGAATCAAAAACACTGCTTGGTGGGTTAATATGTCTGAAGACACCAAATTATATGTTGAATCTTGTGATTCTTGCCAAAAATCAAAAAGATTGACTGGTAAGAGAGCTGGATTAATGCAAAATATTGAACCTCCTGATGCACCATGGAAGATAATAAACATGGATTTGGTAACAGGTTTACCCATTGCTGGAAAAGAAAGTTATAACTCTTGTTGGGTTATTTTGGACAGATTCACAAAAATGTGTAAATTTATCCCTACTCTCAAGGATTTTTCCATTAAAGAATTAGCTTTCTTATGGTGGTCTCATATGTTTAATACTTCTGGTTTTCTTAAAGCCATAATCTCTGGCAGAGACCCTAAATTTACTTCTGAATTTTGGATGTCTCTAATGGATGTTTGTGGCTTCAATTTGAAACTTTCTACTCCCCATAACCCTCAGACTGATGGATTAGCTGAAAGAATGATTCAGACTTTATAGGACATGATAAGAAGGTATTGTGCCTTTGGCCTTGAGTAAAAAAATAATTACAGATTCACTCATGATTGGGTTACCTTACTGTCTGGGTTGTAATTTGCTTATAATAGCACTGTTCATTCTGTTACTCAAAGAAAGCCTTTTGAGCTCTGGCTTGGATATGTTCCAAATACTCCTGCCCAAATTCTCAATAATAAAATACCTAAATTGGATTTACATCCTGTTGTAAAATCTTTTCTTCAAATGCAACAACTTTGCAGAAGTCATGCTCAAAAATGTATTGAAAAATCATTTGAGTATGAGAAGAAGAGATGGGACATATCCTATAAATAATATACTTTTAAAAAGGGTGATGTGGTGTTGATTTTTACAGTCCAATTCTTTTTACAAGGTAATAACAAATTTAAAGACCCATTTTTTGGTCCATTTGTTGTCAGAAGAATGGTTGGTGATAATGCAGTTGAAGTTATTTTGTATTCTCCATATGACATAAAACATCATTTTTTTCCAATATCTCTTTTGAAACCTTACACATCCAATAGTGATTTATTTCCAAAAAGGAGGGGAAGACCAAAAGAGACCCCTAAGTAAATCACTGAGACAGCAGAAATCGATAAGATTCTAAATGATAGAATAGTTACTGCTGAAAAAGGTACAGAATACTTATTGAGATTCAAGAATAAATCTTCTGAATATGATTCTTGGATACCTGGGAAGGAGATAGCTAATCTTCCTACTCTGCTAAAGAAATATAAAAAGAAAAAATCATAGCACCTTTTTTATTGTTTTTTTAGAGTGAGGGAGTGTCAGCCAGGCTGCTAGAATTACCCAGTAAAATAATTAATTATTTACTGGATGAAGCCACACCGTATTATTTTAATTATTTAATTATAAATTTGTTACATTAAAATTAACTATAATAAATTAACTAATTACAGAATGGTAAAATTAATGAATAATTAAAATTAAATATAAAAATATCCCTTATATTTTTATTCTCTAACACCGTGCTCATTGAAAGGTTGTAAGAAATAAAAATTTATACTAAAAAATATATTTTAAATTAAAATAAAATTTCAATATTCAAATAAAAATAAATATATACAAAAAATTCAAATTTCTTATTTATAATTGACCTTTACAGTAAATATTAAATAAATTAATGTATTCCTGACATACTCTGTAAATACATCTTTTTGATGCCTTCTTTTTAGAACAACTTTATTATTTGAAAATATTCCTTCAGGAATATTTTTCTTTTCTCTCTCTCATACTACTGTTTTTAGAATTTTACTGTTGTGCTTTGTCCCTCCTTTTCCTATATAAGGCCTCTCTCTTGGTTGTTCTTCATCATTCCATTACTTACCTATTTATTATAACTATTTAAAAACACATTTATTGCTATCTATTATTGCTTTAGTATTTACATCCACGTAATTCTAATACATTAATTATAATAATAATTTAATATCTTACCTCTTTATATTGAGTAAATATTTGTGAAGATAAGGAAATACATACCCCACATTTGAAATCCAAAAATTCTGTTGTTCCTGCCATTGGACTGCCATGAAAAACCTTCTAGACTTGAAAGACCCCTTGACAAAGTATGTGCTTCTACTGATTTAAAGGAAGTAAAGAGCTTTCTGGGTATGTGTGGCTATTATAGTCATTAAATTAAGAGTTATCAAGTATTAGATGCACCCCTCACACAATTGATCAGAAAAGAAAAGCTTTTTTCTGGAATAATGAGAGAAAAAGAACTTTTGATACATTAAATTAATGCTTTGCTTCTGCTCTTATATTAGGACTAATATATTTCAATAAACCATTTTTTTATATGCTGATTCCATTTTCATTGGACTGGGTGCTTCCCACCGCTAAAAAAAAGTCATCAGTAATAAAGCTTCTGAGGTAGTAATTTGTTATATTTCAAGAAATTTGAGAAGGATTGAAATGAAATATGCAGCCACTCAACCGGAATGTTTGGAAGATGTGTGGGCACTTGATACATTACATTATTACCTAGAAGACCAAAAATTTGAGTTGGTCACTGATTGAAGTGCATTTAAATCATTATTCAACATGGAGACCCCAAATAGTCACATGTTTAGATGGCAACTAGAAGTATAGGAATACAGAGGAAGAATGTCAATTATCCATAGATCAAGAAACATGAGTTCCAATGTGGAACTTCTGTCTATAATTCCTCTTCCAAAAAATGATTCTAATCCTGCATATGTACCAGAGGACATTGTTACACATATTTTTGGTGTATATATTTTGGATATGGAAGAAGAACTGATGCAAATCAGACTGGCCTCATATGAAGAAAATATTGAGTTAAGCAAAATTTCAACAATTCTTAATGACCTCAAGAATGCATCTATACAACCTTTTATTAAGAAACTAACTGAGAAATAACAGAGTTCTTTATTGAAAGGAAAGTTCTCCATTGAGTATGGTTATATATATTACAGAAGAAAACTTAGTAATATTAAATTCATTTATCCCTCCATGAAAATAATTATTTTGAAACCTTTTCATGATTAAATATTAGCTGGTCACTAGAGATTTTTAATTCCTGTTGGGTTATTGTAGGCATATTTACAAAAATTTGTAAATTAAATCCTGCTCATAAAGAATTTTCCACATAAGAATTATCTTTTATATGGTGGTTAGATTTTTTTAACACTTCAGTCTTTCCAAAAGATATTTACTCTGATAGGGATCCAAAGTTTACTCCTGAATTTTGGATGTCACTGATGAATATTTGTGTTTGTGAATTGAAATTTTCAACAGCTCACCATCCTCAAACTGATGGATTGTCTGAGAGAATGATTCAGAAACTTAAAGACATGATGAGGATACATTGTGCTTTTGGTTTGGAATTAAAGGACAATGAGAGCTTCACTCATGACTGGTTCACTTTATTACCTGGTCTTAAATTTTACTACAACAGTATTGTTCATTGAGTCACTGAAAAGAAAGATTTTGAGCTCTGTCTTGGTTATGTATCAAATAATTCTGCTCATTTACTTAATAATAACTTACCCAAAATGGAAACTCACCCTGGTTCTGAATCTTTCATTCAAATTCAATAGTTATGCAGGAAACATGCAAAATGTTGTATTGAAAAGGCTTTTGGATATGAGAAGAGGAGATGGGATAAATCACATAAAGATAGCACATTTAATGAAGGGGATGAAGTATTAATATCGACAGTAAATTTTAACTTGAGGGAGAAAAAATAAGTTGAAAGACCCTTTCATTGGTCCATTTATTGTCAAAAGTAATTTTTGAAATAATGAAGCAGAAGTTCAATTATACAAAACCTATGATAGAAAACACCCAGTTTTTCTGATATCCTTGATAAAACCTTTTAAGTCAAATGATTATTTGTTTACAAGGAGAGGGAGACCAAAGAACACTCCTCCAGAAATAAATGATAATGATGAGATTGAAAAAACTTTGAAAGAAAGAATTCTCATAAAAGAAAAGGGTACTGAATATTTTTTAAGGAATAATGGTAAAGCCACTTAATAGGGGGTGTCAGTTCTGGCAAATCCACACTTACAAATCCGCACTAAAATTTGACCAAATCCGCACTTATCTAAGTGCAGATTTCCAAAACACACTAGCCCCAATACTGGTGGATTTCAAAAGTGAAAAAAGTCATTTATTTAACTCAAATCTGCACTTTCTCAACCAAAAGTGCTGATTTCACCATCAAGTCCCATTTCACTGATTTTTCAGCATCATCCCATTCATACGCAGCACTCCGCAGCATAACACTTCATAACTCAAAACATCATACATCATTTACATCTTCATATAATATCATATAAGAGTTATGCCTTACTCACTTTCAAATCGTGATAAATTACATAAAGCAATGACTTTCATGGCTCTTGAACTGCTCTTGGACTCTGATTCCAATTCTGATTCTGATCTAGAAGAAGATTTTGTCTTTTTATCAAAAATGGCCAGGAAACGTTACCTTCTTCCCAGAAAGCCTCAAGTACTTCATACCCCCAAGTACACCATCCAAACACTTCTTAACCTATCTACACCCAGTTTTAGACAGCTGTTCAGGACTTCTCAGGAATGTTTCCTTAAATTGCTTGAGCTTATTCAGGATCATCCTATATTTCACAATAATTCTCAAAAAGAACAACGACATCCTTCAATTCAATTGGCCATCACACTATGTTGTTAGGGTTCAAATGGTAATGGAGCTGCTTTGAAACATTTAGAAAATTTCTTTAATTTAGGGTATGGTTCAGTTAACACTTATACCAAACAATGTATCACTGCCATCAACTCCTTGGAATCTCAACTTCTCACCTGGCCAACAAAAGAAGAGCGACTTGAATCATCTCAGGTTATGTAAGCAGAGGGCTTCTCAGGATGTATTGGTTTTGTTGATGGTACCACTATTCCTTTGAGCCAGAAACCTGCTCAAGGTGGAAACAATTACTTTGACCGTAAAAAGAGGTAGATTATTTTTAACTGCTTTCATTCTCTTTGAAACTAACACAAATAAATATATCTTCTTTATAGATATTCAATTAATGTTCAGCTTATATGTGACGTAAACAAAAAATTTATATCATTCTTTGCTGGCTATCCTGGCTCATGTCACGACTCCTACGTCTTCCAAAGAATGCAAATTTCAAATGAACCTGAAAAATTCTTTGATGAAGATCAGTATCTTCTTGCAGATTCTGCTTATGTGAATGGAAAGTATGTAATTCCTGCTTTTTGGGGAGCAGCTTCAGAAGACAGTCAAAATTCCAAGTTCAAAAATCATTTGGAAAAGTCAAGAGTCCGTATTGAATATTCTATTGGAGTCTTGAAAGGCCATTTTTCTAGTTTAAGGGAGTTAAGAAGTCCTCTTAGAAATAAATATGAAATGGAGGCGGTGATCAACTGGATTCTGTGTTGCACTATACTTCATAACCTACTTGCTGACCTCAAAGATCAATTGTTAGAGCTTTATGAAGATGAACAAGTTGATTCACCTCCAACTATATCCAACACTTTTATTTCTCAATCAACTATTATAAGGGCAAAAATTCTTCCAATAACACTCCAACATTTTTTGAATTGAAGCAAAAATACACATGTTTACGCTGATCTTTGCTTTTAGATCAAGGTAAAGCTTTTCAATTTTTAAGAACAATGTGTTGAAAGGAAACAATATAGTGGTAAAACCACTCATATTTACCCTGATCTTCGTGCAAAGATCAGGGTACACTTCTCAAAATCTCTGATACAATTTTTATCAAGGCCAATATACAATGGTGGACTCTGATGTTTGGCCGAAGATGAAGGTCCACCTCTTCAAATATCACTGAACACATGGTTGCAGGCAAAAATACCATGGTGTACCCTGATCTTCGGCCAAAGATCAGAGTACACGTCTTCAAATTTCATGAAATATTTAAATAGGAGAAAATACATATGTAAGGCTTGCTGATCTTTTCTTAGCATATGATCAAACTTCATCTTCTCAAACTCAAGGGCATTTTTCGCAATAGTTGATTTTTCTGAGAAAATTAAATTGAAATAAATAAATAAATGAGTTAATGATTAAGATATATAGTAAAAAAATCTTACTTATATCTTTTTTTTGAAAATAATCCTTAAGGGAGCCAAATGAGCTTGTTGAAGTATTACCACGTTTTAATAGATGGTTCAAGTTCATTGAAGTTGAGGCTCGACGCTTTAGTTTGGAGCTTGAGCAAGAGGCTTCAGGATGTTCATCTAAAGCAGCTTCTAAAGTGGGATTCACATTTCCAGAATCAAGATTATTTAATTGAGATTGAGTTTGAGTAGGAGGAGACTAGAATGAAAGAGAAATTCAGAGAAGAATTGAAGAAAAAACAAAAAGTAAACATACATTTAAATTTTGGGCCTCTGAGGATTCAGATCTGCTGCGATATAATTTTTCTGCTTGTTAGTCGGGATCATCTTCAGCTGAACTATGGTTAGAAGGTGGAGGGGATTGATCTCCTTCAAGTAAAGGTGTGTCGGGAGGATTATAGGAAGGTTTGGATCCAGAGGGTATATCCTTAGTAGTATTGTGTAGAAACCAAGGGTTTACATAAACTCGGGAGCCAAAAATATTATTCATTTCCTCATAGAAAGGACACATGACATTGAGCTTTTTGGAAACAGTAGTAATTCCAATCTCCAAATCATCATCATCAATACCAAAGCCAGTTTCATTTGCAGCATGATGAGCCTTTTTATATTTTGATTGGTAACTCTTAAATCTCTCCTTCATTTGTTTAGGATTGATATCGATTCTCCCCCTTGTTTTCTTCCTTACTTCATTGGCCATCAATAAGTAGCCATTAACTTTTTAAGAAGATGGATTTCCAATACAAGTGGACTTTTCACATCCAAAACATGCTTCAAAATTTGATTTTATTTTAAGGAAGTTGATTATGATGAGATAATCATCCTTTTTAAGCTGACCTGAACCTGACTTTGATTTTTCAGGTGTAGGGCTTGCTTTACGAGGAGACTTTTGTGACAAAGCAGATTTTTGAGTTACCTTTTGAGATTTGGAATGTCTGAGAGGCATTATGAAACTGGCACATAACAAGAAAAAAGATTAAGAGGTAGAAGAAATAAGTATAAAAGAATGTAAACATGCCTGGTCAAAATGTTGAAAATGTCAGGAAGGGGTGTGTGCCGAGGATTGATGGGTAGGTAGCGAGGAAAGTCAGTGTATCACATGTGATAGGGATGATGTGGCCAGCATGTGGTTTCAAAAAAAAATCACTAAAAAAGTGCTGATTTGAGGTCAGAACTGACACCCATTTTTGAAATAAGTGACTTTTTTGCAAAATTTAAAGTGCTGATTTGGTTTGAAATCCACACTTAAGTTAAGTGCGGATTAGCCAGAACTGACACTCCCTAATATGACAGATGCATCCTTGCCAAGGAGATCAATAACTTACTTACACTCTTGAAAAAATTTAAGTAAAGAAAAACTTGAAATTTATTATTATTATTTTTTAAGGTGAGGGAGTTCCAGAAAGGTGCTAAGGTAGAAAGACAAAATACTTACTTAAGTTTTTTCAATTATCCCTTAAACAAAGTTCTCAATGATTATAAATTTAAAAAAGACCTCACAAATGTAATTTATTATTTTTGAAACACCAAAAACAATATTTCTGAATTGAGTATTCCTTGGGTGAGACTTTTAATCCATATTTAAGTGACAGGTGAACCTTTTCTTATACTGGGAATTCAGATATTCTATATTTCAGTGACATGGGAATTTTTATTCTGCGGTGTGAATTTATTACTACTGTATTTAGTGACAGGCTCATATATTTCTGGTAATAATCAAACTATTCATGTATTTATGTTTATTTATCTTTTTCTAGAATTTTCTGTAATTAGTTATTTGATTTTTCCTCTCTCTCTCTCTCTCTTTAATTTTGTCTACAGGTGAAGGGAGGGATTTTACTATAATAGGGGGAAGGAATGACAGGATTTGGGGACTCTATTAAACCTTCAATATATAGTTTTCTTAAATAATTCCTTATATTATGACCATTCATAATAAAAAAATTTCCAATTATATTATGAATTCTGGTCTTGATCTTTGGTTTCACAGTAATTATAATAGAGTATTTTTGTTGCTACTATTGTGGAGTTACACTTTTAAACTCTAGTTTCTTTATTCTTCTTGACTCTATTTACTCACCTTTTGATAAATTCTTTGACATTTATAGTCAGGGTTAAACTGTTACATAAATCTAGCCACACTGATATTATGTTAAGGAAAAGATGATATAAAATAAAATAAAATAAAATAAAATAAAATAAAATAAAATAAAATAAAATAAAATAAAATAAAATAAAATAAAATAAAATAAAATAAAATAAAATAAAATAAAATAAAATAAAATAAAATAAAATAAAATAAAATAAAATAAAATAAAATAAAATAAAATAAAATAAAATAAAATAAAATAAAATAAAATAAAATAAAATAAAATAAAATAAAATAAAATAAAATAAAATAAAATAAAATAAAATAAAATAAAATAAAATAAAATAAAATAATATAAAATAAAATAAAATAAAATAAAATAAAATAAAATAAAATAAAATAAAATAAAATAAAATAAAATAAAATATGGAGGAAGATTTGGGTAGTGTGTTAAAGATTTTATTATTGACCTTCTATTACTTGTTTCTCTTTCTTCATTGTTTTGTTTGTTTTGTTTTTGTTTTTGTTTAGTTTTTATTCTTTTTCTTGTGCATTAGGTTGGCTGTGGATTTTATATTCTTTTTTCTTGAAAGGGAGGGGGGTTGTTTGAGTGGTTAAGTGTGAATGTTTTGGGAAAAAAACATTAGGAGGTGTCAGTTCTTGCAAATCTGCACTTTCTCAACCAAAAGTGCTGATTTCACCATAACATCTCATTTCACTGATTTTTCAGCATCAACCCATTCATACACAGCACTCCAGAGCATAACTGTCGGTCAGTCCTCTAGAAGAAGGTAAGAAAAATAGGAGAAAAGGAGGAGAGAAGGAGGAGGACAAGGGAAAATAAAAGAAATAATTTTTAATAATATATTTAATTTATTTAAGAAGGAAACAACGGCGAGCAACTTTGAGAGGTGACAAACACTTAGATTTTATTAACAATAATATTATTCAATGTAAGGGTTCTGCGCGGCAAACACTTTTAATTACTATCAGACTTAAAGCAACCTTTAATTGTTATATAGAATTTTAATTAGATTTGTATTACTAATAAAAAAAATATAAACGTAGTAAAATAGTATTTAATTTGTTGAGTGTGTAATAAGTGATGAGGCTACAGGGGATTATCCAAGGCCCTTTTATAGGCAATGGGTCCTCTGAAGCGCTACTATATTTGTAAATACAATGATTAGAATAGAATAAAACAAATATATCAAAGAGTAAATGAAACATAACAATGTAGAGAAAAACATGAAACAAAGAATTAAAACCCCAATTAAGAATCCAATTTTCCCGCCATTAATTCCCAAATCAGTAAGTGAAAATAGTGAATAACTAAACAAGATTGGAACATAGGAACTATGAGAAAAATAATTCCAAACAGATGGTACAGTCTGATTAAAGGATATTTTAAGTGAAACAAAAAATACTTTGATGCAACAAAACATGTAATTAATCTCAATTTAGTATAAATTAATTTATTGGTTCTTTCTAACACAATTAAGGGTCAAAAGAAGCGTCATTAATTATTGTTTAGTATTATATGAGAGGTGTTATTTAATATATAAATTTAAATAATTAATTTAAATATATTATAAGTCAATTTTACACTTATAATTATAATATATGTTTTTCAATCAATTAAATATAAATTTATAATTATTAAATACATAAAAATGCGCCCTTATTTGTAGAATATATTATATTATGTTCAATTTAACTGTATATAAAAATTTATATAACCAATAAATTTAATGTAACACTTGTATATAATAAAATACTTATATAATTTTATTATGCAATAAAATATTAAGTTATATTCATTAAATACAATTCTTACCCACTCTTTCAGGTTTTATAAGTTACATATCATTTACTGGACTCCTGGAATATCCTGGCTGACACTCCCTCACTCTAAAAAAAACAATAAAAAAAATGCTAAGATTTTTTCTTTTTGTATTTTTTCAACAGAGTAGTCAGATTTGAAATTTCTTTGCCAGGTATCCATGCATCATGTTCAGATGATTTGTTCTTATATCTCAATAAATATTCAGTACCTCTCTCAGAAGTGATAATTCTATCATTGAGAATTTTATCAATTTTTGCTGTTTCTGTGACTTCCTGAGGGTTCTTCTTAGGTCTTCCTCTTCTTTTTGGAAATAAGTCACTGTTGGAAGTATAAGGCTTAAGCATAGAAATGGGAAAGACAGGATGTTTCCTATCATATGGAGAATACAATACAACTTCTACTGCATTATCACCAACCATTCTTTTAACAACAAATGGTCCTACAAAAGGATCTTTTAATTTGTGGTTACCTTGTAAATTGAAATGGACAGTAGAGATCAACACTTCATCACCCTTGTTAAATGTGTATTCTTTATGGGATTTATCCCATCTTTTCTTTTCATATTCAAATGCTTTATCAATACAACTTTGAGCATGTTTTCTGCAGAGCTGTTGCATTTGCATAAAAGATTTTACACCAGGGTGCAGTTCCAACTTAGGTAATTTATTATTGAGAATCTGAGCAGGAGTGTTTGGGACATAACCTAACCAAAGCTCAAAAGGCTTTTTCTCAGTGACAGAATGAACAGTGCTATTATATGCAAATTCAAGACCAGGCAAAAGAGTGACCCAATCATGAGTAAATCTGTCATTGTCTTTATATTCTAAACCAAAGGCACAATACCTTCTAATCATATCTTCCAGAGTTTGAATCATTCTTTCAGCTAGACCATCAGTCTGAGGATGGTGAGCTGTAGAAAATTTTAACTCACAGCCACAAATATCTATCAAAGAGGTCCAAAACTCAGAAGTGAATTTTGGATCCCTATCAGAGATAATGGCTTTTGGAAAACCAATAATATTAAACATGTAAGACCACCATAAGAAAGCTAAGTCTTTGGTGGATACATCTTTGTGGGTTGGAATAAATTTGCACATTTTTGTGAATCTATGAACTATTACCCAAAATGTCAGCCTGTATATCTCCAGGACTGAGTAAAAAGTAATTATAAGTTATGTTAAACACATGAACTATACATGGGAATAATAAATAAGAGTACATAAATAGTATACATAAGTAAAATTATGATAATACACAAAAAATGCCATTATAACACCTTATATACACGCATATATCCACCTTTTATAGGTCTTATGTACTTAATATTAAGTTGGAATATGTTAGGGTAATCTTAAGAACCTTAAGTATAAGGCTACATAATTTTTAAGTACACTTAAAGCTGTTATATTCATTGTTTTATGCAAAAAACAAGAAATGCGCTTTATTTCACTTAAAAGTTGACTATATGTGCTATAAAATTGAGAATATAAAAATTGCGCTTTGACAGATCAATTGGGCTCATTTAGAACTATTGATTTGGCTATTTAAATGCATAAAAATAACACTTTTCAAATTTGGTGTTTTTTATGCCAGAAATGGCTTCTGTGTACTGGCCACATACTGCCTGCTTTTTTCCCGTGTGAATAGCTTCATTTTTAGCAAAGTTAGCTTTTTCACACTATAATTACCCCACATTCTACGCCCACTGTGGGGAAACACACTAAAATAGGCGACAGGCGCTTATTTAGTGTCCTAGCTTAATTAATAATGCATTGACCTTGTTTATATGCACTAATTTCATTAATAACCTCACTCTTGGCACTTTATTTCATCACCACGCTTAAATTCGCCTAATTTTAGTCAAGGATTTACCCGTGCAAAAGCCTGCCAAGAACTGCATGTAGTTACCCCACATCTCACGCTCTTTTTTAAGTTTTTGGGTGGTTTCTCAGTCAATTTTGGTTATTTTTGAATGGGAATTTCACGTAGTATAATGTCAGAATTAGCCCCATTATTTCTACAGTCAATCCCACTTATTATTAAGCTATTATTAACCTTAAAAAAGTCTCCTTTAGTCTTTAATATTATTGTTTTATACGCATATACTCTCTTTTTGTCTTTTTCTTTAATTTTGATGGATTTCCCTTATTATTTCAGGATTTTGGCGGTTGTTACTCTTCTAATTATGTCATGGGTTACTGGGAATGTTGATGGGAATGTCTATTAGTTGTTTAGAGGCGTTATTAACTGTGTATTGGCTGATACATCAAGGGAATCATTGGGGAACTCATTGTGTATAAAAGGAGGAGGTTTTTGGGTTGTATTTCTTCATTCTTTATCATCACAATTTAACCAATATAACCAAACCAATTACAATACATATCAATTAGTACTTTTATAAGACTTTTGAATAGTATCTGAATTTATATAATCTATTTTTCTACCAACTATAAAGATTGTAAGCCATATATAAGAATAGTGAGAATTATATTACTGAGACCTTTATATTTGATTATATTTTACAACTTAGTGGATTAGAACTACAGTATTCATATAGGACCATTAAAATCTTCTAGACAACTGACTATTCAAGCTAGTTCACGTCCTTGTACTTGACCTTAGCCTGACAATTGGGGACCTTTCCTCAAGAATTCTGTTATAATCCTGTAAGTGAAATTTTCAAAAGAAGGTGCACGTAAATAATATCCCTATAGAAATATTTGGATACTTACAACAGGTTGGGGTCACTTATATAGAGATTTCAGAAAAAGAAGCCCTGTTATATAATAAAATTGTGATATTGAATCATCAATTTTTACCACTAATTTAACATATAATTGTTCTTAGTGGGAGTCTGTCAATAGACCAATTAAATTTGTGATCTTTGCAGATAATAACCAATTAAACTGATTAATTGTTTTCTTTTTACAGGACTCTTAATCCCTTTTTATTGGTTTGTAAAATTCATTTAATATTTAGAAAGAATCTTACTAACAAATTTTCTTTTTTAAATATAAATACACGGCTACATATTGTAGACCAGTTAAATCAAGTGACCACATAAAAGCACATTTGACTTTTGGCACTTAAAAATTCACTTAATACCAATAAGTAAGCAATAAAATTGTCTTCAGTGGTAATAAAAAATACTGATTAAACTCCTTTTTGAAGTTTTTCAAATCTAAACTTTCAATTCTCTAAAATTCCACGTAAAAATGTGTGACAACAATGACATTGTAAGTAATAAGGCAAAACCTTATAACTTAAGAACTAGAGCTGAAAGACCTGTTACAGGACATCCAAATGGAGGGTCAAGAATCACAAGTAACAATAAACAACACCCCACCAATGTCCATGGAGGAAAAGGAAAAGCTCTTAAAACAAATGTCAATAAAGAAGTCCAAAAACACCTTACAAGAGCAAATTCACTCCCTCTCAACCCTACTGAATACACTAACAATAAGAGTAAACAACATGTTAGACCAGATCAACAATCTGGAGAAAAGGGCGGCACAGGGCTTTATAGAAGTCAACCAGGCTCTAGTGGATATAAGGTCTCATCAACAACCAGTGGCACCAAATACCACAGCAACACCTCCAGTCCCAGAAGAGGACCAAAAGATAACTGTAAGCAAATGGAAGTGGTATTGGTATGCCCAAGACTACAACAGTCCTCCTCAACAGGGATCCAGCAGTCACCCTTACAGGGGAAAGCCAAGGAGAGGCAGGGGAAATGGAATAAGACCGTGGTAAGTCATCCATCTTCTCAAGATCAATTATATAATCCTAACAATGAATTACTTATAGGTAATGAAATTGATAGAGAGTTATTGGATATAATTGATAAGGATTTAAAAAATTATTCATTTGAAAATAACATGTTAGACTTGTCATTACATGAGGACAATGTACATAGTTTTATTGATCACCAGGAAAATACTATTAATATAAAAATGGAATCAAATGAAGAAAAAATTGACCCTGATGATGAATCTTCTGAATTAGAAACAGACAAAATTGAATATTTTCTGAAAGAAAATCCAATGGAATCAAAAATAATTAGTAAATTATTATTGAGAATTGAAAAATTGGAAGAATTCTCTAGAGAGTCCAACAATAATACAGAAAGTGTATTATTAAACATCACACAATCATTGAGTACAACAGCCAATAAGTTAAAAATTATTGAGAATTCAAATAATGAATTGATCAATGAAAACAAAAGATTAAATTCTGAGATTAAAAATTTAGAAATTAAATTAGAACATTCTCAGAATATTATGGCCACCATAGAGGGACGTGTAAAATTGTCTTTTTCAAATGTAAATGATACTTTAACTCATGTACCTGTAATAAAAGATAGGTTACAAAGAGTAGAAATTGAGGTAGCCAACATTTTGAAAAATACTGAAACAATAAAGGATAATACCTCTTATGTAGAAAGAGTACCAGTTTTTATGAAACACTCTGATGATAAACCAATGATGGAACATGAACATAGTGTCATGGGCTCTGAGAATATAAAATCAGTAAAAGATGAAATTAATGATCATCTTTCTAAAGTGAGTGAATTACTCAATATTCCTCAGGTTAGGGAAGCTAAAACTAGCCAAAAGAACTGGCCTAAGTTAGATCAGTACCCTTCTTTTGACGGGGATTCAAAATCTGATTGGCAACAATTCATACAAAGAATTGATAACTTAAAATTTTCATATAAATTACCTGATGAAGAAATTACTTCAAAGTTAATATCTTTATTTACAGATGTGGCCTTATTATGGTTTGAATCTGTATTGAGTGAGGGAATTAATTACTCCTGGAATGAATGGAAGGCACTAATTGAAAGGCAATTTGGTGGCCCAAAATTTAGAATCACTCAACAAAGACTGTATGAAAGGGCCAGATATAATCCAAATGCTGGAGATAAACCCATGGTCTTCTTAATGAATTTAATAAAAATCATGAAAGCTATGGATCCAAAAATGGATTATGAAGAGTGGAAAGAAAAAATAATATACAAGTTGCCTATATCAGTTAGAGACATTATTGTAGCTAGAACTGAAACTGTAAGAGACACCTCTGGATTCATTAATATATGCAATGAGATATTATTAAACCACAAGTATGAAACCAAGTATAGTAATTACAGACAAAGTGTTGACGTGGTAAAACCTACTACAAGTAAGTTACCAGTGGAAAAGAAAAAACCTTCAGCTCCCCTTGTCCCTAAGAGACAAGAAAATAACACTTGTTACAAATGTAATGAACCTTGGGTTAAAGGTCACACGTGTAAGAAAAGAATAAATGTTATTGAAACCTCACAGAATTCTGAACCTAGTAATCATGAAGATGAGAATGTGGAATCCAGTGAGGATTGCAAGAGTAACATATCTTACAGTGATGATGAAAATGAGATATTTGTATTAGAACAGGATATAATGTTCCTGAATGATGCTATACCTCATACAGACACATCTTTAACTTCCATAGAGGAAGCTGAAATAATTAAAGATGTATCTCATGATACTTACAAAATAACACCTATCAGAGCACCTATTATCATATGTGGAAAAGAAATGAATGCCATTCTTGACACTGGGGCTGCAGGTAGTGTAGTTTCACTTAATGCATTAATGAAACTTGATAGTAAGTACCAGGAAAAACTAGAACCTGTTCAGACAAAGAACTGGAGGGGTTTTGGTTCAGTATTAAATCCAATTGGCAAATACAAAACTGCTGTATTCTTTAAATATAATAATGGATATGTTAGAGCAGTTTGTGAATTTGTAGTAATGGATAATAATAATTGTAGTGATTGGTTTATTATTGGCAATGATTTATTGACAAAATTTGGCATTAAACTAGATCCTGCAAACAGTTGTTTCACCATAGGAGTGAATGGTAAAAGGAAATTCAAGATATGTTCTGAAAATTCAGTATATGCCATTTCTCCTAGAGAAGAACAACTGCAAGGTGGAAGAGCCACCAATGAAGTGGGTGAATTTGAAAATGAAATCCAAAAGGCTTCTTTCAGTCCTCAACTCTCAAAAATTGAACAAGAAGACATTTTGAGATTGATTAAATCATATCCTATGGCATTTGCTCATGGATCAAATGAACTAGGATTGGTCAAAGACCATGAGATGAAAATCTCTCTAAGCTGTGATCTGGATAATATTCCTGGCAGCTTAAAAAAGAAACCTTACCCAGCATCTCCTGCAAAAAGGAAAGATATTGAAGACAATATAAAATTGTTGTTGGAAATGGGTATTGTTGAAAAAGTGGACACAACACCTAAGTATTGTGTCATTTCACCAGTATTAATCTCTTATGAAAAAGATAAGGCAAGATTATGCGGTGATTATAGAGCTCTGAATACATATACAGTAGATGATATTTACCCTCTACCAAGGATAGCTTCTATCCATGCTACCTTACAAGGAGCAAAATATATTTCCTGTCTGGATGGGAACAAGGGTTACCACCAGATTCCTGTGGAAAGAAATTCTCAAAATTACTTATTAATAACCACACATATGGGTATATATAAGTATGTGAGAATGCCATTTGGCCCAAAGAATGCCCCTTCAGTCTTCCAAAAATTGATGGATAGTGTTTTTCATCAGGAAATGGTTGAAGGATGGCTATTGGTCTATATTGATGACATCATAGTGTTTTCAAAAAAATATGATGAACATTTAAATCACCTGAAAAGAGTCTTTCAAAAAATGGATGAAATTAATATGACTATTGCATTAAAGAAATGTAAGTTTGGATTTCAATCCTTGAAAGTACTTGGACATGTTGTATCTGGATTACAAATTTGTGTTGACCAGAATAAAGTGGCAGCAATTAAAAACATTGGGATACCTAAAAATGTTAAAGAGGTTCAAAGTTTTTTGGGTATGT
This sequence comes from Hemileia vastatrix, assembly GCA_030280995.1. Lineage (NCBI taxonomy): Eukaryota > Fungi > Basidiomycota > Pucciniomycetes > Pucciniales > Zaghouaniaceae > Hemileia > Hemileia vastatrix. Next base: position 20,998,790 of record JASXTE010000001.1, on the reverse strand, counting down.
GTGGATATTATAGACAATATATTAAAAATTACCAATCCATTGCAGCCCCTTTAACAACATTAATCAGGAAGAATGAAGCTTTCATTTGGAATAATGAAAGACAACACGCCTTTAATAAATTAAAGGAATGTTTAATGTCAGCTCCAATATTGGGACTGCCAGATTTCACCATACCTTTTATCTTGTACACTGATGCAAGTTTCATAGGTTTGGGTGCTGCTTTACAGCAAAAACAGATAATAAATGGAAAATTATCTGAAGTAGTTATCTGTTATATATCCAGAACCTTAAGAAAAACAGAATTAAGGTATGGTGCCACACAGCTAGAATGTTTAGCTGTGGTGTGGGCTTTGGAGAAGCTTCATTACTATCTGGAAGACCAGAAGTTTGAACTTATAACAGATTGAAGTGCAGTGAAATCATTACTAAACATGAAAACACCTAATAGGCACATGTTTAGATGGCAACTAGCTGTACAAGAGTACAGGGGAAGAATGACAATCACTCACAGAGCAGGAACATTGCATTCAAATGTGGATTTATTATCCAGAAGTCCTTTGCCAAATGATGCTGACAACCCAGCTTATGTGCCTGAAAATGAGGTTATACATATATTTGGGATTTATATAGTGGATTTAGAAGAAGAGTTTATGCAAACTATATTGGAAAATTATTCATCTGATAAAGATTTGTCTAAGCTATCTACCATTCTTAATGATCCAACAAATGCCTCCATGAGTGCATTAATTAAAACCTTGCCTCCAAAGTATAAAAATGCGTTGGAAAAAGGTAAACTATCAATTGAAGATGGATATATATATTACAGGAAAAAGTTAAGCAATGTAATAGTAATACAACCTTCTATGAAAGAGTTAATGTTGAGTACTTGTCATGATGACATCTTAGCTGGTCATTTTGACTTTAACAAAACATTAACCAGAGTTAAAAATACAGCCTGGTGGATAAACATGAAAGAGGATGTACAAAAATACATTGAAACATGTGACTCTTGTCAGAAATCTAAAAGATTAACTGGGAAGAGAGCTGGGTTGTTACAACAAATAGAGCAGCCAAAAGCTCCATGGGAAATTATAAACATGGATTTTGTAACTGGCTTGCCATTAGCAGGAAAAGAAAGTTTCAATTCTTGCTGGGTAATAGTGGATAGATTAACAAAAATGTGTAAGTTTATCCCTACCCATAAAGAGGTATCTGCAAAAGACTTGGCATTACTATGGTGGACTCAGATGATGAATACTGCTGGGTTCCCCAAAGCCATAATCTCTGACAGAGACCCTAAATTTACTTCAGAGTTCTGGACATCTTTGATGGAAGTATCAGGTTGTCAATTAAAATTTTCTACAGCACACCATCCACAAACTGATGGGCTGGCTGAGAGGATGATACAAACTCTAGAAGACATGATCAGAAGATATTGTGCCTTTGGATTAGAATACAAAGACAATGAGAAATTCACACATGACTGGGTAACATTAATTCATGGCCTTGAATTTGCTTATAACAGCACAACTCATTCTGTAACAGAGAAGAAACCATTTGAACTCTGGCTGGGATATGTACCAAATACCACAGTAAATCATTTAAATAAACTACCAAGGTTGGATATACACCCTGGCACTAAATCCTTTATTCATATGCAACAAATGTGTAGAAAGCATGCAGAAGAATGCATCCAAAAAGCATTTGAATATGAAAAGAAAAGGTGGGACAAATCTCATAAAGAATTTGAATTTAAAAAGGGAGATGAAGTCCTCATATCAACACTACATTTTAACTTACAAGGTAATGTTAAATTAAAGGATCCCTTTGTAGGACCTTTTGTAGTAAATAAAATGGTTGGGAATAATGCAGTGGAAGTCATATTATATGCTCCATATGACAGGAAACATCCAGTTTTCCCTATCTCATTATTGAAACCTTACCATGCAAATGATCCTGACTTATTTCCTAAAAGAAGGGGAAGGCCTAAAAAGCAACCTGAAGAAATTGTGGAAAAATCAGAGATTGAAGAAATACTCAAGAAAAGAATCCTTACTAAAGAAAAAGGAACTGAGTATTTACTAAGATTTAAAGGGAAATCAAATGAATTTGATAAATGGATACCTGAAAAAGAAATTTCTAATTTATCCACCCTTCTTAAAAAATTTAAACAGAAATAAATTTCTGTTCAACCAGCTGAGGGGTTAAAAAACCAGTACTCATAATATTTTATTATGTTTTATTTCTTTAAAGTTGAATCTTTAATGCTACAGATTTATTCTGAATACCTGAAAATTACAAATTAATAAAATAAAATGTATAACTTATCATTTTTTTTATTTTTTTTTTGGGTGGGCGAGTGTCAGCCTGTATATCTCCAGGACTGAGTAAAAAGTAATGTTAAACACATGAACTATACATGGGAATAATAAATAAGAGTACACAAATAGTATACATAAGTAAAATTATGATAATACACAAAAAATGCCATTATAACACCTTATATACACGCATATATCCACCTTTTATAGGTCTTATGTACTTAATATTAAGTTGGAATATGTTAGGGTAATCTTAAGAACCTTAAGTATAAGGCTACATAATTTTTAAGTACACTTAAAGCTGTTATATTCATTGTTTTATGCAAAAAAACAAGAAATGCGCTTTATTTCACTTAAAAGTTGACTATATGCGCTATAAAATTGAGAATATCAAAATTGCGCTTTGACAGATCAATTGGGCTCATTTAGAACTATTGATTTGGCTATTTAAATGCATAAAAATAACACTTTTCAAATTTGGTGTTTTTTATGCCAGAAATGGCTTCTGTGTACTGGCCACATACTGCCTGCTTTTTTCCCGTGTGAATAGCTTCATTTTTAGCAAAGTTAGCTTTTTCACACTATAATTACCCCACATTCTACGCCCACTGTGGGGAAACACACTAAAATAGGCGACAGGCGCTTATTTAGTGTCCTAGCTTAATTAATAATGCATTGACCTTGTTTATATGCACTAATTTCATTAATAACCTCACTCTTGGCACTTTATTTCATCACCACGCTTAAATTCGCCTAATTTTAGTCAAGGATTTACCCGTGCAAAAGCCTGCCAAGAACTGCATGTAGTTACCCCACATCTCACGCTCTTTTTTAAGTTTTTGGGTGGTTTCTCAGTCAATTTTGGTTATTTTTGAATGGGAATTTCACGTAGTATAATGTCAGAATTAGCCCCATTATTTCTACAGTCAATCCCCCTTATTATTAAGCTATTATTAACCTTAAAAAAGTCTCCTTTAGTCTTTAATATTATTGTTTTATACGCATATACTCTCTTTTTGTCTTTTTCTTTAATTTTTTTAATGGATTTCCCTTATTATTTCAGGATTTTGGCGGTTGTTACTCTTCTAATTATGTCATGGGTTACTGGGAATGTTGATGGGAATGTCTATTAGTTGTTTAGAGGCGTTATTAACTGTGTATTGGGTGATACATCAAGGGAATCATTGGGGAACTCATTGTGTATAAAAGGAGGAGGTTTTTGGGTTGTATTTCTTCATTCTTTATCATTACAATTTAACCAATATAACCAAACCAACTACAATACATATCAATTAGTACTTTTATAAGACTTTTGAATAGTATCTGAATTTATATAATCTATTTTTCTACCAACTATAAAGATTGTAAGCCATATATAAGAATAGTGAGAATTATATTACTGAGACCTTTATATTTGATTATATTTTACAACTTAGTGGATTAGAACTACAGTATTCATATAGGACCATTAAAATCTTCTAGACAACTGACTATTCAAGCTAGTTCACGTCCTTGTACTTGACCTTAGCCTGACACAACAAGAGTTAAAGCTGTCTTTACCTGCAACAGGAAGACCAGTGACAAAATCCATATTAATGATTTGCCAGAGAGCACTAGGTGCTTCAATATGTTGTAATAACCCTGCTCTCTTACCTGTTAACCTTTTAGATTTTTGGCAGGAATCACAAGATTCAACGTATAATTTTGTGTCTTCAGACATATTAGCCCACCATGCAGTGTTTTTGATTCTAATCAATTGTTTTTCAAGATCAAAATGACCAGCTAATATGTCATCATGACAAAGTTTGAGGATAGTTTCTTTCATTGAAGGAGGAATAACAATTACATTGGTAAGCTTCCTTCTATAATATATATAACCATCTTCAATAGAGAACTTTCCTTTATTTAAAGCATTTTGGTACTTTGCAGGAAGAGTTTTTATTAATGCTTGAATTGAAGCATTCTTAGGATCATTCAAAATAGTAACCAATTTATTTAAATCAGAATCTTTATCATATGAATCCAGTATTAACTGTAATAACTCCTCTTCCATATCAACTATAAATATACCATGTATATGAACAGTATCATCTTCAGGTACATAAGCAGGATTGGAGTCATTTTTTGGCAGAGGCAATCTGGAGAGCATATCAACATTAGAGTGAACATTTCCAGCTCTATGGATAATAGTCATCCTTCCTCTTTATTCTTGAACAGCAAGTTGCCACCTGAACATATGTCTGTTAGGTGTCTTGAGGTTTAAGAGAGACTTCACAGCACTACAGTCAGTTACCAACTCAAATTTTTGGTCATCCAAATAGTAATGAAGTTTCTCAAGAGCCCAAACAACTGCTAAGCACTCCAATTGAGTGGCATCATATTTCAATTCACTATTTCTTAAGGTTCTTGAAATATAACAAATTACAACCTCTGAGGATTTATCATTAATAATTTGCTTTTGGTGAAGGGCAGCACCCAGACCAATAAAGCTAGCATCTGTATAAAGGACAAATGGCTTGTTAAAATCTGGAAGAGCCAATATAGGGGCTGTCATTAAGCAACTTTTTAATGTATCAAAAGCTTTCTGACAGTCATTATTCCAGAGAAAAGCAACATCTTTTCTGGTCAGTTTTGTAAGAGGCAAGGCTATGACCTGATAATTTTTAATATATTTTCTATAATAGCCACACATCCCCAAAAAACTTTGGATTTCTCTTACAGAAGTTGGTGCTTTCACATTTTGAATGGCAGCAACTTTATTATGGTCTACACAAATTTGTAAGCCTGACACAACATGGCCAAGGACTTTCAAAGATTGAAAACCAAATTTACACTTTTTTAAAGATAAGGTCATATTGATTTCATCTATTTTTTGGAAAACTCTATTCAAGTGAATCATATGTTCATCAAAAGTTTTAGAAAAAACAATAATATCATCAATATAAACCATGAGCCAACCTTCAATAATTTCTTGATGGAAAGTGTTATCCATGACTTTCTGGAAAACTGAAGGAGCATTTTTAGGGCCAAATGGCATCCTAACATACTTATATATTCCCATATGAGTAGCAATAAGCAAAAAATTTTGAGAATTTTTCTCAACTGGAACTTGATGATAACCTTTATTACCATCCAGACAACTAATAAATTTTGCACCTTGCAAGGTAGCATGTATTGAATTAATTCTGGGTAAAGGATAAATATCATCAACAGTATAAGTATTTAAAGCTCTGTAATCTCCACATAATCTAGCTTTATCTTTTTCATAAGAAATCAAGACTGGGGAGATGACACAATATTTGGGGGTGACATCCACTTTCTCAATGATATTCAATTTCAATAATGTTTCAATATTATCTTCAATATCTTTTCTTTTTGATGGAGAAGCAGGATATGGTTTTTTCTTAAGGGAAGGAGGAGTATCACTCAAATTACAGGATAAGGTAATTTTCATCTCTTCCTGAACAATTCCCAAGACATTAGAACCATGAGCGAAAGCCATAGGGAAAGAGGTAATAGAGGCAACAATAGAATCCTTTTGTTCACTAGTCAACTGATCACCAAAAGAAGCGGTATTTATTTCATGTAATAAATCATCCATTTCAGTTGTTGTTCTACCTTTACATTGGATTAGTGAGTTACAAGATTTCAACAAATGCCCAGAAGTTCTAGGAGAAGAAATTTTGAATTTTCTTTTCCCATTCATTCCTAAGGTAAAGCAATTATTTTCTGGGTCCAGTTTCACACCAAACATGGTTAAAATATCATTTCCCATAATAAAACAATTGCTCAAATTATCATTGTTCATGACAACAAACTCACAAATAGCTCTGACAAAACCACCATTATATTTGAAGAATACAGAGGTTTTGTATTTGCCAATAGGAAATAAGGTAGAACCATACCCTCTCCATTTTTCAGAAGTTATAGGTAATAATTTACTCAAATATTCCTTATCCACTGAAGCCAAAGCTTTTTCAGATACTACACTTCCTCCAGCACCAGAATCAAGAACTACATCAACATTTTTACCATTAATGATAACAGGTGCCTTTAAAGGGGATATAGGAATAGAATTGTTAGTAATATCTTTAATTATATCAGCATTTTCTACTGAAGATAAATTCAATACACAATCTTCAGATATATTATTTAAATAATGGACATCTTGTTCCAACATTAAAACATCTTTAACAGATTCATTGTCATAGGAGATATTACTTTCACAGTCACTGGAAGAATTATTGACATCAAGTTCAACTTCATCAGTGTCTTCATTTTGTTCAACAAGATGAATTTTCTTGTCACAAACATGACCCTTCTGCCATGGTTTGTTACATTTATAACAAGTATTTGTTGCATATTTTTTAGGTGCAACTGGGGCAGAGGGGTTACCTGATTTTTCTGGGAGCTTTATAGAAGGTTTATTCTGATCATTATAAGATTTACTAAGGTAATTCTTTGGTTCATATCTATGGTTGAGTAGTACTTCATTACAGATATTAATGAAAGAAGAATTTTCCCTTACATGCTCAGTTCTAGCAACAATCAAATCCCTAAGAGAATTTGGTAATTTATACAAGATTTTATCTCTCCAAATATCATAATCCATCTTTGGATCAATTGCTCTAAGGATTTTAGTTATTTTCATCAGAAAAACAATGGGCTTTTCAACAGAGGAGGATACATATCTAGTATTCTCATACAGTCTCTGCTGAGCTAACCTGAATTTTGAACCACCAAACTGATTCTCAATCAAGGATTTCAATCATTCCATGTATAATGATTGTTATCTAAAAGGACAGATTCATACCACATCAAGGCTACATTGGAAAATAAAGAAATTAGTTTAGAAGCAATTTCCTCATCAGGTAGTTTATAAGATCTCTTTAAATTATCAATTCTTTGGATAAAGTGTTGCCAATCAGAGGAAGAATCACCATCAAAGGTAGGATATTGGTCTAACTTAGGCCAATTTTTCTGACTACTGGGATGGTCCATTTTTTGGTTTGAATTATTCATTATTAATAATTCCTGAAGTTTAGCCATGTGTTCAGAAATTTCATTATTTACAGAAACAGCTGGTGCATGACCATCACAAGCTTTTTTGCTAGTAGCAAAAGATTTTACAGACTCATTGTCAGTTTGTTTAATGGTTGAAATATGAGGAAGAAAGGATGAACTTTGCTCAGGTTTTTTCCCTTTATTTTTATGCAGCTTATTTACAGAAATCTCATTTAATTCATTATTGATGGTTAAGGTTAAGAACTTTTCTTGCAGGTCAGACACATAGTTTCTTATTCTTGGAATTTCAGACATCTGGTCATTTACTTTTGCAAGGGATAGAACATTTCTGTCCTCAGAAACTGAGTGTTTGGTACTTAGTGCATGGAAATCATTTTTTAGCTTCTTAAACTCATTTTTCAGAGATTTTATTTCATTCTTGAATGAATAATTTTCCTCAATAAGGGGTTTCAATTCACTCAAGGTCTTATGTAGACTGATATTTCTATCTGAGATAGCTCTATGGTCACTTCTTATTTGTTTTTTTTGACAAAGAACAATATTCAAGGTTTCTTTGATTTTTAAATAAGCTGTATCTTGTACAGAAGAACTCACTTTACATTGCAAGTGTAAATTATTTAATATATCATTTTCATGGATTAACACATCTCTCACATGTTTGTCTTTCACAATATTAAAATCAAGGGTATCTTTCAATATTTCTTCAGAAGTTTTTTCAATTAAGGTATAGATTTCAGGGGGAAAAGAATCATTTTTAATTGCAAGAGAAGGATTAATTAATGATGTAGAAGTTAAATGTAAAGGTTCATCAAATGACAATTTGCTAATTACATCAATAGGGCTACTAGTTACAGGAAGCTGTCTTTTAACAGGTTTAACTGTTCTTTCACCATGTTCAATAATATTACCTGCAGAAGAAGATTTATTAGAAATCATACCCAAGTGACTATCAACCAAATTACTTACCATGGCAGAGGAGGAAACTTCCCCTGGGACTGGGTTTGGGATTGTGCTTGGGCCTTCTTTCTCCTGCCTTGTTGGTAGGGATGAGGAGGTGGATGGAAATTGGGTGTTCTGGATGGGCCAGGCTGATGATGAGGAGGGTGTTGCACATTCTGTTGGTAGTGACTCATTAGATAATCCCATTTCCATTGCTCTACTTCCATAGTATTTGGATTTTGGATGGTTTAGCTGGGTGGCTGTGAAGGTTGAGCCTGAAACTGAGGCTGATTGGGAGGCAACTGAGGAGGGGCCTGGGCCTGAATCTGGTTCCTGAGTTCTTGGACCTGATCCCACAATGTGTCTACCTTTGCTTTGTACGTCATATTTTCTGTCTTCAACTCTTTTATATGACTGGATAGGTTGCTGATTTGTTGTGGCAGAGGAAGCTTTTTTATTTTGAAGCCTTTTGGAAGACCTTCTTGAGGCACTAGAGGCTTTACTTCCTTCTGTGGTACTTGGGGAAGGGGGTTTGGTTTGTTTGCATTTCCTGTCATTTCCACATCCTGCAGTATGTGAATTCTTTGTGTTAGTATAAGATTTTTTATGACCAACTTTAGAAGAACTTACAGTGTCAGCATCATAGTCAATTTCTATTTCATCCACTTGCATGTTATCCATTTTTTCTGCCAAATTGTTGGACATACTAGTGGGAAGATTTTAATTTAATTATTATTTATTAAAAAAAATAATAAAAGTTAGTCAATAATTGCTCCAAATAATAAAAAAAATTTTTATTAATTAAATTATAGAAAAAAAATTTTCAATATAAAGTAATTATTATAAAAAATTAATTTTTTTTAAAAAAAAATAATGGATTGCAAGGTTAAATTGGGAATAACAATCAAGTTAATTCAACCAATTAATTACCAATATTAAATATGGCAATGTATTTGGGACTAAGCACAAAGTACTTTTAAGTCAACCAAAATTAACAATAATTAATAATAAAAAAAAATTAATTTAATAATTCAATTTGTATTAATAAAAATGTCAATTCTTCTAGGACTAAGAGGATTTAACACTCTATAATGGTCAACTAGGAAAAAAAAATATTTAATATTTGAATACTGACACTCAGTGAATCAGCAATTAAGCCACAATCACTGTTATTGCAATAAAAATATAGTAATATGAGTGAGAGGCGCAAAGGTGAACTTACTATAGTGATCGAAAAATCACTTCAAAAAAATATAAAAATTAATATAATATAAACCTAAGATATCGAACCCAAGTTCGAAACACAGTCGTGGCAAAAGTTTTGTTTTTGCTAGGTGGTCCGTGCGTTTTGTCGTTCGTCGCCAGGCTCGATTGTCGTCGTCGTTCGGAAAGGTCCCCAGTTGTCGGTCAGTCGTCTAGAAGAAGGTAAGAAAAATAGGAGAAAAGGAGGAGAGAAGGAGGAGGACAAGGGAAAATAAAAGAAATAATTTATAATAATATATTTAATTTATTTAAGAAGGAAACAACGGCGAGAAACTTTGAGAGGTGACAAAAACTTAGATTTTATTAACAATAATATTATTCAATGTAAGGGTTCTGCGCGGCAAACACTTTTAATTACCATCAGACTTAAAGCAACCTTTAATTGTTATATAGAATTTTAATTAGATTTGTATTACTAATAAAAAAATATAAACGTAGTAAAATAGTATTTAATTTGTTGAGTGTGTAATAAGTGATGAGGCTACAGGGGATTATCCAAGGCCCTTTTATAGGCAATGGGTCCTCTGAAGCGCTACTATATTTGTAAATACAATGATTAGAATAGAATAAAACAAATATATCAAAGAGTAAATGAAACATAACAATGTAGAGAAAAACATGAAACAAATAATTAAAAGCCCAATTAAGAATCCAATTTTCCCGCCATTAATTCCCAAATCAGTAAGTGAAAATAGTGAATAACTAAACAAGATTGGAACATAGGAACTATGAGAAAAATAATTCCAAACAGATGGTACAGTCTGATTAAAGGATATTTTAAGTGAAACAAAAAATACTTTGATGCAACAAAACATGTAATTAATCTCAATTTAGTATAAATTAATTTATTGGTTTTTTCTAACACAATTAAGGGTCAAAAGAAGCGTCATTAATTATTGTTTAGTATTATATGAGAGGTGTTATTTAATATATAAATTTAAATAATTAATTTAAATATATTATAAGTCAATTTTACACTTATAATTATAATATATGTTTTTCAATTAATTAAATATAAATTTATAATTATTAAATACATAAAAATGCGCCCTTATTTGTAGAATATATTATATTATGTTCAATTTAACTGTATATACAAATTTATATAACCAATAAATTTAATGTAACACTTGTATATAATAAAATACTTATATAATTTTATTATGCAATAAAATATTAAGTTATATTCATTAAATACAATTCTTACCCACTCTTTCAGGTTTTATAAGTTACATATCATTTACTGGACTCCTGGAATAGCCTGGCTGACAATAACACTTTATAACTCAAAACATCATACATCATTTACATTTTTATACCATATAATAGTCATGCTTTCCTCACTCTCAATTCACCACCTCAACATGAAATTGCAGATTTTCAGCTATGACATAATTTTTCAGTCAATCTTTTTTTCTTTCATCCCTCATATCCTTTTCCTTTTCTCCTCAAACATCCCTCAAAAAATTTGAAGTCCATTTTTTTCTTAACTCATCTTTCCAGGTAAGTCATTTTTTTCATTTTTTTTTGTATTCTCTAATTCTCAATTTTCTTTCTTTTTTTTCTTTCTTTTTTTGTCCTGTAAGTACTTTTTTTTGGTTTTCAAGGTTAGATTAATTTTTTCTTCTTTCTTTCTTTTTTCCCCTCCATCTTTTCCCCTTCCCCCTCCTTGGCTGCCTCATTCCCCCTTTCCTTCCTTCTTGGTGTCCTCAAAAGATTTTTTATGCCCTTCCACCTCTCTCCCTCCCTCAATAGCCTTGTAAACAACATCCAGGCAGCCAAGCTGCCTGGCTGGGGTACTATTACCCTCCCCCACCTCCCCCCTATTTTACCTACCTATACCACCACCCAGCCCAAAATATAAACAATGAGCCAGCCAGATACATGGTTGGTTGGCTAACCACATAGAAACACACACTACCAGCCACCCCTATTAAGACATAAACATGGCTGCCTGGCTATTTAAAACTTGCAACACCAAACCTCCTTTCTTAAAATTGAAAATAAATGGAATGACCAGACTTATGCAGCCACCCCCACTGCCAAATGCCTAAAATATAATTTACGGATATGTATTGGAAGATTTATTAATTTTTTTACTGGTAAACCTATTCTTTTACCTGCTAAAACTAAAGGATATGGTTTATATTTCCCATATCATAGGTGTATAATTGATTTTGGATTGTGAAATGGAAACAGAAAATTAGTTTAGAACTCTTCTCCCAATAATCACCAAACATCAAAAGCTCCTCCAGGTTTGAAATCTTTTCATGACTTTACTCATTTTGGCTGCTCTTTCAAGTAATCCAGAAGCTAACCCAAAGGATAAACAAGGTAGAAAAAGAAGAAAAAGGTAAAAATATTTAATAAAACTTAGGTAGATCAAAAAAGTATAGGAATTTTGTAGAGTCACAAAATATTTTTTTTATTCTTTCATAAACTTCTAATAAATATATTTAATATATGAATTTAAAAAACTAAAGAAATGAGTAAATAACCTTGTGTTGTATAAAGGGTAATCATGAAAAAATTAAATTGTTTCATGGGGTTTGTCGGGCTGAGGTCAAGTACAAATACATGAAGTAGCTTGAATGTTCAGTTGTCTAGAAGATTTTAATGCTCCTATAAGAATAATGTAGTGAAAATCCAATAAGTATCAAAATATACCTCAATATAAGGGTCTCAGTAATTCTAATCTCACTAATTATATATGGCTTACAATCTTTATAGTTGGTAGAAAAATAGATTTAATAAATTCAGATACTATTCAAAGACTTTATGATTACTATTGATATGTATTGTAATTGTATTGGTTATATTTTTAAAGTGTAATGATAAAGAATGAAGAAAACAAGACCAAAAACCTCCGCCTTTTCTACACAATTATTTCCCCAATGACCCCTATGATTTACCAGCTCAATACACAGTTAATGATGCCTCATTCTTGCCAATATACATGTTCAGAACCAAAAAGAGTGACTAGTAACATAATTAGAATGGTATCACCTGCCAAAATCTTGTAGTAATAGGGATAATCCATCAAAAATAAAGAGTAAGTAAAAAAGAGAGTATATGCGTATTATACATTAATATAAAAGGAAAAAAAGGAAAAATTAAGACTAATTAATACTTAATAATAAGGGGGATTAACTCTAGAAATTTTGGGGCTAATTATGACATTATACTACGTGAAATCCCCATTCAAAAATAACCAAAATTGTCTGAGAAACCACCAAAAACCCCAAAAAAGGGTGTGAGATGTGGGGTAACTACATGCAGTCCTTGGCAGGCACTTGTAAGGGTAAATCCTTGACTAATTTAGGCAAATTTAAGCGTGGTAGTGAATTAAAGCACCAATAATGAGGTTATTAATGAAATTAGTGCATATAAAGAGGGTCAATGCATTTATAATTAAGCTAGGACACTAAATAAGCGCCTGTTGCCTATTTTAGTGTGTTTCCACACAGTGGGTGTAGAATGTGGGGTAATTATAGTGTGAAAAATCTAACTTTTCTTAAAATGAAGCTATTCACACGGGAAAAATGCAGGCAGTATGTGGCCAGTACACAGAAGCCATTTCTGGCATAAAAAACACCAAATTTGAAAAGTGTTATTTTTATGCATTTGAGTAGCCAAATCAAAAGTCCTAATTAAGACAAATTGATCTATCAAAGCGCATTTCTAATATTATTAAATTTATAGTGCATATAATCAACTTTTAAGTGATTTAAAGCGCATTTCTTGTTTTTTACATAAAACAATGAAAATAACAGCTTTAAGTGTACTTAAAAATAATGTAGCCTTATTTTTAAGGTTATTAAGATTACCCTAAAATATTCCAACTTAATATTAAGTAAATAAGACTTATAAAAGGTGGATATATGCGTGTATATAAGGTGTTATGATGGCATATTTTGTATATTATCATAATTTTACTTATGTATACTATTTTTGTACTCTAATTTATTGCTCCCATGTATAGTCCATGTGTTTAACATAACTTATAAGTACTTTTTACTCAGTCCTGGGAATATCCAGGCTGACAAGGTTCCTCTAGCCTATACCTGTGGAAAGTCCCAAACTTTGTTTCTAGACTTGAACTGCATTTTGGTTTGAGGAATTTTCATGAACTTAAAACTAGTAAATTTGACTTATCTTATTTATTTATTTATTAATTTATGTAACTATATTAAATTTTGGTTATTTTCACCCCTTACTTCAATAAAATGAAGGGAAGGGTATAGCCAAATTTTCAAATCTGACATGTGAAATTGATGACTTAGAAAAATTTGGTGATACTAACCCCTTTCTGCAATAAAATTCAATGGGGGAATTGCCAACTTTTCAAAACAGATATAAAAATGTTGAAGAGTTACCTTTATTTAGAAAACTAAATTTATTGAGTTTAATGTAAAGTTGAAAAATGGTATTATTTTTTTAAATTTTTAAATTTTTGCCAAAAAAAATTATCTATATTCAAGACCTTTGAAAAGTCTGCATATAAGAAATTATCACTAAAAAGAAAAAAAAACCTTAATTTAAACAAAAAAACAATTAATCAATTAAAAAATTCAAGCAATTTCTTAATTTCCTCATAAGATTGGCCAATTTTTATACATTCCATAATAAATTTTTTTTTTGAAATTTCTTGCTTTTCCAAATCACAACTTGCCATTCCTCTTTGAAAATCACAGTCTTTTGTTTCTCTGAGAAAATATGAACTCTTTCCATCTCCTCTGCATCAAATCTGTCCTCTTCAAAATTTCATTGAAGCAAAAAAAATTTTTTCTCCAAATCTAAGGCCGGTTAATCTTTCATTAGAATATGATCAAAATTGATCTTCTCAAAGTTGAGGGAATTTTTTGTGATAGAGGATTTTTTTGAGAAAAATGAATAGAAAAAATAAATAAATATGTTATTGAAGAAGGTATATAGTGATCAAATCTTACTTATATCTTTTTTCTCAAAATAATTTTCAAGGGAGGAAAAAGAGCTGGTTGAAGTATTACCACATTTTAAAAGATGTTTCAAGTTCATTGAAGTTGAGGCTTAACACTTTAGTTTGTATTTTGAACTAGAGGGTTCAGGAAGTTCATCTAAAGAAGCTTGCAAAGTGGGATTATCATTTCCAGAATTTTTAATATTTTTTGAAATTTGAGTTTGAGTAGGAGAAGACTAGAAAATAAAGAATGAGATATTTAGAGAAGAATTGAAGAAAAAAGAGAAAGTAAACATACATTAAAATTTTGGAGCTCTGAGAACTCAGATCTACTCTAAAATAATTGTTTTGCTTGATAGTCAGGTTCATCTTCAGCTGAACTATGGTTAGAAGCCAGAGGGGATCAATGTTGTTGAAGTACAGGTGTGTTGGAAGGATTATTGGATGTTTGAGATCCAGAGGGTATATCCTTAGTAGTATTGTGTATAAAACAAGGGTTGAAATCATCTCAGGAACCAAAAAGATTATCCATTTCCTCATGGAGAAGACACATGACATTGAGCTTTTCTGAAACAGTAGTAATTCTATTCTCCAAATCATCATCATCAGCACCAAAGCCAGTGGAAGTGGAAGCAAAATGAACCTTTTTATATTTTGATTGATAATTTTTGAATCTCTCCTTCATTTGCTTAGGATTGATGTTGATTCTCCTTCTTGTTTTCTTCTTTACTTCCTTTGCCATTAATAAGTAGCCATTGGTCTTTGATGAAGGTGGATTTCCAATACAAGTGTACTTTTCACATCCCAAATAATCATCATAATTTGATTTAATTTTAAGGAAGTTGATGATGATGAGATATTCTTCCTTTTTAAGATTTCCTAACTGGCTTGCTTTATGAGGAGATTTATGTGATGAAGCATTTTTTTGAGTTACCTTTTGAGTGTTAGAATTCCTTTAAGGAATTATGAGACTGGTAAATCACAAGAAAAGAGATTAAGAGGTTGAAAGAATGAAAAAACAAGGGAAAAACATGCCTGGTTAAAATTTTGCAATAAAATATTTCAAATCTCAGTGAGGGGTGTGTGCTGAGGATTGATGAGACAATGGAGATAAGGGTGTCACAGGTGACAGGGATGAGGTAAGCAAAAAAGGTATGATGTGGCCAAAATGTGGTTGTGTAAAAAAAATCAGGAAGAAAGTGCTGATTTGAAGTCATAACTGACACCCATTTTTGAAATAAGTGACTTTTTGCCAAATTTAAGTGCAGATTTGTAAGAGCATCCACACTTGAGGGTCAAATTAGCTTTGGTATGCATATTTTACAGAAAATAGCTGCTAAAATTTCACACTCACCTATTTTCAGTATTTTGGTAAAGGTTCAAATCAATAATTTTTTCAGTAAATTGTGGATCTTTCCAAAAAATATTGAACCATTAGTGTAACTCATTTTCTGCCCTGCCATTTTTTCAGTAATTCATCTCACTTGCTCAACCTTTCTATTATGAATAGGCAATAATGTACTTAATGATTTAGGTAGTTATGTACATAAGATCAATATAAAACCTATGGTGCAGCCAACGCATCTAACTCCAGTTCACTCTGGACAAAGTGCTGACACCGTTACCATACTCGCAACACCTCACTACCTCCGATTCATTAAAACTTCACTCTTACTGAACACTACATTACTCGTCATTCTCTTACTCAACACTACTTTTCTCACTTCTAATCATCACATCACACCTAAAAGTATCATATTATTATTTAATAATACTTTCTAAACCATGTCTACACCTCAAAGCTCCAAAAAAATTGAAAATGGGTTTTTCCAAAGTAGTCTTTCATTAATCATGCATTACCAATGTAAAAATCTTGCTCTGTCATTTTTTTATTGTTCTCAGTGTAGTTTACTTAGATGTTTGATTGTAGTAATAGGTAGTTAGAAAATTTGTAAGAAGCAGATCTTCTTCCATGTCTAATAAATCATAAAGGAAATTTAATGGCATGGGAAATGCAACAGTTGAGTGAAGAAAAATGAGTACAGCAAAAGGAGGGATAGAAGAAATAAGTGCCATTGAAAGAGCAATGTTATTGAGTAAACCAAGAAACACAAGTGATGAATATTTTGTGTAACTTGCAAATAGTAAATTCTTCAAAAAATGAGTGGAATAACATCATAAATTTGTGCAACTCAGAAGAAATATGCATATAAGAAGGAGTTACACAACCAAACAAGTCTGGATGCTCTAAGTGCTGATTTTCTTTGAAATCCGCACTTAAGTTAAGTGCAGATTTTCCAGTACTGACACCTGCTAATAAGTAGTATGTTGTTTATTCATTAGGGGGTATCAATGTTGACTGATCTGAAATTAATTTAACTTCAGATAAAAATCATTATACCCCAATTATCTTCCACAATTATTTTTGCTAATAATTGGGTCATTAGACCTCTTACATGTCAATGTTCACCTCTATCTGACATTTTTATCCTCAATTTTTCATAACCACATCTTGGACAACTTTCTGGATGTTCCAGCCTCCTTAACTTGCTATGCACTCCCATCCTGTTTATTCATTTCCGTTCAAAACCCCTCCCCATCTCATCTGTTTTTTTCTTCTCCTTTTCATCTTCAAATATCTCAAAATTCCCCATCATCATAGATTTTCTCAAAGGAAGCCTTCCCCCAGATTTTCTTAAAATTCCATTACTCCCTCTTTCCCCTGCTCAGCTGAGAAATCATAGACTGTTCAACTAAAAAATGTTGATCATCTCATACTTATCAACTGGCTAAAGATAAAAACCAATTATGATTCTTGTTTTGCTACTGAGAATGCAACTAAAGTAGGATGGCCCCCTGCCTCAAAAGTCAATGGCTATCTTCTAATGGCCAATGAATTACAAAATAAGACAAAGGGAATGATTGATCTTTTACCTAAACATATATCTGAAAATTTCAAGCATTACCAAGCCAAATAATAGAAGGCAAAGACTCTTTCATTTTCTACTGGTTTTGTTGTTACCAACATTGATATCATAAGGGCATAAAATCAATAGATAATAAAATTGAGCCACAATGTCCATAATTTAAAGAGATGGATGCTATTTTTGGAGAGAAAGCTGATTTTAATCCTGCCAACATTTTGGATGGTGAAGATTCTATCTCCAAACATGATGTCAAAAGAAATCTTTTCCCATCCTCTTCCTCCACTCAAGCCTCCCCTGTTCTAAATTCAACAAATCTAGATAGCTTTAAAATAGATCCTTATGGTGTTATAAACCAAGTTAATCCCACCCCAGTAAGTTTTTATTTCTTGTCTAGTTGTTTTATTTTTTTTATTTCTAAAAAGGCTAATGAACAAACCCAGGATCCTCAAGCAAGTGAGTCTGATGCTAGCATCAATGATGAAGAAGAAAATGTACCTCCAAAAAAATCAAAGACCATCAACTACTTTGAATTTCAACAGTCATAGAAAGCAAAAAGAGATAGTTTTTCACAAATCCCTTTTTCTTCCATTGATTATTTCCCGGAGAAATGTGAATCTGATAAGTGATAGCATAAATCTTAATAATTATGTGAGCTTTTCTTTTCTTTTGTTAATATTCCTTTTCACTCTAGTTAAAGTTGAAGTTGCAAGATATACCCTCAAATTTCAAAAGAACCAATATGAGCTCTCTTTACAAAGAAATGATAGGGAAAAAGACTTGGAGGAGAAGAAAGTCAAGCTTTCTTTACAGAGGGATGGGAGGGTACAAGACCTGGAGGAGAAGAAACTCAAGCTTTCTTTAAAGAGGGATGAGAGGGAACATGATTTGGAGGAGAAAAAATTTGAGATAAAGAAAGGGGAGAAGGCTCTAGAGTACAATTTCCTATTGGATGAAATGAACTCACTTTTAAAATTGAAGATGGTTCAGAAAAGAAAGATTTCTTGAGAGAATGTGTTAAATCTAATAAATCTATTGAGGAAATTGAACACTTAATGAAAATTTTTAATAAATAGTTTTCTTTAGTAAATTTAGAAAGTTTTCTTGATAGAATGCATTAAAGCTAATAATCAATTCTTGGCACACACTCCTCACTGAGATGTGAAACATTTTATTGCAACATTTTAGATTATTTGTTTTTTTGGTTAAATAAATTTTGTTTTATTTATTTTTTGGTGATAATTTCATATATGCTGACTATTTAAAGGTCTTGATTCTAGATGATTTTTTTTTGCAAAAATTTGAAAAATACATACATTTTTTATTCTTGTTATGATTAAAGAATTTTTCTTAATTTCTTTCTCTTACTCTTAAAAGTTAAACTTGTTGCAGAAAAAGAACAAGCAAAAATTGAAATCATGAAGTTGGAGTCTCATGAAAAACTGCAGAATGTCAACTACTCCTTGAGGAAAAGAAGTGGTTTCATTCAAAATCAAAGGAAGAACAATTTTTAGAAATTGAGAAAGATTTTTTAGATTTGGAGAGGGAGAAGTTTAGGATTCAAAGAGAGAATGATGAAAAATTCAAAAATAATCAATTTCAATTGGAAAATGCCAAAATTCAGCTACAAGCCAATGAATTAAAAATGATTTATGTCAAAAAAAATTTTTTGGCAATACCCTCCCCTGCTATTTACCATAACAGGGGGTGGGGATCACCATTTTTTTTCTAAGTCAGAAAAAAATTTATGACAAAAGAAATGGCAATACCCATCCCTGTGTTTTATTGAAGTAGGGTTATTGTCGGTCAGTCGTCTAGAAGATATAAGAGAAGAGGGAAGAAAAGAGAGGAGGACAAGAAGGAGATAGTAGTTTAGAAATAAAAGAAATAAAAACAATTGAAATTATTTAATTTATTTGAGAGAAAGCAACGACGAGTGATTTGAGAGGTGACAACAAATTGGTTTTATTAATATTTAATATTATTTAAGTAAGAGTTCTGCGCGGCAAACACTATAATTACTATCAGACTTAAGGCAACCTTTAAATTGTTATTTAGAATTTTTAATTAGAATTTAATACTAATAAAAATAATAATAAGCGTAATAATTTTATTTTAAATTGTTGAGTGTGTAATAAGTGATACTTCTACAGGGGATTATCCAAGGCCCTTTTATAGGCAATGGGTCCTCTGAAGCGCTACAAGTGACTATATACAAAATAGTAATGAAGTAAAACAAGAAGATAAAAGAAGACATTTGTAACATAGTAATTAAGAGAAAATTATACGAAAAATAATAAGAATCCCAATTAAGAATATAAAATTCCCATCCCAAATTTCCCAGATCAGTTAATACAAAATAATGAGTAACTAAACAACCCTGTGATCTAAGAACTATGGGAAAAACAAATCAAAACAAGTATTACAATCTGTTTTCAGCATTTCTAAGTGAAACAAATAACATGTTTTGACGTAACAAGGCATGCAATCATTTTAATTCAGTGTAAATTAATATTTATTAATTGTTTTCACTATGTAATTTAATAACTAGTTTAACTGAAACAATTAATTAATTTAATTTGAGAATTTATAATACTATTTTATAAAATAAGTATTATAATTTATTTGATTTTCTTCCTGACACAATTTAAGGGTCAAAAGAAGCGCCATTAATTATTGTTTAATACTATATGAAAGATGTTATTTATTATATAAATTTAAATAATTAATTTAATTATATTATAAGTCAATTTTACACTTATAATTATCATATATGTTTTTTAATTAATTAAATATAAATTTATAATTATTAAATACATAAAAATGCGCCATTATTTGTAGAATATATTATATTATGCTTAATTTAATTGTATATATAAAAATATATATAACCCATAAATTTAATGTAACACTTGTATATAATAAAACTCTTATATAATTTCACTATTCAATAAAATATTAAGTTATATTCATTAAATACAAGTCTTACCCACTCTTTAAGGTTTTATAATTTATATATCATTTACTGGACTCCTGGAATAGCCTGGCTGACAGTTATAGATTGCCAAAATTTATTTTCATTGCATAAATTAGCATGTAAAAAAGTCTTATAAGATAATTTAAAAACCTAAATTAATGACAATTCAAGTAAAAATGTGAGTGGAAATTGTCCTTGACCGAAGTCAATGAAATCAAACACAAATGTATACATGAACCTCATGAGAAAAACATATTTCCTCATGATTACCATTATACAACACACATCCCATGGCTCATTAATTTAGGTAAGCTGATTATCATATATGACTTGTAAAATGTTAATTTGTGAAATAAAAAGAAAAGTTGGCAACCTATATTACACCACATACTTTTTCTTTCTACCTAATTATTTTTATTTTACCTCACCTTTTTCTCTTACCTTATCAATCCTATTGATTTAAATGAACATCCAAAAGGTGTGAATTATTCACAGGATTCTAAGCCAGGTGGTGCTTTAGTCATCTGGTGATTGTGAAGATTTGAATACCAAATTTCTGCAATTATTCTATTTCTTGTTCCAAATTCAATAATGCATCAATGGTTAGGAAAGTATAGACCATGGTCTTTTGTAGATGAGGAGGGTAAGGGGATAGGAAGACCAGTTTTTGGATTAATGTATGAGAATATTCCAAATGTAAGTGAGTTGAGATTGTTTCTATCCATGTGAATTTTTTATAAAAACCACCAAAGGTTACCGTGACATTAGAAGCAGAAATATCATCATCAAAAAATTTTAGCCATTCTGCATCTGTCCAATAAGGGATTCTAAACTGTTTTTCCAATTTATGATAAGATTCAAAAGCATATTGACGTAGATTCTTTAATTGATGAGCTAAAAAATGGTTGAATGTTGACAAGGAGTCCCATTTTTTGAAATCTTCTTTCATTTCTTGGGCAGTATGATCTCGGAGTAAAGAATAAAGACCTGTAGAAAGAATAATAATTTTTTTTATATTCATTCATCTATAAATAAGCTTACGGAGTGAAAAAACCTTTGTCATATCCTGAACTCCAATCAATACCATACATGAAACCTCCAAGAATATTTTTGTTTGATAAAGGTTGACTAGCTAAGGCCATTTGATAAAAAGTCAATATAAGATCTGATAAATTTTGAAATGTTTCATTTTTATTTTCTTCAAATGAGTGAATCTCAAAAATAAATTGAGGTTTGAAAGAATTAGAAACAACAGCAATTTTTTTTATTTCCAGTCTTATCTTCTTTATTGTTACTTGACTTTAATTTTTTATCAGTTATAGGGTCAGGGAAAAAATTTATATTTTCAGGTAGTTTTTTTGGATAACTTTTTTTTTGGAAGAATCTAGTTTTGAAGTAACTGAAGCCAGTTGAACAACTACCAATAAATTTGGAGCAAAAATTTTTTTATCTTATGTAATTTCTACTGTGACCAGGCTTTGAAAGAGATGATATTGAAGAAAGTGAAGAAAGAGAAAATGAAGATATTGAGGTAAGTGACAAAAGGGATGAGTTGGAGGAAGACATTTCTTTATTAGAAATTTACAAAAGAGAAGATGAAGATATCAAGGTAAGTGAAAAAAGGGATGAGTTTGAGGAAGACATTTCTTTATTTTTAGATGAGTCTAGATTCTCAGTCATTTTTTTCTAAAAAAAAAGAAAAATATCAATCTAAAAGAAAAAATTAAACTAAATTGGATGAAACTTACCTAAAAAGCTCTCTTCAAACTACCTGAAAGAAATAGTCTCAAAAATCTCCAAAAAAGAGTCCTAAAAGTTCAATGAAAGAGCCCTAAAGGTTTCCATAAAAGAGTCCCAAAAGTGCCCAAAAATTTTTCCAAAAATTTCCAAAAAAAAGTGTTCCAAAAATCTCCTAAAAGAATTTCAAAATTTTCAAAAAAAATTGTCCTGAAAGTTCCCTAAAAACTCCCAAAAAATAGCCAGAAAAGTGCCAAATGGTTTCCAAAGTCCTTGAAAAAAAAATGATAAAAAAATTATAATCAAAAAATTAAACCAAAAAAAAATTTTTGTATCAGAAATTTTTTTCCCAAAAATAAAAATCAAAATTATAAAAACACCAAATTTATTTTTGATTCAGCTTGAACCATAAAAAAATTTTTTTATAATATTCTGTAAAAAAAAAATAAAAAAAAATAATTTTAATAAAAATAAAAAATATTTTCTTTTAAAAACTCCCATATTACCCCTCCATGTCTGCCTCATTTCACTCTTTTTGGTATCCTCAAACCACCCCTCCCCCTTCTTGATCTCCTCGAAATCCCCTTACCCCCCTTTTTCACCAGTTCCTCCTCCCTTTTCCCACCTTGAGGTGCCTTTTGCCCTCTTCAGGCACCTCTTTCCCCCCTTTAGGCTGTGTCACCCCTTCCCCCCCCCTAATCCCCCTCTCCCCTCCACCTCTTCCCCCCTCATCCCCCCACCCATTATTCCTTTCCCTCCTCTCCCCCCTCCCCCCTCTCCTCTTTAATTTTCTTCTCCCCATAGGTAAATACTGAAACAAATTGCTAAGCAATTTTTTTAGGGATAAAAGGGGGGTGGAGGTGAGGTGAGAGGGGAGAGGGGAGAGTGGGGAAAGGAATAAGGGGGTAGGGGGGAGTGGTGGGAGCGGTGAAGGGGATAGAGGGATGAGGGGGGGGAGAGGGGTGAGGCAGCTCAAAGGGGGGTATAAGGGGCCTAGAGAGGGCAAAAAAAGAATGTCTAAAGGGGATAAAAGGGGGGATTGAGGCTGTAAAGAAGGGGGAAAAGAAGGGGAAAAGAGGACAAGAGAGAAAAGAGGGAGAGAAAAAACAAAAAAAATTAGTTTAACCTTGAAAAAAAATAAATGAAGCACTTACAAGAAAAAAATATAAAAAAAACAAAACAAAATAAAGCAAAAAAAATCATGATTAGCAAATAAAAATTCAATAAAAATGAAAAAAAGACTTACCTGGTGAGATGAGTTGAAAAAAATGGAACCAAAATATTTGAGGGATGTTTGAGGAGAGGTGGAAAAGGATATGAGTGAAGAATGAATAAAAGAAACACTGAAAAAATATGCAATTTTCATGTTGAGCTGGTGAAAGAAAACCAATGAGCCATCCAAAAAAGAGATATTCACTGTAAATTCAATAAAAATGAATATGCAACAAACAAAAATACCAAGCCAAGTGAATAAAGTATACAAAGTGGACATTTGGAGAGTATTAAATCTAAAATTAAAAGGGTTGTGTGTCAAAATGGTGGAGGGTGATTGGCATAATGACAGAGAATATGCCAGTTGAATGAATGTTTTGTGATTCAAGGGTGGGGAGAGCCAGTTCTGGTTCAGGATCCTCTTCTTCATAAAGATCATTCCACTCATCCTTTAAATCAGCTAGGATATTGTGGAGTATAATGCAAGTCATTATCCAATGATTTGCAGTTTTTATTTCCATTTTTTTAGAAATTGGATTCTAAGTTCTCAGAGACTAGAAAATCTTCCCTTTAAAATCCCAATAGCATGTTCAATCCGTACTCTTGACTGGGCAAGGTGATAATTAAAAGTGGTTCTGGGGCCATTTTCTAAGGTTGCACCATGGAAAGCAGGTATAATGTACTTTCCACTTGCCTATGCTGAGTCTGCAAGGAGGTACTAAGATTTGTCAAAGTATGAGTCAGGACTTTGAGGAATCGTCATTCTTTTGAAGATGGAAAAGTCATGACATGAGACAGGGCAGCCACTATGAAAAGCAATTAAAATTTTGTTGACGTCACGGACAAGTTGAATGGCAATAGAGTATCTACAAATAAGATAAAAAGTTAGTTTATTAAAGATGTGAAATTGGAGAACATTTTGAAGAAACCTTTTTTTGCAATCAAACTAATGGTTGCCATCATGAGCAGGCTTTTGACTCAAAGGTATAGTTGTACCATTAACAAAACGTACACATCCAGGGAAACCTTTGGCTTGCATTACTTGAGAGGATTCAAGTTGCTGTTGTGGAGTTGGCCAAGCAAGTGTTTGAGACTTGAGAGAAAGGATAGAAATCATGCAGCACTTGGTGTATAATATGATGGTACCATATCCTATGGTAAAGAGATTATCTAGACGTCTTACAGCAGCACCATTTCCATTTGAACCAAAGCAACATAGTGCAACAGCAAGTTGAAAGGCAGGATCATGCTGTTTGATATGGGAATTATTATGGAAGATAGGATGATTGGAGATGAGTTGAGAAAGTTTGAAAAGAGAATCAGGAGAAGTTTGAAATAGTTGAGTGAAGTTTAGTTGAGGAATGTTGAGAATGGAGCAGGGATCATATCTGGAATCATGATAAGGATTTGGCCCCCTTGGGATGATGTAACACTTTTTGGAAAGATAAGACATATAAGCTAAAGTGTCTTCCAAACCAGAGTCAGCTGCTAAAACTAAAGTGATAGCATTCATAGCTGTGTGAAGTTTCCTTCTAGTAGATAGGTGGTTCATTATTGTCAGTAGAAAAGGTTGTTGGTAGAAGGTTTAGGTGATGAGTGGGAAGTGGGAATTTGCCACCGAATGAGTAGGTGGGGTGTGTAGATAGAAAAAAATGTTATGTGTTCACCACCAAAATTAAGTATCATAGAGTGAGGAGAGACTTAAGGATGGCATCAGCAATTATAAGTCATGTGACTTTCTTAAAAATCCATCATGGATGTGATGAGTTTGGGATCTGGAATTAGGAATGGAAATTGGGGTATAAGAGGCGGGATAATGCATTATCGTGGATTCCTTATCCACTAGCCCCAGGGCTAGTGGATAAGAATCTTCCGCAATAATAATGTCTGGTCCCGGGAAAAAAAATTCCTGATCCCTAATTGCGGATCCCTGAACATTGATACCCCCTATTTATTCATTCACACATTCACTTACTCTCTCCTTTTTCTATGGCAAAGAAGAATATAAAATCTTTGGATGATGATTAATAAGCACAGTTTCTATTTTTTTATTTAGATTGATGAAAATCAGTTAACTCAAAAAATGAAAATTTTTGTACACAAACTGATATAACGTCATTGATCATTATTATTATTATGATTATTGTTATTATTGGTTTTTTTGATATTTATTATTATCTTAACGTTTCATGCATTCTCATTAGTTCTGATTTCCAAGGAGTTAAGCCGTTGATAGAGTCTTGGATTTTCGATCGAGGACCAAATATTTTGACCGCTCGGATGTGTGTGTCTTTACCGTTTAAATGGTTTGCTAAGATTGCAATTTGGAAAAGGTGACCTTTAACAGCTACACTATAATAATCATAAGAATAAGAATAAGAATAAAGATCATGATGTTTTGTTTTATATTTTTCTTTTATTTTTCTTTTTTTTATGAAACTGGATGAATTGAAAGAATGGGACGCCAAAGAGATGGACAAGTCAGAGATAATGGAGATGGGGTTAAAACTTACGACTCATCGTGATCGTCTTGATGCTGTTCATCCTCATCCTCATCCTCACTCTCCCCATCACCACCACCACCACCACCACCACCACCACCACCACCACCACCACCACCACTACCAATACCACCACCACCAGTACCACTACCAACACCACCACCACCAGTACCACTCGTCGCGGTGCCGTCCATTTGACCTTCTGTGCCCATATCCGCACCAGTAACAATATTAAGACCACTACCAAGACCATTGCCGCCCGAAACTCCTGTTCCCATTTTGATATGTTGCCAACCCCTAGGATTGGTCAACTGAACATGTTTAATGACTTGTAAATCATGTTTATATGATCCTACTGAAATCGCCATCTTTGAAGGCGTGTACGAATCATCCATCGCTACATCCACGAAAACCGAAATTTGCTACGTTGAGGGTTTCGAAAAATGTGTATGAATGAAAACCATCATAAATTGGGAAAAAAATGAGTGTTATAATGAGAAATAATCATGTTTGAAAATAAATGATGAAAAACAGAGGAATATTAGTTAGTAATTGGGTGATTTGTTTAGATCCATGAGGAAGAAATCATGGAGAAGTTTTTTTTATTTTTTTATTTTTTACTTTACCGAAACTGATGTTTTTCGAGAAAATTGGAGTCTAATGAAATGAGGTTGAGGACCTTCTGATCTAATTCAAAATTAAATTAACACAAAATGAAGAAACACAAAGGAAAGAGGAATGATAGCATATGAAAAAAATAATAATTGAGTAACGATAGTTCAATATAATGTACAAAAAAAGTTGGTTGAAAAGAAATTATTATTATGTTGATGATGACATATATATATATCGCGAGAAATAGAGAGAGAGAGAGGGAGGGAGAGAGAGGGAGGGAAAGAAAGTGAGAATGAGAAATACAATGTCAAACACTCTCCCTGAGATTAGCGAAGAGTCAAACAAAGACAGATAACCAAAAGAAAAAGGACAACACTCACTGCCATAAAGTTGAGGTAGAATCATCTCTTAGTTGATCAACTCCATACCCAGGTTTAGCACTCGAAACCGACCAGATCGCTTGATCTCCAATGTCAAGTTGGTCTAATGAGTTGACTATAGTATCATATGTCATATCAATTCAAAAGAAGAAGAAGATTATAAATATCAACGACATTAAGGAGGAAAGTATGAGGAGGGGGAAGGGGAAGGAAGGTAACACAGTCATCTGTATCAACAATGTTTTGTGACATTGCTGTTGTGGTTATTATTGTTATTAACAGTGTTAGGTTCAAATTTTGACCATACCCCCTTAAAACAATGAACTGACACAAAAATATTATGATGATACTAACAATAATGATAATTGTCAAAACATTTCATTTCATTTTAAAATCACTTACCAAAAGCAAGAGACATATCACTTATTTCTCAACTTGACTTTTTATTTATTTATTTTAGATAACTTGAAAGGAAATTGAGTTATAGAGTTATAGAATGATAGAAGTATAGAATTAGTTGAAAAGTGCTGGAGATATTTCTGGACAGTGTTATGCAATCTTGTTATTCTTCTCTAAATGAATATATATCCAACTATCAGTATAAATTGATTGATGTGTGTTCTTGATGTATGAGGGCAATCGCATGAACATCTTGAATATGCAAAACACCTGATATTCTTTTTGACAAGCCAATCTTTTTGTCCATTCATTATTCATTTAATTAAATCATTATAGCTGACTTTCCCATTGATGATGAACTTATTTTTATTTTATTTTATTTTCTGTAGGAAGACCCATCTCAACAAAAGTTGTGGTTATTTTGTACAAATAGATAACTCCAAGTATTTTTTTTTTATTTTTTTTGGTGTAAATTATAAATTATAATGATGATAATTAAACTTTCCCCCTTTTCATTTAGTAAACATTTTCTTCATTTTATTATATGATTTTTTTCAGTATTTTTCTTTTTTAGCATTTAGAGGTTGAAATAAATCATAGAAATCATTTTATATTAATTAATCCTCATGTACCATGGCATTATGAACTTGAGCTATTGTAAGAAACAGAACACAAGAGTTAGAAAACTTATATTTAGGGTGGAAAAGATAAATCATTTCATTTTATTTCACATTTTTTTACACAAGATAAAAAAGAATGAGAACTAGACATATAGGCAGATTTATGGTGTGTGAAACTAATTTGAAACTAATCATAGAAAGTGTCACTCACCAACCTGGAACCATTTGTTGAAATTATATCAAATAATGTGTTGAAAGGTTCTGGAAGTTTTTAATATGATAAATAAATGCTAAATAGTTATTGATGCCTTTTGTCAGCTGGAAGGTTCCACCAGGAATACCGACAGACAGTTGTTGGGAGCTATTATAATCATAATATAAGAATATCAACATATTAGGGGGTGTCAGTTCTGGCAAATATGCACTTAAATTTCACCAAATCTGCACTTATCTAAGTGCAGATTTTTGAAACACACTAGCCCCAACACTGGTAGATTTCAAAAGTGAAATAAGTCACTTATTTTACTCAAATCCACACTTTCTCAACCAAAAGTGCTGGTTTCATACTCTCCCTCTCTCTCACCTCCCACTACCTCTCCTTTCCTTTTGTAACATTCTCCACTTGCAGCTCCTATCACCCCTCCCCTTTCAATTCCCCTCTTCCTCTCACTCCTCTCTGCTTGTTAATTCACTCCCATCTTTCACTCCACTCACTCTCTTCATTAAACCCCTTCCCCCTCACTCATGATTGATTTATAAGCAACCAAACATCCCAAACACCTAAAACTAATTGCATAAAAAACAAAGGAGTGACATTTCTTGCTCCTTATGTATAAAACACTAATGAGAAAGTCACCAAAGTTGTTTTCTCATGTCTCAAATATTTTAGTATATTTCAAATTTCAAAAAAGAGGATTTTAGAAGTATCTCAAACTTCTGAAGCTCATTTGCTCTCACCTAGCTACAGTTTTAGAGTGTGTACAAACATTTTCCTAACTTTAAGAAAATTATTTTTATTATTTTGATCTTTAATTAGGCAAGTGCACCTTTCTCCACAGTTGTATAGTGAAAATTTCATTTCTCTTTTTCTTAATGCTGTATCTGGTGGTGAGCAAGGTGGTTGTAGTGGTGAGCAAGCTGGCTGTTGTGGTGGGTGAGGTGGTTGAGGGGGTGAGCAAGGTGGTGATGGTTGTGTGAGTGGTGGTGGTAGTGAGAAAGGAGGAGGAGGTGGTGGTGGTAGTGAGTGAGGAGGAGGAGGAGGTGGTGGTGGTGGTTGCAAGAGAGGTGACAGTGGTGGTGGTGGTGGTGGTGGTGGTGGTGGTGTGAGTGGTTGCATGAGAGGTAGAGGGAAAGGGGGGAGAGGTGGAAAAATTTACCAAAATTAAAACAAAAAACATACCTAAATGATCAAGAAGAAAAAGAGAAAAAGAAACAATACTGAAAAAAAAGAAGTGAAAAAAACTTACTAATAGTCAGAAAAGGGGGGTCAGATAACAATGTTTCAATTGGAAAACAAATAGTGGGAACAGGATCTATGAAGCACAAAAAAACAAGGGGAATTTTTAGTGAGAAGTAGGTAAGCAAGAAAATTTCTGATTTGAGGTCAGAACTGACACCCATTTTTGAAATAAGTGACTTCTTTGCAAAATTTAAGTACTGATTTGGTTTTAAATCTGCACTTAAGTTAAGTGTGGATTTGCCAGAACTGACACTCCCTATTATTATAAAAGATAAAAAACATATATATATGTCTTAAAAACAATACAAATAATAATACAATACTTTAATTTCAATCCATTGAGGTACTGATAGATAAATTCTGTTTATAAGTTATGTGTCCAAAAAGGAAAAACACCTAAAGTATATTTAAAGTGATAATAGGGGGTGTCAGTTCTGGAAAATCTGCACTTACAAATCCGTACTTAAATTTGACCAAATCCGCACTTAAATAAGTGCAGATTTCCAAAACACACTAGCCCCAGTACTGGTGGATTTCAAAATGAAATAAGTCACTTATTTCACTCAAATCCGCACTTTCTAAACCAAAAGTGCTGATTTCACCATCAAGTCCCATTTCACTGATTTGTCAGAATCATCCCATTTATACGCAGTACTCTGCAGAATAAAACTTCATAACTCAAAACATTGTACATCATTTACATCTTCATATCATATCATATAAGAGTTATGCCTTCCTCACTTTCAAATCGTGATAAATTACATAAAGCAATGACTTTCATGGCTCTTAAACTGCTCTTGGACTCTGATTCCAATTCTGATTCTGATCTAGAAGAAGATTTTGTCGTTTTATCAAAAATGGCCAGGAAACGTTACCTTCTTCCCTGAAAGCCTCAAGTACTTCATACCCCCAAGTACACCATCCAAACACTTCTTACCCTATCTACACCCAGTTTTAGACAGATGTTCAGGACTTCTCAGGAAGGTTTCCTTAAATTGCTTGAGCTTATTCAGGATCATCCTATATTTCACAATAATTCTCAAAAAGAACAACGACACCCTTCAATTCAATTGGCCATCACACTATATCGTTTGGGTTCAAATGGTGATGGAGCCGCTTTGAAACGTTTAGAAAATGTCTTTGATTTAGGGTATGGTTCAGTTAACACTTATACCAAACGATGTATCACTGCCATCAACTCCTTGGAATCTCAACTTCTCACCTGGCCAACAAAAGAAGAGCGACTTGAATCATCTCAGGTTATGCAAGCAGAGGGCTTCCCAGGATGTAATGGTTTTGTTGATGGTACTACTATTCCTTTGAGCCAGAAACCTGCTCAAGGTGGAAACAATTACTTTGACCGTAAAAAGAGGTAGATTATTTTTAACTGCTTTCATTCTCTTTGAAACCAACACAAACAAATATATCTTCTTTATAGATATTCAATTAACTTTCAGCTTATATGTGACATAAACAAAAAATTTATATCATTCTTTGCTGGCTATCCTGGCTCATTTCATGACTCCTATGTCTTCCAAAGAATGCAAATTTCAAATGAACCTGAAAAATTCTTTGATGAAGATCAGTATCTTCTTGCAGATTCTGCTTATGTGAATGGAAAGTATGTACTTCCTGCTTTTCAGGGAGCAGCTTCAGAAGACAGTCAAAATGCCAAATTCAACAATCATTTGGCAAAGTCAAGAGTTTGTATTGAACATTCTATTGGAATCTTGAAAGGCTGTTTTTCTAGTTTAAGGGAATTAAGAAGTCCTCTTAGAAATAAATCTGAAATGGAGGTGGTGATCAACTGGATTCTGTGTTGCACTATACTTCATAACCTACTTGCTGACCTCAAAGATCAATGGTTAGAGCTGTATGAAGATGAACAAGTTGATTCACCTCTGACTATATCCAACACTTCTATTTCTCAATCAACTAGTATAAGGGCAAAAATTCTTCCAATAACACTCCAACATTTTTCAACGCAATTTAAATATTTTTTTTCATTCTCTTCAAATGATCAATTTGCATGTGTTATTCACTGAGAATGGTAAATTTTTTTGCATATTTTTTTGGTTTTTGAATTTGCTGTTAAAGTCTTATTTTTTTTATCTCTCTGTGTTTTCTTTCATCAACTCAACATGAAATTGCATATTTTTTCAGTCACTCTCTTTTTTTTCTTCACTCATATCCATTTTTTCCTCTCTTCCTACATCACTCAATCAATTTCACTTATATTTCTTTTTTCTCAACTCATATCTCCAGGTAAGTCATTTTATCTTTTTTACTTAATTTTTTGTTAATTTTTTTTTTTTTTTTGGTTTTTTGGTTTTTTGGTTTTTTTTTTTTTTTTTTTTGTAAGTGGTTGTTTTTAAATTTATAGGTAAAATTAACCTTTTTTTTCTTTCTCTCTCTCTCTCCCTCTTTTCTCTCTTTATCCCCCCTTGGCCTGGGCTTTTTCCCACCTTTACCCTCTCCTTGGAATGGATACATCCCCCTTTTCCCCCCTTTGTCTGCCTTATTCCCCCCTCCTTGGCTCACTCTAACCTCCCTTTTCTCTCTCTTTGGTCTCATCTCTCCCTTTCTCCCCCTTGTTGATCTCCTCATTTCCACTCCACCCCCCACCAAATCCCCCAAATCCCTCCTACAAATCCCCTCCACACCCGCCTTCAATCTGCCCCAAACCCACCCTCAAATCCCTCCTACCCCCCCCTTAAAAGTCACTTAACAATTTGTTACCGAATCGTTAAGTAACTTGGAGGGGAGGTTAGGGGGGTTTTGAGGGGGTTTTGAGGGGGATTTGGAGGGGGGGGAAAGAGGTGGATTGAAGGGGGTGTTGGGGGGGGTAGTTGCAGGGGATTTCGAGGGGGATTTTCAGGGGGGTTTGGAGGGGGATTTGGAGGGGATTTGGAGAGGGATTTGAAGGGGGGATTTGGTGGATTTGGTGGGGGGTGGAGGGGGGGTTTTACAAGGGTTTTGGGGAGGTGGGAGAGGGGTTTGGAGCAGGGAATTTAGGGGAATGGGGAAGTGATAAAAAAATTTCACAGTTTTTTAATTTTAGAGAAAAATATTCTTCAAGTTCAAGTGAAATAAAAAAAATCTTATTAGTCTTTTGAGGATTTTTAATTTTTTAATTTAAATTAAGTGAGTTTTTTTTAATGTATAATTTTGGGTGTTTGAAAAGTAACAAATTTTTAAGTAGAAAAATACATGTCTTTAACTTCAGATTCACCACTTACCTCACTCTCATCTTCTTTAACTTCATTATCATCTTCAAATTCAACTTCTTTTCAATCATCATCTAAAACATTGACAAAAAATGAACAGTATCAAAATAAAAGAAATTTAAAAAAAGAAATTCACTTGGATCAATTATTTGGCCATATTTCAAAAATCAAGTACTATAAAACTAAAGTTGAAAAAAAAATTTCTGAAAACGTTACCTGAAAATATACATTATTTAACTGAAACTGGAGGTGATGAAGTTAAAGCTGTTATTAATAAGAGTTTCAAACCTCAACTTATTTAGGAAAAACATTCTTTTAATGGTTTAAAAGATGAATCATTTAATCAACTCTGCGATCTCATCATAACACTCTATCAAATGGCTTTGGTTCACTTATCTTTAAGGAATAAGAATTTTTTGGGTGGAATCATGATTGGAATCGGATGGAGACCAGGATTTGATAAAGGTTTTTCTCTTGGTATGTTTAAAAACTTTTCTGGATTTTTTAATATCATTTTACTGAATTTAATTCAAATAGGCATATATTCTTTACTCAGATCTTTATCTAAAGCTGAATTAGATAATGATTTTTGAAAATGGAATACATTACCTTCGTTTAATTCACTTCTTGCTCTTCAACTTAAAAAAATCTTCAATAAAGCTTTTGAAAAAAATCATGAAGTT
Organism: Hemileia vastatrix; assembly: GCA_030280995.1. Lineage (NCBI taxonomy): Eukaryota > Fungi > Basidiomycota > Pucciniomycetes > Pucciniales > Zaghouaniaceae > Hemileia > Hemileia vastatrix. Next base: position 20,965,569 of record JASXTE010000001.1, on the reverse strand, counting down.
GCTACAAGATTTGGAATACCAAATTGGTGCGACTCTGAATGGGAAGATATTAGCAGTGATTATCTAATGTTTTCAAATGTTATAATCACTCATTCTGGATTTCATAAACGAATTCACAACGACTCAAATGATGCCAATTACCTCACTTATGGAATTTTAACATATATTAATCCTATCACTGGACAACCTATTCCATCACTTGCAAAAATTAAAGGACATGGATTATATTTCCCGGATCATAAATGTATAATCGATTTTGGATTAGGAAATGGAATCATCGAAACAGTTTGGAATTCTTCTTACAATAATCACCAAACCACAAAGGCTCCTCCAGGTTTGGAATCTTGTCAAGACTTCACGCATTTTGGTTGCTCTTTCCAGATCAGTCAAAAGTTAATACAACAAAAAAACAAGTTAAAAAAAGAAGAAAAAGGTAATAAATTTAAACATTCTTTAGGAAGATCTAAAAATTATGGGGATTTGTAGAGTCACCAAATATTTAATATTCTTCCATAAATTTATAATAAATAAATATGATATTTCAATTTATGAAATTAAAGTAATGGGCCAACAACCTTGTGTTGCATAAATGGTAATCATGATAACATTAATTTGTTTCATGGGGTTCCTCTAGCCTATACCTGTGGAAAGTCCCAAACTTTTGTTTCTCGATTTGATCTGCATTTTGGCTAGAGGAATTGTCATTACTTTAAAAGTAGTACATTTGACATATCTTATTTATATATTAATTAATTTATGTAATTATATTTAATTTTGATGACTTTCACCCTTTACTTCAATAAAATGCAGGGGAGGGTATTGCCAATTTTTTAAATCTGACATGTGAAATTGATGACTTAGAAAAATTTGGTGGTACCCACCCCTTGTTTCAATAAAATGCAGGGGAGGGTATTGCCAAATTTTCAAAAGAGATATTGAATTTTATTGACTTAGAATTATTTAGATAAGCAAATTTATTGAAATGAAAGTAAAGATAGAAAATTTTTATTATATTTTCAAATTTTTGTCAAAATAAAAGTATAAGCAAACTTATTGACTTGAATGTAAAGATAGAAAAAATGTATGATATTTTCAAAAATTTGTCAAAAATAACGTACTATATTCAAGACCTTTTATAAGTCAGCATATAAGAGAATATTACCAAAAAGAAATCAAACAAAATTAAAGTAACTAGAAAAACAATTTATCAATTGAAAAGGTCAAGTAATTTTTTAATGTCCTCATAAGATTGGCCATTTTTTACACATTCCATAATGAAATCTTTTTTTTTAAAACTCTCTTGTTTTTCCAATTCACAAGTAGCCATTTCTCTTTTAAATTGACGGTCATTTACTCTTTCCATCTGCTCTGCCTCAAATTTTTTTCTTCCAAATCTAAGGCTTGCTGATCTTTCCTTAGCATATGATCAAACTTCATCTTCTCAAAGTCAAGGGCATTATTTGCAATAGTTGATTTTTCTGAGAAAATTAAATTGAAATAAATAAATAAACAAGTTAATGATTAAGATATATAGTAAACAAAACTTACTTATATCTTTTTTTTCAAAATAATCCTCAAGGGAGCCAAATGAGCTGGTTGAAGTATTACCACGTTTTAATAGATGGCTCAAGTTCATTGAAGTTGAGGCTCGACGCTTTAGTTTGGAGTTTGAACAAGAGGCTTCAGGAAGTTCATCTAAAGCAGCTTCTAAAGTGGGATTCACATTTCCAGAATTGAGATTATTTAATGGAGATTGAGTTTGAGTAGGAGGAGACTAGAAAGAAAGAGAAATTCAGAGAAGAATTGAAGAAAAAACAAAAAGTAAACATATATTTAAATTTTGGGCCTCTGAGGACTCAGATCTGCTGTGGTATAATTTTTCTGCTTGATAGTCGGGATCATCTTCAGCTGAACTATGGTTAGAAGGTGGAGGGGATTGATCCTATTGATGTACAGGTATTTCAGGAGAATTAATTGATGGTTGAGATCCAGAGCGTATATTCATAGTAGTTTCGTGTAGAAACCAAGGGTTTGAATCAACTCGGGAGCCAAAAAGATTATCCATTTCCTCATAGAAAGGACACATGACATTGAGCTTTTCGGAAACAGTAGTAATTCCGATCTCCAAATCATCATCGTCAATACCAAAGCCAGTTTCATTTGCAGCATTATGAGTCTTTTTATATTTTGATTGGTAACTCTTAAATCTCTCCTTCATTTTTTTAGGATTGATATTGATTCTCCCCCTTGTTTTCTTCCTTACTTCATTGGCCATCAATAAGTAGCCATTAACCTTTGAAGAAGGTGGACGTCCAATACTAGTGGACTTTTCACATCCAAAACATGCTTCAAAATTTTATTTTATTTTAAGGAAGTTGATTATGATGAGATAATAATCCTTTTTAAGCTGACCTGAACCTAAATTTGTTTTTTCAGGTGTAGGGCTTGCTTTACAAGGAGAATTTTGCAACGAAGCAGATTTTTGAGTTACCTTTTGAGATTTGGAATGTCTGGGAGGCATTATGAAACTGGCACATAACAAGAAAAAAGATTAAGAGGTAGAAGAAATAAGTAAAAAAGAATGTAAACATGCCTGGTCAAGATATTGAAAATGTCAGGAAGGGGTGTGTGCCGAGGATTGATGGGTAGGTAGCGAGGAAGGTGAGTGTGTCACATGTGACAGGGATGGGGTAAGAAAGGAAGGGATTTTTTGTGGCCAAAATGTGGTTGTGAAAAAAAATGGGAAAAAAGTGATGATTTGAGGTCATAACTGACACCCTTTTTTGAAATAAGTGACTTTTTTGCAAAATTTAAATGTTGATTTGTAAGTGCTAATTTGGTTTGAAATCCGCACTTAAGTTAAGTGCGGATTTGCCAGAACTGACACCCCCTAATAAAGAGCTAATCAAGTACTTAATGATAATGTCTTAAACATGAGAGTTGAATTGGTCAACAAATTCCTCTTGGATATATAAGGAACAATGAAAACTCACAGGGGACAGAGTCACACCTCTGGAAAATTAAATATCTTCTATTCAATATTGGATCTTCTCCATTCAATCTTGGATCACTTTGAAACTTCACAGGGAACTTCCAATTGATCTTAATAAGTTTATTTACTTTCATTCATATTATTTTTCTAATGTTTTTTATTTGAAACTATATCTTAAAAAAGGCTGTGCATTCTTATATGGTTTTCATATATATAACTATAGCAATGATCTATGTTACAACTAGTTTTGAATTTACTTTCTAGGATACCATAAAGTTATTTATTTTATGTCTAGATATAAATTACATATATTTATTATTTTTCTCATATATAGGTTACTTTTCTGTCCCTTATAATCATTTTTTATTTACTGATTATAGTGTTTTAAGTAGCCAATAGCTTTTAAGTACCTGTAGTAAGAAATGTACCATACCTTGTATGTAAAGTGATATATATTATCTCAACTTCTGCTTACCATATTTTCTACTATAAGATATTCTTTTTGAGAATTGGGTTGGATTCATTAATCTCTTAAAGAACTATTAGTTTCTTTAGTATTTGTATCAAGTTACCAGTACAATATCTGTGATAATTACATATATTAATTTTGTTATTGTGAGAACCTTATAGTTTTAAAAGCCTTTTAACCTCTCTATCTTAAAATATAATGTTTCTATGTATCTTAAGTAGGCCTGGGTATTAGCTTCTAACTTCTGTACCTGCTTCACCTAATATTATATGTATATATTATATATTTCTTTGGTGGTACATTCATTTTTATAAATTACTAGTATATACTTACATATAAAATTATACTGTTTCTGAAATTACAAAAATTTCCTTAGAATTATTTATTACTGCAGCTTCTTGAACTTTCTCAGAAGCCCTCACATTGCAAACCTTTATTGGTATTATTAACTTGAAGAAGGCTAATTGTAACCACTTTTTTCTGGGCTGATACCCACCCAAAATAAATTTAGGCTCACTAATTTTAATAATTTATAAATATTTTTCAAAACACTTCACATTTTTTGTTCAGAATTAAATAAGTTTCAAATATTCTTTCAGAAAAATTAAAAAAAATAGTTACAGATCTGTCAGAAAGGTAGTTTAAGTCCTATTAATATCTAAATTCTTCTAAAATCTAAGCCTCAATACTTTCAACTTAATCTTCTTCCTATCTGGATCTCAATAACTTCTTACTAATTAAGTAAATCTAAGCATCACCTAATTATCAACTTCAACATTAAAATTGACTAAAACCTAATCTTTGTTTGATGTATCACTTACATGTGGGAAAAAATGGTGAACTAGATGTATAATTCAATTTTGTGATCCTCTTCCACTCATAGGTGAATTTTTGTGAATAACCATCAAATGTCACTTTTTGAAACCAACTAATTTTTTGCCTTTGGAAGAAGATTAAGATGGCGCAGTAGGGGTATGTTTGACAGAGAAGGGAAGAGGAGGTGAAAATAGAATTTTGGTATGAATCCATGAAGACAAGAGGAAATGAGCCAAGGAGATTCCAATTTCAGAAAAGCAAAAAAATAGTGTGGGGCAAAACAGGATCACTCCACAATTCAGACCCAGAGTAGTACCCTGCAACCAATAAAAGAACTAGACATCTAGTTGAAGGATTTTATCCCCTGTTTTAATACCCATAGTCTGGCTATGAGAAGTTTTTCTATCAAATTATTTTCTTCTGTCAGTAATTAAACTCTATATCATGGTATCATAATCTATATTTAATATATCAATTCTATATATATCACCAGGAAAAATGAGAGTTGACTTGAAAGAAAGTCCTTCCTCATTTTTTTCTTTATAAAATATATTATGATTTTAATTTGCATACACTTACATCATAATTAGTTTAAATCCAGTTTTTCACAATAATCTACTTAAAAAATGGCATCTTTGGTATAACTTAATGGCAGGTCCCCAATGGCCAATAAAAATAATTAATAGTCCTTACTGTGTTTCTAACAAGTCCCCTTGTGTAACCTTGTTTTAGTGCAGATTAGACATGGTTGGAAGAGGTTCAGAAGGCCCCCCTCTCACCACTATTTTGGCTCACAGTCATTATAATTTTTTCTCATTCTTCCTTTTTTTTACTTTTTTTCTTTAATTATCTTACATTATTTATCTTTTACTTTTTAGTTTCTTATTAAGCTACACAGACACCTACCCCACCTCACCCAACCCTGTTGATTACCTCAAATCACCCCCAGTCTCCCTATCCCTTTTGGCTCCAATTTGGTATGTTTTTTTATTTTGATATCTCTATTTCTCACTATGCAATATAGGGGGTGGACTTGCTATCAAGTACACAACCTGAGCTCAGACAGAACTCAGATGGAACTCAGACTGAACTCATACTGAACCCATACTGAACTCTACTTGAAAACCCACCTAAAACTGTTCTGTTGAGTGGTGTTCATCCCTGATTGTATGGTTCCTTTGTCAATAGCTTAATGTGTGTTCAATCTATGGTGAATTTGAGTCCAAGGTTGTGGACTTGCTAACAAGTCTGTCCCCCATATTGCGCAGTGTCTAAATTTCTTAATTTTTTTGTTAATCCTCACCCACCCCACCTAATTACCACCAACAGCTATAACCTCCCCCACCTGACCACCACTGATTCTACCTCCCCTACCTATCCACCACTGATTTTATCACTCCCACCTGACTACCACTAACACCATAACCTCCACCTGACCATCACCAACACCACCTTGCCACCAACTGAACCACATTTCCCACAGCTTCCAACACCAACACCTGCTCACACATCTGACCACCTAGCCCACCACCACACTCTTTCCACCCCCCTCATACACAAGATGCTAATCTCCCCCAAATCACTGAAATTTTATATCCATTTAATTTTTTTACTTTTACACAGGGAGAAAAATCCCTGAAGTAAATGTCTAGTTTAGTTTTTGGTTGCAGGGTACAGCTCTGGGTATTATTTGTGGAGTGATCCTGTTTGAACCCACCTTATTTTTTTGCTTTTCTCAAATTGGCATCTCCTTGGCTCATTTCCCCTCATATTCATGGATTCATCCAAAAATTCTATTTGCACCTCCTCTTCCCTTCTCTTAAAAGAATACCCACACCAACCCACCTTAATCCTTTTACAAAGGCAAACAAAAATAGTGGGGTCAAAAAGTGACATTCAATGGTTTGTCACAAAAGTGCACCTAGGAATTGAATAGGGTCACAAAACTCAACTAGTCATCTGACTTAAATCAGCACTTTTTTCCTGTTTTTATTTACACAACCACAAGTTGGCCACATCATTTCTTCCTTGCCCATGATGTCTCTGTCACATGTGACACCCAGACCTCAATCCTCTCATCAATCCTTGGCACACACCCCTCATTTAGATTTGAAACATTTTATTGCTAAATTTTAACCAGGAATTTTTTTTCCTTGTTTTTTTAAGTTTTAAACCTCTTAATCTCTTTCCTTGTAACATAAAAGTTACATAATTCCTCCCAGAAAATCAAACACTCAAAAGGTAACTCAAAAAATGCTTCATTACAAAGGTCTTCCCAGAATGCAAGCCCCTCACATGAGAAATCAAAGTCTGGAAAGTTAAAAAAGGAATACTATCTCATCATTACCCACTTACTCAAAATTAAATCAAATTATGATGAATTTTATATATGTGAGAAGTCCACCTGAATCAAATGTCCACCTTCATCAAAGGTCAATGGCTTCTTGTTGATGAAAAATGAAGTAAAAAAAGGGGGAAATCAACATCAATCCTAATAAAATGAAGGAGAGGTTTAAAAGTTATCAATCAACACATAAAAATACTAATTTTTCTTCCACTTTCACTGACTTTGTATTGATGATTATGATTAGAGAATGGAATTACTACTGTTTCTAAAAATCTCAATGTCATGTGTCTTCTCTATGAGAAAAAAGATATTCTTTTTGGTTCCCTGTTTAGTAGTTACTTTTTGTCAGGCTGAGATCAAGTACAAAGCTGTGAACTAGCTTAAATGGTCAGTTTTCTAGAAGATCTTAATGGTCCTATATGAATACTGTAGTACAAAACCAATAAGTATTAAAATAGAACTCAAAATAAAGGTCTCAGTAATTCTAATCTCACTAATTATATATGGCTTACAACCTTTATAGTTGGTAGAAAATTAGATTTTAATAAATTTAGATACTATTCAAAGACTTTATAAGTACTATTGATCTGTATTGTAATTGTATTGGTTATATGTTTAAATTGTAATGATAAAGAATGTAGAAAACAAGACCCAAAACCTCCTCGTTTTATACACAATAAGTTCCCCAATGAATCTCTTGATTTACCAGTCCCATACACATTTAATGACTCCTCCATCCAACTAATAGAATTCTCCATCAACATCCCAAGTGACCCATAACATAATTAGAAGAATATCACCTGCCAAAATCCTGCAATAATAGGGAAAATCCATCAAAATTAAAGAATATGTAAAAAGAGAGTATATGCATATTATACATCAATATAAAAGACTGAAGAGGGAAAATTAAGGTTAATAAGAACTTAATAATAAGAGGGATTCACAGTAGAAATTATGGGGATGATCCTGACATTATACTACGTGAAATTCCTATTCAAAAATGACCAAAATTGACTGAGAAACCACCTAGAAACCCAAAAAAGGGCGTGAGATGTGGGGTAACTAAATTCAGTCCTTGGAAGGCACTTGCACGGGTAAATCCTTGACTAAATTTAGGCAAATTGAAGCGTGGTAGTGAAATAAGGCGCTAAGAGTGAGGTTATTAATGAAATTAGTGCATATAAAGAGGGTCAATGCATTATTATTTAAGCTAGGACACTAAATAAGCACCTGTTGCCTATTTTAGTGTGTTTCCCCACAGTGGGAGTAGAATGTGGGGTAATTATAGTGTGAAAAAGCTAACTTTGCTAAAAATGAAGCTATTCACATGGGAAAAATGCAGGCAGTATGCGGCCAGTACACAGAAGCCATTTCTGGCATAAAAAATACCAAATTTGAAAAGTGTTATTTTTATGAATTTAAGTAGCCAAATCAATAGTCCTAAATGAGACAAATTGAACTGTCAAAGCACATTTTTAATATTCTTAAATTTATAGCACATATAATCAACTTTTAAGTGATTTAAAGCCCATTTCTTGTTTTTTGTGTAAAACAAAGAAAATAACAGCTTTAAGTGTACTTAAAAATTATGTAGCCTTATAATTAAGGTTCTTATAGTTACCCTAAAATATTCCAACTTAATATTAAGTACATAAGACTTATAAAAGGTGGATATATGCGTGTATATAAGGTGTTATAATGGCATTTTTTTGTGTATTATCGTAATTTTACTTATGCATACTGTTTGTGTACTCTCTTTTATTGTTCCCATGTATAGTTCATGTGTTTAACATAAATTATAAGTAATTTTTACTTAGTCCTTGGGATATACAGGCTGACACTTTTAATCTTATCGAAAATAGTTATATAATGAGATTCTGATAACACCATTTATCCTTTCTTGACTCTAAAATATTGCACTTTTGGAATCTCAGATGGTAAAATAAAACTGACATCTGTGCAAAAATCCTCATCACTAACATAATTTTATCACCTCACCACCAATTTGCATTTCTAAATAAAGCTAAGTCAAAAAAAAATTATATCTGTTTGAAAAATTTGGCAATACCCTCCCCTGCATTTTATTAAATCAAGGGGTGAAAATCACAAAAATTTAATATAATTACATAAATTAATAAATAAATAAATAAAAATAAATCAAATACACTAGTTTGAAAGTAATTAAAACTCCTAAAGCCAAATTTCAGACAAGTCTAGAAACTAAATCTGGGATTTTCCAAAAATATTGGCTAGAGAGACCTCATGAAACAATTTAATGTTGTCATTATTACCCTTTGTACAACACAAGGTTTTTGGCTCATTGCTTTAATTTAGCAAATTGATATATTAGATTTATTTATTAAAAATTTATGAAAGAATAAAAAATATCCAATGACTTTACAAATCCTCATAATTTTTTGATCTACCAACAGGTTTTTAAATTTATAAATTTTACTTACCTTTTTTACCTTTTTGATTTGTTGGAATAAATTTTGAAAGATCTGATAAGAGCAGCAAAAATTAGTGAAGGTTTAGACATATGAAAATGGTAAGAAAAAGAAAAAACCACACCTTGATGAAAGGGCAGAAGAATAAGTAAAGAGAAAGGTTGTGATAGGAATCTGGAAGGATAAATGCATGATGTTAGCATTATGATATGCATTATGAAATAAATAAAAATGAAATTGTGAAAAAAAAGGCTCAACTTTAAAAGTCAATATCTTAGCAATCACTGAACCAATATCAAATCTGTTTGTGGGAAATGAAAGATAGCCTTCAGGAGAGTCTTCATTTTGAAGGAAATTAGATTCAAAAAAGCCTAACCCTTTTTCTGAGTCTGATTTTCAAAATTTTACAACAAGTTAAAAAGTGATAATGAAAATGACAACATGAGGAGTTGAATAAGTCCACTGTTATCCAGATATGAGTCATACATATATTTAAGTATTAAATTTTCATAGAGAGAAATAGATATCATATAGACATTAAAGAAAGGAAATAAAACTTACCTTGATTGAAAGGCAGGAAAAACAGAGTGAGAAAGAGTGAAGTTTGAATTTAGGGGATATTGAATATGGAGCAAGGGAAATGCTTGAAGAATTTGCAGTGTATGTGTTTCAATGACATGGAACCAAAAGAAAGTGAAATAGGGGAAAGGGGAAATAATGGCCATGCCAAGGAGGGATGAAGAGTAGGATGATGGAGCTAAAAAAAAGAAAAGAGGGAGAGAAGAAAAAAGGTTAATTTTACCATTAAAATTAAAAAATAAACACTTACTAAAAAATTTTAGATAAAAAAAAGAAAAAGAAATTTAATTAGCAAAAATATAAGTAAAAATGAAAAAGGTACTCACCTGGAGAGATTAGTTGAGAAAAAATTTATTTAAAATTATTTGAGGGATGAAAAAGGAGAGGAGGAAGTGGATATGAGTGATGAAAAAAAAAAGAATGACTGAAAAATTATGCAATTGCAGAAGATATGTGATTTCATGTTGAGTTGATGAAGGAAAACAAAGTGACTTAAAAAAAGAGACTATTACTGAAAATTTAAAATCAAAGTCAATTTGCAAATAAAAATAACCATTCCAAGTAAAAATTCCTGAGAAGTCCTGAAAAACTGTCTAAAGCTGGATACAGATAGGTTAAGAAGTGTTTGGATGGTGCAATTGGGGGTATGAAGTACTTGAGTCTCTCTTAGAAGAGAGTAACATTTCCTGGCCACTTTGATACAAAAGGAAAATCTTTTTCAAGATCAGAATAAGAATCACAATCAGAGTCCAAGAAGAGATTATGAGCTGTGAAAGTCATTGCTTGATGTAGATTATCATGATTTGAGAGCAAATAAGGCACAGCTTTTATATGGTATAAAAATGTAAATTATGTATGATTTTTTGAGTTATAAATTTTTATGCTGTGGAGTATTGTGTATGAATTTTATGATGCTGAAAAATCAGTGAAATGAGAATTTATGGTGAAATCAGCACTTTTGGTTGAGAAAGTGTGGATTTGAGTGAAATAAGTGACTTATTTCTTTTGAAATCCACCAGTGTTGGGGCTAATGTGTTTTGGAAATCTGTTCTTAAATAAGTGAGGATTTTCCAGAACTGAAACCCTCTAATAATGATCACCAGAAATAAAATATGGGCACCTGATAGCAGGTTCCAATCCTTATCTTTGTCTTAACTCAATTTCAGCTCAGCTTTAGTTCTTCTGGAAAGACTGAGCACTTAAAAATAGGCACACTAGCTCAAGAAATATCAAATCAAATTGATTCTAAAATCAAACCTGAATATAAGAATAGGCACCTGCTAGCAGGAGCCACTTGAATTTTTGCAGTGAATTTATATATATAATAATTATTATCATGTTCATCTTCAAATCAAATTAGAAAATAATTTATCCATATATTGGGGGGTATCAAAGTTAGAAATTTTAAATTATTTAAAAGGTATTTCACAACACAAAAATAAAGCTACAGAGTTGACATTATTTATTGGTAAAAAGGTGTTCTTGGGGCACAATATGGCATATTTTAAATAATCATCATGGTCAGTTTGGTGGAAAAAAGAGGTATTTTGAAATGGAAGATTTCTAGCTTTGATACCCCCTATTAATAATAATAATAATAATTTTTACTAAAAATAATCACAAAATAATGATTATCATCTTCATCATAAATCACATTATTAAAAGAAAATAATATATATAATAGGGGGTATCAACATTATCAGATCTGTAATTAAATTAATTTTAGGTAAAATCTCTTACACCCCAATTTTCTTCTGCAATTATTTTTGAAAATTATTGGGCTTTTAGACATATTATGTGTCAATTTTCACCTCTTATCTGATATTTTTCTTCTCAATTTTTTATAACCACATCTTATACAACATGCTCAATATGGCAGCCACTCTACCTTTCTGAGAACTTCCATCCATTCATATTCCTCCCCATCTCATTTTCTCATTTCTTCTCCTTTTCATCATAAAATATCTTAACATACCTCAGTGTCATGTATCTTCTCAAAGGCTCCCTTCTCCCACTTTATCTTCAAGTCCAAATACTCCCTCTTTTTCTTCTCAGCTAAGAAATCAAACACCATTCAATTATTCAACTAAAGTAGAATGGCCCCCCACACCAAAATTGAATGGCTATCTTCTAATGGCTAAAAAATTAAGAAATAAGAAAAAGGGAAAAATTTATCTTTTTCAAAACAGATTTCTAAAAATTTCAACAACTATTTATAAGAATACAAGAAAGCTAAGACTCTTTCATCTTCCACTTTTTTTGGTATTGCTGAAGTTGATATCATAAGGGAATTGAATCTGCAGACAATAAGCTTGATTCTATATGTCCTTACTATAAAAAGATGGATTCTATATTTGGATAGCAAGCTGATGTTAATCCTGAAAACATGTGTGATGGAGAAGATTCTATCTTCAAACATGATATCAAGAGAGATCTTTTTGAATCCTCTTCCTCCACTCAAGCCCCCCCTCTTTTGAATTCAACCAATCAAGATATCTTTACTATATATCCTTATGGTGATGTTAAATAATCAAATCTAATTTCAGTAAGTTTTTTTCTTGTATCTAGTGGATTTATTTCTTTTTTATTCACTTCTCTTTTTCTTATTTCTAAAAAGGCCAATGAACAAACCCAGGAGCCAAAATCAAGTGAATCTGAATCTAGCAACAACAATGATGATGACAACAATACAAAAAATTCTTCTAAAAAAGAGTTAAGGTATTCAGGTACTCTAAATTTTAGCAGTCAAAGAAAATCAAAAAGAGATAGTACTTCTCAACCCCCTATTTCTTTTATTGAAGATTTTTTATAGAAAGGTGATGCTGGTAAGTGATAGAATACCTCTTTGTAATTTTCTCTTCTTTTATTTTGTTTTTTGGTAATATTCCTTAGCACTCTAGGTAAAGTAAAATTTGAAAGAGAGACTCTTAGTATTCAACAAAAAAATATGGCTTCCCTTTACAGAGGGATGATAGGGTACAATACTTGGAGGAAAGGAAATATGAGCTATCTTTACAGAGCAATGATAGGGCACAAGACTTGGAGGAGAAGAAATTTGAGCTATCTCTAAGCATCAAAAAAATAAAGAAAGAGAAGAAACCTTTAGAGTACAATTTCATATTGGATCAGATGAAACTCAAGTATCAGCTTGAAGATGGTTCCAAAAATAAAGTTTTCATGATAGAATGTGTTAAAGCTAATAAATTTATTGAGGAAATTTGATGCTGAATGAAAATGTTTAATAACTAGTTTTTTTATTTTCTTTCCATTTCATTTGTTTATTATTTTTTGTACATAAAAATATTTTATAACTTACTGCCTTTTTTTCATTAATCTATCCATCATCAGTTGAATAACTTATCAGGAAATGTAACAAAGTCATTTTAAAATAGTCCCAATGGCAAATTTGACACACTATTTTCTACTTCTTTGTGTTTTCATATCAAATTTTTTAAATTTACAACTCAAGTCAATAAATTTCAATTTCTAAAAAAAGTTTAAGTCATCAAATTTATATATCTGTTTTGAAAATTTGGTGATACCCCCCTTGCATTTTATTGAAGTAAGGGGTGGGTATCACCAATATTTATTCAAGTCATCAATTTGGCATGTCATTTTTGAAAAATTTGCAATACCTTCCCTTGGATTTTATTGAAGCAAGGGGTTCAAGTCAGCAAAACTTAATATAATTACATAAATTAATAAATAAATAAATAAGATATTTCAACTTTACTAGTTTTAAATTAATTAAAATTCTTCTAACAAAAATGCAGATAAATCTAGAAACTGAGTTTGGGATGTTCCACAGGTGTAGGCTAGAGGGACCCCATGAAACAAATTAATGTTGTCATGATTACCTGTTATACAACACAAGGCTTTTGGCCCATTGCTTTTTTTTTGTTAAAAAGATATATCAGATCTATTTATTAAAAATTTATGAAAGAATAATAAATATTTGGCAACTCTATAGATCCCCATACTTTTTTGATCTAATTAAGTTTTTTTTTAATTTATTAACTTTACCTTTCTTTTTACATTTTTGATCCATTGAGTTAACTTTTGACTTATTTCAAATCTATAGCAAAAATAAATGAAGTCTTGAAAAGATTGAAAACATGGAGGAGCTTTTATTTTTTGGTGATTATTGTGAGACAATTTCCAAATAGTTTTGATAATATCATTTCCCAAACCAAAATCAATAATACACTCATGATCCAGAAAATATAAGCCATGATCTTTAATTTTAGCAGGTGATTGTATAGCTTATTCAGAAATAGAATTGATATAGGAGAATAATACAAAAGTAAGATAATTTGTAAAATTTGTATTGGTATGTATCTTTTTATGGAATTTTGAAGATGATGATAATGAAGATAAAGATGACAATAGAGGAGTAAGGGTTGAATAAGAAGAAACAGACTTTTTTTTAACTTTTCAAAAGGGAAAATCTGGAAGGATAAATGCATGATTAAAGTAACATGATAAACATTATGTTATGCATTATGAGATAAATAAAAGTGAAATTGTGAAAAAATTGCTCAACTTTAAAGTTCAATATCTCAAAAACCATTAAACAAAATTCAAAACTCTTTGTGAGAAATGAATGATAGGCATCTCGAGAGTCTTCAGTTTATATAAAATGAGATTGAAATAAATCTAATCCTAATTCTGACTTTTTTTTAAAAAATTGCATAAAAATTTGAGAGGTAATAGTGAAAATGACAACAACAGGGGTTTAATAAGTCCACTTTTATCCAGATAAGAGTCCTAAACCTATTTGAGTGTGTATTAATTATAGAAGGATAGAGATATTAGATAGGCAAGAAAATGAAATAGGAGTTGAAACTTACCTTGATTTAAAGGTAGGAAAAATTGATTGAGAAAGAGCAAAGTTAAAATTTGGGGGAAATTGAATATGGGACAAGTGAAATACATAAATAATTCACAATGAATGTGTATCAATCAGCAGCTTTTAATGCATTTTGTACCTTTCACCACACAATATGGGGGGCAGACTTGCTAGCAAGTCCGCAACCTTGGACCCAAACTCACCACAGATTGAACACACATTGAGCTATTGATAAAGGAACCATACAATCAGGAATTAACACCACTCAGCAGAACAGTTTTAGGCAGGTGTTCAAGTAGATTTCAGTATGGATTCAGTATGAGTTCAGTCTGAGTTCCATCTGAGTTCCATCTGAGTTCAGGTTGAGGACTTGCTAGCAAGTCCACCCCCTATATTGTGTAGTGTTTATTTTCTCAATTTTCTCAATTTTTTCTTTTCTCTTTTACTTCTTCATTTTTTAATTTATCTTAATTTTTATTAAGATATTATCTGTATTATTTTTTTAAGTTTTTTTAATCCTCACATGACCTCCAGCCCCACCCTAACTACCCCTCTTAAACACCTTGCACTCAAATTCCCTCCCACACTTTCCCACCTTTGGCTCACCTTTAATAGGTTTTTACTCTCAAATTTGTTTTCCTTTTTTAATCTTCTAATAATTATCTTTTATTTTTCTTAAACCTCAATCAATCACATATTCAACTTTGCACACCTATTCCACTTCACTTTGCCCACCTCACCTTGCTGACACACCATGTGACACTTGAAGTAAGAGTCAAACTTTTTAGTCCATAATCCAGTACACAAATTCATATTCAGAGCGCAGAAGCAAAATCTACATAGCAACTGCATTTCCATTTGTGTGCTTGATTTTTTATGCTAACTAAACCTTAAAATCTAAATTATTCAATCATATGCTTATTCTTTTCAATCTTAAGAAAATTTTTGGTGTATTAGTGCTATGGTCAATGGTATATTCCAATGTGGGTTATTGTGTATCTGAGGGTAACTAAGGGTCTGTGATTAGGAATAGAAGTACAGTTAAAAGATCTGTAGGTTATATTAAAGGGTTAGTGATAAAGTAATGATGGTTTATTAAAGAGGTCAATAAAATGTGGAGTTATCTATATAAGTGGTTGGATGGGCTCAAAATTCCTTAGAATTAAAATATAATATTGCTGTGATAGTAGTTAAAATTATATAAGACTATTATTTTTTCCTAACTTTCTTAATAATCAATTTTGCTCAATCTTAAATTCCTAAATATTTCTTTGATTTTTAAGTTCAAACCCTTTGAGAGATTAGCCTGAATAATTAATTTCACTTTAAATTCACATTATAATTCATCTCAAACCTATCTCAAATCAGTCTTAATTTCTCTTTGAATTATCTTCAAATCACTTCCTTGAAGTATTCCTCTGTGCTTCAGAGTAGTGCTCAATAAATTTTCTAATCTCACTTACTCAGGAACACCCTCAACTTGTGCATAGTTTTCCAGGTGAAAGTATAATTCAATTCTTTTTAGTTCTCATTCTTTTGCACTACTATGTATTTTCTGGTGCTAAGTCTAAATTGCACTTGTTCAACGCACTCCTCCTATGGGAAATAATACTAGGGCTTGCTCCAGAGATAGGCCTTCAGTATCACAACCTATTTCCTGCACTCACTCTCTTGAACCTCTCAAACTAAGGGAATGGGAACATTCAACCCAATCTGCGGAGGACATTCCTCAGGATTTGGAAGATTCTAGTGTAGAAGAAGAAGGCAAGGACACTATGCACAAGGCACCATAAGCCCCAGATACCAACCCTTTGGGAAAAAATTCCAATACTAGCCTAAAAACTTCATTGGAAGAATTCATGAAACTCCTAATGAAATCAATTTTAAATCCTACTAGCTCTGTGGGCTCTAAATTTAAAACTTCTTTGATGAAACCTCTGGATAAATTTGATGGAGAACGCCCTGACAGATTGCAACCTTTTTTACAAACTTGCAAGCTATTGTTCCATAATGACCCTCAAACCTTTAATACTGATTTCTCCAAGGTTATTTATGCCTCATCATTCTAATCTGGAAAAGCATCAAAATAGTTTGAACCATATTAACTCATTCTCTCTTCGATGGAAACCTATTTGCTTATTATTAATTGGGAGAAATTTGAAGATAAACTCTTTACATTTTTTGGTGATCCCAATGAAACTGATAACGTGGAAATTGAACTTGATTTCCTTTGCATGAATACTAATGGGAAATCTTCTGAATACATCTCAGATTTCAGGGCTCTACAAACTCAAGTAGTTTGGAATGATGCAGCTTTAAAATATCATTTAAAAAGGGACTTCCATCAACGATTCTAGACAAATTGAATCTTCATGGTCAAAAAATGTTAACTTTAATGGATTTAATGGATAGGACCCTCAAACTTGATGGAACTCATCAGGGCCATCTTCAACAAAGATGTCACACTCATAAATCTCACAGTTTGAATTTTAAATAAGGACTTTCATTGAATCACCTTGGACCAACTCAATCATCATTGACTCATTCCAAACCCAATCCAAAAGGTAAGGATAAGACTTTATCCAAAGACTTGACCTCTGGAAATATCAGTAAAGTATTGTTCCCAAAAGTTGTGTTAAAGGAAGCTGAGAGGAAAAGAAGAGCAGATAATGGGTTGTGTATGTATTTTGGGAGTAAAAAAAATTTGAAGAATGTGCTAAATTAAAGGATAGAGAAGGTAATGGTTCCAAGTCAAAAAAACTAGTGAATAGTCTACTTGTGTGCAAATAAAACTATTTTATCTCTCCCAGTGCACAGAACCTCCATGTCCTAAGGACTGGAGCTACCCTAAACTTTTTGAGACTAGTTCTTTTTAAGGAGGATATCCCCTTCAGTTGTCTGATCAACTCTGGAGGTTCAATTACATATATTAGTTTATCTTTTGCCAAAAACTATAAGCTCAAATTTGTAGATATTTACCAAAATCCAATTTATCTGGTCAAATAAGAGGAGCCCAAGTATTGGGTTAGTAAAAAAAATTTATGGGTTTTTAAATTTCTGAATTTTTCCTCCTTTAAGTGGGAATTAAAAGTCTTGGATGCCCCAAGGATGTACAATACTCACCACACAATATTTGGGGGGGGGGACTTGCTAGCAAGTCCTCAACTTGAAGTCAGATTGAACTCAGATGGAACTCAGACTTAACTCAGATGGAACTTATAATGAGCTGATACTGAAATTTACATTGAGCTCATCTTCAGCTCTCAA
This sequence comes from Hemileia vastatrix, assembly GCA_030280995.1. Taxonomy (NCBI): domain Eukaryota; kingdom Fungi; phylum Basidiomycota; class Pucciniomycetes; order Pucciniales; family Zaghouaniaceae; genus Hemileia; species Hemileia vastatrix. The sequence continues at coordinate 20,947,803 of JASXTE010000001.1, read as the reverse complement.
CCAAGGATGAATGGTAATGTGCTGAAATAATTGCAATGCTTTAATGAAAAATTAATAGAAAAGTAAACAAAGGGAGCTTAAGAATCTGATTGATTCAATGTATTTTTTCTATAAAACACAATTTAATGTTCATTTTGAATTGCAATTGATCAGTAAAAAGGCTGAAAATTATATTTTTTTTCTAAAAGTATCACTTTTAACCTGTCTAATCATTTTTATAATTTTTTTTTGAAAAAATATAAAAGAAAATCAGTGGCTCTTTCTGTTGAATACTCCTTTTAACCCAGAATTTGAAGCTTTACTTTTTAGATTTAAACCATATCACATAAATTTTTTTATGTGTTTTTCTAATTTTTGGTTATGCAAGATAATTAGTTTCAATTGAGCTGATTTATCTAAAAAAGATATTAGACTTTAAATAGTAGTTTTTATATCCTAGAATGCAGTCAAAACACACATGAAAAATAAATAAAAGATAGACATGTTTTTTCCTAATTTATTATTCAATGAAGTACTCTCACAGATATTTTATACTAAGAACTAATAATTGATAAATTATTTGATAATATGTCTGAAAAGAAGTATAATTCTAATAATAGTAGATTTTAATCCAGTTTTTGTACTTTTTAAAAGCAGGAAGATGATTAAAATTAAAATAAAATTAATTTTTGCCCTTTTATCTCTTCTAGTTATTCCTCAACTGTTAAGATGTTTTGTAAGATATATTTCTTAGATTTAATACATATATGATATATTGAAATTCTTCATGATATAGTTTATCAACATTTCATGAGAATATTTTCAGTTGATAGAGTGAGTGATCTCATGAGTTGAAATAATTAATCACTACTCAGTGAATTGCCCATATGACAAACTAAAATTAAAACTAGATGCAAAATTTTAAAGATAAAAAAATAGCTTTAAAATCTTTAAACAGTAATTTTAATACTTAAGTGTGCTTCAATGCTATATTTTGAAATAGTTTCTGTGTCCACCTGGGACTCAGCACCATAGATTTTGAAAAATTTTCTCCTATGAAAGAATATGATTCATGTTGAATTTTAGACTTTATTATTGTTAAAGAACTGAATTGACTATTTTAAAGTTGTATTGTTTCATCATTCTATCAGTTTCTCATTTAAAAAAGCTATATGACATTTATTTTATAAAAAAGACACAATAAGTATTTTTGGTCATACCCATACAAAAAAATCTTGTGGTAAAGGGATCATAATTTAATTAAAAGATATATTAAGTCATATTTTAAACTGATAGACACAATATTTAAATTCTATGCTGTTGAGAAATAAATTTAGAAAGATGATGGAGGTTCAATTTTTAGTCATTAAAACAAAGTTTCTGACAGAAGTAATTCACAACTGAACATTTACATCTCAATAATAAATAAAATAAATGGGTTAAGAATTTATCAATTATTTATTAGAAATATGATACTCAAGGTGATAGGTTAAAATTATATGATTTTTCTATTCAATTTCTAAGTCTATAAAATACAATCCCATGGATATTTTATTTAACCAGAAGAATTTATGAATCTTCTCTAAGTTGGCCTTATCACAAAGAAATACTATAATGAGTATATTTTTATAAAAATTGATTTAAAAATAGAATATTTCAATTCTTCAGTAAAGATTTAAAACATAAATTTAACTATAAAATTTGTCTTTTCATAAATATGTGTATTGATTTACAAGATATCTATTTACTTTTTTTAAAGAAAATGACAATTTTACCCTATGTGGCTTCCTTTTAACTTACACTTATTAGGGGGTATCAATGTTTAGGGATCTGAAATTAGGGATCAGGAATTTTTTTTCCTGGGATCACACATTATTAATTGCGGAAGATTCTTATCCACTAGCCTTGAGGCTAGTGGATAAAGAATCCATGATAATGCATTATCCCACCTTTTATACCTCAATTTCAATTCCTAATTCCTGATCCAAAACTCATCACATTCATGAGGCATATCCAGAGAGTAGTCCAAGATGTGGTTATGGCAGAAATTTGTGCAACATGTAGTTATGACAGAAAGTTGTCCAAGATGTGGTTATGAGAAATTGAGTAGAAAAATTTCAGATAAGAGGTGAAAATTGACATGTAAAGTGTCTAATAACCCAATTATTAGCAAAAATAATTGTGGAAGATGATTGGGGTATAAGTATTTTTATCCACAATTAATTTAATTGTGGATCCCTGAACATTGATACACCCTATTAATACAAAAAAAATGTGCTTCTCTAGAGGATCTATATAATTTTTACTTAAAATAAAAATATTGGTTTTTTTGAAGTTTTTGGAATCTAAACAGAATATCTGATACTTTTTTTATATATTATACTTTTATAAAATTACTTTTATTTAGTTTATTAATCTGTCATATAAATAAATAGTATAATAATATTAGAAAATTAACTTAAAACCACTTTTAATAAAACATTTTATCAAAATGAATTATCATTTGTGTATATCTCAAGAAATTCAAAGAATTTAATATAAAATTTACTGATATAAAAATATTCTTATTTTTATATTAAAAAATATTCTATAAAAATTTTAAAAATTTGTCACAGTTTAGCTTAGCCTGAATCACAGTTGGAAGCAGGATGTCATTGGCAGTTCAATCTAAGTTTCATCAAGATGAATATATATAAATTTTTAATAATGTATAAAGTTATTTTAATGAAAAAAATTTAGAAATTAAAATGACTCAAGGAGTTTACTGTTTTACTGCATATATTTTGGTGCAGATCTTGAGACAGCTTAATTTAGTCAATTTTCTTATATTTTTAGTTCTACAAGTATGTTTCCAGGTATTTATACTGATAAAAAAAGGGAATAAGCTATATATGAAATATATCAATTAGTTTTGTGTAAAGCCTTTATCTGAATTTTTTAATACAATTCAAATCTATTTTTCATCTCACCAAAATAATTTACTGTTAATCTCAAAGATAAACGTGTTCTACTCATAGAAGATATAAGACCGTTATCTTGAAATATTATTGCAGGTTATTTAATTTTTTTCAATATTTTTCCAAAGTTTTTTAATTTCAGTTTTTATGAAACATGTGCATATTTTTAAGAGGATTTCTGTGAAATAACTTGTTAAGAATAAAAATAGTGTCACATGTATAATTCATATATTTTAATAATTTTTTAACTTTATAAGCACAGTATTTATTGAAAGTAGCCAGGAAATAAATATATTTTATGTATTTAGGTGCACACATATCCATACACCATAATTATTTCTCATTTTGTATATTAGAATAGTTTGCATATAAATTGACAGGGTGCACTCTATTTTTTGGCCAAAAGATAGAGTTCACTATGAAATTTTTGCTACTTCCTTTGACACTCTCTGCCTCACTATGTGCTTTTATCTTCCACTTCATCCCTTTAAGTTATTTTCTTATCCCTCACATTTTGTTTGCCATTGTGACACATTCACTGAACTCTCCAACCTTTCCACCCCAGTTTGAAGCCCTCCTCACCCCTCCCCTATTGTCAAATTTCATTTTGTACTCTACTCTACTTCTTTTGCTTCCTTCTTAATACCTTCTCAGCCCTTTAAACGCACAAGCTACCCTTTTAATTTGCCTTCCCCCCTACCCCACTTCTTTTTCAGAAAATCACAACTCTTTAGACTCAAACAAACCATTTATACTTCCTACCCCGTAAATTTCCACTTCCCATAAAAAATTACCCTTTTGCTTTTTCCCCACCCCTTTTGCTTTCCATATCATCCCTTATACTTCACATGGAGTAAAAGTGATGAGAAGGAGAGTGAAAGGAGTGAGATAGGGTGAGGTGGTGAAGAGAGGGGTATAAAGGGGATTAAAAGTTATTGGAATGTGGGAATATCAAGTGATTTTGGGTGAAGTGGGATAAAGAGGGGTAAAAAAGGGGCCCAAAGTGATTAGAAGAGGAGAGGACTATGGATAGTGAAGTGAGATTTAAGAGACAGAAAAAATGTCTGAGGGGGGAAGAATATGATACACATTTGAGAATAGGGAAGTAGTGGGAGACATATTTTTGAAAAAATATACAAAATATATATATATATATATATATATATATATATATATAATATAATATAACTCTTGGAAATTGTAATGGCAAGAAACCAACCAAAAAACAATATAAATTTTGTGCAATTTTTGTTAGCCATATGGTTTACTCTCATGAGAATTAAAATTTAATTTTTTTATATAATGCAAATAATGTTAAGCTATATTTAAGTAAAATTTTATACATATATTTTTATTAATGTTAATAATATAGTATATATATACATTTTGTAAACTATAACATCAACTCAATTTATTTTGAAGTCAGTTTTAAGAGAGCTGTGTAGCTTCCCAAATATTTCAAATCTTGATAATATTTCATGATTACAATTGATAAAATGTGAAAATAAAGTTATTTCTGGAAATTTTGAGAATAAAAATTTTATGAAAAATATAAATTCAATAATTTTATTTTCATGAATAATTTCTTATAATATTGGATTATTACTCTACATATTCATAGGTAAAAAATCTTATCAAACTTGAAGAAAATATTAAAATTAAAATTATATGAGAAGTTAAATACTTTTAAAGGATGAAAAAACATCATAATGTTTCAAAATAGTAGGCATCTGAGATCCTGGCTTGGTATTGGCATTCACTTATAGTAATATTGCTTTAAAAATTCCAGTATGTCAAGTCTCAATATTTTTTGCACTTGTTATCACCTATACTTCAATAAATTTTCAAATTTTCTTCAATTTGTGTTCAAGTAGAATCCAGTATCTTTTCATAATTGTTTCACCACTTCCTCATTGTGTGCTCAGATAAATATGAATTTGGGTTCAAGGTTGTGGACTTGCTAGCAAGTCTGCCCCCCATATTGCATGGTGACTATTTTTTGCCATGACTTTTTACAGAATTGGAATCCTAAAATTTATTGATCATAGGTATTTATCACCCTTAGTTCTAAGTATATTTCTGACTTATCAATGCAGGTCAATAGGGAGTTAAAGAACCTGTCTAACCAAGTCCTGCTAGAGGACATTTCTCTGCCAGATGTGTTGCAAGAATATGATTTTTCTTTAAATGAGCACTTGGCTAACAATTATAGATTGACTACTTCACTCAAAGAGGATATTAATAACCTCAAAGTAACCAGTTTTTTTTCTCTAAATTCAGGTCTACACTTTATAAAATTCTTCAAAGATGAAGATTACAACCAAACAAATATTGAAGCTATTAAATAAACTCTACCAGAGTTTATCTTGAACTCCTAGATTTTTTTAAATGTGTAAGGCCATCAAGATAACACCTCATAAACCCTAAAATCATCAAATAGAGTTAATAGGCCCAGTACTTTTTCAGGTCCTATCTATTCTTTATTGAAGGACAAATCTCAAGTTTTTTGATACTACATTGCAGAGAATGTAGCAGATGGCTTCATTCAAAGCAGTAAATCTCCAGCCAGATCTTCAGTTATTTTTGTTAAGAAGAAGGATGGAAGTCTTAAGTTATGTGTTGATTTTAGAAAACTCAAAGCAGTGACTAAGAAGAAAGGTTATCCAGCTCCTCCTATGTCATTCCTTCCTACTTTGTTTAATGGTGCCAAATTCTTCTCTAAAGTTTATCTCAGAGGTGCTTTCAATCTAATACCATTGTCACTGGACAGCCTATGCACAATTTCAAGGGTTTTCATGAGTAATTTAGATTGGAAAAGGTATTGAGGACTACTATGAAGCACAAATAAATTCTTCAAGGAAGTGATTTGAAGATATGTCAAAGAGAGATTAATACTGCTTTGAGATAGGTTTGAGATGAATGCTAATGTAAATTTAAAGTGACACTAATTATTCAGGCTAATCTTTTAAAGGGTTTGAATTTAGCAATCAAAGAAATATTTAGGAATTTTAGATTGAGTAAAATTGATTATTATAAAAAGTTAGGAAATAATAATAGTCTTCCTTCATTTCAACTACTATCACAACAATATTATGACTTAGTTCTAAGGAATTTTGAGCCCATCCAACCACTTATATAGATAACTCCACCTTGCATTGACCTCTTTAATAAACCATTATTACTTTATCCCTGGCCCTCCAATATAGCCCACTGATCCCTTAATTGTACTGCTATTCCTACTCACAGACCCTTAATGTCAGCCAGGCTATCTCAGGAGCCCAGTAATCTATATAACAAATTACTGAAATAATGTAAGGGAATAAAATTATGTATTATGTATTTACAATAAATTATTTTATTTGTGTTTTAAGTTATTTAGTAATTTTACTGACACAGTTAAGGGTCAAAAAAAACGCCCAATATTTATAGATAATATTATATCATGAGTTGGATTTAATATATAAATTATATTAATTTATTTTTAATTACATTATAAGCTAAATATTATTAAGCTTATAATATAATAATTAATTGATTAATTTTATTAAAAATATTAAATACATAGAAATATGCCATGTTTTTATCTAATATAATATTTTTTTATGTAATAAAAACTTATTTAATAATGAAATTAAATATAGTAATTATTTTACTTATTCATAAAATAGGGGGTGTCAGTTCTGGCAAATCCGCACTTAAATTAAGTGCGGATTTCAAACCAAATCAGCACTTACAAATCAGCACTTAAATTTTGCAAAAAATTCACTTATTTCAAAAAAGGGTGTCAGTTATGACCTCAAATCAGCACTTTTTTCCCGTTTTTTTTCACAACCACATTTTGGCCACAAAACATCCCTTCCTTTCTTACCCCATCCCTGTCACATGTGACACACTGACCTTCCTCGCTACCTACCCATCAATCCTCGGCACACACCCCTTCCTGACATTTTCAATATTTTGACCAGGCATGTTTACATTCTTTTTTACTTATTTCTTCTACTTCTTAATCTTTTTTCTATGGGTGTCAGTTCTGACCTCAAATCAGCACTTTTTTCGTGATTTTTTTTTCAAAACCACATGTTGGCCACATCATCCCTTTCTTTCCCATACCATTTTGTACTCTCCAAATGTCCTCTTTGTGTACTTCATTCACTTGGGTTGGTATTTTGGTTTGTTGCATATTCATTTTTTTTGGAATTTACGGTGAATTTTTTTTTTTGGATGGCTCATTGGTTTTCTTTCACCAGCTCAACATGAAATCGGATATTTTCTGAAATCGCATATTTTGTCAGTGATTTTTTTTTTCATTCATCCCTCATATCCTTTTCCTATTCTCCTCCAACATCCCTCAAACAATTTGGTTTCATTCATTTTGTCATCTCATCTCTCCAGGTAAGTCACTTTATTCTTTTTTTTTGATTTTTTGATTACTAATTATATTTTTTTTTTTGATTTTTTCTGTTTATTTTATTTTTTTTATCTAAATTTTTTGTAAGTGGTTATTTTGGATTTCAATGTTATAATTAACCTTTTTTTTCTCTCCCTCTTTACTTTCTTTTTTAGCTCCATCACCCTACTCTTCATCCCTCCTTGGCATGGTCATTATCCCCCCTTTCCCTTATTTCACTTTTTTTTGGCTCCATTTCATTGAAACACATACATTGCACATTCTTTATGCATTTCACTTACTCCATATTCAATTTCCCCACAATTCCAACATCAATCTTTCTCACTCTATTTTTCCTACTTTTCAATCAAGGTAAGTTTCATCTCCTTTTTTTCATGCCTATATGATATCTCATTCCTTTTATGAAAAGTTCATACTTAAATATATGTATGACTCTTATCTGGATAACAGTGAACTTATAAAACTCCTTTTGATCTCATCTTCATTACCACTTTTCAAGTTTTTGTAAAATTTTGAAAATCAGACTCGGAATTAGGGTTAGGTTTATTCAAATCTAATGTTCTTTTTACTGAAGATTCTCCTGAAGGCTACCTTTCATTTCCCACAAACAGATTTGAATTTGATTCAGTGGTTGCTGAGATATTGACCATTAAAGTTGAGCCTTTTTTTTCCCAATTTAAATTTTTATTTCATTTTTTTATGTAACAAATTAGGGTTAGGTTTATTTAAATCACATGTCCTTTAACTAAAAATTCTACTAAAGCATATCTTTCATTTCCCTCAAACAGGTTTGATTTAGGTTCAGTGGTTGCTGAGATTTTGACCTTTGAAGTTGAGCCTTTTTTCCGAATTTCACTTGTCTTATTTCACATTTTTATATTGCATATTTAGAAGATAAGGATTCTGAAACTCTTATATGATTATAATCTAGGCATTTCAATTATATAGGCATGTATTCATTGCTCAAGAATATCACTAAAGCTCAAAAAGATGAAGATTTTTGCTTATGGGACACTCTACCTTCCTTTAACTCTTTTCTTGCTCTTTGACTCAAAAAGCACTGTAATAAAGCATTTGAAAAAAATCATGAACTTGCAACCAAAGTTGGAATACTGAATTGGTGTGACTCCGAATGGGAAGATATCAGCCACGAATATCTTTTATTTTCTAATGTTATTATCACTTATTCTGGATTTCACAATAAAATTCACACTGATACCAAGGACACCAATTTTCTTACTTTTGGTATATTCTCATATATCAAACCGATTACTGGCCAACCAATACCATCTCCAGCTAAAATCAAATGACATGGTTTATATTTTCCAGACCACCGGTGCATCATTGATTTTGGTTTGGGAAATGGTATCATCGAAACTATTTGGAATTCTTCTAAGGATAATCATCAAACGACCAAAGCTCTTCCTGGTTTGGAATCCTGTCAACATTTAACACATTTTGGTTGCTCATTTCAAATCAGTCATAAGTTGATTCAAAGAATCAATAAGGTAATGAAAGAAGGTAAAGTTAATCGATTTAAAAAAACTTTATTTAGATCCAAAAAGTATGGGGATTAGAGTTGTCATTGAAAATTTTATATTTTTTCGTAAATTTTTAATAAATATTTTTTATGTATCAATTTCCTCAACTAAAGTAATGGGCCCACGACCTTGTGTTGTATAAATGGTAATCATGATAACATTTATTTGTTTCATGGGGTTCCTCTAGCCTATACCTGTGGAAAGTCCCAAACTTTTGTTTCTAGATTTGATCTGCATTTTGGCTTAAGGGATTGTCATTACTTTAAACTAGGGAAATTGATATATATTAGATATTTATTTAATAATTTACGTAATTATATTAAATTTAGATGACTTCCACCACTTACTTCAATAAAATGCAGGGGGGGGTATTGCCAAATTTTCAAATCTGACATGTGAAATTGATGAATTAGAAAAATTTTGGTGATATCAACCCCTTGCTTCAATAAAATGCAGGGGAAAGTATTGCCAATTTTTCAAAACAGATATAGTATTTTTTTGACTTGTAAATATTTTGGTGAAAATTTTTGACAAGAATGTGAAAGTAATTGTTTCCACCTTGAGCAGGTTTCTGGCTCAAAGGAATAGCAGTACCATCAACAAAACCAATACATCCTGGGAAGCATTCTGCTTGCATAACCTGAGATGATTCAAGTCGCTCTTCTTTTGTTGGCCAGGTGAGAAGTTGAGATTACAAGGAGTTGATGGCAGTGATACATTGTTTGGTATAAGTGTTAATTGAACCATACCCTAAATCAAAGACATTTTCTAAACGTTTCAAAGCGGCTCCATTACCATTTGAACCCAAATGACATAGTGTGATGGCCAATTGAATTGAAGGATGTTGTTGTTCTTTTTGAGAATTATTGTGAAATATGGGATGATCCTGAATACGCTCAATCAATTTAAGGAAACATTCCTGAGAAGTCCTGAACAGCTCTCTAAAACTGGGTGTAGATAGTTTAAGAAGTGTTTGGATGGTGTACTTGGGGGTATGAAGTACTTGAGGCTTTCAGGGAAGAAGGTAACGTTTCGTGGCCATTTTTGATAAAAAGACAAAATCTTCTTCTAGATCAGAATCAGAATCGCAATCAGAGTCCAAGAGCAGTTCAAGAGCCATGAAAGTCATTGCTTTATGTAATTGATCACGATTTGAAAGTGAGGAAGGCATAACTCTTATATGATATGATATGAAGATGTAAGTGATGTACGATGTTTTGAGTTATGAAGTGTTATGCTGCGGAGTGCTGCGTATGAATGGGATGATGCTGACAAATCAGTGAAATGGGACTTGATGGTGAAATCAGCACTTTTGGTTGAGAAAGTGCGGATTTGAGTGAAATAAGTGACTTATTTCATTTTGAAATCCACCAGTATTGGGGCTAGTGTGTTTTGGAAATCCGCACTTATTTAAGTGCGGATTTGCCAGAACTGACACCCCCTATTTAATATAATAATATTAAGTTCTCACTTTAGATTAGTTGCAATTAAATTAATTATTTGTTTCAATTAAATTAGTTATTAAGTTACTAATATAGTTAAAATAATTAATTAAATTCTCTTGATAACTGAATTAAATTGATTCCATAAATTTTGGCATGAAAATAATTTTATTTTTCTTAATTAAATTATTTTCATCTTATTATAATATTTGTTTAGGATATTTTTTCTCATAGCTCTCATGGTCTCATACTCATTTAGTTACTCATCATATTAATTAATTGTTTGGGACTTTATGGTGGGAAAATTATTTACTTATTCACGGGTTTAATTTGTTGTTTCAATTTTTCCCTCAATTTGTATGTTTTAATTAGTTTCTTTTAAATCTTTTGCTTCACACTATTACTACTTTTGTATATAAAATTGAGGCGCTTCAGAAGTATGATTTCCTATAAAAGGGCCTTGGGATTCCCCTTTAGCAGGAATCACTTACATTAAAAACATTTAAATACTTACAACACATTATTATTATTTTTATTAGTATTACAAATCTAATCTAAATATTCAATAAATAATCTAAGGTTTCTTTAAGATTATTAGTAATACTAATTGTTAGCCATGCAGAGAATATTTTACTTAATTAAATAAATATTTACAAATAAACCAAAGCCTTACTGTTGTGTCATTCCTCATAAAGTGTTGTTGTATCTCTCTTATTTTTATTTAATTATTTTATTAGTTTTATCATTTTAATTTCTTTCTTTCTTTTGTTATCCTCTCTTTATTACTTCCTTCTCCCCCATTCCATCTCTTTTTCTTCTTCTTCTTCTTCTTCTTCACCTTCTTCTAGATGACCCACCAACAATTGGAGGCCTTTCCAAACGACAACAACCTTTTTTGAAAAACGTCATAATGCACGGACCACCTAGCGCAAAACAGAAAATTTTTTGCCATGACCGTGTTTTGAACTTGGGTTTGATCTTTTTGGTTTATAATATATTAAATTATATATATTTTAAATTGAATTCTCGATCACTATAGTAAGTAAACCTTTGCACCTCTCAAATATATTATTAAATTTTTGTTGCAATCACTATGCAATATAGGGGGTGGACTTGCTAGCAAGTCCTCAACCTGAACTCAGACAGAACTCAGATGGAATTCATACTGAACTCATACTGAACTCTACTTGAAGACCCACCTAAAACTGTTCTGCTGAGTGGTGTTCATCCCTGATTGTATGGTTCCTTTTTCAATAGCTCAATGTGTGTTCAATCTGTGGTGAATTTGAGTCCAAGGTTGCGGACTTGCTAACAAGTCCGCCCCCCGTATTGCGCGGTGAATAGCAGTGTTTTTGGCTTAATTGCTGAATCACTGAGTGTAAGTGATCATTATTTTTTTAAATTTTTTTTTCCTAGTTGACCATAATAGAGTTATCCTCTTAGTCCTAGAGAATCATTAAAAAATTATTAAATTAATTTTATTGAAATTTTTTTTGGATTTATTGGTTGACCATAATAGTACTCAGTACTTAGTCCCAATATTACAAATATATATGTTTGGTATTAACTATTATTGGTTGACTTATTGAACCTTTTTGGTTGGTCCCTTAATAATTAATTTTATTTCTTAATAATATCATTTGTAATTACATATTTTTGTATTACATTTTTATTGTTAATTAATTAATTTTTTGAATAAAATTTAAATTTTTGTTAAGAAATAATTTGATTATTTTTTTCATTGAAAATATAAATTTAAATCATTAAATCTATTTGATTTTTTGCTCAAAGTTTTCATGTCCAGTAGTTTGGCAAACAGCATGGATAATCTTCATGTAGATGAAATTGATGTGGATGTTGAGAATGAATCTCTAGGTTCTTCAATATTAACTTACAAGAATTCTTCAGCTAACAAAAAACCTTCATACTCCTCAGGACATAGAAATGTCAGGAGAAGTGGAAAACCCCCCTCACCAAGCTACTCTGAAATAAGTAAAGCCTCAGATCAATCAGGAAAATCTTCTAAAGGGTATAAACATAAAAAAGATCCCTCTGATGCAAAAAATAAACAATCTCTCCAGCCATATAAAAGAACTGAATGCAGAAAGCATGAAGTACAAGGCAAGAGTAGAAACACTCTTGAAACAGATGCAGGAGCTCTTAAATCACAAGCAGGTTCAACTTCCTCCTTTCCCAGCCTCTCAGCCTCAGCCTCAGCGCCATCAGGCACCCAGCTCTTTCACTCAAAGTCAAAACACTCTACAAGTGGAACAGTGGAAATGGGACTACCTGATGAGCCATTACCAACATAATTTTCAGCAGCCGGCAGCTCAACACCCTGGCCCATACAGGACACAAACCTGCCATCAATCTCCTCAGGCCCATCCTTATCAGGGAGGCAGAAGAAAGAAGGCACAGGGGAAATTTCCTCCCTTGCCATGGTAAGTAATTTGTTTGATAAACATGTTGGTATGTATAATAACAAATCTTCTCCCACAGGTAATATTGTGGATAATGGTGAAAGAACAGTTAAACCCATAAAGAGACAACTTCCTTTAATGAGTAGCCCTAATGATGTAATTAGTAAATTATCATTTGATGAACCTTTAAATTTAACTTCTACTTCTTTAATTAATCCTTCTCTTGCAATAAAAAATGATCCTTTTCCCCCTGAAGTCTATACCTTGCTTGAGAAAACTTCTGAGGATATATTGAAAGATACACTTGATTTTAATGTTGTAAAAGACAAAATTTTGAGAGATGTATTAATACATGAAAGTGATAGATTGAATAACTTGCAATTACATTGTAAAGTGAGCTCTTCTGTGCAAGATAAAGCCTATTTTAAAATCAAAGAAGCTTTGAATATTGTTCTTAGCCAACAAAAACAAATAAAAAGTGATCATAGAGCTATCTCAAATAAAAATATTTATCTGCATAGAACTTTGAATGAGTTAAAACCCCTTATTGAAGAGAATTAATCATTGAAAATTGAAATTAAGTCTCTAAACAATGAGTTGAAAAAGCTGAAAAATGATTTCCAAGCTCTGAGTACCAAATACACAGTTTTTTAGGACAGAAATTTTTTATCCCTTGCAAAAATAAATGACCAGATGTCTGAAATTCCAAGGATAAGAAATTCTTTGTCTGACCTGCAGGAAAAATTCTCAGCCTTAGCTGTCAATCATTATGGTGTACATGAATATGCTTCCCATAAGTTGCATAAAAATAAAGGAAAGGGGCCTGAACAAAGCAGCTCTTTTCTTCCCCATACTTCAACCATTAAACATACTGACAATGAGTCTGTAAAATATTTTTCTACTAGCAAAAAAAATTTTAATGGTCATGAACCAGCTGTTTCTGTAAATAATGAAATTTCTGAACACCTGGCTAAACTTCAAGAATTATTAATTTTAAATAATTCAAATCAAAAGATGGACTATCCCAGTAGCCAGAAAAATTGGCCCAAACTGGATCAATATCCCACTTTTGATGGTAACTCTTCATCTGACTGGAAACACTTTGTTCAGAGAATTGATAATCTGAAGAACTCTTATAAATTTCCTGATGAAGAATTTGTCTCTAAATAAAAAAATTTATTTTCCAATGTAGCTTTAGTGTGGTATGAATCTGTATTAATAGACAATCAACATTATACTTGGAAAGAGTGGAAAACATTGATTGAAAATCAATTTGGTGGTTCCAAATTCAGGCTTGCCCATAAGAGATTATATGAAAATGCTAAATATGTGTCCTCCTCTCCTAAAAAACCTATTGTTTTCCTTATGAATATTACAAAAATTCTTAGAGCAATGGATCCTAAAATGGATTATGATATTTGGAGAGATAAAATTCTCTATAAATTACCAAATTCTCTAAGAGATTTGATTGTGGCAAGGACTGAGCATGTGAGAGAGAATTCTTCCTTTATTAATATCTGTAGTGAAGTCCTACTAAATCATAGATATGAACCAAAGAATTATCCTGTTAAATCTTATCATGAACAGAAAAAGCCTTCCACAAAACTTCAAGACAAAACTGGTAGACCTTCTGCCCCTGTTTCACCAAAGAAATATGCAATTAACACTTGTTTTAAATGTAACAAACCTTGGCAGAAAGGACATATTTGTGACAAGAGAATTCATCTTGTTGAAAAAAATGAGGAATCTGAAAATACTCAAGCTGATCTTGATGATTCCTCAAGTAACTGTAATAGATATATCTCTTATGACCATGATTCTTTTCAAGAAGTTCTATTTTTAGAAAAAGATATCCTATATTTAGATAATTTGTCTGAAAATTGTGATATTGACTTATCTTCTGTAGAAAATGCTGAAGTAATTAGAGATATTACTGACAGTTCTATTTTAGTATCACCTTTGAGAGCACCAGTTATCATAAATGGTAAAAATGTTGAAGTTATTCTTGACTCTGGTGCTGGAGGAAGTGTGGTGTCTGAGAAAGCACTGGCTTCTGTGGATAGGGATTATCAATGCAAATTATTACCTATAACATCTGAAAAATTGAAAGGTTATGGTTCTGTTTTATGTCCCATTGTCAAATACAAGACCACTGTGTTTTTTAAATATAATAGTGGTTTTGTCAGAGATATATGTGAATTTGTTGTTATGAAAAATGATAATTTAAGCAATTGGTTTATCATGGGAAATGAAATTTTAACTAAGTTTGGAATTAAATTGGATCCTGCTAACAATTTTTTTACCTTGGGCATTAATGGGAAAAGAAAATTTAAAATTTCTTTCTCTTAAAAACATTCTGCACCCTTATTACAATCATGTTACTCTTTGATCCAATGTAAAGGCAGACAAACAGAGGAAATGGATGTCTTATTGTCTGAAATTGATACAGCTTCATTTGGTAATCAATTGACTGATGATCAAAAAGTTTCAATAGTGGCATTAATTACATCTTTCCCAATGACTTTTGCTCATGATTCCCATGTGTTAGGATTGGTTAATAAAGAAATGAAAATTTATTTATCCTGAAAATTGGATGAAATACCTCCTAGCCTTAAGAAAAAAACTTATCCTGATTCTCCAACAAAGAGAAAAGATATTGAAGATAATATCTCAACTTTATTAAGTATGAATATTATTGAAAAAGTTTATGTGACACCCAAATATTGTGTCATCTCTCCAGTTCTGATCTCCTATGAAAAGGATAAAGCTAGACTTTGCGGATATTATAGAGCTTTGAATACTTATACTGTGGATGATATTTATCTTTTACCTAGAATTAGCTCTATACATGCTACCTTGAAGGGTGCAAAATTCATAAGCTGTCTAGATGGTAATAAAGGATATCATCAAATATCTGTTGAAAATTCTTCCCAGATTTTTTTGCTAATTGCAACACACATGGGAATTTACAAATATGTTAGGATGCATTTTGGCCCTAAATATTCCCCTCAAGTATTCCAAAAAGTAATGGATAACACATTTCATCAGAAAATAATTGAAGGATGGTTAATGGTTTATATTGATGACATCATAGTTTTTTCTAAAACTTTTGATGAACTTATCCAACACTTATATAGAGTCTTCCAGAAAATGGATGAAATTAAAATGACTCTCTCCTTAAAAAAGTGTAAATTTTGTTTTCAATCTCTAAAAGTTCTAGGAGATGTAGTTTCTGGCTTACAAATATGTGTATACCAAGGAAAAGTTGCTTCTATCCAAAATGTGACTGCACCAACTTCTGTAAGAGAAATCCAAAGTTTTTTGGGAATGTGTGGCTACTATAGACAATATATTAAAAATTATCAAGTCATAGTCTTACCACTTACCAAACTAACAAGAAAAGATGTGGCTTATATATGGAATGAGGATACTCAAAGAGCCTTTGATACATTAAAAAAATGTTTAATTTCAGCTCCAATCCTTGCCCTTCCTGATTTTAATAAGCCTTTTGTTCTTTATACAGATGCAAGTTTTATTGGACTTGGTGCT
Source organism: Hemileia vastatrix (assembly GCA_030280995.1). Lineage (NCBI taxonomy): Eukaryota > Fungi > Basidiomycota > Pucciniomycetes > Pucciniales > Zaghouaniaceae > Hemileia > Hemileia vastatrix. The sequence goes on along the minus strand of JASXTE010000001.1, from coordinate 20,931,507 downwards.
TCTCAACGCCAGAAACAAATTATTAATGAAAAATTTTCAGAAGTAGTAATTTGTTATATTTCAAGAACCTTGAGAAAGAGTGAATTGAAGTATGGTGCCAATCAGTTAGAGTGCTTAGCAGTTTTATGGGCTTTAGAAAATCTCCATTATTATCTAGATGACCAAAATTTATAATTAGTTACTGATTGCAGTGCTGTGAAATCTCTCTTGAACTTGAAAACACCAAATAGACATATGTTTAGGTGGCAACTTGCTGTTCAAGAATACAGAGGTAGAATGACTATTATTCACAGGGCTGGAAATGTTCATTCAAATGTAGATATTTTGTCTAGATTACCTCTTCCAAATGATGTTTCCAATCCAGCTTATGTACCTGAAGATGATACAGTAAATATATATGGTATATACATTGTTGATATGGAAGAGGAACTATTAAAATTAATTCTGGATTCATATGATAAAGATTCTGATTTAAATAAATTAGTTACAATCTTGAATGATACAAAGAATACTTTTTTTCAAGCATTGATAAAAACTCTTCCTCCAAAAGTACCAAAATGCTTTGAGTAAAGGAAAGTTTTGGATTGAAGATGGTTACATTTATTACAGGAGAAAACTGACCAATGTCATTGTTATTCCTCCTTCAATGAAAGAGACCATCTTAAAACTTTGTCATGATGACATATTAGCAGGAAATTTTGACCCTGAGAAAACCTTAATCAGAATGTTAAATACTGCTTGGTGGGCTAATATGTCTGAAGACACTAAATTATATGTTGAATCTTGTGATTCTTTTCAAAAATCTACAAGACTTACAGGTAAAAGAGCAGGATTTTTACAACATATTGAAGCACCTGATGCTCCTTGGTAAATCATTAACATGAATTTTGTCACTGGTCTTCCTGTAGCAGGTAAAGACAGTTATAACTCTTGTTGGTTAATATTGGATAGGTTCACCAAAATGTGCAAATTTATTCCCACCCACAAAGATGTATCCACAAAAGAATTAACCTTCTTATGGTGGACTTAAATTTTTAATATTGTTGGATTTCCTGAAGCCATTATCTCTGATAGAGACCCAAAATTTACATCTGAATTTTGGACATCTTTGATGGATATTTGTGGCTGTGAGTTAAAATTGTCTACAGCTCACCATCCTCAGACTGATGGTCTAGCTGAAATAATGATTCAAACTCTGGAAGATATGATTAGAAGGTATTGTGCCTTTGGATTAGAATATAAAGACAATGACAGATTTACTCATGACTGGGTTACTCTATTACCAGGTCTTGAGTTTTCTTATAATAACACTGTTCATTCTGTCACTGAGAAAAAGCCTTTTGAGCTTTGGTTAGGTTATGTCCCAAATACTCCTGCTCAATTTCTCAATAATAAATTACCTAATTTGGAACTACACCCTGGTGTAAAATCATTTATGAAAATGCAACAGCTATTCAGAAAACATGCTCAAACCTGTATTGATAAAGCATTTGAATATGAAAAGAAAAGATGGGATAAATCCCATAAAGAGTACACATGTAAAAAGGGTGATGAAGTGTTGATATCTATTGTCCATTCCAATTTTCAAGGCAATAACAAATTAAAAGATCCTTTTGTGGGACAATTTGTTGTTAAAAGAATGGTTGGAGATAATGCAGTAGAAGTTTTATTGTATTGTCCATATGATAGAAAACATCCTGTTTTCCCCATTTCCTTTTTTAAACCTTATACTTCCATCAGTGACTTATTTCCCAAAAGAAGGGGAATACCTAAGAAAAACCCTCAGGAAGTCACAGAAACTGCAGAAATTGATAAAATTCTCAATGATAGAATTATCACTTCTGAAAGGGTTATTGAATATTTATTGAGATATAAGAACAAATCATCTGAGCATGATGCATGGATACCTGGAAAAGAAGTTTCAAATCTTCCTACTCTGTTGAAAAAGTATAAAAAAAAAATCTTAGCATTTTTTTATTGTTTTTTTTAGAGTGATGGAGTGTCAGTCAGGCTATCTCAGGATCCCAGTAATTTATATAATAAATTACTGGAATCATGTAAGGTAATAACATTATGTATTATGCAGTTACAATAAATTATTTTATTAAATAATAAAATTCTAAATATTTTATGAATAAGTAAAATAACTACTGTATTTAATTTTATTATTAAATAAGTTTTTATTACATAAACAAATATTATATTCTATAAAAACATGGCACATTTCTATGTATTTAATACTTCTAAAAAATTAATAAATTAATAATTATATTATAAGCTTAATAATATTTAGCTTATAATGTAATTACAAATAAATTAATATCATTTATATATTAAATCCAACTCATCATATAATATTATCCATAAATATTGGGTGTTTTTTAACCCTTAACTGTGTCAGTAAAATTACTAAATAACTTAAAACACATATTTAATATAATAATATTAAGTTCTCACTTTAGATTAGTTGCAATTAAATTAATTATTTGTTTCAATTAAATTAGTTATTAAGTTACTAATATAGTTAAAATAGTTAATTAAATTCTCTTGATAACTGAATTAAATTGATTCCATTAATTTTGGCATGAAAATAATTTTATTTTTCTTAATTAAATTCTTTTCATCTTATTATAATATTTTTTTAGGATATTTTTCTCATAGTTCTCATGGTCTCATACTCATTTAGTTACTCATCATATTAATTACTTGTTTGAGACTTCATGGTGGGAAAATTATTTACTTATTCACAGGTTTAATTTGTTGTTTCAATTTTTCCCTCAATTTGTATGTTTTAATTAATTTCTTTTAAATCTTTTGTTTCCGTTGCATCTCTCTTATTTTGATTTAATTATTTTATTAGTTTTATCATTTTCATTTCTTTCTTTCTTTTGTTATCCTCTCTTTATTAATTCCTTCCCCTCCGTTCCATCTCTTCTTCTTCTCCTTCTTCTTCTTCTTCTTCTTCTTCTTCTTCTTCTTCTTCTTCTTCTTCTTCTTCTTCTTCTTCTTCTTCTTCTTCTTCTTCTTCTTCTTCTTCTTCTTCTTCTTCTTCTTCTTCTTCTTCTTCTTCTTCTTCTTCTTCTTCTTCTTCTTCTTCTTCTTCTTCTTCTTCTTCTTCTTCTTCTTCTTCTTCTTCTTCTTCTTCTTCTTCTTCTTCTTCTTCTTCTTCTTCTTCTTCTTCTTCTTCTTCTTCTTCTTCTTCTTCTTCTTCTTCTTCTTCTTCTTCTTCTTCTTCTTCTTCTTCTTCTTCTTCTTCTTCTTCTTCTTCTTCTTCTTCTTCTTCTTCTTCACCTTCTTCTAGATGACCTGCTGACACTTAATAACCCTCAGATACACAATAACTCACATTAGAATATACCATTGACCATAGCACTAATACACCACGCATTTGTTTAAGATTGAAAAGTATAAGAATATGATTGACTTATTTAGATTTCAAGGTTTAGATAGTGCTTTCAAGTCAAGGCACACAAAAGGAAATGCAGTTACTATGTAGATGTTGCTTCGGTGCTCTGAATATGGATTTTTGTACTGGATTATGGACTAAAAATGTTGACTTTTACTTCAAGTGTCACATGGAATGTGACACTTGCCCACTTTTTTAATCTTGCATACCTTACATACCAGGTAAGTCTCTTCTAATTTTTCTCTTCTTCTTTCTCTTAATCATCTTTATTATTATTTTCTCTCATATATATTTGTATTATATAATATAACAGACAATAGTGAAATTATTTTATCATTATCAATCACCATATATCATAATTCACCTATCTATATAATTATTTTCATGCTCAATATCTCAACACATTAAATTTAAATTTAATAATGATTTCATATATATAATAATTTTAATTGAAGATTGAAAATTATTTTATTACCCTGAATCATCAATCTTTACATACATATCATCAAATACCATAAATCAACAAGAAAAGCTATTAACATCAATATCTTCAATCTTCATGAACATCTTCATCATTCTCTTCATAATTTTTGTCATTTAATTAGTAATTTTAGCAAAATCCCTTGCCTGGTTCTATATTTAAACATAGAACTAATGTAAATGTGATAATGAATCATAAATGATCAATATTCAAATTACAATAATATTACATTCATAGACTCATCAGATAGTGCAGGACCTCCATTCAAACTCAGAAGATCTCAGCTCCCTTTCACATTAGTTTTTAGTATGAAATTCAACAAATGACAGGGACAATCACTGGAAATTGTAGGCCGTAATTTGGTTTAACCTGTTTTTGGTGATGGTCAACTCTATGTAAGCCTTTACAGGGAAAAATACAGTGAAAATGTTCACATAATGTTAGCTGATAAGGCCAAAGGAAAGGCTAACAATATTGTATATACTAAAATGCTTGTGGGTAATATGTAATTTATGTGCCAGATGAGAAAATTTTGTAGATGAATATCAGAAAAAAATCATGATCAAAATTGTTTTTGACCTATCCCTATTTTCTGGAATTCACACTGGGGCCCTAACTGACCCTGACCAACATGGGGCTGCATTTCAGCTGGGTGAATCCTGGCTGCATGTAGCATCCACTACCAGCAGTTTTCATTTCACACTAAAGCCCACACAGACAATGGGTAACCTATTCTGATTTAACATTTATCAATTTTTTCACTATAAAGAGTGAGAACTTGGATCTATAATTCCAAAAATTCTGTATCTTTGGACCCAAAAGTTAGAAATAATTACTATTGCAGGTGTTATTCTGCTGAAATATGTTAATAGAGGGCTTTATGATAAGCCAAATAATCCTATCAGTATTACAATGGATTTGGAGGTGACTATTAGTTCTCAACCAACCTGGAATTCCAGTTGTAAGAGGCATCAATAAATGTGATATGCTTTTCAAATAATTAAAAGAATCTAATGGATCAAAATTAAATTAAATGAGATTAATTAATGATTAAACAGTTTCTAACCTTCATGATAAGCCAAAGAATTCTATCAGTATTAAACTGGATTTGGAGGAAACTATAATTTCTCAACCAACCTGGAATGCCAATCGTAAGAGGTGTCAATAAATGGGATATGCTTTTCAAATATGTAAAAGAATAGTTGAGAGAGCCCATCAATCTCGATTGTGATCTCTAGAAGCTAATAAAACATATTGTGACATTTACATACTACATTATGTATTCTAAAAGAGGTATATATCATGAGATTGAATGGGAAACAAACATTATTTTAGACACTCCCTCTTGTTGAGTAGTCCATCATTAATTTTGATATAGTTCAAATGCTTCTGGAGTTTAATTTTTTAAACAGCTTTGGTCAGTGTATTCACAGTCGTATCTTCTGTTGGTTGATATCTTAGAGGGAACTTTTAATTTGAGACTTTCTCATGGATCCAGTGAAATTGAATGTCAATGTGTTTTGTTTGAGAGTGATAAATTGGATTGTTTGCCAGTGAGATTACTTGTTGATTATCAGAATGTAGAGTGATAGGTTGATTAATTTTTAAGGTAGGCAATCTAAATTCAGAAAACAGATTCTTTATTCAAATGGCTTTTTGACCTGATTCCATGAGTTATTTGTATTCTCCTTTAGTGATACTTAATGAAACAGTACTCTGTTTTGTTGTTTTCTAGATGAACACACTACCATTAATTGTAAATATATAGCCAGTTGTTGAGTGTCTAGTTTCTTTGCATGCTCCCCAATCAGATTTTCAGTAGCCTTTAAGCTTGTTATAATTATGGGTGCAAGCATTATAGTTTAAGACTTTATGGATGGTCTCTTTTAGTTATTTTAAGACCCATAAAAATGCATCCCAATGTGACTGATTTTCATTTTTGAGGTATTGAGAAGGTTGACTACATGCAAAGGCTAAGTTGGGTCTTTTCAATTGCACTAAGTAGTTCAAATGACCAATAGCACTGTGATAGTTGAGTACTTTGTCAAGAAAAGTATGACTTTCCTCATTGGTAGCAGGGGAAAGTGTTACTTTGGGATCTATTGGGGAGGACATAATTTTGCAGTCATTCATATTATATGTGGCCAATATTGCAGATATTTCACTTGATTGCGATAATTGAATTTTATTATCATTAGGGTCTCTTGTAATCTTAATTCCAAGGATCATTTTAGCTTCACCTAGATCCTCCATTTCAAATTTTCTCAAGATGAGCTCTTTGAACCATGAATTTTTTTTCCAAAAATAGAAAATTCATCCACATGGACATGGACATAGCAGGGTTATGAGTTTTCTTGATGAATGTAAAGGGCAATTTTTACTGAACTACAACTGAAGTTATTAGAAATAAAGAATGAGTTTACTAATTGGTACCAGCAGTGTGAAGCCTTTTTTAATCTATATAATGATTTTCTGAGAAGAACCAGTTTTTTATATTAGGTGGATATTGTAAGCCTTTAGGAAGTCTCATGTATATTTTCTCTTCTGTCACTTCATTGGTAAATGTGCTTTTGGAATCCATTTGGTTAAAGTTTCAATATTTGCTTGCTGCCAGAACAATCAGGCATCTTAGTGTAGATAGTCTACACTTAGGAAAAAAATTTTACTTATAGTCAATGCCATATTTTTTAGAAAATCCCTGGGAACAAAGTCAGGATTTTTATTTACTGATTTTATTGTTATGATTTAGTTTAATTTTAAATATCCATGTGTTTCCTATTGGATGAACATTTTCTGGGAAAGATACTATCTTCAAAACATTACGTAATTCTACTGAATTCAGTTTGCTATTAATTTCTTAAATCTAATTGTCAGAATTTTTTGAGTTAATGGATTCATTATAATTTGTGGGAGTGTTGTGCATCTCTAAGATGGGGATGTAGGCTTATAAATCTGACTACATTGGTTCATACTCATTTGAATTGGCAATGAGAACTCTGGGGTTTTGAGTGATTTCTTTATTCCATTATATTTCTGGTATCAATATTTCCAACAATTTCATTAGGAACTGCACCATCAGTTAAGGAATATTTACTGAACCTTGCAGATGATCTGGATTCATCATTATCACCATTTTCACGGTCAAGGTCATGATAATATAGTTGAGAATCTGAATCAGAGTTTATTGATTGATCAGCATTGCAGTGTGTATCTCTGTCTATGGTTGAATTTTGATTGCTTTTGGGAGTGTTTGGACAAGGTGTGGTGGATTCATTTTGGGAATAAGTAACTTTTGCAAGTATATCACTTGATAAATATGGCAAAGATGAGTGTCATCTCTGGTTATTAAGGGCAGGGAATGTGTTTCATTCAAAACTACATTATGAGAATACAATATTTTCTTTTTCTGCAGATTAAGCAAGTGATATGCCTTGTGCTCATCATGAAACCCAAGTAGACAGCATTTTGTTGCATTCAATTTAATTTTTTCCTCCTCTGATTTGTTTGTCAACTAGTGAGTATGCCGTGAAACCAAAGGTTTTGATGTGTTTGATATTTGGCTTTTTGTGAAATAAACTCTCATATGGACTTAAAATATTTTTATTTACATTTTTTGGGAGTCAGTTCTCAATGTAGACTGAAGTTGTCAGGCTAAGGTCAAGTACAAGGACGTGAACTAGCTTGAATAGTCAGTTGTCTAGAAGATTTTAATGGTCCTATATTAATACTGTAGTTTTAATCCACTAAGTTGTAAAATATAATCAAATATAAAGGTCTCAGTAATATAATTCTCACTATTCTTATATATGGCTTACAATCTTTATAGTTGGTAGAAAAATAGATTATTTAATTCAGATACTATTCAAAAGTCTTATAAAAGTACTAATTGATATGTATTGTAATTTATTTGGTTATATTGGTTGAATTGTAATGATAAAGAATGAATAAATACAACCCAAAAACCTCCTCCTTTTATACACACTGAGTTCCCCAATGATTCCCTTGATGTACCACCCAATACACAGTTAATGACGCCTCTAAACAACTAATAGACATGCCCATCAACATTCCTAGTAACCCATGACATAATTAGAAGAGTAACAACTGCAAAAATCCTGTAATAATAAGGGAAATCCATCAAAATTAAAGAAAAAGACAAAAAGAGAGTATATGCGTATAAAACAATAATATTAAAGACTAAAGGAGACTTTTTAAGGTTAATAATAGCTTAATAATAAGGGGGATTGACTGTAGAAATAATGGGGCTAATCCTGACATTATACTACGTGAAATTCCCATTCAAAAATAACCAAAATTAACTGAGAAACCACCCAAAAACTTAAAAAAGAGCGTGAGATGTGGGGTAACTACATGCAGTTCTTGGCAGGCGCTTGCACGGGTAAATCCTTGACTAAAATTAAGCGAATTTAAGCGTTATGATGAAATAAAGTGCCAAGAGTGTGGTTATTAATGAAATTAGTGCATATAAACAAGGTCAATGCATTATTAATTAAGCTAGGACACTAAATAAGCGCCTGTCGCCTATTTTAGTGTGTTTCCCCACAGTGGGCGTAGAATGTGGGGTAATTATAGTGTGAAAAAGCTAACTTTGCTAAAAATGAAGCTATTCACACGGGAAAAAAGCAGGCAGTATGTGGCCAGTACACAGAAGCCATTTCTGGCATAAAAAACACCAAATTTGAAAAGTGTTATTTTTATGCATTTAAATAGCCAAATCAATAGTTCTAAATGAGCCCAATTGATCTGTCAAAGCGCAATTTTGATATTCTCAATTTTATAGCGCATATAGTCAACTTTTAAGTGAAATAAAGCGCATTTCTTGTTTTTTGCATAAAACAATGAATATAACAGCTTTAAGTGTACTTAAAAATTATGTAGCCTTATACTTAAGGTTCTTAAGATTACCCTAACATATTCCAACTTAATATTAAGTACATAAGACCTATAAAAGGTGGATATATGCGTGTATATAAGGTGTTATAATGGCATTTTTTGTGTATTATCATAATTTTACTTATGTATACTATTTGTGTACTCTTATTTATTATTCCCATGTATAGTTCATGTGTTTAACATTACTTTTTACTCAGTCCTGGAGATATACAGGCTGACACTCGCCCACCCAAAAAAAACAATAAAAAAAATGATAAGTTATACATTTTATTTTATTAATTTGTAATTTTCAGGTATTCAGAATAAATCTGTAGCATTAAAGTTTCAACTTTAAAGAAATAAAACATAATAAAATATTATGAGTACTGGTTTTTTAACCCCTCAGCTGGTTGAACAGAAATTTATTTCTGTTTAAATTTTTTAAGAAGGGTGGATAAATTAGAAATTTCTTTTTCAGGTATCCATTTATCAAATTCATTTGATTTCCCTTTAAATCTTAGTAAATACTCAGTTCCTTTTTCTTTAGTAAGGATTCTTTTCTTGAAGATTTTTTCAATCTCTGCTTTTTCCACAATTTCTTCAGGTTGCTTTTTAGGCCTTCCCCTTCTTTTAGGAAATAAGTCAGGATCATTTGCATGGTAAGGTTTCAATAATGAGATAGGGAAAACTCGATGTTTCCTGTCATATGGAGCATATAATATGACTTCCACTGCATTATTCCCAACCATTTTATTTACTACAAAAGGTCCTACAAAGGGATCCTTTAATTTAACATTACCTTGTAAGTTAAAATGTAGTGTTGATATGAGGACTTCATCTCCCTTTTTAAATTCAAATTCTTTATGAGATTTGTCCCACCTTTTCTTTTCATATTCAAATGCTTTTTGGATGCATTCTTCTGCATGATTTCTACACATTTGTTGCATATGAATAAAGGATTTAGTGCCAGGGTGTATATCCAACCTTGGTAGTTTATTTAAATGATTTACTGGGGTATTTGGTACATATCCCAGCCAGAGTTCAAATGGTTTCTTCTCTGTTACAGAATGAGTTGTGCTGTTATAAGCAAATTCAAGGCCAGGAATTAATGTTACCCAGTCATGTGTGAATTTCTCATTGTCTTTGTATTCTAATCCAAAGGCACAATATCTTCTGATCATGTCTTCTAGAGTTTGTATCATCCTCTCAGCCAGCCCATCAGTTTGTGGATGGTGTGCTGTAGACAATTTTAATTGACAACCTGATACTTCCATCAAAGATGTCCAGAACTCTGAAGTAAATTTAGGGTCTCTGTCAGAGATTATGGCTTTGGGGAACCCAGCAGTATTCATCATCTGAGTCCACCATAGTAATGCCAAGTCTTTTGCAGATACCTCTTTATGGGTAGGGATAAACTTACACATTTTTGTTAATCTATCCACTATTACCCAGCAAGAATTGAAACTTTCTTTTCCTGCTAATGGCAAGCCAGTTACAAAATCCATGTTTATAATTTCCCATGGAGCTTTTGGCTGCTCTATTTGTTGTAACAACCCAGCTCTCTTCCCAGTTAATCTTTTAGATTTCTGACAAGAGTCACATGTTTCAATGTATTTTTGTACATCCTCTTTCATGTTTATCCACCAGGCTGTATTTTTAACTCTGGTTAAGGTTTTGTTAAAGTCAAAATGACCAGCTAAGATGTCATCATGACAAGTACTCAACATTAACTCTTTCATAGAAGGTGGTATTACTATTACATTGCTTAACTTTTTCCTGTAATATATATATCCATCTTCAATTGATAGTTTACCTTTTTCCAACGCATTTTTATACTTTGGAGGCAAGGTTTTAATTAATGCACTCATGGAGGCATTTGTTGGATCATTAAGAATGGTAGATAGTTTAGACAAATCTTTATCAGATGAATAATTTTCCAATATAGTTTGCATAAACTCTTCTTCTAAATCCACTATATAAATCCCAAATATATGTATAACCTCATTTTCAGGTACATAAGCTGGGTTGTCAGCATCATTTGGCAAAGGACTTCTGGATAATAAATCCACATTTGAATGCAATGTTCCTGCTCTGTGAGTGATTGTCATTCTTCCTCTGTACTCTTGTACAGCTAGTTGCCATCTAAACATGTGCCTATTAGGTGTTTTCATGTTTAGTAATGATTTTACTGCACTGCAATCTGTTATAAGTTCAAACTTCTGGTCTTCCAGATAGTAATGAAGTTTCTCCAAAGCCCACACCACGGCTAAACATTCTAGCTGTGTGGCACCATACCTTAATTCTGTTTTTCTTAAGGTTCTGGATATATAACAGATAACTACTTCAGATAATTTTCCATTTATTATCTGTTTCTGCTGTAAAGCAGCACCCAAACCTATGAAACTTGCATCAGTGTACAAGATAAAAGGTAGGGTGAAATCTGGAAGTCCCAATATTGGAGCTGACATTAAACATTCCTTTAATTTATTAAAGGCGTGTTGTCTTTCATTATTCCAAATGAAAGCTTCATTCTTCCTGATTAATGTTGTTAAAGGGGCTGCAATGGATTGGTAATTTTTAATATATTGTCTATAATATCCACACATACCCAAAAAACTTTGAACCTCTTTTACATTTTTAGGTATCCCAATGTTTTTAATTGCTGCCACTTTATTCTGGTCAACACAAATTTGTAATCCAGATACAACATGTCCAAGTACTTTCAAGGATTGAAATCCAAACTTACATTTCTTTAATGCAATAGTCATATTAATTTCATCCATTTTTTGAAAGACTCTTTTCAGGTGATTTAAATGTTCATCATATGTTTTTGAAAACACTATGATGTCATCAATATAGACCAATAGCCATCCTTCAACCATTTCCTGATGAAAAACACTATCCATCAATTTTTGGAAGACTGAAGGGGCATTCTTTGGGCCAAATGGCATTCTCACATACTTATATATACCCATATGTGTGGTTATTAATAAGTAATTTTGAGAATTTCTTTCCACAGGAATCTGGTGGTAACCCTTGTTCCCATCCAGACAGGAAATATATTTTGCTCCTTGTAAGGTAGCATGGATAGAAGCTATCCTTGGTAGAGGGTAAATATCATCTACTGTATATGTATTCAGAGCTCTATAATCACCGCATAATCTTGCCTTATCTTTTTCATAAGAGATTAATACTGGTGAAATGACACAATACTTAGGTGTTGTGTCCACTTTTTCAACAATACCCATTTCCAACAACAATTTTATATTGTCTTCAATATCTTTCCTTTTTGCAGGAGATGCTGGGTAAGGTTTTTTTTTTAAGCTGCCAGGAATATTATCCAGATCACAGCTTAGAGAGATTTTCATATCATGGTCTTTGACCAATCCTAGTTCATTTGATCCATGAGCAAATGCCATAGGATATGATTTAATCAATCTCAAAATGTCTTCTTGTTCAATTTTTGAGAGTTGGGGACTGAAAGAGGCCTTTTGGATTTCATTTTCCAATTCACCCACTTCATTGGTGGTTCTTCCACCTTGCAGTTGTTCTTCTCTAGGAGAAATGGCATATACTGAATTTTCAGAACATATTTTGAATTTCCTTTTACCATTCACCCCTATGGTGAAACAACTGTTTGCAGGATCTAGTTTAATGCCAAATTTTGTCAATAAATCATTGCCAATAATAAACCAATCACTACAATTATTATTATCCATTACTACAAATTCACAAACTGCTCTAACATATCCATTATTATATTTAAAGAATACAGCAGTTTTGTATTTGCCAATTGGATTTAATACAGAACCAAAACCCCTCCAGTTCTTTGTCTGAACAGGTTCTAGTTTTTCCTGGTACTTACTATCAAGTTTCCTTAATGCATTAAGTGAAACTACACTACCTGCAGCCCCAGTGTCAAGAATGGCATTCATTTCTTTTCCACATATGATAATAGGTGCTCTGATAGGTGTTATTTTGTAAGTGTCATGAGATACATCTTTAATTATTTCAGCTTCCTCTATGGAAGTTAAAGATGTGTCTGTATGAGGTATAGCATCATTCAGGAACATTATATCCTGTTCTAATACAAATATCTCATTTTCATCATCACTGTAAGATATGTTACTCTTGCAATCCTCACTGGATTCCACATTCTCATCTTCATGATTACTAGGTTCAGAATTTTGTGAGGTTTCAATAACATTTATTCTTTTCTTACACGTGTGACCTTTAACCCAAGGTTCATTACATTTGTAACAAGTGTTATTTTCTTGTCTCTTAGGGACAAGGGGAGCTGAAGGTTTTTTCTTTTCCACTGGTAACTTACTTGTAGTAGGCTTTACCACGTCAACACTTTGTCTGTAATTACTATACTTGGTTTCATACTTGTGGTTTAATAATATCTCATTGCATATATTAATGAATCCAGAGGTGTCTCTGACAGTCTCAGTTCTAGCTACAATAATGTCTCTAACTGATATAGGCAACTTGTATATTATTTTTTCTTTCCACTCTTCATAATCCATTTTTGGATCCATAGCTTTCATGATTTTTATTAAATTCATTAAGAAGACCATGGGTTTATCTCCAGCATTTGGATTATATCTGGCCCTTTCATACAGTCTTTGTTGAGTGATTCTAAATTTTGGGCCACCGAATTGCCTTTCAATTAGTGCCTTCCATTCATTCCAGGAGTAATTAATTCCCTCACTCAATACAGATTCAAACCATAATAAGGCCACATCTGTAAATAAAGATATTAACTTTGAAGTAATTTCTTCATCAGGTAATTTATATGAAAATTTTAAGTTATCAATTCTTTGTATGAATTGTTGCCAATCAGATTTTGAATCCCGTCAAAAGAAGGGTACTGATCTAACTTAGGCCAGTTCTTTTGGCTAGTTTTAGCTTCCCTAACCTGAGGAATATTGAGTAATTCACTCACTTTAGAAAGATGATCATTAATTTCATCTTTTACTGATTTTATATTCTCAGAGCCCATGACACTATGTTCATGTTCCATCATTGGTTTATCATCAGAGTGTTTCATAAAAACTAGTACTCTTTCTACATAAGAGGTATTATCCTTTATTGTTTCAGTATTTTTCAAAATGTTGGCTACCTCAATTTCTACTCTTTGTAACCTATCTTTTATTACAGGTACATGAGTTAAAGTATCATTTACATTTGAAAAAGACAATTTTACACGTCCCTCTATGGTGGCCATAATATTCTGAGAATGTTCTAATTTAATTTCTAAATTTTTAATCTCAGAATTTAATCTTTTGTTTTCATTGATCAATTCATTATTTGAATTCTCAATAATTTTTAACTTATTGGCTGTTGTACTCAATGATTGTGTGATGTTTAATAATACACTTTCTGTATTATTGTTGGACTCTCTAGAGAATTCTTCCAATTTTTCAATTCTTAATAATAATTTACTAATTATTTTTGATTCCATTGGATTTTCTTTCAGAAAATATTCAATTTTGTCTGTTTCCAATTCAGAAGATTCATCATCAGGGTCAATTTTTCCTTCATTTGATTCCATTTTTATATTAATAGTATTTTCCTGGTGATCAATAAAACTATGTACATTGTCCTTATGTAATGACAAGTTTAACATGTTATTTTCAAATGAATAATTTTTTAAATCCTTATCAATTATATCCAATAACTCTCTATCAATTTCATTACCTATAAGTAATTCATTGTTAGGATTATATAATTGATCTTGAGAAGATGGATGACTTACCACGGTCTTATTCCATTTCCCCTGCCTCTCCTTGGCTTTCCCCTGTAAGGGTGACTGCTGGATCCCTGTTGAGGAGGACTGTTGTAGTTTTGGGCATACCAATCTCACTTCCATTTGCTTACAGTTATCTTTTGGTCCTCTTCTGGGACTGGAGGTGTTGCTGTGGTATTTGGTGCCACTGGTTGTTGATGAGACCTTATATCCACTAGAGCCTGGTTGACTTCTATAAATCCCTGTGCCGTCCTTTTCTCCAGATTGTTGATCTGGTCTAACATATTGTTTACTCTTATTGTTAGTGTATTCAGTAGGGTTGAGAGGGAGTGAATTTGCTCTTGTAAGGTGTTTTTGGACTTCTTTATTGACATTTGTTTTAAGAGCTTTTCCTTTTCCTCCATGGACATTGGTGGGGTGTTGTTCATTGTTACTGGTGATTCTTGACCCTCCATTTGGATGTCCTGTAACAGGTCTTTCAGCTCTAGTTCTTAAGTTATAAGGTTTTGCCTTATTACTTACAATGTCATTGTTGTCACACATTTTTACGTGGAATTTTAGAGAATTGAAAGTTTAGATTTGAAAAACTTCAAAAATGAGTTTAATCAGTATTTATTATTACCACTGAAGACAATTTTATTGCTTACTTATTGGTATTAAGTGAATTTTTAAGTGCCAAAAGTCAAATATGCTTTTTATGTGGTCACTTGATATAGCTGGTCTACAATATGTAGCCGTGTATTTATATTTAAAAAAGAAAATTTGTTAGTAAGATTCTTTCTAAATATTAAATGAATTTTACAAACCAATAAAAAGGGATTAAGAGTCCTGTAAAAAGAAAACAATTAATCAGTTTAATTGGTTATTATCTGCAAAGATCACAAATTTAATTGGTCTATTGACAGACTCCCACTAAGAACAATTATATGTTAAATTAGTGGTAAAATTGATGATTCAATATCACAATTTTATTATATAACAGGGCTTCTTTTTCTGAAATCACTATATAAGTGACCCCAACCTGTTGTAATTATCCAAATATTTCTATAGGAATATTATTTACGTGCACCTTCTTTTGAAAATTTCACTTACAGGATTATAACAGAATTCTTGAGGAAAGGTCCCCAATTGTCAGGCTAAGGTCAAGTACAAGGACGTGAACTAGCTTGAATAGTCAGTTGTCTAGAAGATTTTAATGTTCCTATATGAATACTGTAGTTTTAATCCACTAAGTTGTAAAATATAATCAAATATAAAGGTCTCAGTAATATAATTCTCACTATTCTTATATATGGCTTACAATCTTTATAGTTGGTAGAAAAATAGATTATTTAATTCAGATACTATTCAAAAGTCTTATAAAAGTACTAATTGATATGTATTGTAATTTATTTGGTTATATTGGTTGAATTGTAATGATAAAGAATGAATAAATACAACCCAAAAACCTCCTCCTTTTATACACACTGAGTTCCCCAATGATTCCCTTGATGTACCACCCAATACACAGTTAATGACGCCTCTAAACAACTAATAGACATGCCCATCAACATTCCTAGTAACCCATGACATAATTAGAAGAGTAACAACTGCAAAAATCCTGTAATAATAAGGGAAATCCATCAAAATTAAAGAAAAAGACAAAAAGAGAGTATATGCGTATAAAACAATAATATTAAAGACTAAAGGAGACTTTTTAAGGTTAATAATAGCTTAATAATAAGGGGGATTGACTGTAGAAATAATGGGGCTAATCCTGACATTATACTACGTGAAATTCCCACTCAAAAATAACCAAAATTAACTGAGAAACCACCCAAAAACTTAAAAAAGAGCGTGAGATGTGGGGTAACTACATGCAGTTCTTGGCAGGCGCTTGCACGGGTAAATCCTTGACTAAAATTAGGTGAATTTAAGCGTGGTGATGAAATAAAGTGCCAAGAGTGTGGTTATTAATGAAATTAGTGCATATAAACAAGGTCAATGCATTATTAATTAAGCTAGGACACTAAATAAGCGCCTGTCGCCTATTTTAGTGTGTTTCCCCACAGTGGGCGTAGAATGTGGGGTAATTATAGTGTGAAAAAGCTAACTTTGCTAAAAATGAAGCTATTCACACGGGAAAAAAGCAGGCAGTATGTGGCCAGTACACAGAAGCCATTTCTGGCATAAAAAGCACCAAATTTGAAAAGTGTTATTTTTATGCATTTAAATAGCCAAATCAATAGTTCTAAATGAGCCCAATTGATCTGTCAAAGCGCAATTTTTATATTCTCAATTTTATAGCGCATATAGTCAACTTTTAAGTGAAATAAAGCGCATTTCTTGTTTTTTGCATAAAACAATGAATATAACAGCTTTAAGTGTACTTAAAAATTATGTAGCCTTATACTTAAGGTTCTTAAGATTACCCTAACATATTCCAACTTAATATTAAGTACATAAGACCTATAAAAGGTGGATATATGCGTGTATATAAGGTGTTATAATGGCATTTTTTGTGTATTATCATAATTTTACTTATGTATACTATTTGTGTACTCTTATTTATTATTCCCATGTATAGTTCATGTGTTTAACATTACTTTTTACTCAGTCCTGGAGATATACAGGCTGACAGAAGTCATAATTGTTTCTCCCCAATATATTGATGGTAGGCCTGACTTGAATAAAAGTGCCTTAACTATTTCAATCATTTTTTGGTTCCCTTGTTCAGTGATGAGATTTTTTTGTGGGTGTATGGTGATGTTGTGATGATTTTAACCTTTTTTTGATAAAAGAATCCACAAAATACTAATTAAAGAACTCTCCTCCCCCATCATAGAAAAATTTTATCAATTTGGAGCTTTTTAAATTCTCAGCATAATTTTTAAATTACATTAACTATAAAAAGGTATCAGATTTCTTCTTTAACAAGTAAATGAATCAATATGAAGTATGTGCATCAGTAAGCTGCATGTAATAATTATGTCTCCCAGTGGTCTCTAACAATTTTCCACCCAGGCCACAGTGAGAATATTATAAAGTTTTTGTTGCTTTTGGGAAAGGCCCCAGAAAAGGAGAATTGTACAACTTGGAATTTACACACAGTTTGCCAAATTTTTCAACATCACTATTCTTGTATGGAATATCTAGGTGATTTAGCAGCCTTTTCAGATAAGATTGATTATTATGACCCAATAAATTGTGTCATGATAGCAAGTTAGTGTTGATTGATGCAGAAAATGGTGATTGAATCGACTCACCTAATGTGGTGTTGATTTGGTAGAGATTAGATCCTGTCTTCTTAGCTCCTGTGAGAACAGTGGTTTTGTTTTCTTTAAAGGAAATATTGCCATCACTACCTGCAGTGAGCAAGATGCCTTTAGAAGTGAGTGACAATAGAGAAATTAGATTGCAACTTAATTCTGGTATGTAAAGACAATTGGTTAACATCATTGGATGATTTTGAAAATTGATAAGTTTAATGGAGCCAACTCCCTTACCATAGATGATTTTTCTATTTCCAATTTTTAAAGGCACTTTGGTTTTGTGGAAGGTGACAAATAAGTTTTTTGAATTAAACATGTGACTTGAAGCACAAGAGTCAAAAATTAGATCTGATGATTTTCTAGATTTTTCAGATGAAGCATGGTAGACATAATAGAGGTCTTCTGTGAGATTAGCTGTCTCATTCTCAGGCTCATCTTTTTCTTTGGTTGGGACTTTGTTTTTTATTTGTACTGAGGACAAAGATTAGGATGAACTTCCCAGCATTGATCTTCTGAGTGGGTAGTTTTAGGAAGGTGCTTTCTGTTACTGCAATATTTGAATCTTTTAAAATTAGATTTTTCTTTCTTTAAAGTGGCTAAATCATTGCTTTTCTTTTGTGAGTTTTCAAGCCTGTCTTCCAATTGAGATAACTTGAGCATCACAGAATCAAGAGTGAGTGGTCTCCCCAAATTTTCAGATTAATTGATCATCATGAATCAGTGCATTTCAAGGGATGACAGAAGTTTATGCAATATGGAGTAAGCAAATATTGGTGATTCCAACTTTTAACCCACTTGAGTGAGAGAATTAATCACTGATTGGATTTCAGTCACAAAGCCTCTGAGGTTTCCTTCTGTACACTTCAAGTTGGTGAATCTGGTGTACACCATAAAAGCGGTAGCTGGGTGAGCACCTGTGTATTGTTCTTCTAGTTGTCTCCATAATTTAGTCGGGCTGGAATTTTCATCATTTTTGACAAAAGCAGCAATATTTGTAGCATCCTTCTTTTGCACAATAACATTTGTGGCACCTTTACAGCAAATGATGAAATTTTCTTTGTTTTCCAAAAGCTCTATTTTGTGGCCTTCAACAGTATTGTCAAGCTCTAATTGAGATAGAAAGAACTGCATTTAGAATTTCCATATTGGATAATTGTCATTTCCAAGCATAGGAATATTGTTGATGTTATTTGATGAGCCTTCCATGTCTAGAGTTTCAGACTTTTAATCTTTTAATAGAGGGCTTTATGATAAGCTGAAGAATCCTATTGGTATTACAATGGATTTTGAGGCAACTATTAGTTCTCAACCAACCTTGATGATAATCTGAAGAATCCTATCAATATTACAATGGATTCAGAGGCAACTATTAGTTCTCAAACAACCTGGAATTCCAATTTTAAGAGGCTTAAATAAATGTGATATGATTTTAAAATAAGCAAAAGTATCTAATGGACTGAAATAAAATTTAATGAGATTGATTAATGATTAAGCAGGTTCTAAGCTTTATGATAAGAAAAAGAATCCTATCAGTATTACAATGGATTTAGAGGAAACCATTAGTTCTCAACCAACCTATAATTACAATAGTAAGAGGAATCAATAAATGTGATATACTTTTCAAATAAGTAAAAGAGTAGTTGAGAGAGCCCATCAATCTATATTGTGATCTCTAGAAGTTACTAAAACATATCATGGCGTTTCCATACTACATTCTGTATACTAAAAAAGGTATATAGCATGAGATGGAGTGAGAAGTTAGTGATTAAATGGGAAAAAAATTACTTCTGACAATGTAGAGCTTTCAGCCATTGAGGAGCCCTAACTGACCCCAACTCACTCCACATTAAATACATGGTGCTGCATGCAGTAGAAGCCACCTGAAATTTTCATTTCACATAAAATCCAAAAGAGAAACAGGTCACGTATTCTGATTCCACATTGAGTCCCATGCAGAGCAAGGGTCACATATGCTTGTATTGAATATTATATTGAGAGTAAATCATAATACATATGCATGCCATATTGAATAATGAGTATATGTACAGTTCCCAGAAAGTGGTCCTTGCAATTTTTATTTCTCATGTAACTACCACATAAAAACATCTTTTGTATTACTTGTGTGTGAAATCTAGTCATAAAATCAACATAGATTTTAAGTATCATAATTAAAAACACTAAATACAGACTGTTTTTTTTTAATTTGAATTTTTGATTTTTTTTCATTTTATTTCTCATTGGGGAGATGTCTCTCAGCAATAAGAGTAGCATAGTTCTAAATCTGGGTTGATATGACATCTAAATGAAACCAGAAACAATAAAAAAATTTTTTTTAAATTGTCACTAGCAGGCACTGCCACCTGAAGCTGCAATGACAGCTTCAATGCATTTAGACATTGAAGCAAATATACTTGTAAGAATCGATGCTGGAAATTCATTCCAAACAATTTCTAGAAAGTTTGACATTTCAGCCTGGCTCTTTGGTTTAAATTATTTGTGAATACAGTCCTTGAGAATGTGCCATATATTCTCAATTGGGTTGAGATTGGGTGACTGAGACAGCCAGTCATCAATCTTGACAGTATTAGACACTGTTTGGAATCTCTGAGAAGCTAGAGATGTGTGGATTGTTGTGTTGTCTTCAAGAAGTATTAGTTTGTGTGTTGGGTCATTTTGATTAAGGTAAGGAACAAGTTTCTCTTAATACACTTGCTTGGTAAAACCTGCTGATATAATGCATTGGAAATGGGGATAAAAACCAATGGAATTTTTTTTGTGCCATGGAAGGCACCCCATACCATTATTGATGATTGGTTGCCCTTGAATGTTGTCTTTAGGCATTCAGGAAGATACTTTTCATATTTTTGTCTCCAAAACAAAGTCTGTCCAGAGGCAGCACCAAATTCAAAAAAGGATTCATCTGATCAAATGAGTCACTTTCAGTCAGCAACAGTCCAGTGGCTGTATTTGTGGGCAATAGCCAAATGTCATTGGTGGTGGATTTCATTGATGAAGGGTTTCTTCACAGAAACTTGTTTGTGGAAACCTGATTCATAAATATGTTTACAAATTTTTCAGGGGGATACATTAGGGGTGAGAAAATTGTTTACATCACTAAGAGTTTCCCTATGTTGGCTCTGAAGGATGCGTTGAAGCTGACACTTATTACAATTGTTGATTTTGGGGGGAGCACCATGACAGGGGCCAGTTTCAATGCAGCCATGTTCACACCATCTCTTCATGATGGTGAAAACAGTTGAATCTAGAATTTTTAGTTCACGGGCAACAGAAGCAGGCCTCTTACCACCTCCAACCATACCAACAATCATTACTTTCTGTTTGTCAGGGACTTGCTTGGTGCCTGAACTAGAACTTCCCATAATTCAAAAACAGAAAAAAAAACTACAACAAAATTTTATAAGCATAAAAAACATACCTTTAATTATAGAAAATGAAAAAAAATCTCAAAATCTTGAGGCACCAGAGGTAAATGTGACGCAGCAGGAGCAGGTGGAAGTGGTGGAAGGTGAAAGATCCTGTGCATAAAAAATTGCAAGGACCACCTTCTGGGCACTGTACATATGTTTGCATATGGGGGCAAGATGGTATATGTGGTTAGATCATTGCCTTGATGGCCACTGGTCAGTCACCTTGAATTTTGTGTCACAGGTTCAAATCCTTGCCACCTCACCCCTTTTAACCACACCCTCTTTGTCCATGGTTGGCACACTTGTCTTCATGCTGGTGTTGATGTCTTGTTTTCTCAATTATATCTCTATTCTCCCTCATCAACCTATGGTGCATGGACATGTGCGTGAAGGCTGGAGAACCCACCCCACTTTGCCATCCCCCCATTATCTGGATGATCATGCCTGATCATTCACCTTGGGTCAGCTGCAGAATCATACTCCCCTTACATTCTTGGAAACCCTGCCCATCAAACCACAACCCCCCAGGGATTAACCTCCACCCTTCCTCCCTATGGCAACACCATCTGTGTCCTCAAAGGCACCACTCCCCCCCCCTGTTAGAGAATCCACACTTGTTTGGTTGTGTAACTCCTGCTTACATGCATATTACTTCTGAGTTGCACAAATTTATGATATCATTCCACACTCATTTTTCAAAAAATTCACTATTTGCAAGTTACATGAAATATTCATCACTCGTGTTTCTTGGTTTATTCAATAACATCACTGCTTCCACAGCACTAATTTCTTTTATCCCTCCTTCTACCATACTCATTTTTCTTCACTAAACTATTACATTTCCCATGCCTTTAAATTTCCTTGATGATTTATTAGACATATAAGAAGAGGATCTCCTTCTTACATATTTGTTAACTACATATTGTAACAATCAATCATCTAATTCAACTACACCAATACCAAAGAAAAAAATGATACAACGAGATTGTTACACTGGTAATTCACACTTAATGAAAGACTACTTTGGGAAAAACCCCGTTTACAACAATATTATTTTTGAGCGCCAATTTAGAATAAGAAAAGATCTATTTACAAAAATTGTTGAGGATCTACAGATGCACAATAAATATTGGGGTTTAAAATCTGTAAGTATAGTATTTTTTTAATAATATCCATCAGACTTTTTCTCAATTTTTTACTAACTACATTACTACAGGATTGCTGCAGGAAAATTGGATTGACACCTCACCAAAAGCTAACTAGTGTACTTTTCTAGCTTGCCTATGGGATTTTGGCCAACTCAACTGAAGAGTATGTTCGCATAGCTGAAACCACTTCACTAAAGGCATTGAAAACTTTTGTTAAAGACATCATATCTTTATACAAAAGCGAGTATTTATGAGAACCAAACACTGTGGAGAAAACCAAGATTTTGAGAGAGTACAAAGACAGGGGGTTTCCAGGATGTCTTGGCAGTATTGATGGGATGCACTGGGAGTGGAAAAATTGCCCCACAGCCTGGGATGGTCAATTCCAGGGGGAGGAAAAAACTCCAAAAATGATATTGGAGGCTGTAGCAAGCAAAAACTTACAAATTTGGCACACTTTCTTTGGATCACCTGGAGCTTTAAACGACATCAATGCTCTTCATTGCAGTAACTTTTTTGATAAACTTTTGGGTGGTAGTCAAGATGGTGTAACATATAAAATAAATAATAGAATTTATAAAAATGGTTACTACCTTGCTGATGGTATTTACCCACCATGTTCAAAACTGGTCAAAACAATTTCTCATCTGTAAGATGAGGAAAGCTGATATTACTCTAAATTACAAGAAAGTGCTAGAAATAACATAGAACGTGCTTTTGGGGTGTTGCAAAGTAGGTGGGGAATTCTAACCCAGCCATGTCGTCTATGGCATATCAAAGAAGTGAAGGAGACAATGACCTGTTGTATAATCTTACACAACATGATAGTGGAAGCAAAATCAGAATCAGATCCTTACCTAAATGAACAATCCATTCAATGTCAACTTTTGAAAAACCACCAAGATCCTTCTTTGACAAACAGCTTAGTGAATTTTGTTCAGAAAAGCCATGAACTTCACGATTCTGACACACATTTTGAATTGCGAGAGAGTCTGAAGAAACATATTTGGAAAAATAGAGGAAGATTTGAATATATACAAAAGGAATAATTTATGATTACTAAATGTTTATAACTATTGAGCAGTGAAACTAACCTAGCAATATTATCAGGCCCCCCATAAGCAACATATATTTCAGAATGAGATAAGTAGTAATACAAATGTATCTATACCTTTTATTATATAAAATAGTCTTGGGATAAGTTTTCCAAGCCTTAACTATTGAGCAGCGCAACCAACCTATCACATGTGCACCCAATAGAATAACATGAGAATGTAATGGTGTAGTACTAAAAAATTATAAAAACTTGAGATAAATTTATATTATAGATATAAAGCTTGTTAGAAAGTGCCAGCCTTTTTTGTGGTTAGTGATAGTTTTGATGCAGACTTTATATATTTCTTGGCTTCCTTGAACAAGAATATCTTGCCCATGGAATCCTATATGTCCAAACAGCCTTTACCCAAGATTTTTACCACACCTGGGAGGGAGTCACAAAAGATATTTGGTGCACCTCCAAAAAATTTTTTATGCATCATTGATGATTAGAAGTTATTTCTGAAACTTTTATTTTATCTTTTACAAAGTCTCTTTTTTATTCCAAAATTCTCTGATTGTTTTATTTACAAGAACATAGTGGATTAAAAGCAACTTCAAAGCCAAATCAATATATTGTTCTTGTTGATGAGGGAAATTACAAGATATATATTTTCTAATAATATATAAAAATATAAAGAAGTGTGAGTTGAAAATAAATATTAAATATATGTAATACTTGTAAGACATTATGTAAATAATAATTAAAAAGAAGAAAATTGAGTCAAAAGGGATGGAACAGACCAGTATATATATTATTTCTGGGCCTCCTAGCAAGCTCAAAATGTAGTTGGAAGAGCCATTTGCTGCTTGCCTGAAAGAAAGAAAAAAAAAGAAAAAAAAGGGCAAGAGGAGAGAGGAGGGAAATATCTTACCAGTAATTAATCAGAAGAGCCATTTGGTGCTTGCCTGCAAGAAAGAAAAAAGTAAGAGGAAAAAAAAATAAAAAGTAAGTAATTTCTCTCCTCTTGCTTATTTTGTTTTTATTTTTTTTCTTTCTTGTAGGCATGCACCAAATGGCTTATCCAATTAATTTACTGGTAAGTTATTTCCCTCCTCTCTCCTCTTGCCTTTTTTTTTCTTTTTTTTTCTTTCTTGCAGGTGAGCAGCAAATGGCTCTTCTGACTACATTTTCTCCTCACATACTCCACACGGTAACCCAAAAGCCCTTGCAGCAAATGGCTCTTCCGACTAATTACTGGTAAGTAATTTTACTCCTCTCCATTCAAGTAATAAATATATTTAGTTTTATTTTTGACTCACACTTCTTTTTATTATTACTGCTCTTTCATATTCATTTTTACTCACTTTTATTTTTCTTTAAATCATTATATATATTTTAAAATTCACAAATAAAACAATAATTAACAAACTAAATCAAGAGTTACTCTTTTCAATCCACCTCCTTTTCATGTCCTCCTTCATTTTTTGTAAAAGCTCCAAGTCTTCATCAGTACAACAATTATTTTCTGTAAGGAGTAGAAGTTGTTTCATATCATTACCTCTCATTTCACTTAGATTTTTCTCTTTGTCCAGTTAAAGGTGCTCTTTTTGAATTGAATGTTTCTCTTTTGTAAGTAGAATTTTCTGTTCGGTAAGCTCATTTTGTTTTTCCGTTAACTTCATTGCTGATAATCAATTTTCTGCCATTTTACCCATTTGCAAAGCCATGTTAGTTTGTTCCTCAAGATTGTTTGCTTCACTGATAGAAAGTCTTTTTGAAGATTTTAGATTCAGAGGACATGGATAAAAGGCTGATTGTGGGGTGCCACTATGTGTTTCCACTTCAATGTCGCTGCTTGCCTCTTCTACTCTATTGATCTCACTTGAGTATGTGTTACTAGATTGAAGATCCTTACTTGTATCAAGTCTCCATTTAGGAACATGCCTAAGTTTGTCCCATGCAGTCAAGCTTTTAAAAGATGATTTAGTTTGTTCTTGATAAAGAGATAGTGCAAGCCTCATCCAGTCACTGGGTGAGCTTCCACTAGGTGGGTTTCTTTCAATTGAGTTATAGATAGCAGTGAACTTAAAGGTGGATGTGTTAAGGGCTTGCCATCTAAGGTTGATTATTAAAAAAAATAAACAAGTTTTAATAAAAATGTAAGTCTACAAATTAAATAAAACTTACCGGATTCTAATCTGTTCATGATCTCTATATTGTGTCTTGCTATACTCATTAAAATGGCTTTTGATTTTCCTATAAAATGTCTCCCCAGATTGGTATGTAGAAAATTCCGGTTGCTCGCTAATAAAAATCCAAGATATAGCAAGTTGTTCCTCCTCATGATGAGACCAATTTGGTGACCGTTTTCTCTTATTTTCAAATTTGCTAGATCTTTGAGGTGTAGACATAGTTTAGAAAGTACTATAATATAAAAAAGTGATAATTTTGGTGTGATGTGATGATGAGAAGTGAGAAAAGTTATGTTCGGTAAGAAAATAGCAAGTAATGAAGTGTTTGGTAAGAGTGAAGATTTAATGAATTGGAGGTAGTGAGGTGTTGTGAGGTTGACCAAGTGAGATGAATTACTGAAAAAATGGTGGGGCAGAAAATGAGTTCCACTAATGATTCAATAATTTGTGAAAAGATCCACAATTTACTGAAAAAATTACTGATTTGACCCTTTACCAAAAGACTGAAAATAGATGAGTGTGGAATTTTAGTGGCTATTTTCTGTAAAATATGCATACCGAATGGGTTTACCAAAACGAGTGGAGATGCTCTTATCCCGTTAATGGCTCAGACAACTCACCCACTATGTTCATTAGTCCTCACATGTACCTAGCCTATTAGTTTACAATGCCTTTATGCCCCTAGCTGGGTGAGATTGTAAGAAATTTTAAAAAAAATGTTTGCATATTGTATCACATATTCATATTAAATATACATATGCAATATGGATGCTTGATCAACTTGTGTTCAATGTAGGTAGGTTCAAGTGAGGTTCAATCTGGGACTAATCTAAGACTAAATCTACTCACAATAAAAAAAAACAAGCTGGCACATGCTAGCAGGTGCCAACATTTTTGTTCTGATGACTTTCATCTTGTTTTCTAGATGTTTATAGAGTGTGATTAAGTCAGGTATAAAAAATTGACACATTGGAGTTCAACTAAATTGTATTGCTAGCAATACTCCCCTGAATTTCCTGTGGTGAAACCTTTAATAAAGCATTCCAGCAAATCTTTAATTCATATCTCAATTTATTCAAGTCACATATACATATATATATATATATATATATTGTAAAAAAAAGAAAAGAATTTATTTGAAAATTAAGAGACAGATGGATATAAACAACCATCAATATCACTAACACTAATAGTAAATTAAGAAAAAAAAATCTACAGTGTCCACCACCAGCCAACTAACTCATTACCAATTACCATATATATATATATATAAGTAAAAAACTCTTCTTATTGTAAAAAAAATGGGGAGGGGGTTGCCAAGATAGGTGAAAAAAGGGCTAATTTGCTCTATTAAAAATCAACGCACTCGAATATCAACAAAGGTCCAATCGAAAAAAATGAAGAATTGGCATGACCAAAAGCTTGTTAATGTACAGAATCATTGAAGAAAAACTGTATAAATGATTGTTGAAAAATGAATTGATAGAATAAAT
Source organism: Hemileia vastatrix (assembly GCA_030280995.1). Lineage (NCBI taxonomy): Eukaryota > Fungi > Basidiomycota > Pucciniomycetes > Pucciniales > Zaghouaniaceae > Hemileia > Hemileia vastatrix. Next base: position 20,904,424 of record JASXTE010000001.1, on the reverse strand, counting down.
GATTTGAAAATTGTAGACAAAAAACTGGTCGCAATATTTTTATATGTAGCTAGAGAAAGGGAATCACATGATCCTAATATGATGCAAATAGAGAGGACAATGAAAGCTGTTCATAGGAAATATAAAATCAAAAGCCGGAGCAACGAAGCGAAAGACAAGGAGGTAAGTAATTAAAAAAAACATGTAGAAAAGTTTTACATTTATAGATTGTAAGTTGCATGTTGTAAAAGGAATGGAGACTTGAAATGGTTGTGTATAAAGGCTATAAATAGCTTACTGGATCGCGGATCCTCTTACTAATCACCATGTTTCACTAACTACGATCCTAGGCATATTGAACGGATCAATTTCGCTCATGACCCTACCTGTTTTCATGCTCTCATGATTGTTTTTGTTTTTGTTCTGGTGGATCAATTCAGCGTTGGGCTCATCAAACCATTCTTGAGCCCATGAATCATCATTCCATTCAAGACTGGGGCTTGCTTCAGATTGAGGGACTTCTTCTCTTGGCTTGTTTATAGATGGAGGATCAGCTCGAGTTACCCTCGGAGGATATGAATGAGTAGCAGGGACAACAGTTTGGGTAGGCATGCCAACGATATGTTCCGCACCAGAAGGCGCTCCTTTCGTTTTGGTCGTGTCTATAGTGCTATCTCTAGTGGTGAATTTTGAATTCGAAGTTTCAGACAAAGAGGGATGATTTGATGCGCTGTGCAAACCCCTGGCATGATGGTCATGATCATCATCTTCATCACCGATTCTTGAATACTCAGCAGCAAACACTGGGTCAGGATGAGCTTCCGCTCCGGCGGGTCGATGTTTGATGTACGAGTCGATGAGGAGAAATTGCAGAACATTCAATATAGTGGGTCCAACCATGACCACCAAAACCACCTGAACCCGGGGATTCGGACTGATCCACTCAATAATGCTATCGCCAAATTTAACAAGCTGAGTGCCACCAATCCAAAATAATAAGATGACTGAGCATTTAAGAACACCAAGAGCGGAAAGATAGAGAGCAAGTTGTTTGAGCCATGATTTAAAAAAGGGACGAGGATATGTGCCTGAAGCAAGACCCAAAGCAGATGGAGGGCGGCCAAACGTGAGAGAAATAAGATAGGTAATGAATCGAAGGGCAATAAAGAGGATGAATACACCGAGGGTGGTGTCTACAAAGATGTTGATAAAGTAAAGTGCGCAAGGATTTCCACGAGAAGGAAGAGACGCTAGAGAAGCTGGAATTGAAATGAGGGTCAATGTGGGAAAAGAACCATTCATAGAAAGACCTACCAGATATGAGGACGTTGAGGGCGTGTACAAAAGCCTGTCCGATGACTTGCTTTGAAACATCAGCTGTCCATATGCGAAGTTTACCTAGCAAGAGACAAAGCAAAAAGTAAGCTGAGGATGGATGTGAAAAGATACAAGAGTATGAGTACGTTTAGGCATTTCACGCTGACGCTTGACGAGCAGAGATCCGAGGACGATGAGAGCCATGAGTGCCTGTATAGCAAGGGCGAAAGGACCAAGAAGAGAGCAAGAATCGGTGTCGACATTTGTGGAGGGAAGGGCAACGATTGCATTGAGCGAGGACGCCATGAGGATTGACGGCCAGCGATGAGGAATAAAACACTGGGCAGAAAGTGGCAGAAAGTCGGCAGAAAGTCGGCAGAAACACTTAGCCACCAGTCAGAAACCACAAAACCTTCCCTCAACCTGTCAACCTGTCAACCGGCTTCCCTTCCCACCCACCCTGACGCTCACCTCCAACCAACCCTCACAATGTCTGCATTCGGCCGTCCACCTTCCAATCGTCCTCCGTCCTCCCGAGTAGGAGCAAATGCCAACAATTCACATACTTTTCGCGTCGTCGAATGCCCTAATATACAGCTCGCCTTCTCAAATTGCCTCATCGTATCCCCCTTGGACTTGGGTCCTCACAAATATGTAAACGTCAAAAATTCATACATTTTCACCACAAAACCTGATACTTCCATCGCTCCAGGAACTGTTGGCGCAATGAAGGCGCAGCGCGCCTGGGCTCAGCTCTCGACTATGGGCGATCAGGTCGACATCATCCCTTTCAATCCCGCTGCTGAACTCGGCCCCAATTGCTATCTTGCCGAACTAGATCTTCAAGTTGGCTGGTGGCACCAAGCCTCTGCAACGCCTGCAACAGTGTTTGATGCTGATCAGATGAGCTCCTTAATTGCTAGAGTCAATTTTTGTCTTCCCTCATTCATTCTTACATGTTTCCATCTTCAGTCATGCTTATACATCTATTCTGTGTAGTCTTTTGAAGCTGTTATGTTTAGTCTTGGTCAACCTTTGGTGTTTGAAATGAATGGCGAAAAATTGAAAGCAACTGTCATTGGCGCTAGAACAGTCAACGTCCAGCCCTTGGCCGATCTTGCTTCTGAGCCCCAAGATGCTCATATGGGAATTCTTATGTCCAATACTGTCATCAACATTACAAAAGCACCGGATGCATCTCTTAAAATCAAAGCTTCTTCCAAGCGTGCCGCTCCAAATTCAATTATTAAACCTAATTTCAAATTTCAAGACATGGGCATTGGTGGTCTTGACTCTGAATTTGGCGCTATTTTTCGTAGAGCATTTGCAAGCCGAATTTTTCCACCCGGAATGGTGGAAAAGTTGGGCATTCAGCATGTCAAAGGTTGCACATCTTTCTTATGATTCATTTTTCACATTCATCTCATTATTCTTGTGCACTAGGCATTCTTCTATTTGGACCCCCAGGGACTGGGAAAACCTTAATGGCTCGGCAAATCGGCAAAATGTTAAATGCCCGTGAACCTAAGATTGTCAATGGTCCAGAAATTCTAAACAAATTCGTTGGTGAATCAGAGAAGAATATTCGGGAGCTATTCGCCGAAGCAGAAGCGGAATATAAGGCCAAAGCTGAAGAGTCGGATCTCCATATCATCATTTTCGATGAATTGGATGCTATATGTAAACAAAGAGGCTCCACTGGTGGTGGAACTGGTGTAGGGGATTCAGTGGTTAATCAGCTGCTCAGTAAAATGGATGGTGTTGACCAATTAAATAATATTTTGATCATTGGAATGACAAATCGGCTTGACATGATTGATGAGGCTCTATTGAGACCTGGACGGTTAGAGGTTCACATGGAAATTTCTTTGCCAGATGAAAAAGGCCGTCTTCAAATTTTGAATATTCACACTTCTAATATGCGATCTCATTCAATTATGGCCTCTGACGTTAAACTGGAAGAATTAGCGGTTTTAACCAAAAACTTTTCTGGTGCTGAGCTTAGTGGTTTGGTCAAATCAGCTACAAGTTTTGCATTCAATCGGCATGTTAAAGTTGGGACAACCGCTGGGGTGGGCGATGATTTGGATAAACTCCAAGTCACCCTGGATGATTTTCTTAATGCTTTGGATGAAGTCAAGCCTGCCTTTGGAGTTGCAGAAGAAGAATTAAAATCTGTGGTTCAAAATGGAATTATTAAATTTAGTCCAATCATAGATGTATGTCTTTTCACTTCCTCCACTTCCCTCGAAGATTTATTTATTCTTCCATCTTCATGCAGGAAATACTACATGATGGCGAATTATTTGTCAAACAAGTCCGAACAAGCGACAAAACGCCATTGGTCAGCATCTTAATTCATGGTAAGCTACTGTCTCTTAATATCTTATTTCATTCACTGATGATTATTTTGGTCTCTAGGCCCCCCTGGCTCTGGAAAGTCTGCATTAGCTGCATCAATAGCTCAAGCTTCCGATTTTCCTTTCATTAAATTGGTTTCTCCTGAAAATATGGTTGGCTTTTCTGAAGCACAAAAAATTAATTATTTGTACAAGGTGTTTTCGGATAGTTACAAATCACCCATGTCGATCATTGTGGTTGATAACATTGAAAGAATATTGGGTTTGTTTACATTCTTTTTATTATCAGTTTTGTGTCCTTTGATTATGTAAATTGATCTTTCTTTTCGATTATATTTTAAAAGATTGGGTACCTATCGGCCCACGATTCTCGAACGGAGTTCTTCAAGCATTAATGGTTCTTTTGGGTAAGAGACCACCGAAAAAACACCGACTTCTTATCTTGGCTACATCTTCCTCTCGGTCTATGCTTCAGGATATGGGCATGTCAGATTCATTTAGCTCTGATATCAGAGTTCCTGCGATTGAATCTCTCGAAAGTCTTCAAATTGTTATTCGTGAAGTGGGTTTGTTTCCGTCACAAAGAGCTGAACAAAATGCTTTTAGTTTACTTCATCAAGCTGGATTTCATAAAGAGGGCAAACTGGCTATTGGAGTTAAAAAGTTACTTAATATTATTGAAATGTGTCGTCAGGAAGAAGGTCGAGCAGGTGAAAAATTGGTGACTGAGTTGATGGGCTTAGGATGTTAGTTATAATGATTTTTTATTTATCTCTTCTTTTTTCATGTTGATGGGTGCTGATTTTTGATTGAATGTTTGGTTATTTGGATTTGATATTTCTCAACATGACTTTTTTTAATTTTTTTTAATTTCCTTCCATAAAATACTCTTGTGTACAGTATAAAATAAAAACCCGATGAGATCCACTCTCATTAGAGGGTTACCTTTATGTGTACATAGATATAAATATAGATATAGACGTGTAACAATAAAAGTAGAAGGAAAAACTTACTTTGGAAAGGGGGCTTATATTTTTAAATTGATTACCAGCATTAAGATAATATTTTCAAAACGCTGCTTTAGAAATACTTTTTTTTCCATTTTCAAAGTTAATTCACAGATGTACCGAAGTCACAAGGAGTTATTTACGAAGGGGAGGATTTGGCTAATTACTCGCTAAAGAACTCAATGATTCAATTATTGGAACCAGTTTAAACTTGGTTGGGCGGAAAAGAACATAAATGCAAAAAAAACAAATTTTGCTAAACTTATTCTCTAAATAACCTTTCAACCAGGTTCAAACTGAGCCTCATAAATTGGTTTCAACAAGGGGACTTGATAGTAAGTCTTACTCAATCTTTCCATGGATATATATATGTATGCTTTGAGTGGGAGTGGAAGTGGGAGTGGGTGTAGGTGTAGGTGCGGGCGTGGAATTGAACAGGACTGGGACTGAGAGTGGGAGTAGAACTGAGTGGGACTGGGACTGAGAGTGAAAGCGAGAGTGCGGGTGGAACTGAGTGAGAGTGGGAGTGGAACTAAGTGAGAGTGGGACTGGGACTGGGACTGGGACTGGGAAGAGAAGTAAGGTAGTTTGTAATTGTTAGAAAAGTTGGAGAAAGGTTAAAGGTTAGACGAGAAATTAGGGTGAATATATACACCATAAATAAAAAAATATGGTCACTTGATAGCAGGTGTTACAGCTAGATTAAGCATGGTTGGTGCAAGTTGCACCAATTATTCTTAATCTAGCTGCATATACAGCGACACCATAAATGCTTGGCCTTTTTGACAAAAAAAATGCCACGCCAGTACAAAAAGTGCGCAAAAAAATGAAAAAAGGGCCAAGAGTTATTGTTCTTGCTGTACTGCTTATCCTTGATTTAAGTTTAGCTTTTAATTAGCTTTAAAACTTCTCTCCGGAGCTAGTGGGTGTGTCAGGGTTTGCGAGTTGGTAGGGTGTCGTTATTGTTGTTGTTGTTGAAGTGGGGTGGGCAGGGGAGTCATTATTTGTTTGAATATTAGAAAAACTGGATATATGTGAAGCTTAGAATGTATGCATGTGAGAACACCTGGGGGGGGGGGGGGAAGAGAGAAAGAAGGAATTTATTTCTCAGTCTGATCTGTTTTGAAACTGGAGGTTTGAATTTTACTATGAAGATTGTCTACTCTAGTGAGCTATACTACATGAAGGTGGAATTTGTTAGTGTTGTGCTTTAAAGAATTTTATATTTTATATATTTATACTTGGCTTTATTTTTATTTTTTTGAATTAAGTACACACAAAAAAAAAACATACCTAGTATGAAAGCTTGGAGGAGGTTCTTGTTAAAAATTAAAATAAAGGAGGCTTTTTATTGTTATCAGCAGGTATCTTTTTGGATTGTCTCTGTTATGTATCTGGGTAGGTAGTTAGCTATACTATACAGGCGGTACCTCCTGCTCTCGGGTTCTTTACAGAGTCCAGTTAACTGATACTGCGTTACAGGTGAATAATTAACCCAAGGTTCTTTCCGTAGTCCAGTTGGCTGATACCGTGCTACAGACGTGACAGGCACTCCTTCGCATGTGCATCCAGAGCATTTCAAAAGATTAAAAGAAAGATCATTAACGTAAAGTTGATTCATTTTTGCCAAGAACTGCATCAAGTTTTCTAGTGTTAGCCGTGAACACTTGTTATGGTTTTCATTTGTATTTCAAGATAGAATATAGGGGGAAATACAAAGAAGGATGATCAATCCCTCAATCACTTGGTATAATTTCTTGCTTCTACTGATGATGAGAAAGGTCCGCTTTTAATTAAGAGAATGAACGAATGAGTTGCCAGTTGAAGCTTGTGCATGCTCTGTTGGGCCGGCTGATATATATTTAGAGAGTCTCACAGTTTCGCTGCAGGCAGCATACCGACGGTACAACCAAACGTCATTTGTACGTTTCAGCCTTGGGTGTTGAGTCATGCACGTGAGAGGCGCGCGACCGCAGCAACGCCGGATGTTCTTCCAGACCCCTCACTGACTAACGACGCAACCCGTCTGTCCCCTTTTCGTTCTCTCATCTCCGTTCACCCTCTCTCGTCGTCATCAACTTGGATTCGGTTTTGCATATCATTTCAGGCATGTGTCTCCAAACTTTGAAACTTAGATTTTCTAACTGTCTTGATATTTGACTTTTTCTTGTTTAACTCGTCTATCTTGTCCATCCTCATAGACTCATCTTGTTTTTGTTTTTTTTCTTCGTTTGATTTTCATTAAAGATCCATTGCCTTTTTATACCCAAAACAAAACAAAACAATCCATCTACCTCAAATCAGCCTCTGCTAAGCCTTATAAACAGATCATTTAATTTTTAGTATGTTTTTGTATATTTATTGCACACTACTGCCCAACTTTCTTGATATCCTCTAATGTTATGCTCAATCATATGTATATCGTTTCCCTACATAATGCACCCCTTTATTCTGATCGTCTTCTTGTCTTTCTCTCTTTGTTTTCTGTATAGCGATTTTGACTTTGAGAGGAATCCAAGCTCTAAATTCCAATGGCTGAGCATAATGATCTCCAACCCCCATCTACTGTTAATAACCCAAGCCTTGCCGCTATCTTCGAATCTGCTCTACAAAAGCAAGCTCTTATATTCCAAAGCCTAAGGCAGGATTTTCGAAATGAGACCGATAGAAATATGATTGACTCTAACATGTCCAATCCATTAAAGAATCTATCAACTGAAACTGTTGAAACAGCCAACTCTTCTAGGAAGGCACTCCTTGCCCCATCAACCTCTCAGACAAATCATGTCGGTTTCTTGCAGGAATCCAATAATATCCACCAATCCTCATCTGGTAAGCGTCCACAGTCTGAACCACCTCCGGATTTAGCAACTCCAAATAGGAAAAAAGTGGCATCTGTTAGAATTGGACATTCACTTCAATTCTCAAGGAAAAAAGCCCATCAAATGCAAGGCTCTGAATTTCCTGAGGATTTTGTAACTGTTAAAGTAAGTCAATTGCGTTGTCTAGTAATTCATTGTATTTTTCTCATCTTTCAGCTATGTTGATCATATTATTATCATATATAGAATGCTTTGTTTGTTCATATCCGTATGCTTTGGGGCTTGCTTGAGCAAGGAACTGTTCCCCAAAGCCCTCAAAATGATATTTTAAAAAAGTTTTATTCTTCATTCTTAACTGCTGATCAAGTCGAGAAAGCTGCTATGAATGATAATGCTCCTCAGCATATTTTAATAGCTGACGTCAAAACTTTAAGTGATACCAAGGCCGGCGGATTAAAAATGGGGCGTGGTGTGCTGCATCTTGACGATTCACTCATCTTTTATATTCGTGCTTACCTATCGAAGCTTGGGATTACAGCCTGGGGTCCCAATCTCGAAGAAGAAGCTGATAATTTGTGGAACTTGGCTTGTCGGTTAAGTGCAATCAATACTTTTCGTTACATCGCTACTCGTGGAGCTTTCAATTTCATGAACATCAATCTCAACTATATCAACAACTTAACTCTACTCACCAAAACCTACAATCATTATGTGCATTACATTCTAGCGCAACGGTTTAAAACGGAACAAAAAGACAAGGGCAAATATCAAAGTAATGAGAATTTGAAGAAAATCCAGAAGAATCGTGAAAGAGTAAGGCAAGCCATTCAATCTTGCCACATTCATCTAGCATTGACTAGATTTATTTTAATTTGTAGTTACGATCTAGTCGTGAAAGGTTTGCGGTGTTGAATAATTTCCCTGAACGGTATAAAAAGGTTCTTGGCAATATATTGGCACATTCAGATGATGAATTCGACGAGAAGCACAATTGCTTTGTAATTAAAACTCTAGGATACCGATCAAAAAATGCCAACATCTTTTTCCGTCGTCTAGATGAAGAAATGCAAAAATCAGAGGCTGCAACTGGTAAAGCCAGTCGCAAGCGGGCACGAAAATTACCAAAGTCGCCATTGATGTCCAAGTTCACCAGATCACCGGCCGGTTTGCCTTTGGATTTTTATGATCGCCAATGGCTGACTAGCTTGCCTGATGGACAGAGGCGCATGATACCAGACATGAATACAGTTGCGTTTTTACCAGACTCAACTCGATCTCTTTTACCTTCTCAACATAAGCTTTACAATTGTGATGAAAAATTAACTGACCAACAATTCAGCGAGAAGTATCTTGAAGAGGTGACTAAAAAGTATGGATTGGAACCAGTGAGTGGTGAAGGTGATGTGGGAAATATTCCCGTTGAAGATAGGGACGAAATCGTGGATGACACTATGGATGCTGAAGCATCTAGCCCTGATGAATCTGAATCTGACAACGAGTATTTTAAGGAAGGAGAATGTGGACATTTGTATGACAATATGGTAGTTGAGTCTGCGCCTGAAGCTGAAGTAACAGCAGCGGAAGCGTCAAAATCTGTTGTTCAAAATGGAATTATTAAATTTAGTTCAACCATAGATGTATGTGTTTTCATTCTCTCTGCTTCCTCTATGATTTATTTATTCCTTCTTATTTGAACAGGAAATATTGCATGATGGTGAACTATTTGTCAAGCAAGCGCGGACGAGTGACCAAACGCCCCTAGTCAGCATCTTAATACATGGTAAGTTGCTTTCTATGGAACTTCTATTTAATAATTTACTGATGACTATTTTGGTCTCTAGGCCTTCCTGGCTCTGGAAAGTCTGCTTTAGCTTCATCGATAGCAAAAGCCTCTGGCTTTCCTTTTGTTAAATGGGTTTCTCCAGACGATATGGTTGGACTTTCTGAAGTGCAAAAAGTCAATCTTCTCCATGAAATATTTTTGAATAGTTACCAATCACCCGTGTCAATCATTGTAATTGACAACATTGAAAGAATATTGGGTTTGTTGAAATAGTTTTAACTATCAACTTTGTGTTTCTTTATTCTTTAGACTAACCTTTCTTTTGTTCCCAAACTCAACAGAGTGGGTGCCTGTCGGACCACGCTTCTCAAACAGCGTTCTTCAAGCATTAATGGTTCTTCTGGCTAAGAAGCCACCGAATCAAAATCGCCTTCTTATCCTGGCAACTTCTTCTACTCGATCTATGCTTCAGGATTTGTGCATGCTAGACTTATTCAGTTCTGAACTCAAAGTACCCATCATAGAATCTTTTGAAAGTCTTCAAATCGTCATTCGTGAAGCTCGTCTTTTTCCATCTCAAAGGACAGAACAAAGTGTCTGTAATATACTTCATCAAGCTGGATTTCATAAAGAAGGAAAATTGGCGATTGGGATTAAAAAGTTGCTTAATATTATTGAAATGTGTCGTCAAGAGGAAGGTCGAATTGGTGAAAAATTAGTGACGGAGTTAATGAGTCTTGGATGTTAGTTATTATGTTTTATTTATTTATTTTTTCCTTGAGCTGCTTTCATTTTGCTCTTATACTGACTTATATCGAATGACATGATTTTGAATTTCCTAATTGTCAATGCGCATTATTCTTGCACAATTTCATTTTATCATTTTTCTAGCCTAAAAAAATGGGGTTGGTTGTATAAACGTTGAGGTCACTTATATCGGAGGAGGAGGGGTGAGGGAAACATGATTTTTATAAATGTAGATATGTAACAGAAAAGGCAAACAGAATAAATAAAAAAGGAAAAAAGGGAATACCAGCATTTTTTTCTTGATGTAAGCTCCATAGTGCTTTTTATTATTATAAGCTTGTAAAATTCAATAGGTTTTGTTTGTCTTGGATCGACAGTTCTTCCCCTTTCTCTCTGAAGAATAAATAAATGTGCATGTTTGGGTACAAATGCTTAGTATTTATATATATATATATCATGCACAAGATTAGTGAGTGTGAAATGTTTTTGTATTGTGTAGAAAGTTGTTTGGGTTCTATTTTCAATGGTTGGTATATGTGTAGCAACTGTAAAGAGTCATTTTTTATTTTTTATTGGTGGGAGCAAGTGGGAATTATTTTTTTTAATAAATACTTTTTCTTTTTTGGTTTTTAGTTTTGATTAATATAAATAATGTGGACAAAGATGAAATGTTGGTCAAATTTGTCACCAGGAAAAAAACAGAAGGAGAGGGGGGAGGCTTGCATATGAGTCCTTTGCTGTGGTTTTATTTTTATTTTTATTTTTTTGGTGTGTAGTTTGTTGCTAACTGTTTGCTTGATTGGTTGTTAATTTGTTTAAAGTGAGGAGCAATGAGATTAAATGGAACTAGATAGAGTGGGGTGAGGGGAAGGAAGGGGGTGGTGGAAATAATTGAAGTTTGGGTAAAGAAGATGGATAGTTGGTTGTTTTAGAAAAAGGATGGGTGTCTCCTCTTCTCCTCTTTTTTTTTTTTTTTTTTTTTTTTTTTTTTTTGATTAGTGTTGTTTTTTCTGATATCTTTTTTTTTTTTTTTTTTTTTGAAAAAAAACTGTATATAAATTTTTTCTGATATGCGCCAGAAACAAATGTGGGCACCTGATAACAGGTGCCAATCCCTATTTTTGATTTAATTCAGTTTTAGCTCAGCTGTAATTCTTTTGAAAAGACAATGCACTGAATACTGAGCATGCCAGCTAAAAAAGAATTAAATCTGAGTAATTCTTGAATCACAAATGGATTGATGGATCAGCACCTGCTAGCAGATTATAGGTATTTTATTTTTGTGGTGATTGTTAGATATACATTGGGAAAAAAATGGTGAATCATTGAGGATTGGAGTATCTCTAAGCTTTATGCGGAATGGCAACATTTGAGATAGTGCAGGTCTTGAGTGGAAAAGGTAGGGTATTTGATTTCAAATGTAATTTTTTGCGTTTAATGAAGTGATATTAACTTGCAATTTTTATTTTTATTTTTTATGGGGTGTGAAGTGGGGAATGGGAAATTTGCGACATGTTTGATGAAAGTAAAAAAGTAAAGTAAAACAAGAGATTCAACCTTTGATATTTTATTTTATTTATTTATTTAGGTGTATTTGATGTGTGGATACTGAATTAGTGAGTTTTGGATGTAATAACAGGTGAAAAGGATTTAGTTTGGCTTTTTCTTTTTTCTTGTTAAGAACTGTCTGAGTTACATCTGAGTTACAGTTTCAGACTTTGTAGCAAATTTCTTTCAAATATATTGTGGTGTGTAGGATTGGTCAATCTTATGGTTGTTAAACTAATTGTCGGTCAATCGTCTAGAAGAAGGTAAGGAAAAGGGGAGAAATGGAGGAGGACAAGGAGAAAAGTAAAAGAATTAAAATATAATAGATTATTTAATTTATTTAAATGAAAAGCAACGACGAGTAACTTGAGAGATGACAAAAATTGAGGCTTTATTAATAATAATATTATTTAAAGTAAGGGTTCTGCACGGCAAACACTTTGATCACTATCAGACTTAAGGCAACCTTTTAATTGTTATATAGAATTTTTAATTAGATTGTAATACTAATAAAAATAATAATAAACATGATAAAATTATATTTAAGTTGTTGAGTGTATAGTAAGTGATGCCTCTACAGGGGATTATCCAAGGCCCTTTTATAGGCAATGGTCCCCTGAAGCACTACAAATGACTATATACAAAAGAGTAATGAAGTAAAACAAAAAGATAAGAGTAGACATTTGTAACATAGTAACTAAGAGAAAAATATACGAAAAATAACAAGTATCCCAATTAAGACTGTAAAATTCCCATCCCAAATTCCCCAAATTAGTTTCTATAGATTAATAAGTAACTAAACAACCATGTGATCTACTAACTATGGGAAAAACAAATCAAAACAAGTAATACAATCTGTTTTCAGTATTTCTAAGTGAAACAATTGACATGTTTTGACGCAACAAGGTATGCAATCAATTTAATTCAGCATAAGTTTATATAATTTAATTGTTTTCACTTATGTAGTTAAATACTAGTTAACTGAAACAATTAATTAAATTAATTTGAGAAATTATAATACTATTTTATAAAATAAGTATTATAATTTATTTAATTTTCTTCCTGACACAATTAAGGGTCAAAAGAAGCGCCATTACTTATTGTTTAATACCATATGAAAGATGTAATTTAATATATAAATGTAAATAATTAATTTAATTATATTATAAGTCAATTTTACACTTATAATTATAATATATATTTTCAATTAATTAAATATTAATTTATAATTATTAAATACATAAAAATGCGCCATTTATTTGTAGAATATAAAATATATTATGTTTAATTTAAATGTATAAAATTTATATAAACAATAAAATCAATATAACACTTATATGTAATAAGATATTTATATAATTTTATTATGCAATAAAATATTAATTTATATACATTAAATATAATTCATACGCCCTCTTTCAAGTTCTATAAGGTAACACATCATTTACTGGCCTCCTGGAATAGCCTGGCTGACACTCCCTCACTCTAAAAAAAACAATAAAAAAAAATGCTAAGATTTTTTCTTTTTGTATTTTTTCAACAGAGTAGGCAGATTTGAAATCTCCTTGCCAGGTATCCATGCATCATGTTCAGATGATTTGTTCTTATATCTCAATAAATATTCAATACCTCATTCAGAAGTGATAATTCTATCATTGAGAATTTTATCAATTTCTGCTGTTTATGTGACTTCTTGAGGGTTTTTCTTAGGTCTTACCCTTCTTTTTGGAAATAAGTCACTGTTGGAAGTATAAGGCTTAAGCAAAGAAATGGGAAAAACAGGATGTTTCCTATCATATGGAGAATACAATACAACTTCTACTGCATTATCACCAACCATTCTTTTAACAACAAATGGTCCTACAAAAGGATCTTTTAATTTGTGGTTAACTTGTAAATTGAAATGGACAGTAGAGATCAACACTTCATCACCCTTGTTAAATGTGTATTCTTTATGGGATTTATCCCATCTTCTCTTTTCATATTCAAATGCTTTATCAATACAGCTCTGAGCATGTTTTCTGCATAGCTGTTGCATTTGCATGAAAGATTTTACACTAGGGCGTAGTTCCAACTTAGGTAATTTATTATTGAGAATCTGAGCAGGAGTATGTGGGACATAACCTAACCAAAGCTCAAAAGGCTTTTTCTCAGTGACAGAATGAACAGTGCTATTATATGCAAATTCAAGACCAGGCAATAGAGTGACCCAATCATGAGTAAATCTGTCATTGTCTTTATATTCTAAACCAAAGGCACAATACCTTCTAATCATATCTTCCAGAGTTTGAATCATTCTCTCAGCTAGACCATCAGTCTGAGGATGGTGAGCTGTAGACAATTTCAATTCACAGCCACAAATATCCATCAAAGAGGTCCAAAACTCAGAAGTAAATTTTGGATCTCTATCAGAGATAATGGCTTTTGGAAAACCAATAATATTAAACATGTAAGACCACCGTAAGAAGGCTAATTCTTTGGTGGATACATCTTTGTGGGTTGGAATAAATTTGCACATTTTTGTAAATCTATCTACTATTACCCAACAAGAGTTAAAGCTGTCTTTACCTGCAACAGGAAGACCAGTGACAAAATCCATATTAATGATTTGCCAGGGAGCATTAGGTGCTTCAATATGTTGTAATAACCCTGATCTCTTACCTGTCAACCTTTTAGATTTTTGGCAGGAATCACAAGATTCAACATATAATTTTGTGTCTTCAGACATATTAGCCCACCATGCAGTGTTTTTGATTCTAATTAATGTTTTTTCAAGATCAAAATGACCAGCTAATATGTCATCATGACAAAGTTTGAGGATAGTTTCTTTCATAGAAGGAGGAATTACAATTACATTAGTAAGCTTTCTTCTATAATATATATAACCATCTTCAATAGAAAACTTTCCTTTACTCAAAGCATTTTGATACTTTGCAGGAAGAGTTTTTATTAATGCTTGAATTGAAGCATTCTTAGGATCATTTAAGATAGTAACCAATTTATTTAAATCAGAATCCTTTTCATATGAATCCAGTATTAATTGCAATAACTCCTCTTCCATATCTACTACAAATATACCATGGATATGAACAGTATCATCCTCAGGTACATAAGCAGGATTTGAGTCATTATTTTGCAGAGGCAATCTAGAGAGCATATCAACATTGGAGTGAACATTACCAGCCCTATGGATAATTGTCATCTGTACTCTGTATTCTTGAACAGCAAGTTGCCACCTGAACATATGTCTGTTAGGTGTCTTCAGGTTTAAGAGGGACTTCACAGCACTACAGTCAGTTACCAACTCAAATTTTTGGTCATCTAGATAGTAATGAAGCTTCTCAAGAGCCCAAACAACTGCTAAGCACTCTAATTGAGTGGCACCATATTTCAATTCACTATTTCTTAAGGTTCTTGAAATATAACAAATTACAACCTCTGAGGATTTATCATTAATAATTTGTTTCTGGTGAAGGGCAGCACCCAGACCAATAAATCTAGAATCTGTATACAGGACAAATGGCTTGTTGAAATCTGGAAGAGCCAATATAGGGGCTGTCATTAAGCAACTTTTTAATGTATTAAAAGCTTTTTGACAGTCATTATTCCAGAGAAAGGAAACATCTTTTCTGGTCAGTTTTGTAAGAGGCAAGGCTATGACCTGATAATTTTTAATATATTGTCTATAATAGCCACACATCCCCAAAAAACTTTGGATTTCTCTTACAGAAGTTGGTGCTTTCACATTTTGGATGGCAGCAACTTTATTTTGGTCTACACAAGTTTGTAAGCCTGACACAACATGGCCAAGGACCTTCAAAGATTGAAAACCAAATTTACACTTTTTTAAGGATAAGGTCATATTGATTTCATCCATTTTTGGAAAACTCTATTCAAGTGAATCATATGTTCATCAAAAGTTTTAGAAAAAACAATAATTTCATCAATATAAACCATGAGCCATCCTTCAATAATTTCTTGATGGAAAGTGTTATCCATAACTTTCTGGAAAACTGAAGGAGCATTTTTAGGGCCAAATGGAATCCTAACATACTTATATATTCCCATATGAGTAGCAATAAGCAAAAAATTTTGAGAATTTTTCTCAACTGGAACTTGATGATAACCTTTATTACCATCCAGACAACTAATAAACTTTGCACCTTGCAAGGTAGCATGTATTGAATTAATTCTGGGTAAAGGATAAATATCATCAACAGTATAAGTATTTAAAGCTCTGTAATCTCCACATAATCTAGCCTTATCTTTTTCATAAGAAATCAAGACTGGGGAGATGACACAATATTTGGGGGTGACATCTACTTTCTCAATGATATTCATTTTCAATAATGTTTCAATATTATCTTCAATATCTTTTCTTTTTGATGGAGAAGCAGGATATGGTTTTTTTTAAGAGTAGGAGGAATATCACTCAAATTACAGGATAAGGTAATTTTCATTTCTTCCTGAACAATTCCCAAGACATGAGAACCATGAGCAAAAGCCATAGGGAAAGAGGTAATAGAGGCAATAATAGAATCTTTTGTTCACTAGTCAACTGATCACCAAAAGAAGCAGTATTTATTTCATTTAATAAATCATCCATTTCAGTTGTTGTTCTGCCTTTACACTGGATTAGTGAGTTACAAGATTTCAACAGATGCCCAGAAGTTCTAGGAGAGGAAATTTCGAATTTCCTTTTCCCATTCATTCCTAAGGTAAAGCAATTATTTGCTGGGTCCAGTTTCACACCAAACATGGTTAAAATATCATTTCCCATAATAAACCAATTGCTTAAATTATCATTTTTCATGACAACAAACTCACAAATAGCTCTAACAAAACCACCATTATATTTGAAGAATACAGAGGTTTTGTATTTGCCAATAGGAAATAAGGTAGAACCATACCCTCTCCATTTTTCAGAAGTTATAGGTAATAATTTACTCAAATATTCCTTATCCACTGAAGCTAAAGCTTTTTCAGACACTACACTTCCTCCAGAACCAGAATCAAGAACTACATCAACATTTTTACCATTAATGATAACAGGTGCCTTCAAAGGGGATATAGGTATAGAATTGTTAGTAATATCTTTAATTATCTCAGCATTTTCTACTGAATATAAATCCAATACACATTCTTCAGATATATTATTTAAATAATGGACATCTTGTTCCAACATTAAAACATCTTTAACAGAATCATTGTCATAGGAGATATTACTTTCACAGTCACTGGAAGAATTATTGACATCAAGATCAACTTCATCAGTGTCTTCATTTTGTTCAACAAGATGAATTTTCTTGTCACAAACATGACCCTTCTGCCACGGTTTGTTACATTTATAACAAGTATTTGTTGCATATTTTTTAGGTGCAACTGGGGCAGAGGGTTTACCAGATTTTTCTGGGAGCTTTGTAGAAGGTTTATTCTGATCATTATAAGATTTACCAAGGTAATTCTTTGGTTCATATCTATGGTTGAGTAGTACCTCATTACAGATATTAATGAAAGAAGAATTTTCCCTTACATGCTCAGTTCTAGCCACAATCAAATCTCTAAGAGAATTTGGTAATTTATACAAGATTTTATCTCTCCAAATATCATAATCCATCTTTGGATCAATTGCTCTTAGGAATTTTGTCAGTTTCATAAGAAAAACAATGGGCTTTTCAACAGAGGAGGGTAAATATCTAGTATTCTCATACAGTCTTTGCTGAGCTAACCTGAATTTTGAACCACCAAACTGATTCTCAATCAAGGATTTCCAATCATTCCATGTATAATGATTGTCATCTAAAAGAACAGATTCATACCACATCAAGGCTACATTGGAAAATAAAGAAATTAGCTTAGAAACAATTTCCTCATCAGGTAGTTTATAAGATCTCTTTAAATTATCAATTCTTTGGATAAAGTGTTGCCAATCAGAGGAAGAATCACCATCAAAGGTAGGATATTGGTCTAACTTAGGCCAATTTTTCTGACTACTGGGATGGTCCACTTTTTGGTTTGAATTATTCATTATTAATAATTCTTGAAGTTTAGCCAGGTGTTCAGAAATTTCATTATTTACAGAAACAGCTGGTGCATGACCATCACAAGATTTTTTGCTAGTAGCAAAAGATTTTACAGACTCAATGTCAGTTTGTTTAATGGTTGAAATATGAGGAGGAAAGGATGAACTTTGCTCAGGTTTTTTTCCTTTATTTTTATGCCGCTTATTGACAGCATTCTCATTCAATTCATTATTGATGGTTAAGGTTGAGAATTTTTCCTGCAGGTCAGACGCATAGTTTCTTATTCTTGGAATTTCAGACATCTGGTCATTTACTTTTTCAAGAGATAGAACATTTCTGTCCTCAGAAACTGAGTGTTTGGCACTTAGTGCATGGAAATAATTTCTTAGCTTTTTAAACTCATTTTGCAGAGATTTTATTTCATTTTTTAATGAATAATTTTCTTCAATAAGGGGTCTTAATTCACTCAAGGTCTTATGTAGATTGATATTTCTATCTGAGATAGCTCTATGGTCACTTATTATTTGTTTTTGTTGACTAAGAACAATATTCAAGTTTTCTTTGATTTTTAAATAAGCTGTATCTTGTACAGAAGAACTCAATTTACATTGCAAGTGTAAATTATTTAATCTATCATTTTCATGGATTAACACATCTCTCAAATGTTTGTCTTTCACAACATTAAAATAAAGGGTATCTTTCAATATTTCCTCAGAAGTTCTTTCAATTAAGTTATAGATTTCAGGGGGAACAGAATCATTTTTAATTGCAAGAGAAGGATTAATTAAAGAAGTAGAAGTTAAATGTAAAGGTTCATCAAATGACAATTTGCTAATTACATCAATAGGGCTACTAGTTACAGGAAGCTGTCTTTTAACAGGTTTAACTGTTCTTTCACCATGTTCAATAATATTACCTGAAGAAGAAGTTTTATTAGAAAACATACCCAAGTGACTATCAACCAAATTACTTACCATGGCAGAGGAGGAAACTTCCCCTGAGACTGAGTTTGGGATTCTGCTTGGGCCTTCTTTCTCCTGCTTTGTTGGTAGGGATGAGGAGGTGGATGGAAATTGGGTGTTCTGGATGGGCCAGGCTGATGATGAGGAGGGTATTGCACATTATGTTGGTAGTGACTCATTAGATAATCCCATTTCCATTTCTCTACTTCCATAGTATTTGGATTTTGGATGGTTGAGCTGGGTGGCTGTGAAGGTTGAGCCTGAAACTGAGGCTGATTGGGAGGCAACTGAGGAGGGGCCTGGGCCTGATTTTGGTTCCTGAGTTCTTGAACCTGATCCCACAAGGTGTCTACTTTTGCTTTTTACCTCATATTTTCTGTCTTCAGCTCTTTTATATGACTGGACAGGTTGCTGATTTGTTGTGGTAGAGGAAGCTTTTTTATTTTGAATCCTTTTGGAAGACCTTCTTGAGGCACTAGAGGCTTTACTTCCTTCTGTTGTGCTGGGGCAAGGGGGTTTGGTTTGTTTACTTCTCCTGTCATTTCCACATCCTGAAGTATGTGAATTTTTTGTGTTAGCATAAGATTTTTTATGTTCAACTTTAGAAGACCTGACAGTATCAGCATCATAGTCAATTTCAATTTCATCCACTTGCATGTTATCCATTTTTTCAGCCAAATTGTTGGACATAATAGTGGGAAAATTAATTAACTTAAAAAAAAAATTAATAAAAGTTAGTTAATAATTTCTCCAAAAATAAAAAAAATTTTAATTAATTAAATTTAAAAAAAAAATTTTTTTTTTTTTTAATATAAAGTAATAATTATAAAAAATTAATTAATAAAATGGATTGCAAGGTTAAATTGGGAATAAAAAATCAATTTAATTCAACCAATTATTTACCAATATTAAATATGGCAATATATTTGGGACTAAGCACAAAGTACTTTTAAGTCAACCAAAATTAACAATAATTAATAATAAAATAAAATAAATTTAATAATTCAATTTGTATTAATAATAATGTTAATTCTTCTAGGACTAAGATGATTTAACACTCTATAATGGTCAACTAGGAAAAAAAAATTTATAATTGAACACTTACACTCAGTGAATCAGCAATTAAGCCACAATCACTGTTATTGCAGTAAAAATATAGTAATATGAGTGAGAGGTGCAAAGGTGAACTTACTATAGTGATCGAAAAATCACTTCAAAATAATATAAGAATTAAAATAATAGGGGGTGTCAGTTCTGGCAAATCCGCACTTAAATTAAGTGCGGATTTCAAACCAAATCAGCACTTACAAATCAGCACTTAAATTTTGCAAAAAAGTCACTTATTTCAAAAAAGGGTGTCAGTTATGACCTCAAATCAGCACTTTTTTCCCGTTTTTTTTCACAACCACATTTTGGCCACAAAACATCCCTTCCTTTCTTACCCCATCCCTGTCACATGTGACACACTGACCTTCCTCGCTACCTACCCATCAATCCTCGGCACACACCCCTTCCTGACATTTTCAATATTTTGACCAGGCATGTTTACATTCTTTTTTACTTATTTCTTCTACTTCTTAATCTTTTTTCTATGGGTGTCAGTTCTGACCTCAAATCAGCACTTTTTTCGTGATTTTTTTTTCAAAACCACATGTTGGCCACATCATCCCTTTCTTTCCCATACCATTTTGTACTCTCCAAATGTCCTCTTTGTGTACTTCATTCACTTGGGTTGGTATTTTGGTTTGTTGCATATTCATTTTTTTTGGAATTTACGGTGAATTTTTTTTTTTTGGATGGCTCATTGGTTTTCTTTCACCAGCTCAACATGAAATTGCATATTTTCTGAAATCGCATATTTTGTCAGTGATTTTTTTTTTTCATTCATCCCTCATATCCTTTTCCTATTCTCCTCCAACATCCCTCAAACAATTTGGTTTCATTCATTTTGTCATCTCATCTCTCCAGGTAAGTCACTTTATTCTTTTTTTTTTTGATTTTTTGATTACTAATTATAATTTTTTTTTGTTTTTTTCTGTTTATTTTATTTTTTTTATCTAAATTTTTTTTGTAAGTGGTTATTTTGGATTTCAATGTTATAATTAACCTTTTTTTCTCTCCCTCTTTACTTTCTTTTTTAGCTCCATCACCCTACTCTTCATCCCTCCTTGGCATGGTCATTATCCCCCCTTTCCCTTATTTCACTTTTTTTTGGCTACATTTCATTGAAACACATACATTGCACATTCTTTATGCATTTCACTTACTCCATATTCGATTTCCCCACAATTCCAACATCAATCTTTCTCACTCTATTTTTCCTACTTTTCAATCAAGGTAAGTTTCATCTCCTTTTTTTCATGCCTATATGATATCTCATTCCTTTTATGAAAAGTTCATACTTAAATATATGTATGACTCTTATCTGGATAACAGTGAACTTATAAAACTCCTTTTGATCTCATCTTCATTACCACTTTTCAAGTTTTTGTAAAATTTTGAAAATCAGACTCGGAATTAGGGTTAGGTTTATTCAAATCAAATGTTCTTTTTACTGAAGATTCTCCTGAAGGCTACCTTTCATTTCCCACAAACAGATTTGAATTTGATTCAGTGGTTGCTGAGATATTGACCATTAAAGTTGAGCCTTTTTTTTCCCAATTTAAATTTTTATTTCATTTTTTTATGTAACAAATTAGGGTTAGGTTTATTTAAATCACATTTCCTTTAACTGAAGATTCTACTAAAGCATATCTTTCATTTCCCTCAAACAGGTTTGAATTAGGTTCAGTGGTTGCTGAGATTTTGACCTTTGAAGTTGAGCCTTTTTTCCAAATTTCACTTGTCTTATTTCACATTTTTATATTGCATATTTAGAGGATAAGGATTCTGAAACTCTTATATGATTATTATCTAGGCATGTATCCGTTGCTCAAGAATATCACTAAAGCTCAAAAAGATGAAGATTTTTGCTTATGGGACACTCTACCTTCCTTTAACTCTTTTCTTGCTCTTCGACTCAAAAAGCACTGTAATAAAGCATTTGAAAAAAATCATGAACCTGCAACCAAAGTAGGAATACTGAATTGGTGTGACTCCGAATGGGAAGATATCAGCCACGAATATCTTTTATTTTCTAATGTTATTATCACTCATTCTGGATTTCACAATAAAATTCACACCGATACCAAGGACACCAATTTTCTTACTTTTGGTATATTCTCATATATCAAACCGATTACTGGCCAACCAATACCATCTCCAGCTAAAATCAAATGACATGGTTTATATTTTCCAGACCACCGGTGCATCATTGATTTTGGTTTGGGAAATGGTATCATCAAAACTATTTGGAATTCTTCTAAGGATAATCATCAAACGACCAAAGCTCCTCCTGGTTTGGAATCCTGTCAAGATTTAACACATTTTGGTTGCTCATTTCAAATCAGTCATAAGTTGATTCAAAGAATCAATAAGGTAATGAAAGAAGGCAAAGTTAATTGATTTAAAAAAACTTTATTTAGATCCAAAAAGTATGGGGATTAGAGTTGTCATTGAAAATTTTATATTTTTTCGTAAATTTTTAATAAATATTTTTTATGTATCAATTTCCTCAACTAAAGTAATGGGCCCACGACCTTGTGTTGTATAAATGGTAATCATGATAACATTTATTTGTTTCATGGGGTTCCTCTAGCCTATACCTGTGGAAAGTCCCAAACTTTTGTTTCTAGATTTGATCTGCATTTTGGCTTAAGGGATTGTCATTACTTTAAACTAGGGAAATTGATATATATTAGATATTTATTTAATAATTTACATAATTATATTAAATTTAGATGACTTCCACCACTTACTTCAATAAAATGCAGGGGGGGGGGTATTGCCAAATTTTCAAATCTGACATGTGAAATTGATGACTTAGAAAAATTTTGGTGATATCAACCCCTTGCTTCAATAAAATGCAGGGGAAAGTATTGCCAATTTTTTAAAACAGATATAGAATTTTTTTGACTTGTAAATATTCTGGTGAAAATTTTTGACGAGAATGTGAAAGTAATTGTTTCCACCTTGAGCAGATTTCTGGCTCAAAGGAATAGCAGTACCATCAACAAAACCAATACATCCTGGGAAGCCCTCTGCTTGCATAACCTGAGATGATTCAAGTTGCTCTTCTTTTGTTGGCCAGGTGAGAAGTTGAGATTACAACGAGTTGATGGCAGTGATACATTGTTTGGTATAAGTGTTAATTGAACCATACCCTAAATCAAAGACATTTTCTAAACGTTTCAAAGCGGCTCCTTTACCATTTGAACCCAAATGACATAGTGTGATGGCCAATTGAATTGAAGGATGTTGTTGTTCTTTTTGAGAATTATTGTGAAATATGGGATGATCCTGAATAAGCTCAAGCAATTTAAGGAAACATTCCTGAGAAGTCCTGAACAACTCTCTAAAACTGGGTGTAGATAGTTTAAGAAGTGTTTTGGATGGTGTACTTGGGGGTATGAAGTACTTGAGGCTTTCTGGGAAGAAGGTAACGTTTTGTGGCCATTTTTGATAAAAAGACAAAATCTTCTTCTATATCAGAATCAGAATCGCAATCAGAGTCCAAGAGCAGTTCAAGAGCCATGAAAGTCATTGCTTTATGTAATTTATCACGATTTGAAAGTGAGGAAGGCATAACTCTTATATGATATGATATGAAGATGTAAGTGATGTACGATGTTTTGAGTTATGAAGTGTTATGCTGCAGAGTGCTGCGTATGAATGGGATGATGCTGACAAATCAGTGAAATGGGACTTGATGGTGAAATCAGCACTTTTGGTTGAGAAAGTGCGGATTTGAGTGAAATAAGTGACTTATTTCATTTTGAAATCCACCAGTATTGGGGCTAGTGTGTTTTGGAAATCCGCACTTATTTAAGTGCGGATTTGGTCAAATTTAAGTGCGGATTTGTAAGTGCTGATTTGCCAGAACTGACACCCCCTAATATATTGAACCCAAGTTCAAAACACGGTCGCGGCAAAGTTTCTTTTTTGATAGGTGGTCCGTGCGTTTGTTGTTCGTTGCCAGGCTCTATCGTCGTCGTCGTTTAGGAAAGGTCCCCAGTTGTCGGTCAATCGTCTAGAAGAAGGTAAGGAAAAGGGGAGAAATGGAGGAGGACAAGGAGAAAAGTAAAAGAATTAAAATATAATAGATTATTTAATTTATTTAAATGAAAAGCAACGACGAGTAACTTGAGAGATGACAAAAATTG
This sequence comes from Hemileia vastatrix, assembly GCA_030280995.1. Lineage (NCBI taxonomy): Eukaryota > Fungi > Basidiomycota > Pucciniomycetes > Pucciniales > Zaghouaniaceae > Hemileia > Hemileia vastatrix. Next base: position 20,880,615 of record JASXTE010000001.1, on the reverse strand, counting down.
AGGCTTTATTAATAATAATATTATTTAAAGTAAGGGTTCTGCGCGGCAAACACTTTGATCACTATCACACTTAAGGCAACCTTTTAATTGTTATATAGAATTTTTAATTAGATTGTAATACTAATAAAAATAATAATAAACATGATAAAATTCTATTTAAGTTGTTGAGTGTATAGTAAGTGATTCCTCTACAGGGGATTATCCAAGGCCCTTTTATAGGCAATGGCCCCCTGAAGCGCTACAAATGACTCTATACAAAAGAGTAATGAAGTAAAACAAAAAGATAAGAGTAGAAATTTGTAACATAGTAACTAAGAGAAAAATATACGAAAAATAACAAGTATCCCAATTAAGACTGTAAAATTCCCATCCCAAATTCCCCAAATTAGTTTCTATAGATTAATAAGTAACTAAACAACCATGTGATCTACTAACTATGGGAAAAACAAATCAAAACAAGTAATACAATCTGTTTTCAGTATTTCTAAGTGAAACAATTGACATGTTTTGACGCAACAAGGTATGCAATCAATTTAATTCAGCATAAGTTTATATAATTTAATTGTTTTCACTTATGTAGTTAAATACTAGTTAACTGAAACAATTAATTAAATTAATTTGAGAAATTATAATACTATTTTATAAAATAAGTATTATAATTTATTTAATTTTCTTCCTGACACAATTAAGGGTCAAAAGAAGCGCCATTACTTATTGTTTAATACCATATGAAAGATGTAATTTAATATATAAATGTAAATAATTAATTTAATTATATTATAAGTCAATTTTACACTTATAATTATAATATATATTTTCAATTAATTAAATATTAATTTATAATTATTAAATACATAAAAATGCGCCATTTATTTGTAGAATATAAAATATATTATGTTTAATTTAAATGTATAAAATTTATATAAACAATAAAATCAATATAACACTTATATGTAATAAGATATTTATATAATTTTATTATGCAATAAAATATTAATTTATATACATTAAATATAATTCATACGCCCTCTTTCAAGTTCTATAAGGTAACACATCATTTACTGGGCTCCTGGAATAGCCTGGCTGACACTAATCATCTGTGACTAAGATATGTCTATAGTCAGTCCTGCTACTATTATAAAGAGCACCCGCAACAAATAAAAGAAAACAGAGAAAAAATATTGAGTCAGATGAAAAGAAAGTAAATATAGCATCTGCTAACCATGAGCATATTCCTAAAAAAAAAAAAAAAAAAAGTGAGTGAATAAAAATGGTATGCCTAGCTGTCAAGATGTCAGAATACTTAAGAAAAAAAGAAAAAGAGAATAGTTTCTGAACAACTATCATTTGAGAAAATTTGTTTCTGGTCACTTGTTAGCATACTCATTCATGCACATGTTAAACACATTTTGACTTTAGCTGGTCAAAGAGACTTGCAAATGCAAAAAAAAAAGAATTTACAAATATCTTCCAACAACTTTCCAAAAAATCCAAAAAAGGCTTAGATTAGGAACAAAATTTCAGCCTGGATATTCCCAGGACTGAGTGAAAAGTATTTATAAATTATGTTAAACACATGTACTATACATGGGAACAATAAAGGTACACAAGTTGTATACATAAGTGAAATTTATGATAAAATACAATATATGCCATTATAACACCTTATATACATGCATATATCCATCTTTTATAAGTCTTATGTACTTAATATTAAGTTGGAATTTGCTAGGGTAATCTTAAGAACCTTAAAAATAAGGCTATATAATTTTTAAGTAGACTTAAAGCTGTTGTTTCCATTATTTTATGTGAAAAACAAGAAATGCACTTTAAATCACTTAAAAGTTGAAGATATGAACCATAAATTAAATAATATTAAAAATGAACCTTGATAGTTCAATTTGTCTTAATTAGGACTATTGATTTGGCTACTAAAATGCATAAAAATAAAACTTTTCAAATTTGGTGTTTCTTATGCCAGAAATGGCTTCTGTGTACTGGCCACATACTGCCTGCATTTTTCCTGTGTGAATAGCTTCATTTTTAGAAAATTTAGTTTTTACACACTATAATTACCCCAAATTCTATGCCAAGTATGGGAAAACACACTAAAATAGGTGACAGGCGCTTTATTATATGCACTAATTTCACTTATCATTTCAAACTTGGCACCAAAAAAATCACTACCACACTTAATTTTGCCTAAATTAGTCAAGGAAATACCTGTGAAAGAGCCTTCCAAGGACTGCATTCAGTTACCCCACATCTCACATCCTTTTTTGGGTTTCTCAGTGGTCTCTCAGCCATTTTTGGATGGGGATTTCACATGGTAATTTGGAATAATTAGCCCCATCATTTCTACTGTTGATTCCTCTTAATATTGTGTAATATTTAGTGTTATTCTTTATTTTTTTAGTCTTTTATTTTAAGATGATACATGCATATACTCTCTTTTTTGCTTATTATTTTATTTTGATGGATTATATCTATTACTCCAGGATTTTGGCTGGTGATATCATTCTTTATGTTGATGGACAGGTTTATTAGCTAGAATGAGGCATTATAAGCCGTGTATAAGACTGGTAAATCAGGGGGATACATTAGGGGGTGTCAGTTCTGGCAAATCCACACTTAACTTAAGTGCGGATTTCAAACCAAATCAGCACTTAAATTTTGAAAAAAAGTCACTTATTTCAAAAATGGGTGTCAGTTCTGACCTCAAATCAGCACTTTTTTCGTGATTTTTTTTTCAAAACCACATGTTGGCCACATCATCCCTATCGCATGTGATACACTGACCTTCCTCACTACCTACCCATCAATCCTTGGCACACACCCCTTCCTGACATTTTCAACATTTTGACCAGGCATGTTTACATTCTTTTTTACTTATTAATTCTACCTCTTAATCTTTTTTCTTGTTATGTGCCAGTTTAATAATGCCTCCCAGACATTCCAAATCTCAAAAGGGAACTCAAAAATCTGCTTTGTCACAAAAGTCTCCTCGTAAAGCAAGCCCTACACCTGAAAAATCAAAGTCAGGTTCAGGTCAGCTTAAAAAGATGATTATCTCATCATAATCAACTTCCTTAAAATAAAATCAAATTTTGAAGCATGTTTTGGATGTGAAAAGTCCACTCGTATTGGACATCCATCTTCTTAAAAAGTTAATGGCTACTTATTGATGGCCAATGAAGTAAGGAAGAAAACAAGGGGGAGAATTGATATCAATCCTAAACAAATGAAGGAGAGATTTAAGAGTTACCAATCAAAATATAAAAAGGCTCATCATGCTGCAAATGAAACTGGCTTTGGTATTGACGATGATGATTTAGAGATTGGAATTACTACTGTTTCCGAAAAGCTCAATGTCATGTGTCCTTTCTATGAGGAAATGGATAATCTTTTTGGCTCCCGAGTTGATGTAAACCCTTGGTTTCTACACAATACTACTAAGGATATACCCTCTGGATCCAAACCTTCCTATAATCCTCCCAACACACCTTTACTTGAAGGAGATCAATCCCCTCCACCTTCTAACCATAGTTCAGCTGAAGATGATCCCAAGTATCAAGCAGAACAATTATATTGCAGCAGATCTGAATCCTCAGAGGCCCAAAATTTAAATGTATGTTTACTTTTTGTTTTTTCTTCAATTCTTCTCTGAATTTCTCTTTCATTCTAGTCTCCTCCTACTCAAACTCAATCTCCATTAAATAATCTTGATTCTGGAAATGTGAATCCCACTTTAGAAGCTGCTTTAGATGAACTTCCTGAAGCCTCTTGCTCAAGCTCCAAACTAAAGTGTCAAGCCTCAACTTCAATGAACTTGAACCATCTATTAAAATGTGGTAATACTTCAACAAGCTCATTTGGCTCCCTTGAGGATTATTTTGAAAAAAAAAAGATATAAGTAAGATTTGTTTACTATATATCTTAATCATTAACTCATTTATTTATATATTTCAATTTAATTTTCTCAGAAAAATCAACTATTGCAAAAAATGCCCTTGACTTTGAGAAGATGAAGTTTGATCATATGCTAAGGAAAGATCAGCAAGCCTTAGATTTGGAAGAAAAAAAAATTTGAGGCAGAGCAGATAGAAAGAGTCAATGACCGTCAATTTCAAAGAGAAATGGCTACTTGTGAATTGGAAAAACAAGAGAGTTTTTAAAAAAAAGATTTCATTATGGAATGTGTAAAAAATGGCCAATCTTATGAGGAAATTAAAAAATTACTTGACCTTTTCAATTGATAAATTGTTTTTCTAGTTAATTTAATTTTTTTGATTTCTTTTTGATAAAATTTTTTTACATGCTGACTTATAAAAGGTCTTGAATATAGTACATTATTTTCAACAAATTTTTGAAAATATCATCCAATTTTTCTATCTTTACATTCAAGTCAATAAGTTTGCTTATACTTTTATTTTGACAAAAATTTGAAAATATAATAAAAATTTTCTATCTTTACTTTCAAGTCAATAAGTTTGCTTATCTAAATACTTCTAAGTCAATAAAATTCAATATCTCTTTTGAAAATTTGGCAATACCTCCCCTTGAATTTTATTGAAACAAGGGGTGGGTACCACCAAATTTTTCTAAGTCATCAATTTCACATGTCAGATTTAAAAAATTGGCAATACCCTCCCCTGCATTGTATTGAAACAAGGGGTGGGTACCACCAAATTTTTCTAAGTCATCAATTTCACATGTCAGATTTAAAAAACTGGCAATACCCTCCCCTGCATTTTATTGAAGTAAAGGGTGAAAGTCATCAAAATTTAATATAATTACATAAATTAATTAATATATAAATGAGATATGTAAAATTTACTACTTTTAAAGTAATGACAATTCCTCATGCCAAAATGCAGATCAAGTCTAGAAACTAGGTTTGGGACTTTCCACAGGTATAGGCTAGAGGAACCCCATGAAACAAATTAATGTTATCATTATTACCTTTTATACAACACATGGTCATTGGCCCATTACTTTAATTTCATAAATTGAAATATCATATTTATTTATTAAAAATTTATGGAAGAATATTAAATATTTGGTGACTCTATGAATCCTCATACTTTTTAGATCTACCTAAAGAATTTTTAAATTTATTACCTTTTTCTTCTTTTTTTAACTTGTTTATTTGTTGGATTAATTTTTGACTGATCTGGAAAGAGCAACCAAAATGCGTGAAGTCTTGACAAGATTCCAAACCTGGAGGAGCCTTTGTGGTTTGGCGATTATCGTAAGAAGAATTCCAAACTGTTTCGATGATTCCATTTCCTAATCCAAAATCAATTATACATCTATGATCTGAGAAATATAATCCATGTCCTTTAATTTTTGCAGGTGATGGAATAGGTTGTCCAGTGATAGGATTAATATATGTGAAAATTCCATAAGTGAGGTAATTGGCATCATTTGAGTTGGTGTGAATTCGGTTATGAAATCCAGAATGAGTGATTATAACATTTGAAAACATGAGATAATCACTGCTAATATCTTCCCATTCAGAGTTGCACCAATTTGGTATTCCAAGTCTTGTAGCAACTTCATGATTTGTTTCAAAAGCTTTATTACAGAGTTTTTTAAGTTGAAGAGCAAGAAATGAATTAAATGAAGGTAAAGTATTCCATTTTTGAAAATCATTATCTAATTCAGCTTTAGATAAAGATCTGAGTAAAGAATATATGCCTATTTGAATTAAATTCAGTAAAATGATATTAAAAAATCAAGAAAAATTTTTAAACATACCAAGAGAGAAACCTTTATCAAATCCTGGTCTCCATCAAATACCAATCATGATTCCACCCAAAAAATTCTTATTCCTTAAAGGTAAGCAAACCAAAGCCATTTGATAGAGTGTTATGATGAGATCGCAGAGTTGATTAAATGATTCATCTTTTAAACCATTAAAAGAATGGTTTTCGTAAATAACTTGAGGTTTGAAAGTATTATTAATAACAACTTTAACTTCATCACCTCCAGTTTCAGTTAAATAATGTATATTTTCAGGTAATGTTTTTGGATATTGTTTTTTTTTCAACTTTAGTTTTATAGTACTTGATTTTTGAAAATATGGCCAAATATTTGATCCAAGTGAATTTTTTTTTAAATTTCTTTTATTTTGATACTGTTCATTTTTTGTCAATGTTTTAGATGATGATTGAAAAGAAGTTGAATTTGAAAATGATAATGAAGTTAAAGAAGATGAGAGTGAGGTAAGTGGTGAATCTGAAGTTAAAGACATGTATTTTCCTACTTTTGGGTGTTGTTACTTTTCAAACACCCAAAATTATACATTAAAAAAAAATCTCACTTAATTTATATTAAAAAAATAAAAATCCTCAAAAGACTAATAAGAATTTTTTTATTTCACTTGAACTTGATGAATATTTTTCTGTAAAATTGAAAAAAATCAAAAAAAAAATCAAAAAACTGTGAAATTTTTTTTATCACTTCCCCATTCCCCTAAATTCCCAGCTCCAAACCCCTCTCCCACCTCTTCAAAACCCTTGTACAACCCCCCCTCCAAACTATTCACATCCCCTTTTAAACCCCTCCAAACCCCCCTCCAAACCCCCCTTCAATCCCCCCCAAACCCCCTCCAACCCCCCCAACCCCCCCTTCAATCCACCTCCATTACCCCCTAACACCCCCTACCCCCCCCCTCCAAACCCCCCCTCAAAACCCCCCTATCCCCCCTCAATGTTCCTTAACAATTCACTAATGAATCGTTAAGGAACATTGAGGGGGGGGGGTAGGAAGTTTTTGAGGGGGGGATAGGAACGGATTGAAGGGGGGTTTGGAAGGGGGGTTAGAGGGGGTGATTGGGAGAGTTTGGAGGGGGGTTTGGAGGGGATTTGGAGGGGGGATTCAGGGGATTTGGAGGGGGGTTGGAGAGGAATGAGGGGAGGAAATGAGGACACCAACAAGGGGGAGAAAGGGAGAGATGAGACCAAAGATGGAGAAAAGGGAGGTTAGAGTGAGCCAAGGAGGGGGGAATAAGGCAGCTAAAGGATGGAAAAGGGGGATGTATCCATACCAAGGAGAGGGTAATGGTGGGAAAAAGCCCAGGCCAAGGGGGGATAAAGAATAGGATAAATGAGAGAAAAGAGGGAGAGAGAGAGAGAGAAAAAAAAAGGTTAATTTTACCTATAAATTTAAAAAAAACCACTTACAAAAAAAAAAAAAACAAAAACAAAAACAAAAACCCAAAAAACCAAAAAAAAATTAACAAAAAATTAAGTAAAAAAGATAAAATGACTTACCTGGAGAGATGAGTTGAGAAAAAAGAAATATAAGTGAAATTGTTTGAGTGATGTAGGAAGAGAGGAGAAAACAGATATGAGTGAAGAAAAAAAAGAGAGTGACTGAAAAAATATGCGTTTGCTGAAAATATGCGATTTCATGTTGAGTTGATGAAAGAAAACACAGAGAGATAAAAAAAAAGACTTTAACAGCAAATTCAAAAACCAAAAAAATATGCAAAAAAATTTACCATTCTCAGTGAATTACACATGCAAATTGATCATTTGAAGAGAATGAAAAAAAAAATTAAAATTGTGTTGAAAAATGTTGGAGTGTTATTGGAAGAATTTTTGCCCTTATACTAGTTGATTGAGAAATAAAAGTGTTGGATATAGTCGGAGGTGAATCAACTTGTTCATCTTCATACAGCTCTAACCATTGATCTTTGAGGTCAGCAAGTAGGTTATGAAGTATAGTGCAACACAGAATCCAGTTTATCACCACCTACATTTCCGATTTATTTCTAAGAGGACTTCTTAATTCCCTTAAACTAGAAAAATGGCCTTTCAAGATTCCAATAGAATGTTCAATATGGACTCTTGACTTTGCCAAATGATTGTTGAGCTTGGAATTTTGACTGTCTTCTGAAGCTGCTCCCCAAAAAGCAGGAAGTACATAATTTCCATTCACATAAGCAGAATCTGCAAGAAGATACTGATCTTCATCAAAGAATTTTTCAGGTTCATTTGAAATTTGCATTCTTTGGAAGACGTAGGAGTCATGACATGAGCCAGGATAGCCAGCGAAGAATGATATAAATTTTTTGTTTAAGTCACATGTAAGCTGAACAGAAATTGAATATCTATAAAGAAGATATATTTGTTTGTTTTAGTTTCAAAGAGAATGAAAGCAGTTAAAAATAATCTACCTCTTTTTACGGTCAAAGTAATTGTTTCCACCTTGAGCAGGTTTCTGGCTCAAAGGAATAGTAGTACCATCAACAAAACCAATACATCCTGGGAAGCCCTCTGCTTGCATAACCTGAGATGATTCAAGTTGCTCTTCTTTTGTTGGCCAGGTGAGAAGTTGATATTCCAAGGAGTTGATGGCAGTGATACATTGTTTGGTATAAGTGTTAACTGAACCATACCCTAAATCAAAGACATTTTCTAAACGTTTCAAAGCGGTTCCATTACCATTTGAACCCAAACAACATAGAGTGATGGCCAATTGAATTGAAGGATGTCATTGTTCTTTTTGAGAATTATTGTGAAATATGGGATGATCCTGAATAATCTCAAGCCATTTAAGGAAACATTCCTGAGAAGTCCTGAACAGCTGTCTAAAACTGGGTGTAGATAGGTTAAGAAGTGTTTGGATGGTGTACTTGGGGGTATGAAGTACTTGAGGCTTTCTGGGAAGAAGGTAACGTTTTGTGGCCATTTTTGATAAAAAGACAAAATCTTCTTCTATATCAGAATCAGAATTGGAATCAGAGTCCAAGAGCAGTTCAAGAGCCATGAAAGTCATTGCTTTATGTAATTTATCACAATTTGAAAGTGAGGAAGGCATAACTCTTATATGATATGATATGAAGATGTAAATGATGTATGATGTTTTGAGTTATGAAGTGTTATGCTACGGAGTGCTGTGTATGAATGGGATGATGCTGACAAATCAGTGAAATGGGACTTGATGGTGAAATCAGCACTTTTGGTTGAGAAAGTGCGGATTTGAGTGAAATAAGTGACTTATTTCATTTTGAAATCCACCAGTATTGGGGCTAGTGTGTTTTGGAAATCCGCACTTAGATAAGTGTGGATTTGGTCAAATTTAAGTGCGGATTTGTAAGTGCGGATTTGCCAGAACTGAAACCCCCTATTAGAAGATTATTGAAATATAAAAGGTGGGAGGTTTTTGGAATTGTTTTTTACATTCTTTATCATTACAATCAAATTATATAACCAGTACAATTAAAATACATATCAATAGTACTTTTAAAGTCTTTGAATAGTATCTGAATTATTACATCTATTTTTCTATCAACTATAAGATTTTAACCCATTTATAATTAGTGAGATTAAAATTACTGAGACCCTTATATTGAGTTATATTTTAATACTTATTGAATTTATACTACACTATTCATATAGGACCATAAAAATCTTCCAGAAAACTGACCATTCAAGCTATTCACATCTCTGGAATTGAACTCAGCCTAACACTTTTTGTGTCAGGCTATGGTCAGCTACTGAGATGTGAACAGCTTTTTTAGTCCAATTTCCCAAAGATTTAAATGGTCCATTAAGAATTACAGATCTCCAAGGTCCAATAAAGTATTAAAATAACTCAATATAATAGACTTAGTAATTTAATCTCACCTATTGTAATGGCCAACACTTACAGGTGGTAGAAACATAGTATATTGATTAAAATAATATTTAAAACACTTATAAAATTACTAATGAATATAATTGTAATTGATTAGTTATATAAAATAAAAGATGTATTAAAGAGTGTAGAATAATATCCAATACCCTATTTATATACCAATAAATCACCTGTGTGCACCCCTTGTTCTCGAAACCCCCCAAACTTCTATCTCCCGCCATTATATCACTTTGAGGGTGCTCCTCTCCCCATGGTGTCCACTCAAGAAGTTTTACAGGCCCAGAGTACAAAGGATTTTCCCCTCACAAAAGAAGAACCCAATAACATGCTAAAATATATAAATTTAGAAGGATAATCCATAAAAAAGGAATAATAACCCCAAAAAAGCATATTTGGTTTCCAATACTTTTAAGGAACCAATTGAAAAAAAGAAAGAAATGAACCAAATAACATAACTAATTAATGAGGATAAACAATATGAATTAAAACACTAAATATAATATAATTATTTTACCACTGAAATTCACATTCTAAAATACCAAATATAGCCTTCAAACCAATCCAAAAACCAAAGAGAGGTGTGAACTGTGGGGTAGGTGTATGCATATTCTTGAGTATATCTACCTATTCCCCAGAAACCTATCCCCAGCTGGGTTAGCTCAGTGAGAGAGAAGCCTGCATGTATTAGGTGGTCATGGGTTTGACCCCCACATCAGGCATTATTTTTATGTCTCTTCAGGTTATGGGCCCAGCTTCTCCAGCCTTATTTTTCACCATTTCCATCATCATCATTGTCATTGGCTAGTTTTCACCTTTCTTCACCTACAAGAGACATAGAGATAGGGTGATATGTGGATGGGACAAGTTAGGAGTATATCCAACTATCCCTCAGAAACTTATCACCAGCCAGGTTAGCTCAGTGGTAGAGAAGCCTACATGCATTAGGTGGTCATGGGTCTGACCCCATACCAGGCACTATTTTTCTGTCTCTTTAGTTTTAGGAAAGATTGTGAGTTCTGGGCATTGATCTTGAGTTTAATGCATCAATTAGTGTATATAATGAGGTAAATACATGTAGTATGCAAACATGACACTAAATAAGTGCCACCTGCTTATTTTAGAGAAATTAAAAATGAAATTCATATACTCTGGTAAGTAATTAAGCAGGTAATTACCAACTTTTTTTATTACTTCAGATATGCATGTGGGATAAATTCTGGCATAAAAACATGAATTTTTAAAAGTCTTATTTTAAGGCTATAAATTAGTTAAATAAATTTTACTAAATGAGGGAAATTAATATGACAAAGCTCATTTATTTATTATTAAAAGGTAGTAATAAAAATACATCAGAACCACTTAATAAATTATGTCCCCTTAATCCTAAAAAATTCAAGTATATCTTACACTATTTTAACTTAATATTAAGTAAATACGATTTCTGAAAGGTGGGTATATGCATATTTTAAAGGTTTTTATTAGGCATATACTGTAGTATATGATTAATTTGCTTGTATATGTAAATTGCATATACTCAGATAACTCTACACATGCCTTATGCATGTGTCTATCACACTTAAGGTGCTTATTTTACTCAGTCCTGGGTATCCCTTGGCTAAAAAAAAGTGAAATTTCTTGATTTTCCCCCCAGCTATCCAATTTTGTATGTGTCTTTACACAGAGAAAAAGGATAAAATAGGAAATGCTGAAAAGCTAAATAATTCATATTTTCTTAGAGGGTAGATGGAAAGAGAGTTGGTTATAAGTAGGCTTGAAGTTTAGGTGTGGATTTATATTTGAATTTTTTCTTTAAATTTTATTTTGAATCCATGGAATAAGTCAAATAAGAAATTAAAACAGGTAAAGTAAAGCATTCACAACTTCCTTCAGTTTTGGGTAGAAAGAATGGTGAACAAAATAAATGAAATTACTTCATATGGATTAAAGAATGCTTTGAAATTTTTGGTGCTTTTTAGTTTTATCTCTTCATTTTTGAATATGTAAAGAGAGAAGAGATATAAATTAACTTATTTATTTTCCTTTTATAGATCTAAAAATAGTCCATATTCTAATTTACTCTTTAAAAAGAATTATATAGGTAATGAAGTGATTTCTCTTAAGAACTTAAAGGGGTAGTTGTCAGGGCTGGTCAATCAGAAAGATACAAAAAAGGAGAAAAATGAATAATAATAATAATAGGGGGTATCAATACTGAACAATCCACAATTAAATTAATTGTGGATAAAAATCATTATACCCCAAGTATCTTCTGCAATAATTTTTGCTAATAATTGGGTTATTAGACTTTTACGTTGTGGTACGTGCATTGCAGGTTACTTGTCTTTTGGACCAATCAGCTTGTGTAGCCCAGGAAGAGAAAAGGGGAATCATAGTGCTGTAGATAGCACCATTATAAATATTTGATTATGTTTTTAAAAGAACAAAGGGAAAGAGAAGCACAGAAGAGGATTTAGGGTCTGTGCGCTTGGATTTTGCAGCAAGATGTGCCACACAAAGGGAATTATGTGTTATCAACTTAGGAGTGCAAGTGCTGAACATTATGGATTTGAATTTTCCAATAATTGTGTTTTATGTGTTAAGGAAAGAATTATGGCTTAAGGAAGGCCTCAAGTACATAGTATACTGCACAGCAGCTAGTGTGTTAACTTACTGAAACAGGTAATGTAATTTGCATAGGCTAACTAGTTAGTGAATTGTCAGAACTATGGACTTAGTAATGAAGCAAGGAGGATTGGGACTTGATCACAAAAAAAAACACCCAAGAGTCAAAGAGACAAGGATCGGCGCTGAAAGGTGTCAACATGGGAAGTAGCACTGAAACAATGCAAGGTACAGTCATAATCATGCATGTGGAACATGAGTGAAACAAGTTAATACTAGTTTAAGTAAGAATAGGGTATGTTTAGGCACTGTAGTTGTTACAAGAGGTGTATTTAGTTTACTAATGGATTAGTTATTGTTCTACTAATGTGGTGCTAGCGACAGCACTGGAGATCCACTAGGGAACTGTGTCTGGAGTGCTCAAAAATATAAGAAGGAAAGGCTATCTAATGGGAATAGGAGTAGTTGTTAGGTAAAAAAATTATTATTCAAATCAGTTATTAGATTACAAAAATTAGAGCCTCATATTATATACTTTCAAAATATATTGTGATATATAGTAATTTGTCTATTTTTGTGGTTACTCTGATAACAGTAAGAAATTGGATTTTTTTTTCAATTAAGTGTTAAAGAACATATCAGAGATATTTTGAGTCTTTTAGAGTTTGTGCTTCTGTGTGTGTATTTCATATAGTATAGTGAAAAATCACAACACAGATAGAATATATAGATTCAGTAGGATAAACTATTATTAGAGTCATTTTATTACTATAATAAGGCATATTCAAAGAGAGTGCTTCATGAGGGAGTAGCTGTGCATAATAGCACTTATTAAGAATAGAAATATCCAGATAGTAATATTTGTTTTTACTTATCTTTTAACTTATCTCTCAACTTATAAACTATCTAGTCAGATATTAGTATTACACATTATTGCGCTGTCTTTAAAATAAGAGTGGCAGGAGCTTCTTTTTTTAGAAATTGAAAAGAAGAACCAACCCATCTCACATTGTGTCTACTTCTTAGTACCTTAGAACTTTCTAAAATTGGTGTCCCAACAGTGGCATAATTGTAACTAGTGTTTTGATTAGATTGTTTGGTTTTCAGGGGTTTTTCAAGAGGGTGTAATCAAGCCGGAGATTCAGTGGAAGAGTTGTAGGTTCTACAACAAGTGGATCAATAGCCGTTATCAGAGGATAGCAAATGGCTGTATTGTGGATATAGTCGTATTGAATTATCAAGTGTGTTTTTATTTTTGTGGATTCTATTTTGATATTTATTTCGAAGATGGAACCTACTGCAACTACATCTAGGGGATGTCAGGAGAGGGTTAAATCACCCAATACAACACTGTTGTTGCCACAGAGGGTAACTATGATTATTAGGTGTAAAGATGAAAGCTTGCATTTTTAAGGCATTAATACCAAGAAGTTCTTACATAGGTTTGAACAGGCAGCTGAAGTTCATGGAGCAACTGAATATGATATGGTGTGCCAAGTATTGTTCTTTGTATCAAATGAGTGCAAGGATGATCTGGAGGATCTAAAGGGTCAAGAAGAGTGTGATTGTTCAGTGCTAAAGAGACAGATTCTTAAGAGATGGCCAAATATTACTGAGGAAACTAAGTACACAATTAAGGATATAGATGTCTTGGTAAAGAAGGCCAAAGCTGGAGGGGGTGTCCAAGACCCTAAGGGATTTAAAAGTTTTAGGGAAGAGTTTGATTGAATGGTCGAGTATTTGGTCATTAATAAAGATTTTAGTAATAATAATGCATCTTTACCTTGGTTTTGTGAAGCGTTAGTGTAAGAGGTGGAAGACTGGGAGAAGAGGCGCTTGGATAACAAAGGAAATTTAGTCAAGAAGAGGTATGGTAACTATAAGTACCCTGGATTAGAGTAATTATAGACAGCAGTGGAAGCTGAAATAAAGTTGCGTCGAGTTGAGCTTTTCAAAGTTAGAGTTTCTTTGGATAATGAGGAAGTGGATGAGCATGCGTCTGATGTTTGATTATCTCCTCAGGTGTTGTCTCCTACAGCTAAAGCTTTTACTAAAGAGTCATATTCTGTTATGGCTATGATTAAAAAATTGGAGAAGAAAAAAATTGAAGCAGCAAAAATGAAGGAGGTGTATAGGCCCAAGAGTTCTTCCCAACCGGCACACTTTTCTACTATGGTATGTTACTATTGTAATAAAGAAGGGAATAATAGGGTGAGGTGTAATGCACTTCAAAAGGATAAAGAGGAGAGGGTAGTTTACAAAGATGGAACTACACTTATGTTGGAAAATGGGACTAAGCTTGTTAAAGACAAGGATCAAGGGATGCAAGCCATGGTCATTGATTATATTAATAAGAAGTCTATGGAGGGCAAGTCAAGCAAGGGAAATGAGCCTGAAGCTAAAGAGAAAGAAAGGATGCTAAATCAGTTAATTTTTCAGCTACTTGCGCAGTGTTGGATTTTAAAGTGAAAGAAGGAGCGGTCGCAGCGTGTTTGGAGATTTTTGCAGAGAAGCACAAGAAAATGGCCCCACCAACAATTAGTAGGCCAAGAAGAGCTGGTGCTAGGTATGTGAATCAAGAGAATATGGAGAAAGTAGGGTATACCACTAGAGAAAATACACCTGTTTCTATGGAAGATGTTGAAATGGATGGTATGAAACCTGGTGGGTATGCTGTGGATCATTGGGTTGAAGAACAATCTGTGACAATGGAGGAGCCAGAGGTAGTACAGCAAAGGGCTGTACCTGCTGAAGGAATGCCAGGAGCAAGGCATAATACTCCAAAGAAACCACCTGGAAGAGAAAAATCTGGTGCCAAGGCGACGCAAACTAAATGGAAAATGCAGGGCCCAGTTCACTCTGATTTTCCTAAGGCAGCTGAGGATTTAGTTGCGCAATGTTTAAAAACTATGGTTTCAGTTTTATTGGGGGTGCTGACAGCAGTAGCACCAGATGTAGAAAATGGAATAGTGGATAATTTCAGGAAGCAAAGCATTGCTAATTGCGCTGAATTTGATGTAGGAGAGAAGTCATTTCAGCCAGTTGTTGGATTGCATAAGGCGCCACATTATGCAGGTCCCTTAGTGTCAGTGTATCTAGTATATAAGTATGATTTAATAGTATTTATTAATGGTCCTACTAATTATTTATAAATGATTTAGTTATTAAACCTCAGGGGAAGACTAATAAAATAGTTATACTCAAAATAAAACTCACAATACTTGGATTAAATGTGTGCTAGTGTTGGAAAATAGATAAATAGAATATAGTTATAGCTTATATAAAGATAATATAAATTTATAAAGGCTTTATAATATATTTCTGAATGATAATAATTTTGTTTAAATTTTTAATTTAATTGTAGCAAGTAAGTGATGTCTAATAACTGCTAAAATCCTCCCTTACTTATACCAAAATCCACTGGAGTGCACAGACCTTCAATCCAGATGATGTCACTGCTATCCCCGGCAATTACAGCACTGTGAGGGCCCATCACCTCCCCATGGTGTCCACTTCAAGAAAATTCAACACCCAGACCTCCAGTAAGGACCCTCCATCACAATTAATGATAACACAGACCCATACCATAAATAGAAAATCCAGATAAAAGTGGATACCATAAAGAAACAGGTAAAGTAACTCATCCAAAGAGGATATAATGAAACCCAAAGAATATAAAGGAAAAAAATGAAATTTCCAAGCCCCCAATAACATCCCCAAGCATCCATATTAACCCAGAAATGACCTCCCAACCCATAAATCCATGAATATTCATCCAAGGAAGCAGATTAAGATGTCCAAACTGAGTGTATGCGCCTGAAATAGATGTATATTCTTCTTTAGGTGTTGTGAGTCCACTGAATACCTCCATATGACCTAAAATAAGCAGAAAAACAAAGGTTATAGGCTATTAAGAGGCTAAAACCCACTTATAGACCTAAATATACATAATATACTGCATATTTCACTGAATATGAGATTTATGTATACATATAAGCTTATGTATCTCAATAATTACTTAATATCACTTAAGATAATTATATTATGACTCTATTAACACCTTAATAAGTATTATTAGGCTATGGATAAGTAATTTAAACTACTATAATTTATATAATAGTGTAATAATTATATATATATGTAATATAATCATATATATTATTGTTTTAACCTTATTTTTAAGATATAAGCTTAATTTAATTAAGGTTATCTTAATTTAAGTATAAGAAATACTCAGTCTTAGGGATATCTAGGCTGACACATAGGGTATTTGACAATTACTGTAAATGGTAAGCAGATTAGAGCATTAGTGGATACAGGTTCACAAATCAATGTGATTTCAGTGGATGTTGTTGTGGAGCTAGGTCTTCCTGTAGGAGATGGTGATGGCACTGTTTCATGAAATGGTGGAGGTAGGTTTCCTGTTAGAGGTGTAGCAGAGTATGTGTGCACTAGAGTTGCAAGAGCAATGAGAGATATTCATTTTTATGTTCCAATGGGTTTAGTTAAACCAGTTTTAGGCACACAATTTTTAATGGATTATTCTGCAACCATTGATTATTGTTTGAATAAGACTATTTGAATAAGGATTATGGGTGATGATGGTATTCCAGTGACAGCAGTCTTAGTAGCGCCTAAGGATGGTGGCTGGGAAACTAAGTACTCTGGAGCTGCGAGATTGGAGAAAGAAAGAGAGATTTATGAGGAAGTCTCAGAGGATGAGATGGGGAAACTGCTAGGAAGACACCAACATTTTCATTAGGGACTGGAATTTTAGGTGTTACTATCTCCCAGGATGAGAGGAACCCGGATAGTGACCAGTCAGTCCAACAAGAGGGGATATGTAAAGCGGTACTTCATAGGTGTCTTGGTAATACTACAGTAGAATGTATTATACCTAGCCTTTTTTATTTCTTTGATTATGAATTTTGTTATACTTATATTAAAAAGAAAAGACAAAAACAGGATTTAGGTACAACCCGTAGTTATATTAGAAGGGGTTTGATTTTAAGTAATGAAGGAAACAGCAAGCGCTGTTTTGCATCAAAGTATAAACCAGTAGGTGGCAAGTTTAAACCAGTCAATGTACCAATTCTGAATTTGAATACTCCTTTTCAGAGGCCGGTTCTGTCTAGGAATCCTTATGATACTCCTTTAACAAAGTTTCTGCCTGAATTTCAGCCTACTAGTAGAATCATGATGGAGAGGCTTCAGATGGTTAATTTTGGACCAGAGGATTGGTTATCTCAGGAAGAAAAGAAGTTTTTGTTACATTTTATGGTTCTTAGGAAGAAGGCTATTATGTTTTCTGAAGAGGAAAGAGGTTTGTTGAAACACTCTTACAGTAAACCTTATATTGTTCCAGTTATACCTCATGCACCGTGGCAGAAGAAGGCTTTTCCAATAACAGCGGCTATAAGAGAAGAGTATACGGAATAAATTAGGGAAAGGTTAAAGTCTAGCTTGTATGAACAGTCTATTTCTAGTTATTCAAGTCCAGTTTTTTGTGTTGTTAAACACAGGTAAATTGAGGGTTGTTCATGATCTTAGGGAAATAAATAAGGTTACAGTAAAGGATGCAGGAATTCCACCAACACCAGAAGAGTTTGTGGATTCTTTTATGGGATGTGCATGTTATGGATTAGGTGATATCATGGGAGAATACAATGAGCATGAATTGGATGAATCATCCAGGCCTATGAATACGTTTGAAACACCACAGGGACGTTTCAGGTTGAAAAAGTTACCACAAGGCGCAACAAATTCTGTGAAGGTATACCAAGAGCAGATGATGTGGATACTTCAGGACAAAATTACAGAGAATGTGGGAATTTTCATGTATGATGGCAGTATAAAAGGACCATCCAGTGACTATGATGGGGAAGTGTTAGAGGAGGATTCATATATTAGAAGGTTTGTTTGAGAATATGAAATTACCCTGGAGAGAGTGCTATTTAGGATAGAGGAGGCAGGATTAATGATCTCAGGATCCAAGTTTGCTTGTTGTGTTCCAGAACTAGATATTGTGGGACATGTGGTAAGCAAGGAAGGGAGGATCATTTCTGAAAAGCAGAAGAATAAGGTGCTTACATGGCCAAGACCAAGAAATACTACAGAAGTTAGAAGGTTTTTAGGCATTTGTACATATGTAAGAATGTTTATTCAAGATTTTGCTTTTCTGTCTTCACCTTTAAGGTGCTTAACAAGGAAAGATGTTTTATGCGATTGAACGGAGGAATGCAAAGAGTCATTTGAGTTATTAAAAAGGATTTCAGGAAAAGATATCCTTTTGAAAAGATTGGAATATGGACCAGATGCTGGGAAAATTACTCTACTGGTAGATTCTAGTGTGTCTGCAGTAGGCGCAGTTTTGATGCAGGAGGATGAGTAAGGTAATTACAGACCTTTCCTTTACAAATCTAAGACTTTTACGAAAGTGGAGTCTAGGTACTCTCAGTCTAAGCTAGAGTTATGAAAAGTAGTGAAAATTCTTAAGAAGCTACAGTTGATGCTTTGGGGGGAACATTCTGAGCTGCAGGTTGATGTGCTATTGTTGGTGCAAATGATTAGTATCCCAAGTTTTCCAGATGCGCCCATGACTAGGTGGGTGGCGCAGATTAATTTATTTTCTTTTGAATTATTGCATAAGCCAGGGAAGTCTTTCATGATGCCGGATTTGTTATCCAGAAGGCCGTTGTGTGAAGAAGACTCAGAAGCCAAGGAATTTGAAGAAGATAAAAGATGGGTAAATGGGATAGATTATTGTTATGAAGGATTTGATAGAAGCTTCCACAATGACAATAAACTAGTAGCATCACAAAGAGTTCACAAAGACAATAAACTAGATGATTATGACAAAGGATGTTTGTAGCAAAGGTAGTCTGCAGCTGGGTTTAGGGAATGCCAAAGTTAGTGTAGCAACAAGTAGTATGCTGAAAAAGACAGTGGAAGAATCAGACAACTAAAGGGGAAGTCAAGATAGTAATACTAATCTGGACCATGGGGAGTATTCTAAAGATGATGCACCTGCTGATGATGAAGAAGAATTGTTAAGGTTATATCTGGAAGGTAGTAGTTGACCAGATTTTTGTGATGAAAAGGTTTGGCGCAATATTGAGAAGTGCACTAAAAGTTATTTTATTAAAGATGGGAAGTTATGGAGGAATAAGTCTTTGTTTCCTCAGTTAGTCATTCAAACTAGGGAAAGGAAGGAGAAAATACTCATGGAGTTGCATGTAAATTTAGGTCATAGAGGTCAAGATGAGACATATCTCAGAGTCAGGAAAAGATTCTGGTGGCTCAATATGAAGTACAAGGTAAGAGATTGGGTTAAATATTGTCCAGAATGTCAGCGCAGGAGTTACAGAAAGCCAAAATAGAAAGGTAGAGCAATGGGAAAAGATACTGTTTTTGGTAGGATCAGTTTAGACACAGTTCATATAAAAGAAGGGCGATTTAAATACTTGGTAGTAGCTAGGGATGATCTATCAGGATGGGTCAAAGAAGCACTGTTGGTAAACCTTAAGGCGAGTAATGTAGCTGCATTATTAAAGAGAAAATGGATTTATAGGTATGGGGTAATGAAAATGGTAACCATTGATGGAGGCACTGAATTTTCTGGAGAATTCCAAGATTTAGTCAAAGATATAGGTGCTAAGCTACAAGTTGCAACACCATATTATCCTGAAGCAGAAGGAATGGTAGAAAGAGGGCATCAAGTTATAAAGGATGCAATGGTTAAGTTATGTGGAAATAATGGTGCAAAGTGGATGAACTACTTGCCATTAGTTTTGTTTGCAGATAGGATTTCAGTTAAAAGGACAACTGGGTTTTCACTGTATTAACTTATGTTTGGTCAAAGGGCGGTACTACTTATTGATCTAGAGGCTGGATCTTTTCTAGGATGAGATTGGGATCAAGTGCGCTTGGCTGAAGATTTAATTTTAGAAAGGGTAGCGCAACTTGAAAGGAAAGATGAGTTTGTGGAGAAGGCATATGATAGAATGATGCAGATCCGGGACAAATCATTTAAATATTGGGATGAGCATTTAGCACATAGATTGAGGAAGACATTGAACCCAGGAGATTTGGTTTTGGTCTATAATAGAAGTCTAGAAAGCCAATAGGGTAAAATGTTTGCTGACAGATGGAATGGTCCTTATAGTATAAGGAAGAAAATAACTGGAGGGTCTTATTTACTGGAGGAATTAGATGGTGCTGAATGGAAGCAACATGTAGCGGAAGATCAGACCAAAAAATTCTACCCAAGGGGTGCTCCAGTGGTACAGAATAACCTCTGGAATGAGGGAAAACTACCAGAATAACCTCAGGGAAGAGGCTGAACTATCAATTTTCTCTTTTTATGATTTTTTTATGTTTCCTCTGGGAAGAGGTTAAACTAACAAGTTGTGTTTAAGGTTTATTTTTCTAAGAAGAATCAAAGGAGGCTTTGACACAGCTTTGACAGGTAGAGGGTGTTAACTGGAAGTTAGAAGGACTATGGCTGAAAAGGCAACTGGAATAAGCGCTCAGATGAGGGCATAGAGAGAAATGTAATCTTATATTTTTATTTTTCCAGGAGACATGACAGAGTAGGCAAATGGATTAAAGGAGATGCATGCCATGTAAACGCAAAAGACGCTGGGAATTTAGCCAATGGGTTAATCAACCAGGAGTAATAACAATTTATAGATGGGGCGCTCTACAGTTCAATACTTATTTACATCATGTATTTTTGTATCACAGTAAAGGCAGTAAAATTTTAATATTTAAAGTTTATTCTATGATATTTTTAAAGGGTCTATAGTCTTTTAAAGAAAGTGGAGGGAGCGAAGTTAGGTGCTCCAAATTTAAAAGACAACTAATATTGAAGACAGGTGTAAAAGAATAGCACCATGTCTAGGATGTTTATTTAAAGGCATAGCAAAAGATGGAGACTATGTACAGAGATATTGGAAAAAGAAGGCTTTTAGGGAAAGCGCTAGTGGATTATTCAGTTTTTTTGTTAAAGCTATTAGGATATCCTTTCCATTCTTCAGGCATGAAGAAGCAATGAGGATCAGCAGTGAATCCAGGAATAGTCAAAGAACTGATCTCATTCATTAGCTGACCTATCATTTCTATATGGGTATAACAAGCTTCGAGCTCAGCCTCATAAAAGGCTGGTGCCTGATTATAGGATAGAGACATAGCATTGTATATAAGGCAAAGTCTGGTAAACATTTGCATGGAATGTACAAAAGGTGGTGGAATAGGAACCCATCCCAGGGAGATGGATTCTCTGAAGCCTAAAAGATATAACAGGAGTCAGTAGGTAATGGAGGCTTAAGTATAATGAAAAGAACTTAATTTCTAATAAGTTATGGGGGCACGCTGATTGCAAGGAGACAGTAACTGCGTCCGGAGCAGCTGTAGAGGAGCCTGAATGCATAGAAGCATTGGAGATTGGGGTGGAAGAGGGTGAAGTGCTAGGCTGAATGGATATTTTGTGCCTGAAACAAGCGGGAAGTGATGATGATTTGTAAGGGACATCCATAATGGGAGAAGAATTAACACTGGTAGGACTAGTAGTGGTTATTATAGGAGCACTACTGGTGGAACTAGGTGGGAAAAAAATGTAGCCAGTAGGCTGAGGACTATTTTGGTTTAGGGAGGTGTTACAAGTCTTATGATATCTGAAAAAATTATCATAGGAAGGTCTAAAGGAGGCATACCCCTAAGGTCTAGAAAAGGTGCAATGGAAATAATGACATTTGCAGAAAGAGCACACTTGATCTCTGGGAATGGTGCAGTATTGAGTCATGATACTAAGATGATGGAAATGTTGATTATTAGATGGGCTATTTATAGGCTAAGAATGGCATTATAAAAAAGGAATTAATTGCGCAATATCTGACTTGAGCACTGAATGGTCTCTAAGGAAGATGTGAAGGATTTTCATCATAGAAAAAGGGACCAAAGGGAAAAGTGGAATCTGTCGCAGTCAAGGGAAAGTCATATATTGCAAATATCTGAAGATTTCAAGGGAACTCATGCATATATGACACAGAGGATGTATTTCCTGCTATAGGGAGTAGCACTGATCTTAAGTTTTTTCTTTTTGTTTCATCTTTCAGAAGCACTTAGTAAAAGGGTGCGCTGGCAAGTTTGGAAGAAGGATGATTTTTTTTGGCAACTCATCTTGTAGTTGAAGGGCTCTTACAAAGAATTTAAAATGAGAATGTGGGATATTTTATTACTTTTATAGGCTATGTGCAAGTTATAGGAAGAAGGTTAAAAGTAGATGAAGAGAAGAAGATTTTTTAGTATTCTGTGTCATCAAAGATTGGGACGCAGAAAGCCCAGGCATTAACAGCCTCTTGAATGTTTTTTTGCAAGGTAGTGATTAGCTGTGTGCATTGGTTATACCCAGCACAAGTATATACCGGGACTGCCTTGAAGAATTTCTTGATGGCAGCAAAACTGGTCCTTCAATGCATGGTTGCATTGTATGGCGCGCAGGCAATATGCTCTGAAAATTCCCAGTTTCAAGCCATGACGGGCTCTTCTTCCTTTTCAAGTGAAGGGGTATTGACAGGCCAGTCATCCGGGAGGAAAGCATCACCAGCTGGCTGCATGGCAGTCCAGTCAGGAGTTGGTGAACAAGGTGCACACTCTAGAAGAGGAGCGGCATCCCAAAGGAGATCTTCTTCCAGAGAAGGAAGGAACAGCAAATCTTTTGGTGGAGGAGGAGTCTCAGCGTAAGGAGTGGCTGGCGCATCCTAGAAAAGAAAGGAAGGGTATTAGTGTTAGGTCAGAAGAGGAAAAAGAAGATAAAGGAACTTACAGTGTGGATACTCTCTTCTGAAAAGAGTGATATAGGAATTGAAGCGACCCTACTGGAAGTACGCACTTGGAAACCAACCTTGACAAATTTGTTATTAGGTGGTGTAGTTGGAGCAGGTGCAGGGCACTTGATGGTCATCTGGCTCATAATGTACATGGTAGAAGTGTTGGGGTCTAGATGGGCAATGGTGGGTGGCCCATCATAGCTACATTTCTTTTTGCAACTTTTGCAGAAATTGCATGACTAAAAAAAAGAAGAAGAAGAAATGGAAGTTGGTAATGATAGGATGAAAAGAAAGGAAGAAAAATGAAGGAATACTTACATTAAAATAAGTGTTGCCATGGTAAGCTTTTGAAAAGTGGCAGGAGGTTATGCCATTTTTGATGCAGTGGGTGCATCTTGTCCTACCCAACAGTGTAGTGACTAGTGTCATGGGAGGAGCAGCAGGGGGCTGCGTGTGCACTAACTGTTGGATAGCGTTCACAATGTTGGTGGTATTCTTGGTATTAATGGTAGCATTTTCTGTGTTCATTACTTAGAAGTTATGAATAAAAAGGAATACAAGAATATAAGAGGATATAACTATGTAGTAGAAGAAGAAGGAAATGATAATGATTATGATTTATAGAATATGAAGAAGAAGTTGGAGGATGGAGGAGGAAAATTCTGAGAGGCACAAGGTATTTATAGGCTCCTGGGGACAGTCGGTAGTAGAGGGGGGATGTGGTACGGGCATTGCAGGTAACTTGTCTTTTGGACAAATCAGCTTGTGTAGCCCAGGAAGAACAGAGGGGAATCATAGCACAGTATATAGTGCTATTATAAATATTTGATTGTAGTTTTAATAGAACAAAGGGAAAGAGAAGCGCTGAAGAGGATTTGGGGTCTGTGAGCTTGGATTTTGAAGCAAGATGTGCCGCACAAAGGGAGATATGTGTTATCAACTTAGGAGTGCAAGTTCTGAGCATTATGGATTTGGATTTTCCAATAATTGTGTGTTATGTGTTAAGGTAGGAATTATGGCTCAAGGAAGGCCTCAAGTACATAGTATACTGCACAGCGGCTAGTATGGTAACTTACTGAAACAGCTAGTGTAAGTTTCAGAGGCTAACTAGTTAAGTGAATTGTGAGAACTATGGACTTAGTAATGAAGCAAGGAGGATTGGGACTTGATCACAAAAAAAAACCACCCAAGAGTCAAAGAGACAAGGATCAGCGCTGAAAGGTGTCAAAATGGGAAGTAGCGCTGAAAAAATGCAAGGTACAGTCATATGTGCGCATGTGGAACATGAGTGAAACAATTTAATACTATTTTAAGTAAGCATAGGGTATGTTTAGGTACTGTAGTTGTTACAAGCGGTGTATTTAGTTTACTAATGGATTAGTTATTGTTTTACTAATGTGGAACTAAAGACAGCACTGGAGATCCACTAGGGAACTGTGTCTGGAGTGCTGAAAAATATAAGAAAGAAAGGCTATCTAATGGGAATAGGAGTAGTTGTTAGGTATAAAAATTAGTATTCAAATCAGTTATTAGATTACAAAAATTAGAGCCTCATATTATATACTTTCAAAATATATTGTGATATATAGCAATTTGTTGATTTTGTGATTGCTCTGATAAAAGTAAGAGATTGGATTTTTCTGCTATTAAGTGTTTAAGAGAATATTGGAGATATTCTGAGTCTTTTAGAGTTCTTGCGTCTGTGTGTGTGTTTCATATAGTATAGTGAAAAAGTGCAACACAGAGAGAATATATAGATTCAGTAGGATAAACTATTATTAGAGTTATTTTATTGTTATAATAAGGCATATTCAAAGAGAGCACTTCAAGAGGGAGTAGCTGTGGATACTAGCGCTTATTAAGAATTGAAATATCCAGATAGTAATATTTATTTTTCCTTATCTTTTAACTTTTCTCTCAAATTATAAACTATCTGGTGAGATATTATTATTACACATTATTGTGCTGTATTTAAAATAAGAGTGGCAGGAGCTTCTTTTTTTAAAAATTGAAAAGAAGAACCAACCCATCTCACATTGTGTCTACTTCTTAGTACTTTAGAACTTTCTACAACATGTCAATGTTCACCTCTATCCAACATTTTTATCCTCAATTTTTCACAACCACATCTTGGACAACTTTCTTAATGTGCCAGCCTACCTACCTTGCTGTGCACTACCATCCTGTCTATTCATTTCCGTTCAAAACCCCTCCACATCTCATCTATTTTTTCTTCTCCTTTTTATCTTCTAATATCTTGACATTCCCCGTCATCATAGATCTTCTCAAAGGCAGCCTTCCCCCAGTTGTTCTTCAAATCCCATTAATCCCTCTTTCCCCGCTCAGCTGAGAAATTAAATACTTTTCAACTAAAAAAAGATAATAATCTCGTACTGATCAACTGGCTGAAAATAAAAACTAATGATGATTCTTGTTTTGGTACTGAGAATTCAACTAAAGTAGGATGGCTCCCTGCATCAAAAGTCAATGGCTATCTTCTAATGGCCAATGAATAAGAAAATAAGACAAAGGGAAGGATTGATCTTTTACCTAAACAGATGTCTGAAAATTTCAAGCATTACCAAGCCAAATACAAGAGGGAAAAGACTCTTTCATTTTCTACTGGTTTTTGTATTACTGACATTGATATCAGTAAGGGCATAAAATCCATGGATGATAAGCTTGAATATCTATGTCCATAATTTAAAGAGATGGATGCTATTTTTGGAGAGAAATCTGATGTTAATCCTGCCAACATGTTGGATGGTGAAGAAGCTATCTCCAAACATGATGCTAAAAGAAAAATTTTTCCATCCTCTTCCTCCACTCAAGCCTCCCCTGTTCTAAATTCAACAAATCTAGATAGCTTTCCAATAGATCCTTATGGTGATATAAACCAACATGATCCCACTCCAGTAAACTTTTATTTCTTGTCTAGTTGTTTTATTTTTTATATTTCTAAAAAGACTAATGAACAAACTCAGGATCCTCAAGCAAGTGAGTCTGAAGCTAGCATCAATAATGAAGAGGAAAACTTGAACTCCAAAAAAAAGCAAAGACCATCAACTACTTTGAATTTCAACAGTCATAGAAAGCAAAACAGAGATAGTTTTTCACAAATCCCTTTTTCTTCCATTGATTATTTTCCGGAGAAATGTGAATCTGATAAGTGATAGCATAACTCTTAATAATTACGTGAGCTTTTCTTTTCTTTTTTTAATATTCCTTTTCACTCTAGGTAAAGTTGAAGTTGCAAGATATACTCTCAAATTTCAAAAGAACCAATATGAGCTCTCTTTACAAAGGAATGATAGGGAACAAGACTTGGAGGAGAAGAAAGTCAAGCTTTCTTTACAGAGGGATGGGAGGGTACAAGACCTGGAGGAGAAGAAATTAAAGCTTTCTTTAAAGAGGGATGAGAGGGAACATGATTTGGAGGAGAAGAAATTTGAGATAAAGAAAGGGGATAAGGCTCTAGAGTACGATTTCCTATTGGATCAAATGAACTCACTTATAAAATTGAAGATGGTTCAGAAAAGAAAGATTTCTTGAGAAAATGTGTTAAAGCTAATAAATATATTGAGGAAATTGAACACTTAATGAAAATTTTTAATAAATCGTTTTTTTTATTACATTTAGAAAGTTTTCTTGATAGAATGCATTAAAGCTAATAATCAATCCTTGGCACACACTCCTCACTGAGATGTGAAACATTTTATTGCAACATTTTAGATTATTTGTTTGTTTGTTTAAATAAATTTTGTTTTATTTCTTTTTGGTGATAATTTCATATGTGCTGACTATTTAAAGGTCTTGATTCTAGATGATTTTTTTTTTGCAAAAATTTGAAAAATTCATACATTTTTTATTCTTGTTATGATTAAAGAATTTTTCTTAATTTATTTCTCTTACTCTTAAAAGTTAACCTTTTTGCAGAAAAAGAACAAGCACAAATTGAAATCATGAAGCTGGAGTCTCATGAAAAAACTGAAGAATGTCAACTACTCTTTGAGGAAAAGAAGTGGTTTCATTCAAAATCAAAGGAAGAACAATTTTTAGAAATTGAGAAAGATTGTTTAGATTTGGAGAGGGAGAAGATTAGGATTCAAAGAGAGAATGATGAAAAATTCAAAAATAATCAATTTCAATTGGAAAATGCCAAAATTCAGCTACAAGCCAATGAATTAAAAATGATTTATGTAAAAAAAAATTTTTTGGCAATACCCTCCCCTGCTATTTACCATAACAGGAGGTGGGGATCACCATTTTTTTTCTAAGTCAGAAAAAAATTTATGACAAAAGAAATGGCAATACCCTCCCCTGTGTTTTATTGAAGTAGGGGCATAGATTGCCAAAATTTATGTTCATTGCATAAATTAGCATGTAAAAAAGTCTTATAAGATAATTTAAAAACCTAAATTAATGACAATTCAAGTAAAAATTTGAGTGGAAATTGTCCTTGACCAAATTCAATGAAATCAAACACAAATGCATACATGAACCTCATGAGAAAAACAAATTTCCTCATGATTACCATTATATAACACATGGCCAATGGCTCATTAATTTAGGTAAGTAGAGTATCATATATGACTTGTAAAATTTTAATTTGTGAAAAAAATAAAAGTTGAAAAACTATATTACACCCCATGCTTTTTCTTTCTATTTAATGTTTTTTGTCCTCAACTTTTTCTCATACCTTATCAATCCTATTGACCAGCTCCCTATTGATTTGAAAAGAACAGCCAAAGTGAGTAAATTTTTAACAGGATTTTTAAAGTTTTTTTATATTTGTTAAATTTACCTTGTCTTTTTACCTTGTTTATTCTGTGGATTAATTTTTGACTTATTTGAAATGAACATCCAAAATGTGTGAACTCTTGACAAGATTCCAAGCCAGGTGGAGCTTTGGTTGTTTGGTGATGAACTTGAGAAGCTTTTTCTAAGTAAATAATAGCTGCCTATGGAAATAAAATGAGTGACACAATTTTAAGAATGAAACATATAGTATCAGACATACCAAGAGAATAGCCTTTAACAAACCCTGGTCTAAACATGAAATAATTTAAATAAAATTTAGAAAAAAGGCTCAACTTTAAAGGTCAATATCTCAGAAATCACTAAACTGAATTCAAATACATCTATGGGAAATGAAAGATTGGCTTCAGAAGAATCTTCACTAAAAAGAAAATAAGATTTGAATTAACCTAACCCTAATTTTGACTCTGATTTTCAAAATTGCACAAAAATTTGAAAATTGACAATAAAATTCCAACATAATGGAGATATAAGCCTAGAAAATCATCAGATAAGACTTTCAGAAGCCTTGTTCTCTAATTATGCAATATAAAAAGATAAAATAAATTAAGTAACATTCAGAAAAAAAGGCTCAACTTTTAAGGTCAAAATCTCAGCGACCACAGAACCAAATTCAAACAAGTTTGTAGGAAATGAAATATAGGCTTCAGGAGAATCTTCATTTTAAGGAAATGTTATTTAAATAAACCTAACCCTAATTTATTACATAAAAATATGAAATAAAAATAAATTAAATTGGGAAAAAAAGGCTCAAATTTAAAGGTCAATATCTCAGCAACCACTGAACCAAATTCAAATCTTTTTGTGGGAATTGAAAGGTGGCCTTCAGGAAAAACTTTAGTAAAAAGAACATTAGATTCTAATAAACCTAACCCTAATTCCAAGTCTGATTTTAAAAATCTTACAAAAACTTGAAAAGTGGTAATGGAGATGAGAACAAGAAGAGTTTAATAAGTCCACTGTTATCCAGATAAGAGTCATGCATATACTTAAGTATGAAATTTTCATAGAAGGAAAGAGATATCATTTAGTTATAAAAAAAGGAGATGAAGCTTACCTTGATTAAAAAGTAGGAAAAATAGAGCAAGAAAGAATGATGTTGGAATTTGGGAGAAATTGAATATGGAGTAAGTGAAATGCATAAAGAATGTGAAATGTATGTGTTTTAATGACATGGAACCAACAAAAAGTGAAATAGGGGATAGAGGGGGATAATGGCCATGCCAAGGCAAATGATGAGTAGGGTGATGGAGCTAAAAAAGAAAGAAAGGAGGGAGAGA
Organism: Hemileia vastatrix; assembly: GCA_030280995.1. Lineage (NCBI taxonomy): Eukaryota > Fungi > Basidiomycota > Pucciniomycetes > Pucciniales > Zaghouaniaceae > Hemileia > Hemileia vastatrix. Next base: position 20,851,418 of record JASXTE010000001.1, on the reverse strand, counting down.
TAAAAAGGTTAATTTTACAATAAAAATCAAAAATAACCGCTTAAAAAAATTTAGATACAAAAAAGAATGAAAAAACAGAACAAAAAACAAAAAAAATATACTTAGAAATCAAAAAATCAAAAAAATAAATAAAATGACTTACCTGGAGAGATGAGATGAGAAAATAAATGAAACCAAATTGTTTGAGGGATGTTGGAGGAGAAGAGGAAAAGGATATTAGGAATGAATTAAAAAAAGAAACAGTGAAAAATTATGTAATTGCAGAAAATATGTGATTTCATGTTGAGCTGGAGAATGAAAACAAATGAGACATCCAAAAAAGAGACATTCAGTGTAAATTAAAAAAAATGAATATGAAAAATAAAAACACCAAAACAAGTGAATAACACACAGAAGTTGAAAATTTGGAGAGTGAAAAAAATTAAAAGGGTTGTGTTTCAAAATGTTGGAGGGTGGTTGGCATAATGACAGAGTGTATGCTGGTGGAAAGAATGTTTTTTGATTCAAGGGAGGGGAGAGCTGGTGCAGGTCTGGGATCCTCTTCTTCATAAAGATCATTGAAAAGACATATAAGCTAAAGTGTCTTACAACCCAGTGTCAGAGTCAGATTCAGCAGTTAAAACTAAAGTGATGGAATTCATAGCTGTGTGAAGTTGGTTCCTAGTAGAGAGGTGCTTCACTATTGTTCATATAAGGTTTAGGTGATGAGTGGGAAGTGGGAATTTTCCACCAAATGAGCAGATGGGGTGTGTAGATAGAAAAAAAAGTTATGTATTTGCCACAAAAATTAAGTATCATAGAGTAAAGAGACACATAAAGATGAGAAAAAATGTTATGTGTTTGCCACCAAAATTAAGTATCATAGAGTGATGAGATACATAAGGATGGCATCCACAATTATATGTCATGTGACTTTCTTAAAAATCAATCATGGATGTGATGAGTTTGGGATCAGGAATTAGGAACAGAAATTGGGGTATAAGAGGTGGTATAATGCATTATTGTGAATTTCTTATCCACTAGCCCTGGGGCTAGTGGTTAAGAATCTTCCACAATTAATAATGTCTGATCCCGGGAAAATTCCTGATCCCTAATTGCGGATCCCTGAACATTGATACCCCCTAATAATAATAATAATAATAATAATAATAATAAGAGTCACCAGAAAACAATGTGGGAACCTGATATCAGGTTCTAATTACTATCCTTGACTTGATTCAGTTCTAGCTCAGCTATAATTCTTCTGAAAAAAAATTACACTGAATACTGAGCATGCCTGCTTTTCTGGAGTCAAGTCTGAGTTATTGTTGAATAAAAAATAGATTGAGGGATTAGAAAATTCTAGCAGGTTACAAGTGTTTTTTTGGTTTTAAGTACTAATATTTTTTAGCTTTCACAACATGAGTAACTCAAAGATTAATATGATAATATGATTAGAATTAATAAATATCCAGATATTTAAGAATTTATACATATTAGGGGGTGTCAAAGTTGACTGATCTTCTATTAGGTATCAAGAATTTTTTTTCTAGGGATCATAAATTATTAATTGCAGAAGATTTATACCCACTAGCCCTGGGGCTAGTGGATAAGGAATCCACAATAATGCATTATCCTGCCTCTTATATACCAATTTACATTCCTAATTACTGATCCCAAATTCATCACATCCATGATGTATTTTTAAGAAAGTCACATGAATTATAATTGCTGATGCCATCCTTAAGTCTTTTCTCACTTTATGCTACTTAATTTTGGTGGAGAACACTTAAAGTTTTTTTTATCTACACACCCCAACTACACATTTGGCAGTGAATTCCCACTTCCCTCATCACATAAGCCTTCCACCAACAACTATGAAACACCTCTCTACTAGGTAGCTACTTCACTCAACTATGAATGCTATTGCTTTACTTTTAGTTCTTTACTATAAAACAGACTCTGATTTGGAAGATGCTTTAGCCTATATGTCTTTTCTTTCCAAAAAGAGTTACATAAACCCAAGGGGGCCAAATCTTCATCATGATCCCAGATATGATCTCTGCTCCATTCTCAACATTCCTCAACTAAAATTCACTCAACTATTTAGAACTTCTCCCAATTTTTTTCTTCAAACTTTATCAACTCATCTCCAAAAATCCTATCTTCTATAACAATTCTCAAAATAATCAGTGTGATCCTGCTATTCAACTTGCTGTTGCACTATGTCCCTTTGGCTCAAATGGAAATGGTGCTGCTGTAAGATGTTTGGAAAATCTCTTTACCATAGGATATGGGATGGTTATATTATACACCAAGTGCTTCATGATTTCCATCCTTTCCCTCAAGTCTCAAACACTTGCTTGGCCAACACCACAACAGCGACTTGAATCACTACGCAATATAGGGGGTGGACTTGCTAGCAAGTCCTCAACCTGAACTCAGATGGAACTCAGACTGAACTCATACTGAACTCATGCTGAACTCTACTTGGACACCCACCTAAAACTGTTCTGCTGAGTGGTGTTCATCCCTGATTGTATGGTTCCTTTATCAATAGCTCAATGTGTGCTCAATCTGTGGTGAGTTTGGGTCCAAGGTTGCGGACTCGCTAGCAAGTCCGCCCCCCATATTGCATGGTGAATCCTCTCAAGTAATGTAAGCTGAAGGTTTCCCTGGATGTGTAGGATTTGTTGATGGTACAACTATACCTTTGAGTCAAAAGCCTGCTCATGATGGTAACCATTATTTTGATTTCAAAAAAAGGTTTCTTCAAAATGTTCTCCAATTTCACATCTTTCATAAACTGAATTTTTACCTTCTTTCTAGATACTCTATTGCTGTTCAACTTGTATGCAATGTCAATAAAAAATTCATTGCTTTTCATAGTGGCTGCCCTGGCTCATGTAATGACTCTTTTTTCTTCCAAAGAATGAGGATTTCTCAAACTCCTGACTCATACTTTGATGAATCCCAGTACCTCCTTGCAGACTCAGCATATGCAAGCGGAAAGTACATTGTACCTGCTTTCTGTGGTGCAACTATAGAAAATGACCCCAAAACCACCTTTAATTATCACCTTGTCCAATCAAGAGTATGGACTAAATGTGCTATTGGGATTTTAAAGGGAAGATTTTCTAGTCTCCAGGAGCTCAGAATCCAATTTCAAAAAAAATGGAAATCAAAACTGCAAATCATTGGATTATGAACTGTGTTATACTCCACAATATCCTAGCTAATTTAAAGGATGAGTGGAATGATCTTTATGAAGAAGAGGATCCTGTACTAGCACCAGCTCTCCCTTCCCTTGAATCACATATCATTCATTCAACCGGAATACACTCTGACATTATTCCTATTACTCTCCAACATTTATCTTCACCACCCTTTTAAATTATTTTTTTGCACTCTCCCAATTTTCAACTTCCTTGTTTTTTTCACTTGTGTTATTTTAATTCTCCATGTTTTATTCACTTGTGTTGGTTATTTTTTTTTGCATAAATAAAATTTTGAATTTTCAGTCAATTCTATTTTTTGGATGTCTCATTTGTTTAATTTCATCAGCTCAACATGAAATCACATATTTTCTGCAATTGCATAATTTTTCACTGTTTCATTTTTCCATTCATCCCTCATATACATTTTCTCCTCTCCTCAAACATCCATCAAATATTTTCAATTCATCTATTTTCTCATCTCATCTCTCCAGGTAAGTCATTTTTTTCTTATTTTTGATTTTTTTACTTGCTAATAATTTATTTTTTCTTGTTTTTTTTTGTCTTTTTTTTTTCTTTATTTTTTGTCCTGTAAGTGATTTTTTTGTTTTTAAGGTTAGACTAATTTTGTTATTTTGTTTTATCTTTTTTATCTTTTTTTTTCTTTTTTTTCACCCTCCATCATCCCCCTTTCCCCCTCCTTGTCTTCCTCCATACCTCCCATTCTCCCCTTCTTGGAAACCTCAACTCCCCCCTCTAATCCCTACTTTCCCACCTCAACCCCCCCTCTCAAATCCCCCTTCACCCCCCTTCACCCCCTCCTTGGCCCCCTCAAGCCCCTCCACACACCCCCCAGGACCTACTTATCAAATCCCTATTGATTTGATAAGTTAATGAACAATAACTAATGATTGTCCACTACCAATTCAAAAAGTTAGTGAAAAATTGTTAGCCATTGTTCACTAACTTATCAAATTGTTACTGATTCGATAAGTTAGGTGTAGGGGGTTTGAGGCGTTTCTGAGGGGGTAAAGAGGGGCTTAAGGGGGCCAAGGAGGGGGTAAAGGGGGGTTTGAGGTGGGTAAGGAGGGGTTAAAGGGGGGGTAAAGGGGGATTGAGGGGGTAAAGAGGGGGTAAAGGGGGGTTTAAAGCAAGTCTGTGGGGGTAAAGGGGAGGTTTAAGGGGGGTGAAGGGGGGTTTGAGGCGGGTAAGGAGGGGTTAAAGGGGGGGTAAAGGGGGGATTGAGGGGTTTTGAGGGGGGCAAGGAGGGGTTAAAGGGGGGGTTTGAGGGGGCAAAGGGGGGACTTTTTGGGGGGAATTTTGAAGCAAGAAAAAAAAGACTAATCTCTGCTTTTTAATTTTTTTTAAGAATTTTTTTTCTTTCCCTTAGTTTCTGGACATTTCCCCCTGTTTCCAAGATAAATCAGGTAATTTATTTATTTTTATTTGTGTTTGTTTTTGCAAAAAATTAATTGTTCTGAAATTTACTTAATTCAATTTTTTTTTAAATTTTATTTTAATAAATTGGATTGAATGAAATCAAGTAGTATTTCCAATAGCAGGTAAGAATTTATTTATTTATTTTTTTTTTTTGCAATTAAATTTACTGAATTTATATTAATTTTTTTTTTACTCTTTTTTTTGTGGTGAATTTGTTTGTTGATTCAAGAACTTTATCTGGTATTTCAAAAACCTTCAGGATTTATTTTTATTTTTTTGCAATTTATTTAACTTTTTTTTTTTTTTTTTTAGAAATTTTTTTTCTAGGATATTACCTGGTATTTCAATCACAATTCAGGTTTTTATTTTGAATTTTTTTTTTCAAAATTTTTTACTGATTTTTTTGCAATTTTTTTTTGTTTTTTTTTTACCAAATTTTTTTTTCTTTTTAACTATTTTACTGATAATTTTTTATTGTTATATTATTTATAATATATTTATTTTTATATTTATATTTTTTTTGTTTTATAAATTTTTTTTTCCAGGACGTTACTATGGAAAATTTAACTTGCTCATCTTCATTATCATCAATTTCTTCTGAATTATCTTTATCCTCACTTTCTTCCTTGTCTTCAAATCTTGAAAGCTCCAAGAATAACCATCAAATATATTCAACTTCTTATTCTTTATCTTTACTTTCTTTCATCTCTTCAATGTCCTTCAATTCAATTCCTTCTCCCAATCAATATAAGCTTTCCTTACCAGAAAATAAAAAGCAGAAAATCATGAAACCAGCTAAAGAACCAAGAAATTCAATGAAGAAAATTTATTAGCATGAAGATATTTTGCAAAACATTCTTTTGACATTTGGACGATCTCAAATTTTATAAGACTTCAATATCAAATCTTAAGAATTTTTTTTTTTTACAAAAAAATCAAAAACCTTACTGAAGGTGGTATATATCTCATTTTTGCAGTTGTCAATAATGGATACAAACCTCAATTCATCTTAGAAGTTCATTCATTTAATTGGAAAAAGGATGAAGTTTTTTGCCAGCTTTCTGATTTAATTTTTACTCTCTATCAAATGGCTTTGGTTAAAAACACTTATCAAATAAAAATCTGATTTCTGGTTTCATGAAATGTTTTGGTTGTCAACTAGGATATGATCAAGGAGTTTCTTTTAAAATGTAATTTTTTTTATTATAAGTTATTTTTAATTTTGTCATATATTTCATGAATTTATTCTTTATTGAAAAATTTGAAACCAGAGCAAATGGAAGAAGATCTGAAACAATGGAATTCTTTGGGATCATTTAATATTTTCTTGGAAAATCTTTTTAAAAAATTATGTTTTCAAGCGTTTCAAAAAAACCATCAACTTGCTTTAGAATCTGATTTACCAAATTGGTCCAATCCTGAATGGGAAGAAGCAATAAATGATTATGTTTTTTGTTCAAATGTTATCATCACTTATAATGGATTTTACAATCATGTTCATCTAGATAAACATGATGAAAATTCTCTAACATTTGGAATTTTCTCTTATATTAATCCAGAGACTGGTGTTCCTATTCCTTCACCCTCTTCTGATGAGGGACATGGCCTTTATTTTTCCTGACCATAAATGTATTATTGATTTTGGTAGTGCCAAAGAAATAGTTGAGGCTATATGTAATTATTCTCAACACCGGCATCAAACAACTAAAGCACCTCCAACTTTAGTTTCTTGAAAAGAATTTACCCATTTTGGCTGTTCATTCCGAATAAATGAAGGTCTTATTAATCGTATTAATAATCAAAAAAAATAAAATTTAGATAAAAAAATTGTTCTTAGTAGATCTGTCAAGTATTGCAAATAAAATATTATATTTTTTCTCTCTTTAAATATTTTCTTCCAAAAAATTTTTCCTTTTTTTTTCTCTTTTATTAAATTTTTTATTTATTTTAATTTAATTTAATTTTTTAATTTTTTTTAAACTTCCCTTTTTATTTTCCTCTTTTTCAATTTTATTTATCCTTTTTAATTTTTTTCATTTAATTTTGGATTTGTCCCTTCCAATTATTTTTTAGAGTTACATCAAGATAGATTACTTTTTTTATATAATGGTTCATCTGGCCTTAGGTTGTTCTAATGGCTATTATATAAAATAGGAAAACTTGATTGGGACTGGAAAAAATAATTGGTTGTAGAAATTTTCAATTTTAATTTTTTTCTTTTAATTTTGGATTTGTCTCTTCCAATTATTTTTTAACGTTACATCAAGATAGATTACTTTTTTATATAATGGTGCATCTGGCCTTAGGTTGTTCTAATGGCTATTATATAAAATAGGAAAACTTGATTGTGACTGGTGAAAATAATTGGTTGTAGAAATTTTCAATTTTAATTTTCTTTTTCCATTTGATTTCTTTGATTCAATAAATTGCAGGGGGGGGTATTGCCAAATTTTCATATCAGACTTTAAAAAAAATTTGATTTGAAAATTTGATGATACCCATCTATTACTTCAATAAAATATAGGGGGGAGTATTGCCGAAATTTCATATAAGACTTGCAAAATTCTTTACTTGAAAGAATTTTGGTGATACCTGACCCTTAGTTCAATTAAATGCAGGGGTGAAATTGGGAAATTTTCAAAGGTGACTTGAAAATTTAAACTAAAAAAGAATTTTGAACATTAAAAATTCTTGAAAAATTTATTTAAAAAAGAATTTATAACATTAAAATATGAAAATTCAGCTAATGATGGATAGAGTAAAAAAATACAGGAAATTAAGATAAAAATTTATGTACAATTATTTATGAACTGTTGAAGTTTAAGATAAATAAAACAAACTAGTCATCAAGAAATTACTTCAAACGTTCAATTTCCTCAACAGATTTATTAGCTTTAACACATTCTATCAAGAAATCTTTCTTTTTGGAATTTTCTTCACAATCAAGCTTATATTTTATCTGTTCCATGGTGTTTTGATTCTCTAGTGCTTTCACCTCTATCTTTTATTTTTCAATACTTAGAGATAACTTGAATTTCTTCTCCTCCAAGTTTTGAGCCCTATCATCCTTCCATAAAGAAAGTCTGTACTTCCTCTCCTCCAAGTCTTATGCCCTATCATCCTTCTGTAAAGAAAGTTAATACTTCCTCTCCTCCAATTCTGGTGCCCTATCATCCTTCCGTGAAGATATTTCAAACTTCTTCTCTTCCAAATCATGTACCCTGTCATCCCTCCTTAAAGAAAGTTTGTATTTTTGCTTTTCAAACTTTAGAGTCTCTTTAGCAACTTCCACTTGTTCTAGATTGATAAGAAATATCAACAAAAAGTAGAATAAAATCAGAGTAAAGTATTAATAGGTTTGGTATCACTTACCAGCATCACGTTTCTCCAAAAACTCTTTGATAGAAGAAAAAGGGGTTTGAGATGAAGTATCACTTTTTCTTCTTCTTTGAGAGTGGAAATTCAGACTACTTGAAGCTCTTTGCTTTTTTTTCAAGGTCACATTTTCCACCTCTTCATTTTCGCTGGCTTCTGACTCAGTTGATTGTGGCTCCTGCATTAGTTCTTCAGCCTATTTATAAATAAGAAAATGTAAATAAAAAAAGAATTGATAATATAAAAGAAAAAAAACATACTTGAGTTAGATCAGGTTGGTTTATATCTCCATAAGGATCTATTGAAAAGATATCTTGATTTGTGGAAGTTAAATGAGGGGAGGCTTGAGTAGAAGAATAAGTAAAAAGATTTGTTTTGGCATCATGTTTGGAGATAGCATCTTCACCATCTAACATGTTTGTAGGATTAACATCAGCTCACTAACCAAAAATAGAATCCATCTCTTTAAAGTAAGGACATAAAGAATCAAGTTTATCATCTATGGATTTGATGCCCTTACTGATATTGAGGTCAGTAATACCAAAAACAGTAGAAGATGAAAGAGTCTTTGCCTTCTTGTACTTGGATCAATAATGCTTGAAGCTTTCAGACATCTGTTTAGGTAAAAGATCTATCCTTCCCTTAGTCTTATTCTGTAATTTGTTGGCCATTCAAAGAAAACCATTAACTTTTGATGCGGGGGGCCGTCCTACTTTAGTTGCATACTCAGTACCAAAACAAGAATCATAGTTAGATTTAGTTTTTAGCCAGTTGATAAGAATGAGATGATCATCTTTCTTTAGTTGAACAATTTTGTATTTCTCAGCAGAGTGGGGGAAAGAGGGAGTAGTGGGATTTGAAGAACAACTGGCTGATGGCTGCATTTGAGAAGATCTATGATGAAGGGGAATGTTAAGATAATTAAAGATGAAAAGAAGCAGGAACAAGCAGATGAGATAGCAAGATTAAAAGGAGCAGAAACAAGCAGATGAGATTGCGAGATGAAAAGGAGCAGAAAAAGCAGATGAGAGAGTGAGATGAAAAGGAGCAGAATCAAATAGATGAAATGGGGAGAAATTCTGAGCAGATAGAATGAACAGGATGGGATGAAGATAGGAGTGTGCAGCAAAGTAGAAGACATATCCAGAGATTAGTCCAAGATGTGGTTATGGCAGAAAGTTGTGCAACATGTGGTTATGACAGAAAGTTGTCCAAGATGTGGTTATGAAAAATTGAGTAGAAAAATGTCGGATAAGAGGCAAACATTGACACGTAAAGTGTCTAATAACCCAATTATTAGCAAAAATAATTGCGAAAGATAATTGGGGTATAAGGATTTTTATCCGCAATAAATTTAATTGCGGATCGGTCAACATTGATACCCCCTATTGCATATATAGAGAATAAGGCTTCTGAAACTCTTACCTGATGATTATCTAGTCTTTTATCTTCATCTTTTTTGAATTATTATCATCACTTCTCAATGTTTTATGCAATTTTGAAAAGGAGAGTCAGAATTAGGGTTAGTTTTATTTCAAATCTACTGTCCTTTTAGCTGAAGATACTTCTGAAGCCTAACTTTTATTTTTAGCAAACCAATTATAATTTGGTTAAATGGTTGCTGAGATATTGATCTTGAAAGTTGAGCCTTTTTTTCAAAATCTCACTTTTATTTATTTCATATTGCATATCACAACATTTACATCATGCATTTATCCTTCCAGACTCCTATGATTATCTAGGCTTTTATCTCCCTCTTGTTGGAATTTTTATCATCACTTTTCAAGTTTTTGTGCAATTTTAAAAATAAGAGTAAGTATTAGGGTTAGGTTTATTTTAATCTACTTCCCTTTTATTTAAATATACTTCTGAAGCCTATCTTTCATTTCCAGACAACAAATTTAAATTTGGTTCAGTGGTTGCTGAGATATTGACCTTTGAAGTTGAGCCTTTTTTTTCTGATTTCACATTTCTTTATTTATTTCATAAAGCATATCATATAGTTTAAATAATGCATTTATCCTTCCAGATTCCTAAAACTACCTTTCTCTTTACTTATTATTCTGTACTTTCATCAACATGTATTCTTTTCTTTTTCTTACCATTTTCATATGTCCAACCCTTCACTCATTTTTGTTGCTCTTATCAGATCAGTCAAAATTTAGTCCAAAAAATCAACAAGGTAAAAAAAAAGGTAAAATTAATAGATTTAAAAACCTTTTTATAGATAAAAAAAGCTTGGGGATTTTTAAATTCATTAAATATTTTTTATCCATTCATAGATTTTTAATATATAAATCTGATATTTCAATTTAGTAAACTAAAGTAATGAGCGAACAACCTTGTGTTGTATAAATGTTAATCATAATAAAATTAAATTCTTTCATAGGGTTTATCTTTCCTATACCTGTGGAAAGTCCCAAACTTAGTTTCTAGACTTGGTCTGTATTTTGGCTTGAGGAATTGTCATTACTTTAAAACTAGTAAATTTTATGTATCTTATTTATGTATTTATTAATTTATGGAATTATATTAAATTTTGATGATTTTAACCCCTTAATTCAATAAAATTCAGGGGAGGGTATTCCGAAATTTCAAATCTGAAATGGAAAATTGATGGCTTAGAAAAATTTGGTGATGCCCACCCCTTGCTTCAATGAAATACAGGAACCAGCCTGGAAATTCCAGAAATTTCATGTGAATTTTGATTAACAGTCTTTTTCATCAGGGTGAGTTTGACCTTTAGTCAAAAGTGAGTCATTTGAATTTGGAAGAAATGCAACTTTACCAGTGTTGACAATTGTTTGTTGTTGAGCTTGGGAAAGTTTCAAAAACCATTGGGGGTCATAAAAATTAAATGAAAGTTGCTTTGGGGCCACTTTAAAAGTTTATTTGACTGGTTTTTTAGGCAATTGACAAATCATTTGAAAAGAGGTTGGTTCTTGCTCACTAGCTTGAATCATCCTGATATCTAAAAAGCGCATGAAATGGCTAGAATTTTTAGAGCAACAGGGCAGTGTTTTGATAAGATAATACCTTTTTTCTTCAATGTATTCATTATCACTATGGGCTGTGACTTGATCTAGTATTTTCATGTATAATTTTGGAAATTTACTTTGCTTTCCAAACTCAACTTGTGCATCTCTCAACTGTAAAGAATATATTAATTTCAAAATAAAAAATGAACATACTGAGAAACTTACTCTCTCTCTGTTATTCTCAATTCTTTTCCTATATGAATCTTTCACATTTTTTTCTGCCTCTTTCTTCTCCTTCTTAAATCTGATAAGAATTATATGATGCAAAAAGTGATTGTATGCTTGAATTAGCAGTGTCATGTTTTTGACATATTTTGGATTAATGTTGAGAAACGTGTAAGATTTTGAAGCAGCAATCTCACAGAAGGTGGTTGTTGCACATATTTGACAAGCGGCATTGTATATTGATGAGGGTTCCTCTTCAAGTTTTTGACACCAAATTGGTATACCTAAATGTGTTAAGAGTCCTTTGGCATAATTGAAAAAGTTTTCATATACATGCACTAAGGAGCGGCAAATTTTCACACTACCAGAATTCACATGACCAAGTGTTTTGACTTCTTTTATGGGAACAAGGGCAGATGATGAGTTGAGCTTTACAACCTGTTGAATTTGATTTTTGTCTGAGAATTGAGCATAAAAAAAATTTCAGTTTGGCTGGTTGAGGTGCTGTAAGGACAGAATCTTGCTTCAATAATCTCCAAAGGATCTTTATATGTACAAACATCACATTCTGAAAAAAATGAGTTAAATAACTTGATGTATATAAAAATATGCCAAAAAATTGTACCTTAGTAGTAGCAAAATCTGGTGGGAAGTCACCAGTCTGTAGTTGAGCAGGGCTACATTGGGGAGATGGGGCTGGAGGAGCTTCAAAGCTTTTTTTGACTTTATTTACTGGCTTTTCCAGGATTCTTGGACTTTCATAGGCAGTTGGAGGTGGGGTAGATTCAGTGCAAACATTTCTTGTAGTTGAGACTGACAGTTTTGATGAGCTGGAGGGTGTGGAATCACCATTTGTTTTTTTGAAGGTGGATTGCTGACAGAACTCTTAGCAGGTTCTTTTTTCTTGGACTGGAGAGAATTTTGAGTCAATTCACTTCTGTCCATTGATTCAAGGGAATGCAACTTGTCAGCTAATTTGCCAATAATGCAGTCATACTTTAATTCTTTCCAATGAGAAAAATCATTGAGGAAAGCTTGAAATTGTGCTGCTTGTGCAGCTAAAGCATGTAAAACTTCATGAGCAGAATTGGCACCTTCAACATCCCTGCTCATGTCCATTTATTATAAAAAATCATAAATAAGCAAAAGAACAACATATAAAATATTTAAAATTCACACAGCAAGCAGACAAAACAATTAATAAACACAATAACAAAAAAAATAAAATGAAAGCTCACAAATAACTGGAGTCAAAGAGATTTTAAGGACAGGATAGAGTGATTCTTCAAAAAAGAATGGTGAGGTATATAAACAAAATCAGTACAGAAAAAATAATAAAAATATAAAAATATGTACAAAAAGAGGTGTTAAATACTAAATTTTCCACATGTCAATAACATGTGGTATAATAAGTTCATTCCAAGATGAGAAAAGAAGGATTTATATGTTTCATATTTTTAATTAAAGGAAAATAATAGAGAGCAAAAGAATGAATGAAGGAAAGGAATGAAAGGAAGTCAAAAAAAGCAGAAGTCGTTTCTGAAAAAAAGTGAAAGGAAAACATGAAACATGTTAAGAGACAGGAAGAGAGATAGAAGAAAATAAAGAAAGATGAGGAAGAAATGCAAAAGGAAGTACAAAAAAATATGAATATAATTGAGTAGTGACAAGAAACAAGATGATGGGAAAAAAGAGAGTGAATGAGCATGTATGCAGATGACAAGAAATGATAATGATATAGGAATTCTAAGCAAAACAGAAAATAAAGTTTTTTTTATTTCATACAATCTCACACAGCTAGAGGCATAAAGGGGAAGTAGTCATAGGCAATATGTACATCTTAGTGTAAAAACAGTGCAAACAGTACTGAGCAATAAAGCAGGTTACTATTGAGAACTAACAAGAGAGGGGAACATTATTTGGGAATCTACCAGTGTTAACAAGAAATTTGGCTACTAATGGGGAAAAAATAAAGAAATTAAATGAGCATTATGGGTTACTAGGACTCACAGCTGAACTGGATAGTCTATAATCAATTGTCACATACATCCTGTAAGTTGTTACAGAGTCCCTGACAATTTTCGCATCCTTGAATGGTGCCATATATTCATGAGCTGTAGGAACCACCTCTAGCCTCCTCTCCCCCTCCCCTATCTCCCCCTTAGGGCATCTACCACCGTGTCTGTAAGTTGGGTTGGTATGCATAATTTACCAAAAATTGAGGGTATATTCATTCACCATTGCATTATCACCCCTCATTAACCATTCATTTCTGTAAATATTGGGTGAAAGTAAGTATATATACTTACAGATACTTACTTTGCGTTATTAAGTCACCCCCCTGTCTGCAATTTTTTTGATTTCGTATCCCACTTGTTGATCACTTACTTTCCTCATTCCCAGCTCCTCATTTTTTACAATTTTCACTCCAAGCCACTTTACTCACTATTAAAACTAAATATCACTTACATATACTTCATTACACTCCTGAAAATTCAACACAAACATACACTACAAAAATGTCAAGCGATCCAAGGAAAAAATGATCTCCAAACTGGAAGGCACAGGAAGAAGAACAACTTACTATTTCTTGGATATATATTAGTGAAAAACCTGGATTTTCTACATCGCAGTCAGGGGAAACCTTCTATAAGAAAGTCAAAGTACACTTTAATGCTCATAGTAAACTTCAATACCGAGATTTTGAACAGATTAAAATAAGGTCCATATTAAACATTTTTTATATTTAATATTTAATCATACAACTCAAAAATGACTAATTATTCTTCTATCCCACTTTAGAGGGAAAGCTTTGAACACTTCAACACTTAAGTTTAGTGCAATATATCATTGTATCGAAAGGAATCCACCAAGTGGAACAAGTCCCAGTGATTGGCTTAGAATTGTGCTTTCTCTCTATCAAGATCAGTGTAAAACAGCTTTTAAAAGTTTTTTAGAATGAGAGAAGCTCAAGTTTGCTCCAAAATAGCGAATGGAACATACACAACTCCTAACTTCTAGAAACTCTCCAATAGATAGTTTTTCAAGTGCACAAAGAGCTACACCTATGAACAGTTTTTCAAGTTACCCAAGCAATCAATTTGACTCCAGCAGCTGTCCTGCCTCACCCTCTCCAAACTATTGCAACCGCCCACTGGGCCAAAAAGCAGCCAAAAAACGTTGACTTGCTGCTTTATCTGAAGGGAAAAAAGATGAAGGCTTTTCACATTACAATGATGCAGCTGAAAAACGCATTGAGGCCATTCTTGAAAGCAATGAAATATCTGCAAAAGAAATTAATTTATGAGAAAAGCAACTTTCTATAGTTCAAAATCAACTCCAACTCACCAAAGAGCAAATAATCATACAAAAAGAAAGGCTTCATATTGATAAAAGAAAATGCGTCCTTGAAGAAAAAAATACAAAGATAAATCAGAAAAACATGAGAATAAACTTACAAAAATCAGACTGTGAGATGCAAAGCAGTGAGATTCAGTAACTCTTAATGTTGAAGAATAATAAATTTCATGATGATGATGATCTAGATATATTAAATAAAATGAAATATGATTTTAAAAAATGGTGGTTGAATGGTGATAGCTCTTAATTTGGTTATTTTTTAATCTTTACATGACCCAAAATAAAACATTAGTATAATGAATAAAGCATAATAAAATAATACTTATATTATAGAAGAATTGAAAACTCCTATACTTCACATTGATACAAAAAAATTGATTAGCTTAAATGTGGACTTTTTTTAAAATTGTTGAAAAAAATAAATAAAATTGATTGAGAGAAAATTGCACATACATGTTTATTTAAATGGCCACCTCTTTAAACCTATCATTAGAAATCTTATAATTATGAAGCCTTATTTAAAGAAACACATAAAAATTCAAATTAATAAAAGAGAAATAATATATAAAATTGCAAAGAATATAGTTCATTTTACATTGAGTGTATAATTGGTTACATTGCAGAAGTGTGAGTAAAGGAAGAAGGCACAATAGGCCCTTTTTATATATTACAGAGGTGTCCTACTTGCACCAACTCCAGGACACTCACCTGTTTAGCTACAACTCCTGTGGCAAATATGACTCATTCCCAATGTAATGATGGGCAAATGAATAGGAGATAATTGGCCCATCATTACACTGAATGAATAACAAAGTTGTTTAGTAAGAAAAACTAAAAAGTAATGAATGTGGAAAATACTTACCTAGAAAAAAAAGGAGATGCCAAGAGATTGAGAGAAAGTAAAAAAAAGATATTAACAAGTAACATGAAAATTAATTACCTGGAAAAAAAGGAGAAGCCAAAAAGAATTAGCAAACAGTTGAAGGAAACTAACAAAGAAGGTGGAAAATACTTATCTAGAAAAAAAAGGAGATGACGAGAGATTGAGAGAAAGTAGAAAAAAATAACTGTAATATGAAAATTACTTACCTTGAAAAAATAGGAGAAGCCGAAAGAAGCTAACAAACAGTTGAATCAAACTAAAAGGTCATGTGGAAAATACTTACCTTGAAAATAATGGAGAAGCCAAAAAAATTTAAAAATCAGTAAATTGAAAAAAAGGAAGCCAAAATTAATTTCGGCTTCTCCATTATTTTCAAAGTAAGTATTTTCCACATTACCTTTTAGTTTGATTCAAATGTTTGTTAGTTTCTTTTGGCTTCTCCTATTTTTTCAAGGTAAGTAATTTTCATATTACAGTTATTTTTTTTTTCTACTTTCTCTCAATCTCTCAGCATCTCCTTTTTTTTCTAAGTAAGTATTTTCCACCTTCTTTTTTAGTTTCCTTCAACTGTTTTCTAATTCTTTTTGGATTCTCCTTTTTTTCCAGGTAAGTAATTTTCATATTACTTGGTAATATTTTTTTTTACTTTCTCTCAATCTCTTGGCATCTCCTTTTTTTTCTAGGTAAGTATTTTCCACATTCATTACTTTTTAGTTTTTCTAACTAACCAACTTTGTTACTCCTTCAGTGTAATGATGGGACAATTATCTCCTATTTATTTGCCCATCATTACATTGGGGATGAGTCATATTTTCCACAGGAGTTGTAGCTAAACAGGTGAGTGTCCTGGAGTTGGTGCAAGTAGGACTCCTCTGTAATATATAAGAAGGGCCTTTTGTGCCTTATTCCTTTACTCACACTTCTTCAATGTAACCAATTATACACTATATCTTTGTGCCTTTCCTTCACTCACACTTCTGCAATGTTACCAACTATACACTATATCTTTGCGCCTTTCCTTCTCTCACCCTTCTGCAATGTAAAATGAAGTATATTCTTTGCAATTTTATATATTATTTCTCTTTTATTAATTTAAATTTTTATGTATTTTTATAAATAAGGCTTCATAATTATAATATTTCTAATGAAAAGTTTTAAGAGGTGGCCATATAAATAAACAGGTATGTGCAACTTTCTCTCAATCAATTTTATTTAATTTTTCAACAATTTTTAAAAAATTCCACATTTAAGCTAATCAATTTTTTTGTATCAATGTGAAGTATAGGAATTTTTAATCCTTCTAGTATATAGTAATATACTGTAAGTAGTATTTTGTTACGCTTTTTTCATTATACTAATTTTCTTTTTTAATATAGGCTAATAGCTACTTACAACAAAATTTACTCTACAACTCTATCCCTTACTCTAGAATTCCAGTTGTGAATCTTCAAATCTTCACGTAATTGGAAATGTATTGAGGAGTTATTCAAATCTTGACTTCTCTGCATATATTCAGTAATACTGTTGAAAAATGTGGGATCATGATGTGTTTGCACTATTTGACTTGATATGTTCTCAGAATCTGATAGGTAAGGATCAGTACATGATTTTGACTGAATGATCATGTTGTGTAATATTACACAACACTTCATTACCTCTTTCACAGTTTCTATTGTCCATAGTCGACATAGTTGTTGAATGATACCCCACCGGATCCTTAATACTCTAAATGCATGCTCAATGTCTTTTTGTGAAGTTTCTTGTAGTTTGGCCTAGTATTGACTTGCTTCATCTTGTGTGTGTGGTATAGTTTTGACAAGTGTTGACCAAGATGCATAAATGCCGTCTGCAAGGTAATAAGCATTTTTGTATCTGTGATTGTTTATTTTGTATCGCACTTCATCTTGAGTACCAGCTAATAGTTTGTCAAAGATGTTGCTGCAATGGAGAACATTGATGTGATTTAGAGCACCTGGAGTTCCAAAAAAAAATGCCAAAAGCATAGGCTCTTGCAGGCCACAGCTTCCAATATGATTGTTGGTGTACCCTCTTTCCCTTGAAATTGGCCAGCCCAAGCTGCAGGACAATTTTTCCAATCCCAGTGCAATCCATCAATTGATCCAAGACAGCCAGGAAATCCACACTCTTCATACTCCTTCAAAATAACTTTTTTTTCTGCTGAATTAGGTTCTCTTAAGTATTCCTCTTCATATATACTGATTATATCTTTTATGAAATGCTTGAGTGCTCTGAGGGCAGTTGTTTCACCAATACCTACATACTCATCAGTGCTATCAGCGGAGATCCCAAAAGCAAGTTGTCATAAAGCAGATGTCATTTTTTGCTGTGGTGATAAGCCTAATTGACCACAACAGTCCTAAAAAATATTATGTTAATAAATTTGTGATTAGTGTTACTGATAAAATCCTATCTTGCCTTTTTTTCAATAACCAAAAAGAGTTATGTCTTTGTAAGTCTTCACAAATCCCTGGTCATACAGAAACATCACTCAAACATGATGCTGTTGTATGTACAGATGGGGTAAACTTAGTCATTCATTAGTCTTTGATGGCCTTCTAGTCGATTTCAATTGAGTATTTCTTTTTTTTGTCTTGATCTATATTGGTTTTTATTGTCAAAGAGATATGAAATGATATAGTCTTCTTCTTCCATTTCAAGTAATTCATCAACTATGTTAAAAGCCATGAGAAGGAAAAAAATAATTGAGTTTTAATGAATAGGAGCCAAAATACGATGGTTGAATATTAACTAAATGGAGTGAATAGTAAAAGATACTGAATAGGGTGGTTAAATATGGCAATTCATTATGAAATGACCCAAGTAACATGCAATTATATACTTATGTTTTACCGACACAATGGTAGATGCCTTTAGTTGCTAAATTTCTTGTTCTCACCGGTAGATTCCCCAACAATATTCCCCTCTCACTGAAAACATAAGATTTTGTTTCCCTCTTTATTGCCCTATTTTTTGCTCTAGTGTCCCTCTCATCATGTACCTAAGTTAGTTTGCTTATATTCCTTCATTCCCCTAGTTGGGTGAGATTGTAAGAGATAAAAATAAAAAAAATAAAAAAAAAGCTGTAGGAAACCTGCACGTTACAACTGGACATCGCATATATTCTAAAGATTATTTAATTTCTATATTTAAACATGGCGACGTAGCTCAGTCGGTAGAGCGCATGCTTAACAGTGCCTCTGACGGTACATTAAAAGCGCATGCGGTCCTCGGTTCGAGCCCGGGCGTAGTCACTTTTTTTCCTTGTAGAAGAAGTGTTATTTTATTCACTGGTTTTTGGTAGTAAATCTATAATTCCGTAAGCCTATTTATTAATAAACGAATATTCCTTGGTCCGTCGATTGTATTGGAATTATTATTAATGTTGCAAAATACGGAAAAAGATGTTTGCTCCTTTTGTCGAAATGCTCTGAAGTGGGAGAGACAACAAATATCACACCGGAAAAAAAACCGCGCACCTGCTAGCAGGTGCCAGACTTTTTTTTCTGGTGACTAATGATTTCAAAATTAATTAGGAATCTAGTTTTGAAAGTGATCTATAATACTTTTCCTTACCAACATTCATTAATAATGGAGAGCAAGAAAAAATGGACTATATCTAACATCATTTAACATATTTCAATGTCCTATTCACCTTTTTGATAAGAATTTGCCTTTTTTTATATTTTTGTTAAATATTCTTGAAATCGTCGGCTGCCGTGCTTTGTCATGTGATAAAAAACATACACACAATATCATTAAGGACCAAAATTTTATTGTTTACCAACCTTATACTATTAATTTTAGCGTCTCCAAAATAGAAGTTAATCTTTACACTTTCTTTCATCTTCTTTCTTAGGTTTTTTACATAACCTTCGAGGCCAATTTTTTCGCACAACATTCTTAGCCCTTCTGTACCACAACACCCGCAACGTTTGATTTACAAGTAGCAGGCACCAGAAAAAAAATGTGAGTCCCTGATAGCAGGTGCCAATCCCTATCTTTGATTTGATTCAGTTTTAGTTCAGTTGTAATTCTTCTGAGAAGACTGTGCAGTGAACACTGGGCATGCCAGTTTGCGTTGCATCAAATCTGAGTTGTTCTTGAAGCACTAATAGATTGAGGGAATGGCACCTGCTAGCAGGTGACATGTGATTTTTTGTGGTGAGGTGAGGTTTTATGGCAATGCCCTAAACAGTTCACAAGGTATGCTTCTCTCGATATATTATCCGTCTCGTTGGTTTTACACAGCGCAACTCCATCTCTTCTATCTCAAGAGTGTCGGTACGAGCGCGGAGTTTTTTCAAGCAACAAATTGCGTTGCATTCTTTCACGGATTTGCGAATAAAGGACAGACTTAACTGGCCACTTGAGGAAAAACACGTGTAACATGTCATCACCTGGGAACAATCATTTTTTGTCCCATTAATCACTATCAAATGACATGATGTAAGAATCAAGAACAATGAAATTTTGGGCAGAATTAGTAATTTTTTTGAATATTTAGTTGAATCTTTTGATAAATCTATACATATAATTAAATTTATTTAAACTAAAAAAATCAGATCAAGGAGAAAATGTTAAGAGCAGGAAAGATAAAAAATATTACATTATATGAAGACCACTTCTCAGATGATATCCCAACTTGCAACAAGCTGATATATATTGAGGTAGGAGAGCAAATTTTTGTTGAATTGGACTAGAGCTGACGATGTTTGAGGTCCTGTTTAGGTAAGGGCAGCTACCCCCGAGTCGGTAAAATATAAGTACAGGGGGCGGCAATGTATTTTCGTCATTTTTAACAATTTTAATTACCCACAAAATATCACTCAAAAATCCCGAATTTCTCACAAGTGATATATTCCAAGCCCTAGTTTCATAATAACTTATTAAAATTTTCAAACAAAAATTCATTTATTTAATACTAATTTTTTTGTAAAAATGTGTAAATGACTCCCAAGAATTTTTTTATAACATGATGAAACCAGTATCATTAGATAGAGCAAGGGAAATATAGTCATTGACATGAAAAAGATAGCTGAAAAAAATTTATTTTGAAAGAAAAATGAAAAAAAGATTGAGGGTTCACCAACGGGTGGATCCATCAGAAGCTGTAATGACTGCCCTCATTCTCATGGGCATTGACTTGACAAGTTTCTCTAGAAAACCCTCTTGTGTATCTTCCCAAGCATGCTGCAAAGCAACTTCGAGTTCTTTTATAGTTTGAGGCAGGAAGTTCTCTTGAATGTTTGCCTTCATCTCTCTCCACACGTGCTCAATTGGATTGAGATCAGGCGGTTGAGGAGGCCAGTTTTCAATCTTCTTGAGGTTGATAGAATCCCGGAATTGCTTGGATTGCTTTGATTTATGCACAGGGGCATTGTCCTCCATTAGAATGAGCCTGTTTTCTGGATCATTTTTTTTAAGAAATGGGATGAGAACAGTGCGATAAACATTTTCAATAAAGTGGGTTGAAGTGCATTGTTTTGATGGAAGAATGACGAGTGGTGATTTAGTTTTGTTGAAGAATGCACCCCACACCATAATATTTGACCTTCCACTCTTGAAGGTTGGCTGGAGACATTCATTCTTAAATTTTTCAGATTTTCGATGCCACACTAATGATGTTGTTACTGGCTTGCCAAGCTCAAATGAGGACTCATCGGACCATAATATGCTCTTCCAGTCAACTACCGTCCAGTCTTTATGCTCTTGAGCAAATTTTAAGCGTTTTTGAATATTTTTGCCGTTGAGAAATGGCTTCTTTACTGCTACACAAGAATGGAAACCAAGCTTATGGATGTAATATCGAAGGGTTCGGACTGAGAACTGCCTGGTCATCAAGTTGGAAATGGTCTCGATGTTTAACTTGCGATTTGAAGAAACAAGTCTCTTTAGTTCAAGTAGGTCTCGAGGCGTGATTTTGCATGGACCACCAATTCTTGGGGCAGTCTCAACTGTCCCCATGGACTTCCATTATTTGATTATCAAGTTTATAGTGGTTCGAGGGAGTTTAAGTTGTCGGGATATTTGAGTTGGAGTGAGTCCCCCAGCAGCCAGCCCAACTACCACAACTTTGGTTTGGGTTGAATGATGTGGTTTGGTTGTATTAGACCTTGCCATATCTGCTGTAAACTATAAAATTGGTAAAAAAATTTGGACCATTTTTCAAAAAATCTATTTAGACAAGAAAAAATATAATGGACATACCAGATGAAAGATAGAGAGACAAATAATAATAATAAAATGAGAAACAGGCTTATTGGTGAGATGATGGTGGATTGAGAAGAAGTTGAAAATGATGTAAAAGAAAAGCTATGCATGTAAAATGACAAAAATACATTGCCGCCCATTGTCCAGTGGGTGGCCATTTATTTTGGTCACTTTTTTGCATAATTGATTTTTTCACTCCATTTTCATTTTTTCTCCTTCAACCATCATCATCTCTATCATCTTAGAACTTCACTTCCTGGATCTTGGTCTGCCTTTTTTTCACTAGGTAAATTTCTTTTGCTTTTTTTTTTTTTTTTTAAATTGGCCCTTTTTTTTGCCAGTTTACTCTCAATAAGCGATTGCCTCACACCCAAAAACCCCACCACAGCTAGAAACTTAAGGTCCAAGTAGCTGGAATGGCTGAACTGGGTTTCAAAGCAAACCAACTAGCCTTCCATTACAGCCTTCCTTGAACAACTGTGTGCCAAATCATAAATAAATCAGTGATGGAAGGCACTGTGGCTACTTTGCCCCGAAGTGCACACCCAGGCAAACTTAGTCGTTGAGGCATTTGCCAAATTTCCCCCACAGTCTTTAGAAACTGAAAGGCAACAATGAATCAGCTCAAAGACTCACTTACTAGCATTGTATCAGCCCAAACCGTCCAAAGATGTGTCTGAAAGTTGGGTTTTGCAAGCCGAGTTGCTGTCAAAAAACCTTATATCAACCAAATCCATCAACTTAATCACCTGCACTTTGCACAAAGCCATCTCCACTGGTCTCTTAATGATTGGAGAAAGGTTATATGGTCTGATGAGTCTAGTTTCAATGTTGGGAAGCAATCAAGTCAACAATTGGTCTGACACAAGCCCAATCAAAAATATCTTAAAGAATGTCTGAAACCCACTTTTAAGAGTGGTCACTCCTCTATCATGGTTTGGGAAGCTTTCTTCAACACAAAAAAAGCCCCACTAGTCACTCTTCCCCAAAAGAGAAACCTGCAAAACATTTCATTACAAATTTTTACCTCTCAACACTCCTCCCTTGGCGTAAAAAGGTTTGTGTGAGGAATTGGTTCACATTAATGGAGGATAATGCTCCAGTGCATAATGCTAAACTCTAGATAGACTTTTGAGCATCTGTAAATCTCAGGAAAATGAAAGAATGGACTCCCAGATCCCCAGATTTAAACCCTATAGAGAATGTGTGGAAGGTGCTCAAGTCCCAAGTGCAAAAAAATATCACCCCAAAAATATTGCAGAAATGTGTGAGGCACTGCACTTATCATGGAACAGTTTTCTGCAAGTGATACTGGAGAATTTTATATCTTCAATGCCATCCTGAATGCAAGCTGTTGTTACTGCTGCTGGTGGGTCAACCCCCTGGTGACCAAAATAGTTTTTTTTTAATTTTTAATTTTAACATTTTTTAATATTTTGATATAGCTATCCATCCATATCACTGGCTAGCTTTCTGATGATGAAAGTCTTGTATCTTCTAGATTGCTGCTTATAAAGTCAAAAATGCCATATTTCACTAAAAAATAAATTTTGGATAAAATCTTTGTTGTATTGTTTTTTAATCTATATGATGTTAATCCCTAGTATCTCAGGTATCAGAATAAAAATTTATAGCTTTTTTTATGAGAATTGAAGGAGTTGTGATGAAATTTTTTTTTGACTGAAATAAATGGCCACCCACTGTACAGCCATATTGGAAATGGTTGGTGCAGTTTTGCAAAAAATTCCAAAACCTTTGGACAGATCAATTGAAATTTGACAGGAAATTTAGCTTGCATTCACCAAGAACTTGTCACTTTCTATTTCAAATTTCAATCATTCTGTCTAAATAGGGGGTGTCAGTTCTGGCAAATCCGCACTTACAAATCCGCACTTAAATTTGACCAAATCCGCACTTAAATAAGTGCGGATTTCCAAAACACACTAGCCCCAATACTGGTGGATTTCAAAATGAAATAAGTCACTTATTTCACTCAAATCCGCACTTTCTCAACCAAAAGTGCTGATTTCACCATCAAGTCCCATTTCACTGATTTGTCAGCATCATCCCATTCATACGCAGCACTCCGCAGCATAACACTTCATAACTCAAAACATCGTACATCACTTACATCTTCATATCAGATCATATAAGAGTCATGCCTTCCTCACTTTCAAATTGTGATAAATTACATAAAGCAAAGACTTTCATGGCGCTTGAACTGCTCTTGGACTCTGATTCCGATTCTGATCTAGAAGAAGATTTTGTCGTTTTATCAAAAATGGCCAGGAAACGTTACCTTCTTCCCAGAAAGCCTCAAGTACTTCATACCCCCAAGTACACCATCCAAACACTTCTTAGCCTATCTACACCCAGTTTTAGACAGCTGTTCAGGACTTCTCAGGAATGTTTCCTTAAATTGCTTGAGCTTATTCAGGATCATCCCATATTTCACAATAATTCTCAAAAAGAACAACGACATCCTTCAATTCAATTGGCCATCACACTATGTCGTTTGGGTTCAAATGGTAATGGAGCCGCTTTGAAACGTTTAGAAAATGTCTTTGATTTAGGGTATGGTTCAGTTAACACTTATACCAAACGATGTATCACTGCCATCAACTCCTTGGAATATCAACTTCTCACCTGGCCAACAAAAGAAGAGCAACTTGAATCATCTCAGGTTATGCAAGCAGAGGGCTTTCCAGGATGTATTGGTTTTGTTGATGGTACTACTATTCCTTTGAGCCAGAAACCTGCTCAAGGTGGAAACAATTACTTTGACCGTAAAAAGAGGTAGATTATTTTTAACTCCTTTCATCCTCCTTGAAACTAACACAAACAAATATATCTTCTTTATAGATATTCAATTAACGTTCAGCTTATATGTGACGTAAACAAAAAATTTATATCATTCTTTGCTGGCTATCCTGGCTCATGTCATGACTCCTACGTCTTCCAAAAAATGCATATTTCAAATGAACCTGAAAAATTCTTTGATGAAAATCAGTATCTTCTTGCAGATTCTGCTTATGTGAATGGAAAGTATGTACTTCCTGCTTTTCGGGGAGCAGCTTCAGAAGACAGTCAAAATGCCAAATTCAACAATCATTTGGCAAAGTCAAGAGTCCGTATTGAACATTCTATTGGAATCTTGAAAGGCCGTTTTTCTAGTTTAAGGGAATTAAGAAGTCCTCTTAGAAATAAATCTGAAATGGAGGCGGTGATCAACTGGATTCTGTGTTGCACTATACTTCATAACCTACTTGCTGACCTCAAAGATCAATGGTTAGAGCTGTATGAAGATGAACAAGTTGATTCACCTCCGATTATATCCAACACTTCTATTTCTCAATCAACTAGTATAAGGGCGAAAATCCTTCCAATAACACTCCAACATTTTTCAACGCAATTTTAATTTTTTTCTCTTTCTCTTCAAATTATCAATTTGCATGTATTATTCACTGAGAATGGTAAATTTTTTTGCATATTTTTTTGGTTTTTGAATTTGCTGTTAAAGTCTTATTTTTTTTTCTCTCTGTGTTTTCTTTCATCAACTCAACATGAAATCGCATATTTTCAGCAAACGCATATTTTTTCAGTCACTCAAAGGTTGGGAAAGAGTTGGAAGGGAAGATTAAGGGTTCCGAGGCATTTTAAATGAAGAAAAGGGTCTGGGAGAGGTTGAGAGGGGTGAAATGGGGATCAAAAGAGGATGGCATACAATGGGGCTGGGAGGATAGCGAAAGGCATGGGGAGGGAAGACAAGCATGTGTTGATAGAATTGAAAGGGATGGAGATTGGTGCAAACAGAGTGTGAAAATAGGAGGATGAACTCTGTTCTTTGGGCGAAGAACAGAGTTCACTTCCATAAAATATTAGCTGAAACATAGTTTTCAATTCTGTAAAAACAGTTGTAAGTAATAGAAAAAGTCACTGATTTTTTTTATATGTAATCCTTGCTTTACGAGGAGACTTTTGTGACGAAGCAGATTTTTGAGTTACCTTTAAAAGAGGATGGCATACAATGGGGCTGGGAGGATAGCGAAAGGCATGGGGAGGGAAGACAAGCATGTGTTGATAGAATTGAAAGGGATGGAGATTGGTGCAAACAGAATGTGAAAATAGGAGGATGAACTCTGTTCTTCGGGCGAAGAACAGAGTTCACTTCCATAAAATATTAGCTGAAACATAGTTTTCAATTCTGTAAAAACAGTTGTAAGTAATAGAGAAAGTCACTGATTTTTTTTATATGTAATCCTTTCTTTACGAGGAGACTTTTGTGACGAAGCAGATTTTTGAGTTACCCTTTGAGATTTGGAATGTCTTGGAGGCATTATGAAACTGGCACATAACAAGAAAAAAGATTAAAAAGTAGAAGAAATAAGTAAAAAAGAATGTAAACATGCCTGGTCAAAATATTGAAAATGTTGGAGATTGGTGCAAACAGAATGTGAAAATAGGAGGATGAACTCTGTTCTTCGGGCGAAGAACAGAGTTCACTTCCATAAAATATTAGCTGAAACATAGTTTTCAATTCTGTAAAAACAGTTGTAAGTAATAGAAAAAGTCACTGGTTTTTTTTCTATGTAATCCTTGCTTTACGAGGAGACTTTTGTGACGAAGCAGATTTTTGAGTTACCTTTTGAGATTTGGAATGTCTGGGAGGCATTATGAAACTGGCACATAACAAGAAAAAAGATTAAAAAGTAGAAGAAATAAGTAAAAAAGAATGTAAACATGCCTGGTCAAAATATTGAAAATGTCAGGAAGGGGTGTGTGCCGAGGATTGATGGGTAGGTAGCGAGGAAGGTCAGTGTGTCACATGTGACAGGGATGGGGTAAGAAAGGAAGGGATGTTTTGTGGCCAAAATGTGGTTGTGAAAAAAAACGGGAAAAAAGTGCTGATTTGAGGTCATAACTGACACCCTTTTTTGAAATAAGTGACTTTTTTGCAAAATTTAAGTGCTGATTTGTAAGTGCTGATTTGGTTTGAAATCCGCACTTAATTTAAGTGCGGATTTGCCAGAACTGACACCCCCTAATGTTTTGATTTTTTTGCATAGTTGCACCAACTGTTATCAATATGGCTGTATATAATTGCATATTAATTGGGTCATTTCATAATGAATCAACAAATTCAACCACCCTATGTAGTTTCTTTTACTATAATTAATAAACAACCCTTCTCCATTAAACTTGTCAGTCAGTCGTCTAGAAGAGGGAAGAAGAAGGGGAAGAAAGAGAGGAGGACAAGGAGGTAATGGTGATTTGAGAAATAAAAGAAATAAAGTCTAATAAAATTATTTAATTTATTGAAGAGAAAGCAACGACGAGTAATTTGAGAGGTGACAAAAAATTGGGTTTTATTAATAATAATATTATTTCAAGTAAGGGCTATGCGCGGCAGACACTGTGATTACTATCAGACTTAAAGCAACCTTTAAATTGTTATATAGAATTTTAATTAGAATTTTATTACTAATAAAAAGAATATAAACGTGATATAAAAGTATATTAAATTTGTTGAGTGTATAGTAAGTGATGGGGCTACAGGGGATTAACCAAGGCCTTTTTATAGGGAATGGGCCCTCTGAAGCGCTACTATATTTGTAAATACAAGAAATATAATAGAATGAAACAAGAATCTAAAAGAATAAGTGAAACATAACAATGTAGAGAAAAATATGAAACAAATAATTAAAACCCCAATTAAAAATCCAATTTTCCCACAATTAATTCCCAAATCAGTAAGTAAAAATAGTGAATAACTAAACAAGCCTGGAACATAGGAACTATGAGAAAAATAATTCAAAACAGATGGTACAGTCTGATTTAAGGATTTTTAAGTGAAACAAAAAATATTCTGAGGCAACAAAATATGTAATTTATTTCAATTTAGTATTAATTAGTTTTTCCTGACATAATTATGGGTCAAAAGAAGCGTCATTATTTATTGTTTAATACTATAAAAAATGATATTTAATATATAAATATAATTAATTAATTTAATTATATTATAAGTAAATTTACACTTATAATTATAATATATGTTTTTAATTAATTAAATATAAATTTATAATTATTAAATACATAAAAAATGCGCCATTATTTGTAGAATATAATATATTATGTTTAATTTAAATGTATAAAAAATTTATATAAACAATAAAATTAATATAACACTTATATTTAATAAGATACTTATATAATTTTATTATGCAATAAAATATTAATTTATATACATTAAATACAATTCTTAAGCCCTCTTTCAGGTCCTATAAGTTAACATATCATTTACTGGGCTCCTGGAATAGCCTGGCTGACACTCCCTCACTCTAAAAAAAAACAATAAAAAAAATGCTAACATTTTTTCTTTTTGTATTTTTTCAACAGAGTAGGCAGATTTGAAATCTCCTTGCCAGGTATCCATGCATCATGTCCGATGATTTGTTCTTATATCTCAATAAATATTCAATACCTCTTTCAGAAGTGATAATTGTATCATTGAGAATTTTATCAATTTCTGCAGTTTCTGTGACTTCCTGAGGGTTTTTCTTAGGTCTTCCCCTTCTTTTGGGAAATAAGTCACTGTTGGAAGTATAAGGTTTAAGCAAAGAAATGGGAAAAACAGGATGTTTCCTATCATATGTAGAATACAATACAACTTCCACTGCATCATCACCAACCATTCTTTTAACAACAAATGGGCCTACAAAAGGATCTTTTAATTTGTGGTTACCTTGTAAATTGAAAAGGACAGTAGAGATCAACACTTCATCACCCTTGTTAAATGTGTATTCTTTATGGGATTTATACCATCTTTTCTTTTCATATTCAAATGCTTTATCAATACAGCTCTGAGCATGTTTTCTGCATGGATGTTGCATTTGCATGAAATATTTTACACCAGGGTGTAGTTCCAACTTAGGTAATTTACTATTGAGAATCTGAGCAGGAGTATGTGGGACATAACCTAACCAAAGCTCAAAAGCTTTTTCTCAGTGACAGAATGAACAGTGCTATTATATGCAAATTCAAGACCAGGCAATAGAGTGACCCAATCATGAGTAAATCTGTCATTGTCTTTATATTCTAAACCAAAGGCACAATACCTTCTAATAATATCTTCCAGAGTTTGAATCATTCTCTCAGCTAGACCATCAGTCTGAGGATGGTGAGCTGCAGACAATTTTAACTCACAGCCACAAATATCCATCAAAGAGGTCCAAAACTCAGAAGTAAATTTAGGATCCCTATCAGAGATAATGGCTTTTGGAAAACCAATAATATTAAACATTTAAGACCACCATAAGAAAGCTTATTCTTTGGTGGATACATCTTTGTGGGTTGGAATAAATTTTCACATTTTTGTGAATCTATCTACTATCACCCAACAAGAGTTAAAGCTGTCTTTACCTGCAACAGGAAGACCAGTGACAAAATCCATATTAATTATTTGCCAGGGAGCATTAGGTGCTTCAATATGTTGTAATAACCCTGCTCTATTACCTGTCAACCTTTTAGATTTTTGGCAGGAATCACAAGATTCAACATATAATTTTGTGTCTTCAGACATATTAGCCCACCATGCAGTGTTTTTGATTCTAATTAATGTTTTTTCAAGATCAAAATGACAAGCTAATATGTCATCATGACAAAGTTTGAGGATAGTTTCTTTCATAGAAGGAGGAATTACAATTACATTAGTAAGCTTTCTTCTATAATATATATAACCATCTTCAATAGAAAACTTTCCTTTACTCAAAGCATTTCGATACTTTGCAGGAAGAGTTTTTATTAATGCTTGAATTGAAGCATTCTTAGGATCATTTAAGATAGTAACCAATTTATTTAAATCAGAATCCTTCTCATATGAATCCAGTATTAATTGCAATAACTCTTCTTCCATATCTACTACAAATATACCATGGATATGAACAGTATCATCTTCAGGTACATAAGCAGGATTTGAGTCATTATTTTGCAGAGGCAATCTAGAGAGCATATCAACATTGGAGTGATCATTTCCAGCCCTATGGATAATTGTCATCCGTCCTCTGTATTCTTGAACAGCAAGTTGCTACCTGAACATATGTCTGTTAGGTGTCTTCAGGTTTAAGAGGGACTTCACAGCACTACAGTCAGTTACCAATTCAAATTTTTGGTCATCTAGATAGTAATGAAGCTTCTCAAGAGCCCAAACAACTGCTAAGCACTCCAATTGAGTGGCACCATATTTCAATTCACTATTTCTTAAGGTTCTTGAAATATAACAAATTACAACCTCTGAGGATTTATCATTAATAATTTGTTTCTGGTGAAGGGCAGCACCCAGACCAATAAAGCTAGCATCTGTATACAGGACAAATGGCTTGTTAAAATCTGGAAGAGCCAATATAGGGGCTGTCATTAAGCAACTTTTTAATGTATTAAAAGCTTTTTGACAGTCATTATTCCAGAGAAAGGCAACATCTTTTCTGGTCAGTTTTGTAAGAGGCAATGCTATGACCTGATAATTTTTAATATATTGTCTATAATAGCCACACATCCCCAAAAAACTTTGGATTTCTCTTACAGAAGTTGGTGCTTTCACTTTTTGGATGGCAGCAACTTTGTTATGGTCTACACAAATTTGTAAGCCTGACACAACATGGACAAGGACTTTTAAAGATTGAAAACCAAATTTACACTTTTTTAAGGATAAGTTCATATTGATTTCATCCATTTTTTGGAAAACTCTATTCAAGTGAATCATATGTTCATCAAAAGTTTTAGAAAAAACAATAATGTCATCAATATAAACCATGAGCCATCCTTCAATAATTTCTTGATGGAAAGTGTTATCCATGACTTTCTGGAAAACTGAAGGAGCATTTTTAGGGCCAAATGGCATCCTAACATACTTATATATTCCCATATGAGTGGCAATAAGCAAAAAATTTTGAGAATTTTTCTCAACTGGAACTTGATGATAACCTTTATTACCATCCAGACAACTAATAAATTTTGCACCTTGCAAGGTAGCATGTATTGAATTAATTCTGGGTAAAGGATAGATATCTTCAACAGTATAAGTGTTCAAAGCTCTGTAATCTCCACATAATCTAGCCTTATCTTTTTCATAAGAAATCAAGACTGGGGAGATGACACAATATTTGGGGGTGAAATCTACTTTCTCAATGATATTAATTTTTAATAATGTTGCAATATTATCTACAATATCTTTTCTTTTTGATGGAGAAGCAGGATATGGTTTTTTCTTAAGAGTAGGAGGAATATCACTCAAATTGCAGGATAAGGTAATTTTCATTTCTTCCTGAACAATTCCCAAGACATGAGAACCATGAGCAAAAGCCATAGGGAAAGAGGTAATAGAGGCAATAATAGAATCCTTTTGTTCACTAGTCAACTGATCACCAAAAGAAGCAGTATTTATTTCATTTAATAAATCATCCATTTCAGTTGTTGTTCTGCCTTTACACTGGATTAGTGAGTTACAAGACTTCAACAGATTCCCAGAAGGTTTTCTAGAAGAGGAAATTTTGAATTTCCTTTTGCCATTCATTCCTAAGGTAAAGCAATTATTTTCTGGGTCCAGTTTCACACCAAACATGGTTAAATTATCATTTCCCATAATAAACCAATTGCTTAAATTATCATTTTTCATGACAACAAATTCACAAATAGCCCTGACAAAACCACCATTTTATTTGAAGAATACAGAGGTTTTGTATTTGCCAATAAGAATTAAGGTAGAACCATACCCTCTCCATTTTTCAGAAGTTATAGGTAATAATTTACTCAAATATTCTTTATCCACTGAAGCTAAAGCTTTTTCAGACACTACACTTCCTTCAGCACCAGAATCAAGAGCTACATCAACATTTTTACCATTAATGATAACAGGTGCCTTCAAAGGGGATATAGATATAGAATTGTTAGTAATATCTTTAATTATTTCAGCATTTTCTACTGAAGATAAATCCAATACACATTCTTCAGATATATTATTTAAATAATGGACATCCTTTTCCAACATTAAAACATCTTTAACAGATAAATTGTCATAGGAGATATTACTTTCACAGTCACTAGAAGAATTATTGACATCAAGTTCAACTTCATCAGTGTCTCCATTTTGTTCAACAAGATGAATTTTCTTGTCACAAACATGACCCTTCTGCCATGGTTTGTTACATTTATAACAAGTATTTGTTGCATATTTTTTAGGTGCAACTGGGGCAGAGGGTTTACCAGGTTTTTCTGGGAGCTTTGTAGAAGGTTTATTCTGATCATTATAAGATTTACCAAGGTAATTCTTTGGTTCATATCTATGGTTGAGTAGTACCTCATTACAGATATTTATGAAAGAAGAATTTTCCCTTACATGCTCAGTTCTAGCCATAATCAAATCTCTAAGAGAATTTGGTAATTTATACAAGATTTTATCTCTCCAAATATCATAATCCATCTTTGGATCAATTTCTCTTAGGATTTTTGTCACTTTCATAAGAAAAACAATGGGCTTTTCAACAGAGGAGGATACATATCTAGTATTCTCATACAGTCTTTGCTGAGCTAACCTGAACTTTGAACCACCAAACTGATTCTCAATCAAGGATTTCCAATCATTCCATGTATAATGATTGTTATCTAGAAGAACAGATTCATACCACATCAAGGCAACATTAGAAAATAAAGAAATTAGCTTAGAAACAATTTCCTCATCAGGTAGTTTATAAGATCTCTTTAAATTATCAATTCTTTGGATAAAGTGTTGCCAATCAGAGGAAGAATCACCATCAAAGGTAGGATATTGGTCTAACTTAGGCCAATTTTTCTGACTACTGGGATGGTCCACTTTTTGGTTTGAATTATTCATTATTAATAATTCCTGAAGTTTAGCCAGGTGTTCAGAAATTTCATTATTTACAGAAACAGCTGGTGCGTGACCATCACATGATTTTTTGCTAGTAGCAAAAGATTTTACAGACTCATTGTCAGTTTGTTTAATGGTTGAAATATGAGGAAGAAAGGATGAACTTTGCTCAGGTTTTTTTCCTTTATTTTTATGCAGCTTATTGACAGCATTCTCATTCAATTCATTATTGATGGTTAAGGTTGAGAATTTTTCCTGCAGGTCAGACACATAGTTTCTTATTCTTGGAATTTCAGACATCTGGTCATTTACTTTTGCAAGAGATAGAACATTTCTGTCCTCAGAAACTGTGTGTTTGGCACTTAGTGCATGGAAATCATTTTTTAGCTTTTTAAACTCATTTTGTAGAGATTTTATTTCATTTTTTAATGAATAATTTTCTTCAATAAGGGGTTTCAATTCACTCAAGTTTTTATGTAGATTGATATTTCTATCTGAGATAGCTCTATGGTCACTTCTTATTTGTTTTTGTTGACTAAGAACAATATTCAAGGTTTCTTTGATTTTTTAAATAAGCTGTATCTTGTACAGAAGAACTCACTTTACATTGCAAGTGTAAATTATTTAATCTATCATTTTCATGGATTAACACATCTCTCAAATGTTTTTCTTTCACAACATTAAAATCAAGGGTATCTTTCAATATTTTCTCAGAAGTTTTTTCAATTAAGGTATAGATTTCAGGGGGAACAGAATCATTTTTAATTGCAAGAGAAGGATTAATTAAAGAAGTAGAAGTTAAATGTAAAGGTTCATCAAATGACAATTTGCTAATTACATCAATAGGGCTAGTAGCTACAGGAAGCTGTCTTTTAACAGGTTTAACTGTTCTTTCACCATGTTCAATAATATTACCTGCAGAAGAAGTTTTATTAGAAAACATACCCAAGTGACTATCAACCAAATTACTTTCCATGGCAGAGGAGGAAACTTCCCCTGAGACTGAGTTTGGGATTATGCTTGGGCCTTCTTTCTCCTGCTTTGTTGGTAGGGATGAGGAGGTGGATGGAAATTGGGTGTTCTGGATGGGCCAGGCTGATGATGAGGAGGGTGTTGCACATTCTGTTGGTAGTGACTCATTAGATAATCCCATTTCAATTGCTCTACTTCCATAGTATTTGGATTTTGGATGGTTGAGCTGGGTGGCTGTGAAGGTTGATCCTGAAACTGAGGCTGATTGGGAGGCAACTGAGGAGGGGCCTGGGCCTGATTTTGGTTCCTGAGTTCTTGAACCTGATCCCACAAGGTGTCTAATTTTGCTTTGTAACTCATGTTTTCTGTCTTCAGCTCTTTTATATGACTGGACAGGTTGCTGATTTGTTGTGGTAGAGGAAGCTTTTTTATTTTGAATCCTTTTGGAAGACCTTCTTGAGGTACTAAAGGCTTTACTTCCTTCTGTTGTGCTGGTGGAAGGGGGTTTGATTTGTTTACCTCTCCTGTCATTTCCACATCCTGAATTATGTGAATTTTTCTTTTTAGCATAAGATTTGTTATGTTCAACTTTAGAAGAACTCACAGTATCAGCATCATAATCAATTTCAATTTCATCCACTTGCATGTTATCCATTTTTTCAGCCAAATTGTTGGACATAATAGTGGGAAGATTAATTAACTTGTAAAAAAAAAAATTAATAAAAGTTAGTTAATAATTGCTCCAAAATAAAAATTTTTTTTAATTAATTAAATTATAAAAAAAATTTTTTTTAATATAAAGTAATATTTATAAAAAATTAATTAATAAAATGGATTGCAGAGTTAAATTGGGAATAAACAATCAAGTTAATTCAACCAATTAATTAAATTACCAATATTAAATATGGCAATATATATGGGACTAAGCACATAGTACTTTTAAGTCAACCAAAATTAACAATAATTAATAATAAAAAAATTAATTTAATAATTCAATTTGTATTAATAATAATTTTAATTCTTCTAGGACTAAGAGGATTTAACACTCTATAATGGTCAACTAGGTAAAAAAAAAATTATAATAATTGAACACTTACACTCAGTGAATCAGCAATTAGGCCACAATCACTGTTATTGCAGTAAAAATATAGTAATAAGAGTGAGAGGTGCAAAGGTGAACTTACTATAGTGATCAAAAAATCACTTCAAAATAATATAAGAATTAAAATAATATAAACCTAATATATCAAACCCAAGTTCAAAACACGGTCGCGGAAAAAGTTTTTTTTTTGCTAGGTGGTCCGTGCGTTTGTCGTTTGTCTCCAGGCTAAATCGTCGTCGTCGTTTAGGAAAGGCCCCCAGTTGTCAGTCAGTTGTCTAGAAGAGGGAAGAAGAAGGGGAAGAAAGAGAGGAGGACAAGGAGGTAATGGTGATTTGAGAAATAAAAGAAATAAAGTCTAATAAAATTATTTAATTTATTGAAGAGAAAGCAACGACGAGTAATTTGAGAGGTGACAAAAAATTGGGTTTTATTAATAATAATATTATTTCAAGTAAGGGCTATGCGCGGCAGACACTGTGATTACTATCAGACTTAAAGCAACCTTTAAATTGTTGTATAGAATTTTAATTAGAATTTTATTACTAATAAAAAGAATATAAACGTGATATAAAAGTATATTAAATTTGTTGAGTGTATAGTAAGTGATGGGGCTACAGGGGATTAACCAAGGCCTTTTTATAGGGAATGGGCCCTCTGAAGTGCTACTATAGTTGTAAATACAAGAAATATAATAGAATGAAACAAGAATCTAAAAGAATAAGTGAAACATAACAATGTAGAGAAAAATATGAAACAAATAATTAAAAACCCCAATTAAGAATCCAATTCTCCCACAATTAATTCCCAAATCAGTAAGTAAAAATAGTGAATAACTAAACAAGCCTGGAACATAGGAACTATGAGAAAAATAATTCAAAACAGATGGTACAGTCTGATTTAAGGATTTTTAAGTGAAACAAAAAATATTCTGAGGCAACAAAATATGTAATTTATTTCAATTTAGTATTAATTAGTTTTTCCTGACACAATTATGGGTCAAAAGAAGCGTCATTATTTATTGTTTAATACTATAAAAAATGATATTTAATATATAAATATAATTAATTAATTTAATTATATTATAAGTAAATTTACACTTATAATTATAATATATGTTTTTAATTAATTAAATATAAATTTATAATTATTAAATACATAAAGAATGCGCCATTATTTGTAGAATATAATATATTATGTTTAATTTAAATGTATAAAAAATTTATATAACACTTATATGTAGTAAGATACTTATATAATTTTATTATGCAATAAAATATTAATTTATATACATTAAATACAATTCTTACGCCCTCTTTCAGGTCCTATAAGTTAACATATAATTTACTGTGCTCCTGGAATAGCCTGGCTGACAAAACTACTGAACATTGTATTAGCTCCTTCACACCTAGTTTCCTTGATATGTGTCTTTTTCTTCATGTCCCTTGTTGGGTGAGATTTCATAAAATTAATAAAAATTATCAACCCTGGGAATTTTACAATCATTTGGTAAAACTCAACTGCTAATTTTTGTTGCATGTCATTCAATGTGCGCAATTCCCCCTCCCCCTTCCTATTATATATATATTGACAGATCTAAGTCACAAGATGGCTCCTATTCAGCCGCCTTTGACTTGGGTCAGGATCTTCCCATGGTTATTAAATTTGGAGATGCTTGATTATATTCTTCCTTTGAGACAGAATTAGTTAGCATTCTGCTCAGCTTGTAACTCTTTCTTCACAATACCTTTCATCCACTATATCAATCACTAGCTATTGTTACTGGAAACCAGACAGTCATAAAAACACAATCTGGCCCTTCACCCTCATTGAAAAACACTAACATTTTACTCACCATAGCACAGGTAATCAGGAAGCTGAAAGGCCCATATTTGTCTCCATATATCTTCCATGGCTCCCCAGACACTATGGAGTGCCAGAAAATGAATCAGAAGATTTTCTAGCCAATGGAAATCATCCTATGGGGGAGGCTGCTAATTATTTCCTACTTTTCCCTGCTATTATCTCCTCTATCTCTGCCTTAAAAACTCACCTTAAACTGAATCCCAAAATGTTCATGTTTTCTCCTGTCAGCCTGGATATTCCAAGGACTGAGTAAAAATTGCTCATAAATTATGTTAAACACATGTAGTAGACATGGGAACAATAAATAAAGGTATACAAGAAGTATGCATAAGTGAAATTAATGATTAAATACATTATATGACATTATAATACCTTATTTACATGCATATATCCACCTTTTATAAGTCTTGTGTACTTAAAATTAAGTTGGAATATGTTAGAGTAGCCTTAAAAAATTTAAGAATAAGGCTAAATAATTTTTAAATAGACTTAAAGCTGTTGTTTTCATTGTTTTATGGAAAAAATAAGAAATGCGCATTAAATCACTTAGAAGTTGAATATATGTGCTATAAATTTAATAATATTGAAAATGGGCTTTGACAGATAAATTTGTCTTAATTAGAACTATTTATTTGGCTATTCAAATGCATAAAAATAACAATTTTCAAATTTGATTTTTTTTATACCAGAAATGGCTTCTGTGTACTGGCCACATACTGCCTGCATTTGTCTCATGTAAATAGTCTCATTTTTAGCAAAGTTAGAAATTTCACACTATAATTAACCCAAATTATATTCCCACTATGGGGAAACATGCTAAAATAAGTGACAGGTGCTTATTTAGTGTCCTAATTTCATTATTAGTGCATTGACCTCATTATATGTAATAATATCATTAATAACCTCAAGATTGGAACCTATAGTTTACTATCATGCTTAAAATTTCCTATTTAGTCAAGGATTTACCTGTGAAAGTGTCTGACAAGAGACTGCATTCATCTACCTCACATTTCTTGTCTTATTTTGGGTTTCTCAATGGTTTCTCAGTCAATCTTGGTAATATTTGGATGAGGATTTCACTTATTAATTTAGAATAATTACCCCTTTCACATCTACCGTTGATCCCCCTTAATTATGTGTTATATTTAGTACTTCTTCTTCCTTATTTAGTCTTTTATTTTAAGAATTACATGCATATAATCTCATTTTGGTTATTACTCTATTTTTGATGGATCAACACTTGATATTTATGAATTCTGGCATGTGATATGATTCTTATTTTGTTACTTGTTGGCTCTTAAATTTATGGGAATGTGTAAATAATAATCTGAGGTGTCATTGGCTGTGTAGAGGACTGGTAAATCAAGGGGGAATATTGGGGGATTCATGGGTATAAAAGGAGGAACTTTTTGGGCTTATATTATACATTCTTTATCATTAAAATTAAAACATATAACCATTACAAATACAATAAATTTTATTAGTACTATTAAAAATCTTTGAATAGTGTTTGACTTGTTATCTCTATTTTTATACCAACTATAAATTGTAAACCATTTATCATTAGTGAGATTAAATTACTGAGACCCTTATATTGGGTTATATTATAATACTTATTGGATTTGTACTACAGTATTCATATAGCAACATTAAAATACACTATAAAACAGAATAATCAAGCTATTCACGTCTCTTTACCTGAACTCAGCCTGAAATCTCCCCTAAATAGTAACTTTTCAAAATAATTCAGAGGGAGCTTTAACCCCTACTCATGTTCAATGCCCTCACCAGTCTTTCCAGAGCATAAGCAAATGCCTTCATCCAGTTCTGTCTTCTACACTCTCTTCTAATAAATTATCTATACTTCTTCAAAACAGCTGAACATCCCTATTTCATCCTGTGCTATTCTAACTCTCTTGATGCCCCTGAACATGTTCTAATTTTTTGTCAAGCATATTATGTCCTGTGAAATTCTCTTTTCCTTTCAGAAAAAAAACTTTTGATAATACTGCTTTAATATCTACCTCTCTAATCATAACACATGTTTCTCATTATTTAATTAACACCCAAATATTTGCTAATAATCTTCCACTTTCTAAATAATGTACTACATGTTCTTTTAATAATTGCCCTTATTTTCCTTTACTACCTATTTATCTTAGTACATATTTACTTAACACTCTACTTTTATATATTTCCTACACACCATTAGCTGGTTGAGATTGTATAAAATTAATTTTTTTTGATGAATAACTTAATGCAGAAGAATAGTATTACTTCTAAAATAAAAAACCTTGTGGTTGCATGCCCTCCCACTCCACAAAAAAATTCACTTCTTAGTCATGTGAATGGTTATATACAATAATTAAATATGCATTTGGGTTCCCAACAGGTTAACTCCCATCCCTTCTCTGATTTGCCTTTTTACTCACCTTTCTTGCTTCTACCCTTTCCACCTCAAATTTTTACCCTTTATCCTTCTTCCCTCTCTTCATATCTCATTATACATCTGGATTTTCTATTCCTATTAACCAAAATTTCTTTTTTAGTCCTTTTTTTCTTCTGTTGTTATTATATTAATTTTTGTCTAATATTTGCTTATTTTAAATTTTAAATTTTTAAATTTTTTCTTCTTCCCATTTGTTAGCCACAAAGTCTCCTCTTTCACTTTCTCACTGGTTCTTGTTTTTCTCTGTCTCTTTCTGGTTCTCCTTATTCTTCTTCTCTTGTCACTGGGTCTCCTCACTGTAATTATTTATTTATTTTTTCTTTTGTATTTCTTATTTTTTCTTTTGTAAATTTTTTTGGGTAATTTCTTTTTCAGAATGAAAAACTTTAGTTAGGTCCTCACTGTCTTCCAATCTCACACCACTTTAAATACTGGAAATGATGATGATTTTCTTAATGAGAAAAACATCAAATGTAAAAACGCTCCCATCCTATTCCAAACAAACTTATGAAAAAGAACCTGATGCACACATCAACATATTTCTTCACTATGGGTTTAACAATCATGAAAAGGAGTATATGGCTTCTCAATAAAAAAAGTGAAAGGGGAAACCTCAATTATCAAAAATATGTTCCAAAACATACAAGCTAGTCTTTCATTGACCCATCTCAAACAACAGCCAGGATAATTTTAAACAGTATAT
This sequence comes from Hemileia vastatrix, assembly GCA_030280995.1. Taxonomy (NCBI): domain Eukaryota; kingdom Fungi; phylum Basidiomycota; class Pucciniomycetes; order Pucciniales; family Zaghouaniaceae; genus Hemileia; species Hemileia vastatrix. The sequence continues at coordinate 20,811,761 of JASXTE010000001.1, read as the reverse complement.
TTTTTCAACTATTAAAACCTGTGAATCAGAAGATCTTTTGGAATATATAGAAGACCTTGAGGGAGATGGAAAGATCAATTGGTATGCAAAAATACAACAATCAAAAAGTTTTCACTTCTCTCAAAAAAGTTTCATTCATGATCAAGAGGCTTTCAATAACTTTTTGGAGTCTGCAAGTAGAAAACCATCTGATTGTAAAATTGTAATCCAGATGGAACAGAAAGACTATAAAAAAGGGGTTCAAGTAAATAATTTCTTTGCTATTATCCTTCTTTCTTTATTTATGCCACTCTACTTTGTCTGTCTCACTTTTCAAGATAGATGAGTTATATTTGCAGCTGAGGAAAAGATGACCATCTGGAAAGAGAGATAAATCACAATTGCCTCACCTAACTGAGGGAGCTGTTTGTAGTGCCAATTTCCTACAAAATATTTTTATTATTTAGTCCTCTTTTCCTCCTTGACTGAAAATAAATGTCTCAAGTGAATCAAATGTATGTATAAATCCTGAAAATCTGATTTCATGGTCACCCCAGAAAGGTTATGTGTATGGGAAAAATAAATATTAATATTATTTTTAATATTATTTTTATTTTTTGATTTTGGTGAGCTAACTTTATGTTTAATTGTTTTTTTTTCAGCAAATGAACCCTCAGTAAATCACATTTGTTTGCCCCTAAAAAATTCCAAAATTTCAATATCTTACTGCACTTCTTAACAGGATGTAAGAAAACCCATAAAATGAACCTGAACCAAGACAAATTAAAAAAAATGAAAGCACAGCCCCATTAATATATTCCATTTTCAGTTGAAATTATGAGTAGACTGTTTTTAACATCCTTAGATTCTCAAAAGTTGAATATACCAATCCAGAATTTGAGAAAGGATTAGAAAATACTTAGAATGGTTCATTTGTCTTACTTAAAGTGATTTTATATTGAACTTTTAATCAATGCTGGTGTCCCAGATGGTGCAGAATTTGAAATGGAAACCAAAGTTAATGAATTTCCAGCTTTTATACACAAGAAAAGGAAAAGATAAATTTAATTTGGACCAAAACCATGCATTTTTATGGGCTCTAATATTGCCATAAAGCCTATTGATTACTAAAGTATTATTAGGGGATCTCAAGCCTTACCAAATGTGACACATAAACACACCAGAAAAAAGTTACCAAACCTGGTATCAAAAAAATGAAATACATCTTCCCTGGAGAGTGTACTTTTTTCCAAAAACATCTTCTTTTGGGTAAAACAAGTCATAAAAACACTTCCCTTCTTTGTCATGATTAGTCATCAATAGGTATAAAAGCACCACCACCTAGATTTTTTTTACCTAATCCTCAAGAGAATATTTATATGAGAAAGATATATGACTTACAAGAACTTCATCAATTCCTTAATCTTCATCACTTTTTACTAACATATCTTGCTACTTTCAGTCCACCATCAACTTAAAAAATATTTTTTGATGACAATAAATATCTTCTAGAAGACTCTTCTTATTCAAATTGTGTTTATGTCATCCTTTCTTTTTGTGGGACTGGTGATGAAGAAAGTGAAAATTCTAGATTAAATACTCATCTAGCAAAATCTCATGTTAGGGTTGAGTGTAAAATAGGGATACTGAAAGGCCAATTTGCTTCTCTATGAGAAATGAGGACTCCACTCCTTACTGAAAAAGAAATGAAGGTTTCTGTAAACTAGATTACTTCTTGTTTTATATTACAAAATCTTCTTGCTAACTTAAAAGATGGATGCAATGAACTTTATAAAGATGAAATTCCTGATTCACCTCCACCCATAGATCCTAGCAGTACTGCATCATCTTAATAAAGTTCCATGCATTCTAAAATACTACCAATCACCCTTTCTCATTTTGAAGGCCTATCTTAACTGAATTATAATTTTGTTTTTTGTGTAATAACTTTTTACAATGAAATTTTCCAGTTTCTCAGTTTCATTTGTTTTGGTTCAGCTTCCAGACTTGAGATTGTATAACATTTCAAAGTTTCTGTGTCACTATGATATCTAATATTCAATTATTTTATCACTTGCATCAATTGTTATTGGTCCTGATACTTCTCACTTCACAGCTCTCAAGGTAAGTCACTTTATCATTTTTTGTCATTTAATTGCTGATTGGAATGTCTTTTTTATTGTCTTTTTTCTGCTTCTTTTTTACCATCTTTTTTATTTTAATTGCTGATTGATCTATTTTTTTCTTTTTTCCCTTTTTTCCTTGTTCTTTATCTTTTTTATTTATGATTTATTGACTTTTTGGTGTTTTTTTGGTCATTATTATGTTTTTCACTTTGTTTGGCCTTTTTCTTTGCTATATTGCTTCAGAATCATTTGGAAAGATTTAAGAAACATTTTCCAATAAGTTTCAACTTGTTTTTAGGCAATTTTGGTCTTTTTTTAGTCTTTTTGTTTGTTAAAACCATTCAGAAACCTTTTTGGAGCCTTTCCAAGTGAATTTTAGGTGTTTTTGGGAACTTTTTGGTCTATTTTTCACTAAATCCATTTGGAATCCTCTGAAAAAAATTCTGAAACTTTTTAAAATCATATTAAAGTGTTTTTCTGGTGTTTTTTTTGGCATTTTCTAGACACTATTTGGTACTTTTAGTTGGCACCTTTTGGCAATTTTCTGGAAACTTTTAGGGTGATTTAAGGGACATATGAGGCAATTTTTATTTAAAACCTTTGGGGAGTTTTTAATTTAATTTTGGGAAAATTCTCTGGCAACTTTTGAGACACTTTTCTGGAACTTTTGGGAAGCTTTTTTCGGGTAAATTTTGGGACACCTTTATAGAAATTTTGGGACATTTTTGGGACACTCTTTGGGACTATCTCTTTTAGGTAGCTTGAGGAGAGAGTTTTAGGTATGTTTTATCCAATTTTTGTTCTTTTAATCTTTTTTTTTTAGAAAATCCACCTGGGTTACAATCATGTGAAGAACTCACTCACTTTGTATGCTCCTTTAAAATCAATAGAAAGTTGGTGAATAGGATAGATAAGGTAAGAAAAGAAGGTAATGTAAAAAATAAAACATTAGGTAGAAAAAAAAGTATGAGGTGTAGTATAGTCTGTCAAATTTTATTTATTATTCATGAATCAACATTTTACAAGTCATATTAAATACTCTACTTACTTAAATTAAAGTGCCATCAGGCCTTGTGTTGTATGAAAGTAATCATGGGGACATTTGTATTCCTCATGAGGCTCATGTATACACTTGTGTTTTATTTCATTGAACTTGTCACAGCCGATTTCAACTCACTTTTTTACTTGAATTATCATTAATTTACATTTGTCAGTTATCTTATATGACTTGTTTACATGTTAATTCATGCAATGAACTTAAATTTTGTAAATCTATGCCCCTACTTCAATACAACACAGGGGAGGGTATTGGATTTTTTTTTCTAAAAATTATTTTTTGAATTAGAAAACAAATGGCAATCCTCACCCCCTGCTATGGTAAATAGCAGGGGAGGGTATTGTGAAAAACTTTTTTTGACATAAATTTTTCTGATCTAGAAAAAATTTGGTGATCTGAACCAAAAAATATAATAAAGTGCAGATTAAATTATATCCAAAATAAACTTGCATACTGTGTTTCCATAAATATTCTTGTTCTATTCAGATTGATTCTATCTAACAACCAAAGTACATTTCAAGTTTCATTTTCTCAAGAATATTTTAAATCAGTACCTCATATAGTATTGAAGAGTATTTTAACAAGGGTTATCAGCTCACATATAAATAATCTAAAACTTGCACAAAATGCAAAAAATTTAATCACTATTGTGTTAAAAAAAAAGTAGCTCAAGCAAAAGTTGAAACATGTCAAAGCTGCCATTGGAATCATGTGAAAGTTGATGTTTTGAGCTTAATAAAGTGTATTAATATTTATTTAAATTTAACTGAGTAAAAAAAGCAACTTTTTAATATCAACATTTGACTTATTTTCATCCACACAGGTAAGTAAAAAAAACTTGATTTCTTGATTTTTAAGCATCAAGTTGCTTCAGTTTCAATTCATTGACTTGTAACTAAATTTTGGAAGTTTATAATTGAAATTTATTACCTTTAAATTTTTTATCATCCTCTCTTTGAATCTTAAACTTCTCACTCTAAAAATCTAAACCATCTTTCTCAATTTCTAAAATTTTTCTTTCTTTGATTGAAAATGAATCCCCTTTTTTTCCTCAAAAAGTAGTTGATGTTCTTCAGTTTTTTCATGAGACTCTAACTTCATGATTTCAATGTGTGCTTGCTCTTTTTCTAAAAAAAGTTTATCTTTTAAGAATATGAGAAATAAATTAAGAAACCTCTTTAGTAAAATTTTCACAGTTATTAAACATCCCCCAATAAGCAGAAAGAAGAGCTTTGATGTAGATTGAGTTGTGTCAGCCAGGCTGCTAGACTTACCAAGTAAAATAATTAATTATTTACTGGATGAAGCCACACCTTATTATTTTAATTATAAATAAGTTATATTAAAATTACCTATAATAAACTAACTAATTACAGAATGGTAAAGGTAATGAATAATTAAAATTAAATATAAAAATGTCCCTTATATTTTTATTTTCTAACACCGTGCTCATTGACAGGTTGAAAGAAATAAAAATTTATATTAAAAAATAGATTTTAAATTAAAATAAAAAAAATTTATACAAAAAGTTCAAATTTCTTATTTAGAATTGACCTTTACAGTAAATATTAAATAAACTAATTTCTTCCTATCATATTCTGTAAATACATCTTTTTGACGCCTTCTTTTTAGAGCAACTTTATTATTTGAAAATATTCCTTCTGGAATATTCTTTTTTCCTCTCTCATTCTACTGTTTATAGAATTTTATTGTTGTGCTTTGTCTCTCCTTTGCCTATATAAGGCCTCTCTTTTTGGTTGTTTTTGAAGATCCATTACTTACTTTCATTTAACAAAAACATTTATTTCATTTAAATACTTATTGCTATCTATTAATGTTTTTAGTAATTACATTTACGTTGTGGTAGCCTAAAGTTTAGTACGGCACCCAAGTATGTAAATGGAGTTATCACGGCATGCAAGATTGGCGTTATTATTTTTTATAAAAGGGTTTTATTTAATTTATTGGAGTTTAAAATATGAAGAAATTGGTCACGAGCGAATGCCTACACGAAACAATTTATTTTACGGAGAAAACTTATTTTTACGGTCTAAAAAATTTATAAGTATTAAGTCGAGTCACTCAAGAACCTTGGGAAATTTTCCCAGAATTTTTACTATTTTTCTTAAATTTTTAAATGAATTTTAAAGTTTTATAGAAATATTTACGTTTTCAAAAATTACTTAACTTTGATGAATTTTCACGGGGTAATTAGAGCTGCGCAGACTGCGAAAATTAGTTTGGTATGTAAAGGGGAAGTAGCTCTATTATGTGTAATTTTTCTAGATTTTTTATTATGGTTTTAAGGTTCTAAATTGAGTCCGGAAGTCCGGACGGACTCCGTACGGACTCCGCTTTGACTCCGTACGGACTCCGTTCCGGCTCCGTACGTACTCTGTACGGGCTCCGTTCCGGCTCCGTACGTACTCTGTACGGGCTCCGGATTGACTCTGGAGGAGCTCTGGAGGGGAAAACTTAGGCACGTGACTAGGAATACTTAAGCGCTTCTCAAACTCGAAATTGAGAGGGGGGACACATTATACAGCTTAATCTTTAACCACCACAGTCTCATTTTTTATTACTCAACAAATTAAATAAATTGTAATACCCTTATAACATTTTATTTTATATATAACATTTTAGAAATACTACTCAACAATTTAAATCACACTTCATACAGGGTATCTTTAGAAAGGTCTTCATCGCTGGGACTTGATTATTGCTGTCTCATATAAATTTAAAATATTATAAAAACATAAAAGTCAATCTTTTCAGATCTTTCACTGGTACACCTTAATTGTTGTATTCAGTATTTCTTTATTAACAGCCACTTTTATCTCAATCTCAATAAGCGTTAATTATTTTAGAGTTTCATTATTTTTATCAATCAGATTCAAGTAGATTGGTTAGCTTAGTGATTTAAAATTCCCATTTTGTTATTTTTATTGGAAGGACGGGGTTTTCAGCTAAATCCACACATCTCCTCCGGATTCTGCTTACAGCAAGGCGACTGTAAGAGTTTACCTTACCATAGTTGGCGCCCAACGTGGGGTTCGAAATCTCTAGCTTTTTCTAGGACTTACTTGGATCTAGGACTTTCTTAGCCTGCAAGAGGCTTATTCTCTGGAACTCTAATTGGATTTTGTTATTGGCCTGCAAGAGGCTTGTTATTTTAACGGTTGTTAACGCTTTTCTTATGTTTTGGGATGTCTTCTACTAGTGGAACTGTTGTGTTGGCTGCTGGTGTACCTGTTAGGGCAACAGTAAGGATTGTATCTTGGGTTGGGCCCAAGTTTTCTGGAGATGATTTAGAAGGATTTTTACATAGGTATGAAACTGCAGCTGCGATTGATGGTGCTTTACCTTTGGATATGGTGAAGCAGATTAGGTTCTTTATTTTGGACAGAGAGGTGGAAAAGGAGGTTATTTCTATGGATGGTTATAAAGATCAAGATTGGAGAAAGCTCAAGATGGAAATGGGAAAAAGGTGGCCAAAAGTTTATTCATTGGAGGATCTAAAGGATATAGCTAGGAAATGGGAATCAAAAGGTGGTGTAACATCTCTGCATCAGTATCATCAGTTTATGGTTGAATTTCAGGTGGTTCTGGATTATTTGTTGGAGTATGAAATTTTATTTCATGATAATGCATCAAAGTATATTTTTTGGGATGCTATGGGGGAAAAGGTTAAGAAAGATGTTTTGATGGTGCTTATTAATGCGAATTTAATGAAGGATCTTCCCGATGGAGAAACTAGGATTCCTGGTATGGAGGTGCTAAAGAAGGTTATTTTGGAACATCTGGATACTCATAACTCTGTTGATTTGGACTCTGGAGAAGACACTGAGGTCGCTCAAGAGATAGAAGAGGATGGTTTAAAAGAACTAGTTTCTGATGAAATTTTGGATTCAGCCATTCCTGAAGATTTTGTCCAGCCTGAAGATATTATTTTTGTTGACTCTTCTGTTTGGAAAGAAGAGATTTTTGAAGATGAAGATATTGTTGTCATTAATGACAAAATTTTGGATGATGGGGATAATTTTGTGTTGAATGATTTGGAATCGGATTTAGAGGATTTTTCGCCTCAGTTTTTGTCTTCAGAAGCAGAGACTGTCTGCAATGAAGATATGGATATGGTGGATTTGTTACAATCTCAGGGAGAGATTGTTAAGGAGAATATGGTTTTCCCTGCACTAATAAAGAGTGTAGTGGTATTTGATAATAGAGTGCATAAATTGGATGCACTCATATTTTGGAAAAGGGTTTTTTATTTTTTATGTCCAATGGTAGGACAAATTATGGGGGTTTATTTTTGGGTTTTATGGAATCGGTGGATAAGCCCTTGGGGCAAAATTATGGATTATCTCCAGGGGATATCAAGAATTTAATTCCTCCGAAATGAGGATAAACTACCTAAACTCGGCTGAAATTTTTTTTATTGTTATGTCTTCAATTTATTCAGGATTCAAATTATTATGGATGCCCTCATTTTTTGGGGTAGCAGGGGCTGATCACTCTAATGTTGTAATCTCTCCTCAGGATGAGATCCCGGATTGCAATAGGTCAGCTCACTTGGAGATAATTCAAGTGGATTCTCAATTATTTTCTGTTAATATTACTTTGGAGTGCAAATACGTTATGGACTTTACTATATGTTTATTGGATTTACCCTGTTTTTCTATTAAATTTAAAAATGGTAAAAAAGGCAAAATGGGCCAAATTAGGTTGGATAAAAATTGGAAGGGTATGTTTTTGGACCTCCAGCAAGAGGTTAAACTGCAATTATCTCCTTCTATTTTGGACCTCCAGCAAGAGGTTAAACTGCAATTATCTCCTTCTATTTTGGACCTCCAGCAAGAGGGTAAACTGCAAATATCACATCAAAATCCGATAAAAAATCTCAGTATAATTAAAACCCAAAAAAATAATTTTTGTGAAAATTCAATTCCGGTCCTCCAGCAAGAGGTTAAACTGCCAACTTTCTTTACGGGTGATTTACTGTTGGATAAGGGAAGCAAAGGTGTTGGAAAATCTGTTTATAAATTAGACGAGGGAAAGGAGAAAAGGGTAAAATTTAAAAATGAAATAAAATATTTTTCTAATTTTTCTTATTCCGATTCTGACGATGAAGAAGATTCATTTGATGAAAGTTTTAATGGCGATGTTTTACCTCAAGTTTATTTAGATGTGGACGCAGCCAAATATAAGAAAGTAGCAAATAAAGTTTGACCTATTAATGAACCGCTACCTGCAGAATTAAATCCACCCTTGAGAAGACCAAGGTTATCAAGAGATCCTTATGAAAGTCCCTTGGTAAAGAATCCGCCTGAATTTTCTGAGACGTCAAGAATCACTTTTGAGAGACTGGGTGTTGTTAATTTTGGACCTGATGGTTGGTTGTCTGGTGAAGAGAAGAAGTTGTTGTTGGATGTGATGGTCAAGCAAGAGAAGGCCATTGCTTTTGTAGAAGAGGAGAGGGGTGTGTTGAAGCATTCCTATGGGGAGCCTTACAAGATTCATGTGGTATGTCATGAACCATGGCAGCAGAAACCGATTCCTATTCCGGCTGCATTAAAAGAAGCCTATATTGAAGTTGTTAGAGAACGGATACGCACTGGACTGTATGAGAAATCAACATCAAGTTATTCTAGTCCGGTATTTTGTATCAAGAAACCGAATGGCAAGCTTAGAGTTGTTCATGATCTTAGGGAATTAAATAGGGTTACAATAAAGGATGCTGGGATACCGCCTAGTGCTGAGGAGTTTGTTGAAGCATTTGCAGGGAGAGTGTGTTATGGATTGGGAGATATTATGGGTGGATATGATGAGAGAGAGTTACATCCGGACTCAAGGCCTCTCACTACATTCGATACACCACTAGGACGTTTACAGTTAACAAGATTACCTCAAGGTGCAACAAATTCGGTTGCAGTTTATCAAGCTCAGATGGCTTGGATCCTTCAAGGCGAAATTCCACAATATGCTGGAATCTTTATAGATGATGGAGGAATTAAGGGACCAACAACCGACTATGATAACCAGGTGTTGGAAGAGAATCCCGGGATCCGCAAATTCATTTGGGAGTTTTCAATTACTTTAGAAAGAATCTTGTTTCAAATTGAAGAGGCTGGTTTAACTATTTCAGGTTCAAAATTTTCCTGTTGTGTGCCAGCCTTAGAAATATTAGGCCATGTGGTATGTAGAGAGGGTAGGATTATGTCCAAGAAGAAAGTTAACAAAATTCAGTCCTGGCCAAGACCCAAGAATACGACCGAAGTTAGAGGGTTTTTAGGCGTTTGCGTATATGTTAGAATGTTTATTAAGGACTTTTCTTCATTGGCAGCTCCATTGAGACGGTTAACGAGAAAGGATGCAGACTGGGAGTGGGATGAAGAGTGTGAGAAGGCGTTTGTGAAGTTGAAGGAGGTTGTGGGGAAGGATTTAGTCCTGCACAAGTTGGATTATGGAAAAGAAGCTGGCAGAATTTATTTAGCAGTTGATTCAAGTCAGGTTGCAGCCGGGGCGGTTTTGTCTCAGATGGATAAAGCTGGTTACATCAGGCCAGTTAGGTATGAATCTGTAGTATTTACTGAGGTCGAATCAAGATATTCTCAACCAAAATTGGAATTATGTGGTGTGGCAAAAATACTGAAGAAACTTCAGCATATTTTGTGGGGGCAACATTTTGAGTTGCAAGTGGATGCGAAATCGTTAATCCAGATGATTAATTCCCCAAGTTTACCGAATGCACCCATGACGAGATGGGTAGCTTTTATTCAACATTTTTCGTTTGATTTAGTTCATAAGCCTGGCAAAACTTTTACTATGCCAGATGGTTTATCAAGGAGACCACCCACTGAAGAAGATTCAGACTCAGAAGAGTTCGATGAAGATATACCTATTATCAAAGCCAGCACTAAAGGAGCTGAAGACTTTCCATACCTCCCCCATGAGGTTAAACTGGCAGGACTATTGTGTTTAGATTATGATGATGATGACCTCCACCAAGAGGATAAACTGGAAAATAGTTTTTATGTCAATAAAGGTGTTGGAAAAGGTGTAGATAAATTCGGTAGAAAGGAGGTAGAAGAAGATGTGGTGTATGTAGAGGAAGATGGATTGGTAGTGTGGGATAGTAGTAAATTAAGGAATGGTGTATATGTTGGAGAATTAGAGAATTTAAATAAAAGGGTGGATAAAGAGAAAGAGGTATTTTCAAATACGGTTTTCGAAGGATCCAAAGGTTCAGAAGAAAAACGTCGACATAGCTCGATTAAAGATTTATTTAGGGGTCAACGATTATTGGCTCATTCATTTGCAGGTGATATTGGTGATAGAGAGGTCCCTATTGATGTTATAGTAATTGATTTTCAAGATGAAGTCTGGGGTCAGACTGGTTTTTATTTTTTGTTAGTCAAATATTTGTTGACTTTAGAGAGGCCAGAAGATTGTGAAGACAATGAATGGGTGGCTATCAAGAGGAAGTCATCTACGTTTTACCTATCTGGTCGACGTTTAATGAGGAGAAGGTATCCAAATCCTCAAGTAGTTATAACTCAACAGAAGGGGCAAGAATTATTTTTGAAATCACTGCATGAAGACCTCGGGCATAGAGGCGTTGGAGAAACATTTAGAAGAATTTCTGATCGATTTTGGTGGCCTGGCATGAATATGGCTGTTAAACAGTGGGTACAGTCATGCGAAGAATGTCAAAGACAAAGTTATTTAAGGCCAAAAGAACCTGGACGCGCAACCGGTGAATATATGCTCTTTGGGAGAGTTAGTTTAGATGCCGTTCATATAAAAGAGGGACGGTATAAATATTTAATAGTGGCCAGAGATGATTTATCTGGTTGGGTAGAGGCAGCGCCTCTTATTAATTTAACTGCCAAAAATGTGGCAGAATTTTTTTTGAATAATTGGGTATATAGGTATGGGGTGATGAAGTTGGTGACGGTAGATGGAGGTCCTGAATTTGGGACAGAGTTTAAAGAGGCCGTATTGAAAGTTGGATCAAAGGTTAGGGTAGCAACCCCATATTATCCTGAAGCTGAAGGCATGGTGGAAAGAGGGCATCAAGTTATCAAGGATGCTTTAGTTAAAATGTGTGGGACAAGTGCTGAAAAGTGGAGGCACTATTTACCTTTAGTTTTATTTGCTGATTGAATCACTGCCAAAAGGACGACCGGATTTTCACCTTATGAACTTGTTTTTGGACAGAAAGCAGTTTTACCGGTTGATTTAGAAGCTGAATCATATCTTGGAGTTGACTGGGACACGGTCAAAACTACTGAAGAATTATTGTGTGCAAGAATGATGCAGCTAGAAAAGAAAGAAGAATATTTAGAAAAGGCATATTCGCGGATGATGAAGATCCGAAATCAATCAGTTAGATATTGGGATGAGCGGTTGGCACATCGATTAAGGAAACCTTTGAACCCAGGTGATATGGTCCTGGTGTATAATAGGAGTTTGGAAAGTCAATGGGGAAAAATGTTTGCAGATAGGTGGAATGGACCGTATAAAATCAAGGAGCAAGTTTCCGGCGGTTCATATGTGCTAGAAGAGTTGGATGGAGTAGTATTGAAGAAGAGGGTAGCGGCCGATCAAGTGAAACGGTTCTATCCTAGAGGCACCAGGAGTGCCGAAGTCTTCCTCCGCAATGAGGATAAACTATGAAATTTCTTAAATTTTATCAACTCCGCAATGAGGATAAACTATGACATTTATGAAAATTATATGGATAACTCCGAAATGAGGATAAACTACAATTTTAATGACATTTATCAAATTTTATGGATTCCTCCGCAATGAGGATAAACTATGATATCGACAATATTTTATGACGACCTCCGCAACGAGGATAAACTATCTTCTTTTTATCAAAAATACTTTACTATCGTTACACTGTATATGGTCAACGAAACTGTGATGAAACATAACGAAATACGAGAAGACCTTCTTTGAAATTTTCGAAAACTTAAAATTCTTAAAATATGGGTGAAGATAGTGTTGGAAAATTTTTAAAATTTATTGGAAGAAGTGTTCACAGGGGAACCTTCTTAATTTAATATTGGCAAGTGTGGGGGTAATTGATGGGCTGGCTGCTCTATTTACAATTACCCTATAATGTTCGTTTCCAAAATTTTCCCTGTTTCTAGTTGAATCCTGGCTTTGTCTTTTAATTTTAGGAAGTCCACTAAGACTATAAACTGGAACGAATCAAGAGACACCGCTCTCAACGCCGGATTAAAGATTTTTTTTATTTTGTTTTTAATTTTTTTATGTTAGATTGTGATTTCTTTTCTTTAAATATATATTATGAATTAATGTAAAGGTGATGCTCACTGGTGGTCTCTAATCATTTTTATAAATTGGAGGGAGCCCACCCAGTGATCATCATTATAAAAAAAAAAATTATCTGCTAAAAACTTTCATTTATTTTCTTTTCTTTTCAATTTCTTAAAATTGTGTAACCACATCAAGTTGCACTTGGATGTGGGTATGATGTCGAGGGTACGGCTCATCAAATGGCCGGGGGGCATCTTTTAAAAATTTTTTTAGTACTTTTTTATCTTTTTTTTTACATTCATTTATCTTTCTTTAAAATTAAATTTTAACTTTTATTTCAAAACTATCTTTTCTAAAATCTTTTATTTTAAATTAAAAAAAAAAAAAAAAATAATAATAATAATAATAAAAAAAAAATAAAATAAAAATAAAATAAAAATTAAAAAAATAATAAAAATAAAATAAAAATAAAATAAAATAATAAAATAAAAAAAAAATAATAAAAATAATAAAAAAATAAAAAAAATTAAAATTAAAATTAAAATAATTAAATCAAAATTATTATTATATTTCTAAGATTTATTTTTCAGTCACTATTCTTTTTAGTTTATTCATATAGTTTAGACAGGAAACAGGGTCTAGGGGAACTCAATACCTATGGGATTTTACTTCAAGACATCTGTTAGTCCTCCAAGACTTTAAACTGGCTACTGTTCAAGACTTTCCTTAAGGGTTTTATACGAATTTCGGAGCTGTTAGTCCTCCAAGACTTTAAACTGGCTAATTTTCAAGACTGTCATTAAAGATTTTATATTGGAGCTGTTAGTCCTTCAAGACTTTAAACTGAATTTCAAGGATGTTCAAGATTTTATGGATATTCTTGGAGACAGATTTTTTTAAATTTTTTTTTATCAATCAAATGTTAGGTCCACCAAGACCTTAAACTGGACTGTTATCAAGCTGTTGGGTCCACCATGACCTTAAACTGGATTTCTTATCGATTAAATGTTTGTTCCACCATGACTTTAAACTGGCAGTTCATTCATTGTTTTAGTCCACTATGACTTTAAACTGGAAAATTAATATCTGCAGGATAATTCAACATTCATTGGACCACTATGGCCTAATACTGGATTACTTGTCGATCAAATGTTTGGTCCACTATGACATTAAACTGGATTATCAAATTTATTCAATCTTTGGTCAAGCCTAGGCCTTACTTAGGAATATATCAAGATATTTATGCACCTAAACGATCTTTGGTCCACCAAGACCATAAACTGGCAATCGATTATATTTTTGGTCCACCAAGACTTTAAACTGGAATGTCAATCTTGTTTGGATAACTCAATTCAATCTTTTAATTTATCACTGTCCCCTAAGACTCTAAACTGGTTATTCAATTATTTCTGGAATTGGGTGCTGATAGCTTTAGGAGGTTAAAATTTTAGGTGGTGATGATGCTAAAGAAAGCACAATGGTTAATTAGGTAAAATTTGTGGCGCTTTAACATGGTCTAAAGTTAAAATTATTATTGGAAGCCTGGCAAAAGTATTTTATGGGTTTGCTGTATAGCAAAGTTTGAAAATTGTGATGAAGGAATCAGAAGTTAGGATGGTAGTTGGATTTTAGGGAATGATTTTTTTAGTGCCTCATAGTTAGGCCATTTTTTTTTTGGTGTGAAGCTTGGAGGACCTTATGGCGAGATTGGAATCATAGAATTCGGCTCAGTGGGGGGCCCTATGAGGTTGGAATCAGGAGTATTCGGCTCATAGGAAGATCCACTCTCTCAATGCTGTGACAAGAAGGAAGACTGGTATATGGGAGTCTGAAGGGATTCAAACCTTGCTCTCAGTAGTGGAATCATCACAAGATTTATATTATTTTATTTTATGTTATATCAGGCCAGAGAAGAAAGAAAACATCATTTATGTTGAAAGTTTAAGAAGACCAAGCAAAAACAAAATTTTATCAAGTTATACTGTTAGAAAAGATAATTTCTTTGAAATTGTTCAACATCATTATCAAAGCTTTGCATTAAAATTCTTCTTTTCATGAGGTCTTCATGGTTATTAGCTGGAGTTTCTTGAAAATAGGCCAGCATTTTTTGTTTCAACTCATTAGTAAAGTCAAGAAAAAGATAGCGATGAAAATTTGGGTAATGATTGATATAGTCCGTCTTCACTCTACCAACATCATCAGTGTTGGTTATTTCGACAGCTAGAAGTTCAAATATGTTATTAAGTCATAGGTTTAGTCAATTTTGATTAAAAGTTTTTTTTTAGTAAGATAAATAGGGTCTTACATTTAGAGCCAGGAAACATAGTCTCAGCAAAGTTAGTTGGGGGTACTGGCGTTATAGGATTAGGATCTTGTGAAGGCAAAATTAGGCCGGGATCCGTTGATGAAGATTGAACTTTTGAAGCTGTTTTTGATCTTATTCGTTTTAAGAAGACAGGAATTTTGGATCGCTTTTTAGAAGTTGAGGGATCAGGGAGAGCTGCTGGTCCTAAATATACGTTTGTTTTAGAAGGAACTATTGGCCAGTTGCATTTGACTTTTTTCACACGGCATAAGTCGCAAGCTGTTCTGCCATGAAGATTAGGGTTGGACATTAAACAAGGTACCTGGTATCGAGCGCAGAGTTCACATGGAGCAACAAGTTCTTTGGAAGACATATTGATGAAGATGAATTTTATAGTTTATTAAAGAAGATGGTGGTTGAAGGTTAAAGATGAATATTGTGTTCGACCACTTATGCAAAGTTTTAAGAATGGGGACATTCTCGATTGGAGGGAGGATGTGGTAGCCTAAAGTTTAGTACGGCACCCAAGTATGTAAATGGAGTTATCACGGCATGCAAGATTGGCGTTATTATTTTTTATAAAAGGGTTTTATTTAATTTATTGGAGTTTAAAATATGAAGAAATTGGTCACGAGCGAATGCCTACACGAAACAATTTATTTTACGGAGAAAACTTATTTTTACGGTCTAAAAAATTTATAAGTATTAAGTCGAGTCACTCAACAACCTTGGGAAATTTTCCCAGAATTTTTACTATTTTTCTTAAATTTTTAAATGAATTTTAAAGTTTTATAGAAATATTTACGTTTTCAAAAATTACTTAACTTTGATGAATTTTCACGGGGTAATTAGAGCTGCGCAGACTGCGAAAATTAGTTTGGTATGTAAAGGGGAAGTAGCTCTATTATGTGTAATTTTTCTAGATTTTTTATTATGGTTTTAAGGTTCTAAATTGAGTCCGGAAGTCCGGACGGACTCCGTTTCGACTCCGTACGGACTCCGTACGGACTCCGTTCCGGCTCCGTACGTACTCCGTACGGGCTCCGGATTGACTCTGGAAGAGCTCTGGAGGGGAAAACTTAGGCACGTGACTAGGAATACTTAAGTGCTTCTCAAACTCGAAATTGAGAGGGGGGACACATCATACAGCTTAATCTTTAACCACCACAGTCTCATTTTTTATTACTCAACAAATTAAATAAATTGTAATACCCTTATAACATTTTATTTTATATATAACATTTTAGAAATACTACTCAACAATTTAAATCACACTTCATACAGGGTATCTTTAGAAAGGTCTTCATCGCTGGGACTTGATTATTGCTGTCTCATATAAATTTAAAATATTATAAAAACATAAAAGTCAATCTTTTCAGATCTTTCACTGGTACACCTTAATTGTTGTATTCAGTATTTCTTTATCAACAGCCACTTTTATCTCAATCTCAATAAGCGTTAATTATTTTAGAGTTTCATTATTTTTATCAATCAGATTCAAGTAGATTGGTTAGCTTAGTGATTTAAAATTCCCATTTTGTTATTTTTATTGGAAGGACGGGGTTTTCAGCTAAATCCACACATCTCCTCCGGATTCTGCTTACAGCAAGGCGACTGTAAGAGTTTACCTTACCATAACGTAGTACTATCTCATTAATTTATAATAATAATTAAATTTCTTACCTCTTATATTTGATTAAAACAAATAAAAAGATATATAACTTACTCTACACTTTGAAATCCTAAAATTCCACTGTTACTGCCGTTGGACCGCCGTTAAAAGCCTTCTAGACATAAAATACCCCTTGAAAATTGAGGCCCTTTGCAAATAGTCGACGGTGCATTGATATCTTGAAGCCAGCAACCAAGGGACCATCGACAATGAGGTGCCAATAAGGACAAGTATACAACGAAGACAACAAACATCATCAGCCTTGTGACTTACTTTTTTGCTGTGACCGGGAATCGAACCACCCTCCAAATATTAGGTTCATATATTGACAATAGTCATATATATTTGTGGTAATTATTTGATTACTAATTGTGGGTAATTTTACACATTTCATTGCACATGTAAATCTTTTGTTACTCAGCACTCTGTAAAGTGGCATTAACTTGCTCATTTTACAGGGGGAGGTGTCTGGCAAAATAATTTTTTTTCCTAGTTGACAAAGATAGAAATATATTGTTCTTAGTCCTAGAAGTGATATAAAAGTTAAATTAATTATATTATATTTTTTTTAATTATTTCAGTTGACGTCTGTCCTTATAATTAGAAATTTATATTATTGTTTCAGTTGACAAATTTTCCTGGCAGTTAATTAATAATATTATAAATTAATTAAATAAATTATATCAAATTATTTCAGTTGAAATAAGTCCTGGTAATTAAAATTATATCAGTGGACAATAAGTCCTGGTAATCAAATTATTTCAGTTGAAATAAGTCCTGGTAATTAAAATTATTTCAGTTGACAATAAGTCCTAGTAATTAAATTTTTTCAGTTGAAAATAGGTCCTGGTAATTAAATTACTTTTCAGTTGACTTCTAGTCCTGATAATTATCAAAATATCACTAATTATTAAATTATTTTATTATTTCAGTTGATTTATTTTAAATCCTGGTTATAAAATTACCTTAAAATTAATAAATTTGTGATTATTATTTCAGTTGATTTTTTGTCCTGATAAACATTATATATTAATTATTCCAGTTGACCAAAAGGTCCTGATAATTACTTATATAATATATTTTTTTCCTTATTTTTCTTTAATTAAAAGTAAAAATAATAACTAATTAAATATTTCTTTTCTCTCATTTCAGGTTAATTACAACTATGACTGATCAAGTTGCTTCTGATGGCCGTGATGAGGAACTAGTTTTGATTGATTATGATAAAGCTTCTTCTGTAAGTTCTCCTTTGACTACAAAACTGGCTCAAATTAATCAATTACTGGACCAATCAGGATGTAGAAAGGCAGGAGATGGAAATACTAGTGGAGACAACTGCTCAGGAACAAAAGCCTTCTATCAACCCCCCAGAAGAGCTTCCCAAAGGCTTCAAGATAAAAAAGATGCCCTTAAATTAGCAGGTAAAAAATCTCTCCACTCACATCAAGGAGTTGAGGACAGAATACCTTAAGCTGAGGTCAAGAATAGACTGTCTAGAAGACAAGCTAAGTCACATAGAGTCTTTTCTTCAAGAGAAGAAGAAACCTCTTCCTCCAAAAGCCCTTCCACAACTGGCCCTGCAGCAACAAGAAAAGGTGAAAGTCTCAAAGTGGTAGTGGGACTATCTGTCCCAACAGCAACAGCAACAAGTACCTCAGGCATTTCCTTCAAGAACAAATCAGTTAAATCCAACACCTCCTCATCCCTACCAAGGAGGAAGAAGGAGAAAGAACAACCACATCCAAGTCTTGCCCAAGCCATGCTAAGGACCTCTATTTACTCTCAAGTACCATTTCTTGTAACTGATTCAGTTCCTTCAGATAATTCTGGAAGAGGAGATGGGACTGTGAGACCAGTAGAGGCTGAGAAAATTAGACAAATTGCTAAATATTCTAATGTATCTAATCCTTTAGTTTTAATTGCTACTTCAATGATAAATCCGGATATGGCTATTATTGATGAGACACTTGATCCTGAGTTTTATGAGAATCTGGAAAGTTACTCTGTTTCACTATTGAGAAATACTCCAGATGTAGCCAACATTAATGATGAATATTTGAGAGATATTATTGCTAAACAAAATCATATAATGAACAACATGCAATTGACTCAGAAATATAATAGTTTGTTAACTGAACATGGTTATTAAGCATTGAAGAGTGAGTTACGGAGAGTTTCTGATGATTTGTTTCATTACAAAGTAACTCATGAAAAGAAAGTTGCTTTATGGCAAAATATCAAGAATGATTTGTCTAAATTAAAAGATACTGTGTCAATCTGTTTCCAGGAGCTAGAGTGACATAAGTTGAACCTAGAAAGATTGAGTAACCATTATTCATCTTTACAAAATAAAAATCAATTATCTTTTACAATCATCAATGAGAATTTATCTAGTATTCCAAGAGTAAAGACTAGGTTAACAACCATTGAGGAGAAATTGATTTCATTTTTATATAATCAAAAGTTTTCTGACATTCCTTTGAAAGAACCTGTTGAGCAGGATACCCCAACTTTACCTGTCCTAGTTCATCCAAAGTAAAATTAGTTCCAGAAATCCCTGTAGATATAACTGAGTTTCCATCAAGAATTGATGATGTCCCTGGATCATCCACAGAAGTATTAAAAAATGAAATTACTTCCCCATTGTAGAAGTTACAGCTCCTTCTCACTCAGAAACAAGCTTGTAACAAGGAGACTACTTCAAATCAAAAGAATTAGCCAAAACTTGA
This sequence comes from Hemileia vastatrix, assembly GCA_030280995.1. Classification (NCBI taxonomy): domain Eukaryota; kingdom Fungi; phylum Basidiomycota; class Pucciniomycetes; order Pucciniales; family Zaghouaniaceae; genus Hemileia; species Hemileia vastatrix. The sequence continues at coordinate 20,792,602 of JASXTE010000001.1, read as the reverse complement.
CCACTATCCAACATTTGATGGCAACTCTTCCTCTGATTGGCAACAGTTCATTTACAGAATTGATAATCTAAAAAATTCTTACAAACTCCCAAATGAGGAAATTGTGTCAAAATTAATTTCTTTATTTACCAATGTAGCCCTAATGTGGTATGAATCTGTTCTTTTGGATAAAAATGACTACTCATGGGAAGATTGGAAAATATTAATTATAACACAATTTGGTGGTTCCAAGTTTAAATTAGCTCAACAAAGGCAATATGAAGAAACCATATATAGCTCTTCTACTGAAAAACCTATTGAGTTCCTGATGAAACTTGTGAAAATCTTGAGGGCAATGGACCCAGATATGGAGTTTGAGTTATGGAAGGACAGGATCCTCTATAAATTACCTATGTCTCTGAGAGACTTAATAGTTTCTAGGACTGATTTCTCAAGGGAACCTTATTCTTTCATTAAAAATTGTAATGTGATCCTTCTAAAAAACAAGTATGATGCTAGAAAATTCATTCCTAGAAATCCATTTGAGAAAACCTCCAATTACCAACAAAAACCTCTGGAAAAGGTTGGTAAACCATCTTCCCCTGTTGCACCCAAAAAATATGCAACAGACACTTTCTTCAAATGCAGCAAGCATTGGAAGAAAGACCATGTTTGTGACAAGAAGATAAATCTTGTTGAGTAGAAAGAGGATCATGCTGATGACACAATAGCATTGGATGAAACTTCAAGTGATTGTGCCAGAAATATCTCATATGAATCTCACCAGGAAATATTAATTCTGGATAAAGATATTCATTATTTGAATAATATTGATATTGAGAATAATCATCTAGCTGCAGTAGAGGATGCTGAGATTAGAAAAAACCTTGAGGACAGCTCAATTATTATTTCCCCTCTCAAGGAACCAGTCTTGATCAATGGAAATAACATTGAGGTTGTCTTAGATTCTGGAGCTGGAGGAAGTGTAGTATCTGAGAAAGCACTTGCTTCAGTGGACCAAGATTATAAATTAAAAATTATGCCTATCATTTCTGAGAATTGGAGAGGTTATGGCTCTGTTTTGTCCCCCATTGGTGAATACAAAGCCACAGTATTTTTCAAATATAACCATGGTTTTGTAAGAGCTATATGTGATTTTGTTGTCATGAAAAATGATAACTTGAGTAGTTAGTTCATTGTGGGAAATAACATTTTAACCAAATATGGAATAAAATTAGATCCTTCAAACCAATGCTTCACAATGGGGATGAATGGGAAGAGAAAAATTAAAATTTCCTCCCCCAAAACATTTTTAACACCAGAATTGAACACATGTCATTCTTTAGTTCAATATAAAGGTAGATCTACAAAAGAAATGCCTGCCCTTGTTTCTGAAATTGACAATGCTTCTTTTGGAGAACAACTTTCTGGTGAGGATAAAGATTCAATCATTAAATTGATCAAATCTTTTTCTATGGCCTTTGCTCATGGATCACATGAATTAGGATTTGTAAAATATAAAATGAAGCTTTCATTATCTTGCCCTTTGACAAAAATACCACCTAGTTTGAAAAAGAAGCCTTATCCAGCTTCTCCCACAAAGAGAAAAGATATTGAAGACAATATCTCTACCCTTTTAAAAATGAATATTATTGAAAAGGTAGTTGAAACACCTAAACATTGTGTTATCTCACCTGTACTAATTTTTTATGAGAAAGATAAGGCCAGGTTATGTGGTGATTATAGAGCATTGAAAACTTATACTGTTGATGATAACTATCCTTTACCCAGAATTAGCTCTATACATGCTACCCTACAAGGTGCTAAATATATCAGCTGTTTGGATGGTATTAAGGGATATCACCAAGTACCAGTTGAGAAAAACTCTCAGAATTTTCTGATGATTGCTACTCATATGGGTATTTATAAGTATATTAGGATGCCATTTGGCCCTAAAAATGCCCCTTCAGCTTTTCAAAAAGTTATGGATAACACATTCCATCAAGAAATAATTGAAGGATGGCTGATGGTTTATATTGATGATATCATTATATTCTCTAAAACATTTGAGGAAAATCTTAACCACCTGTGTAAATTTTTCCATAAGATGGATGAGATAAATATGACACTAGCTTTGAAGAAATGCAAATCTGGTTTTCATTCCTTAAAAGTGCTTGGACATGTTGTCTCAGGGTTACAGATATGTGTTGACCAAAACAAAGTGGCAGCCATACAACAGGTGAAGTCTCCTACCACAGTTAGAGAGCTCCAGAGTTTTTTGAGAATGTGTGGATACTATAGACAGTATATTAAAAATAACCAAGTCATAGCATTACCCTTTACACAACTGACTAGGAAAGATGTTGCTTTTGTCTGGAACAGTGAAAGACAAAGAGCTTTTGACACTATGAAACATTGTTTAATGTCAGCACCAATTCTTACTTTACCTGACTTTAATCAACCATTTGTTTTATACACTGATGACAGTTCTATTGGTCTTGGTGCTGCCCTCCATCAAAAACAAGTGATGAACAATAAAGTATCAGAAGTAGTAATTTTTTATATTTCAAGAACCTTGAGAAATAGTGAATTGAAATATGGTGCCACTCAACTTGAATGTTTAGCAGTAGTGTGGGTCTGGAGAAGCTACATTATTAGCTGGATGACCAAAAATTTGAACTTGTCACTGACTGCAGTGAAGTTAAATACCTACTAAACTTGAAAACACCTAACAGACATATGTTTAGATGGAAACTGGCTGTTCAAGAATATAGAGGGAGAATGACAATAATTCATAGGGCTGGTATTGTTCACTCAAATGTGGATATTTTATCAAGGTTACCTTTTCCAAATGATAATTCAAATCCTGCATATGTTCCTGAAGATGAAATTATTCATATTCATGGGATTTATGTGGTTTATATGGAGGAAGAGCTATTACAGCTTATTCTGGATTCATATGATAAGTAAACTGACTTAAAAAAGTTATGTACCATATTAAATGATCCAAAAAACGCTTCAATACAAGCATTAATTAAAACCCTTCCACCAAAGTACCAGAAGGCTTTGGAAAAAGGTAAATTTTCAATTGATGAAGGCTACCTCTATTATAGAAGAAATTTGAGTACTGTTACTGTTATTCCTCCTTCTATGAAAGAGATCATCTTGAAAATTTGTCATGATGACATATTGGCTGTACATTTTGATTTTGAAAAAACAATGATCAGAATTAAAAACACTGCTTGGTGGGTTAACATGTCTGAAGACACCAAAAAATATGTTGAATCCTGTGATTCTTGCTAAAAATCAAAAAGATTGAATGGTATAAGAAGCTGGATTAATGCAACATATTGAATCTCCTGATGCACCATGGCAAATAATAAACATGGACTTTGTAACATGATTACCCATTTCTGGGAAAGACAGTTATAACTCTTGTTGGGTTATTGTGGATAGATTCACAAAAATGTGTAAATTTATCCCCACCCACAAGCATGTTTCCACTAAAGAATTAGCCTTCTTATGGTGGTCTCATATGTTTAATACTGCAGGTTTTCCTAAGGACATAATCTCTGACAGGGACCCTAAATTTCCTTCTGAATTTTGGATGTCTCTGATGGATGTTTGTGGTTGTGATCTGAAACTTTCTACTCCCCATCATCCCCAAACTGATGGATTAGCTGAAAGAATGATTCAGACATTAGAGGACATGATAAGAAGGTATTGTGCCTTTGGCCTTGAGTACAAAGAAAATGACAGATTTACTCATGATTGTGTTACCCTACTTTCTGGGGTTGAATCTACTTATAATAGCACTGTTCATTCTGTTATTCAAAGAAAGCCTTTTGATCTCTGGCTTGGATATGTTCCAAATACCCCTGCCCAAATTCTCAATAATAAAATACCTAAATTGGATTTACATCCTGGTGTAAAATCTTTTCTTCAAATGCAACAACTTTGCAGAAGTCATGCTCAAAAATTTATTGAAAAATCCTTTGAATATGAGAAGAAGAGATGGGATGAATCCCATAAAAATTACACCTTTAAAAAGGGTGATGAAGTACTGATTTCTACAGTCCACTTCAATTTACAAGGTAATAACAAATTGAAAGACCCATTTGTAGGTCTATTTGTTGTCAGAAGAATGGTATGTGATAATGCAGTTGAAGTTATTTTGTATTCTCCATATGACAGAAAAACATCCTGTTTTTCCAATATCTCTTTTGAAAACTTACACATCCAATAGTGATTTACTTCCCAAAAGGAGGGGAAGACCAAAAAAGACCCCTAATGAAATCACTGAGACAGCAAAAATTGATAAGATCCTAAATGACAGAATAGTTACTGCTGAAAAAGGTACAGAATACTTATTGAGATTGAAGAATAAATCTTCTAAATATGATTCTTGGATACCTGGGAAGGAGATAGCTAATCTTCCTACTCTGCTAAAGAAATATAAAAAGAAAAAATAATAGAATTTATTTTATTGTTTTTTTAGAGTGAGGGAGTGTCAGCCAGGCTGCTAGACTTACCCAGTAAAATAATTAATTATTTACTGGATGAAGCCACACCTTATTATTTTAATTATTTCAATTATTTTAATTATAAATTAGTTACATTAAAATTACCTATAATAAACTAACTAATTACAGAATGGTAAAGGTAATGGATAATTAAAATTAAATATAAAAATGTCCCTTATATTTTTATTTTCTAACACCGTGCTCATTGACAGGTTGAAAGAAATAAAAATTTATATTAAAAAATAAATTTTAAATTAAAATAAAAATAAATATATACAAAAAATTCAAATTTCTTATTTAGAATTGACCTTTACAGTAAATATTAAATAAACTAATTTATTCCTGTCATATTCTGTAAATACATCTTTTTGATGCCTCCTTTTTAGAACAAATTTATTATTTGAAAATATTCCTTCTGGAATTTTCTTTTTTCCTCTCTCATTCTACTTTTTATAGAATTTTATTGTCGTGCTTTGTCTCTCCTTTGCCTATATAAGGCCTCTTCTTTTGGTTGTTTTTGAAGATCCATTACTTACTTACATTTAACAAAAACATTTATTTCATTTAAATACTTATTTCTATCTATTATTGTTTTTAGTAATTACATTTATGTAGTACTATCTCATTAATTTATAATAATAATTAAATTTCTTACCTCTTATATTTGAGTAAAACAAATAAAAAGATATATAACATAATCTACACTTTGAAATCCTAAAATTCCACTGTTACTGCCGTTGGACCACCGTTAAAAACCTTTTAGACATAAAAGACCCCTTGACAAGTTGTCTAAAAACTAGTAGAAGCTCTCTTTGTAAGTATGTTTCTAGGAGGGGTAGATTCTTTACCTTCTAATATTTTATCTTCAGCTACTTTGTTAAAAATTTCTAGATTTGATGGACCTTGGGTCTGCTTGATACATGGGGAGTAAATCTGCAATACAAAAGAAAAAAAATTGGTAAATTAGTTTAGGTGTCACGCGCCACGTGACACTCAAGGCAAAAGCAGCTCATTAAATCATTAATACAGAGGTCTAAATCCATACTCAAAGGGCAGAAAGCAATTCTACATAGCAACTGCAACTTTCCTTTGTGTACTCACTATTCAACCGCGCTAGTCTAAACTCTAAATCTAAATTAGTCAATCTCTCAATATTGTGTCTCAGTCTTTTCCTCAATAAGCGACGCACAGTGCAATAGTCAATGTAATAGCACGCTAAAAGGTTTATTAAATGTCTGTGAATTATTAAAAGGGGTAGTGAGCATGGACGGAATGGTTAGTGGAGGATTAAAGGGTTGACAGATGTTAGTGAGGAGGGTCCAGGTGTAACAGGTGTATTTTTTAATGGTCTGTGGTGTGAGGAATAGTTGATGGGTATGAGGTCAATGCCAATAGGAGTAAAGGATATAAAAGGGGTTGGGTTTTTGGTTAGACATTCTTTAGAATTAAATTATAAAACGTATATATATAGTTAATAGTGGTAAAGCTTTAGGTTAAATCATTATTATTGTATCTTTCCTTATTTTCTCAGTAATCATTTCTAAATTGTAAATCTTTTATTATTGAGTTTCCAACCCTTTGTGAGATCTTAAGAATTTTAATATTACCTTTAAATTATATTAGAATTCTTCTCGAACATATCTTGAAGCAGTAGCTCTTCCTTTGAGTCATCTTCTAATCACTTCCTCGAACATTTTCTCTGTGCATCAAAGAAGTTTCTAAACTCCTCCCTCCATCTCACTTCCCAGGAACACCCTTGACCTTGTGCGTAGGTTGTCCGGTGACAGTATAATTTAATTCTCCTTAGTTCTTATTATTTGCACTACTACATCCCTTTTCAGGTGTTTTCTAAATTCTTAAAATGGCACCTGTTCAACGCACTCCTCCTACAGGAGCTACTACTAGAGCTCATGCCAGAGGCAGGCCAACAGCCACACGGCCTGTTTCCCGCACTCACTCCTTGGAACCTCTTGACCTTAGAGAACGGGGCCATTCCGTCCAATCTGTAGAAGACATTCCTCAGGATTTTGATGATTCTAGCGAGGAAGAAGAAGGAGAGGATATGATGCATGAAGCACCATCCACCCCTGCTACTCACCCTTCTGGTCAACCTTTGGAACCTGGACCATCTAATTCGCTGGAGGACTTCATGAGACTTTTCATGAAAACCCTCTCCAATTCAACGTCTTCAGAGGGATCTAAATTCAAAACTCCTTCCAGGAAATCTCCTGAAATATTTTATGGAGAACATCCAGACAGATTGCGGCACTTCTTGCAAACCTGCAAGCTCCTGTTCCATAATGACCCTCAAACCTTCAATAACAACCAATCAAAGGTTGTTTACGCTTCTTCATTCCTAGCCGGAAAAGCAGCAAGATGGTTTGAACCTTATCTTTTCATGCTCTCTTTGACAGAAACCCACTTAATTATTAATAACTGGGAAAAGTTCGAGGACCAACTCTTCACCTTTTTTGGTGACCCTAATGAAACTGACAACACGGAAATTGAACTTGATTTTCTTTGCATGAGTGATAATGGTAAAGCCTCTGAATACATCTTGAACTTCAGAGCACTTCAAACTCGAGTAGGTTGGAATGATGCTGCCCTCAAGTATCATTTCAAAAAAGGACTTCCTTCTAGGATTCTGGATCAGTTAAATCTTCACGGTCAGAAGATTAATACTTTAACGGATTTAATGGATCGAACCCTCGAACTTGACGGTGTTTACCAAGGACGACTACAACATCGTCGATACGCCAACAAATCTCAAGGCCTAAATTTTAAATTGGGACCTTCTTCACACCCACGGAAAACTCAATCCAAACCCAATAAGGGAAAGGACAAACCTCGACCTAAAAGCTTGACCCCAGGCAATATCAGAAAAGTACTGGATCCTAAAGGGGAACTTAAAGAAGCTGAGAGGAAGAGACGAGCAGATAATGGGTTATGTATGTATTGTGGGTGTAAGCACAAGCTAGAAGATTTTGTAAAGTTGAAGGAAAGAGAAGGTACTAGTTCGAAGTCAAAAAACTAGTAGATAGTTTACTTGTGTGCAAAGCAAACTATCTTATCTCACCCAGTGCACAGAACCTCCATGTCTTAAGGACTGGAGTTGCCTTAAACTGCTTGAGATTAGTTCTTTTCAAAGAGGATACTCCCTTCAGTTGTCTTATAGACTCTGGAGCTTCAATTTCTTTTGTGAGTTTATCTTTTGCCAAAAAGTTACAACTGACATTTACAGATATCGATCAAACTCCAATTTGCTTGGTCGAGTCAGAGGAACCCAAATATTGGGTAAGTAAGAAAGTTTTATGGGTTTTCAACTTTCCAAACTTTCTCCCCTTAGAGTGGGAATTATCAGTCTTGGACGCCTCAAGAATGGATGATACCATTCTTGGCCATGACTTTTTAACGCATTAGAATCCTGAAGTTGATTGGTCCCAGGGATTGATCACCCCACGCACTAAGTATATTTCTGATTCTTCAATGCAAGTCAATAGGGAGTTAAACAACCCGCCTTAAAACGTCCTGCTAGAGGACAAATCTCTGCCAGATGACTTGCAAGCATCTGATCTTTCTCTAAATGAGTAATTGGCTAACCCTTCTAGCTCAATGACTTCACTTGAAGAGGATTTAAATTGCCTTGAAGTAATTGAATTATGCTCTCTCAATTCTGGTCTTCCCTCGACAGATTCTCTCAAAGATGATGAGGACAACCAAATCAATGTTGAAGCCATTAAATCAACTCTACTGGAAATCTATCATTATTTCCTTGATTTTTTCTCAATCTGCAAGGCCAATAAGTTACCACCTCATCAACCCTACGACCATCAAATAGAGTTAATAGGTCCAGTACCTCCGGCAGGTCCTGTTTATTCTTTGTTGAAGGACGAATCTCAGATTCTTCAAGACTACATTGCAGGGAATGTAGCCAAAGGTTTCATCAGAGCCAGTAAATCTCCAACTGGCTCCCCTGTTCTTTTTGTAAAGAAAAAGGATGGTAGCCTTAGGTTGTGTGTTGACTATAGAAAGCTCAACACAGTCACTAAGAAGAATGCATATCCTGCTCCTCCTATGTCATTGCTTCTTACCCTTTTCAATGGTGCTAATTTCTTTTCTAAAATTGATCTTAGAGGTGCTTACAAGCTTATTACCATTGCGGAAGGTCATGAACCACTGACTGCAATGCGCACTAGATTTGCTAGTTTTGAATATTTAGTTATGCCTTTTGGATTGTGCAACGGACCATTGACTTTTCAAACTTTTGTTAACAACATCTTTCAAGATGTTGTCAAACAATTTTTTGTTGTCTATTTAGATGATATTTTAATTTTCTCGAAGACACTAGATGAACATATTCATCATGTTTTACAGGTTCTAAATCAACTTCGAGATCACAGTCTCTACACCAAGCACAATAAATGTAAATTCCATCTTAAATCAATCGATTTTTTTGGGTTTTACGTTATCCACTGATGGTTTAGTCATGGATGACAAAAAGGTCCAAAAAGTCCTGGAATGGCCTGAGCCCAAAACTGTTAAATCCCTCCAAGGATTTTTGGGTTTTGCAAATTTCTATAGAAGATTTATTAAAGATTACTCTAAAACTAATTCCAATCTTACTTCTCTTCTTAGAAAAGATGTTCCTTTTGTTTTTACTTCTACAGCACAAAAGGAATTCGAAGCATTGAAGACTGCATTTACCACAGCTCCAATTCTTTGACACTTTGACCCTTCTGCTTTGACAATAGCCGAGACAGACGCTAGCAATTATGCTTTTGCAGGGGTCATTTCTCAATTAAATCCTGAAACAAAATTGTTTCATGCTGTTGCTTTTGAGTCACGCAAACTCATTGCAGCAGAATTAAATTATGAAATTCATGACAAAGAGATTTTAGCTATTATTCATTGTCTTAAAAAATGGCACTCTTTTCTTCTCAGCCTAGACAGTCCTTTTCAAATTCTAACTGACCATAATGCTTTGAAATACTTTATGTATTCCAAAGTGTTAACCAGGTGTCAAGCCAGGTGGGCTGAATTTCTGTCTGAATTTCCTTTTTCAATTTCCTATTGCCCAGGTAAGAACTGCATTGTCCCAGATATCTTGTCACGTCGGGACAACGTTTACCCACAGCAGGGGGACACATTTGCTGACAAGAACCCTGCAAATGTGAAATCAATTTTCAACAAATCAATGTTAATGACTCATCAACTTAATTTGATGACAATTCAATCTTTTCAAAATCCACTATCCAACATCCTCGAAGCTCAGTCGAAGGACAATTCTTGTTTAGGGTTAAAAGACAAAATACTCTCAAAGCAAGGGGCCAAAAGATTTAGTATTGAATCAGGTCTATTAGTTTTTAAAGGTAGAGTAGTCATACCTGACAACAATGAAATAAAATTATGGATTTTCAATAGTGAAAATGATTCTCCATTAGCTGGTCATTTTGGGGTTGATACAACCTACCAGTTAATAGAAAGGGATTTCTTCTGGCCAGAAATGAACAGAGAAATCAAGGCATGTATAAGAGCTTGTTTCAAATGTAATAGGAAGAAGGCTCCCCGTCACCGGAAGCATGGGTTGCTTCAACCACTTCCTATTCCCTCTAAACCTTGGGAATCTTTATCGATGGATTTCATTTCTCAGCTTCCACTTTCTAATAATTTTGATGCTTTATTAGTAATAGTAGATAGATTTTAAAAGATGTCTATTTTCATTAAAACCACTACTACTGCTACAGCAGAAGATCTGTCAAAATTGTTTCTAGAATATGTATTTTCCAAACATGGCTTACCTAATGATATTATTTCAGATAGAGGCTCGTTGTTTGTATCCACATTCTGGACTCAATTGTGTCAACAACTCAATATCACGAGGAATCTGTCCACGGCCTATCATCCTGAAAGTGATGGGCAAACAAAAAGGGTCAACCAAATCCTCAAACAATACCTTTGAATGTATGTCAGTTACCAACAAGACGATTGGACCACATGGTTACCATTTGCCAAATTTGCTTATAATAACTTGACTCATTCTTCAACACAACAATCTCCTTTTGAAACTGTTTATGGAAGACATCCTCAATTCAACTCAATCCATTTAGGAACTAGTCATCCTGCTGAAAATTATCTTCGAACCATATCACGACTCCAAGAGGAACTTAAATTAAATTTGGAATTAGTGATTCAAAGGTACAAGGAACAGGCCGACTAACATTGAAAATCTGCTCCTTCTTTTAAATCAGGCGACAAAGTATGGCTCAATGCACGAAACATTCAAACGAATCGACCATCAAAGAAACTGGCTCAAAAACTCTTGGGACCATTCAAAATCAACTCTGAAGTCTCTAAAACTGCATTTCGACTCAAGCTACTTCCTAAATGGCAGGCTATTCACCCTGTTTTCCACGTATCTCTCCTGGAACTGGCTCTAGAAACATACCCGGGCAGGAACCAACCTCCTCCGGAACCGGTCGAAGTAGAAGACCATCTAGAGTGGGAAGTAATCCGTATCCTTGATTCAAGAATGCACAAGGGAAAACTTCAATACCTTGTGGAATGGGAAGGCTTCCTCGATGACTCAGACAAAACATCCTGGGACCAGCCATCAATGTTTCTAACACCCCTGAACTCCTAAATTCTTTTCATCTTAAATATCAATTAAAACCAAAACGTTAGAACTCTCTTTTATTTTTTCTCTTCTTTCTCTTTTTTTTTTTTTTCTTTTCTTAAAATTCTAAAACTTCTTCTCTTTAAAATCTAAAATATATTTACCTCTAAAAATTTCCTTATTCTTTGTTTTCTTTTCTTCTTTCTTCTTTTTTCTTTCAAAAGGTTTCAACCTTCTTTAAAATAAATAAAATTAAATTAAAAATAAAAATAAAATAAAATAAAATAATCTAAAATTAAAATTAAATTAAAAATAAAAAATATAAAATATAAAATTAAAGTCTTAAAAAATCAATAAATTCCTTTAAATTTTCTTTTCTCTTTTCAAAACTTTTCTTCTTTTACCTTATTTCTTTTTCTTTGAACTATCAAAATTTTTTTCAAACTCAACACAACAATCTTTCTCGAATTTCACTTCAACCTCTAAATCTCTCTTTTAAAATTTCTTCAAACAAATTACTTCTTTCTTTCAAATTATTTTTAAAATTTATTTCTTCTCTTCTTTTTCTTCTTTCTTTTCAAATAACCAAAATTCCTAAAAACTTCAATAAAATAACTTTCACAAATAACAATTTTTTTTTCATTAAATTTTCATTTCAAACAAAATTATTTCAATCAACTATTTCTTTTTTCTTACTTTAATTTTTTTCTTTTCAAAACTTAAACTAAAATTCCTTCAATTAAATATTCTTTCTTTTCTTCTTTCATTCAAATTTTTTCTTCTTTCAAAATTTAAAACAAAATTTTATTAAAATCTTTTTCTTTCTTCTTTTTTTCTTTTTCTCTCAAAATCTTATAAAATAAATATTAAAATTTTAATTAAAACAACAAAAAATAAAATAAATAAATATACAAATTGTTTCTACTTTTCTTTTCCTCTTTTCCTTCCATTTTAAATTTTCTCCTTTATTTTCTCTCAAACCAATCCCTTCATCTTCTCCAAAACCACCCTTATTTCCTTCATATATTTCTCAAAAACCTCTCCCTCTCCTACTGGTACCACTTCCCCAATTTCCAGTAATTCTTCGGCCACGTCAAAGGAAGCAGCATTGACAATCTTATTGACTTCACCGCTTAACTCTTCAATGAATCTAGTTCGTCGACCTTGGAAAGGTTTCTTTGACCATACCTGGTCGAGAGTCTCTTTGTTGTCCTCCCTCTAATCAACCACTGGTTGATCTGCCTCAACTGGCAGAAATGGTGCAGCTTCCACAATCGGAACTTCTGCAATGACATCTGAATTCTAAAACAAGATCATCAGTAAAAGAGTTTCCAAAATAACAGAAGAATGGAATTACTTCAAATAATGGGTCAGCTTCTAGAAACAACTTCGATGTGACTTCCACCGTCACTTCTTTTTCTTCTTTTTCATCTTCGATGACCATCCGCGGCTTCTTCGGAGTCCGCCTTAAGATGGGGACTTCCTCCTCATCTTCCTCCACCAATTCATCCACCTCCTCTTCCACCCTTCATTTTGTACCCGTGGCTTGGGTTACCAAGGTCGCCATGGTGTCCTCGGCTTCCTCCTCAACTGCTTCTGATTGATCATCACCAATTGACACGTCCCATATATCTTCAACCACTTCTTTGGTCTTTGGTATTACCCAATATTTGGTCTTGGTAAACCTTCTTTCGATGTCAGAATTTTTAGCTAAAGCATCGCATGCCACCTGTCTCCATTGGAAAAACTCGCATTTCTGCCAAGGACCTTGAGTAGCCGTGCTTTCAACACAGAAGTATTCCATTGTTTCACAAGCTGTGCATGATTGGGAGTACTGTTGAGTAACAAGCCCACCATCCGCTTTGGGATGAGGAGGTGTGGGAGCTGGAGTTGGACAAGCTGACATAATAATAATAGTAAAAAAGAATTAAATAAAGCAAAAATAGTGTGAGAAGTATATGTCTCACGCTCAATGGAGCTTACGTTTTTATACCCGGGCATCTGTCACGCGCCACGTGACACTCGAGGAAAAAGCAGCTCATTAAATCAATAATACAGAGGTCTAAATCCATACTCGAAGCGCAGAAAGCAATTCTACATAGCAACTGCAACTTTCCTTTGTGTACTCACTATTCAACCGCGCTAGTCTAAACTCTAAATCTAAATTAGTCAATCTCTCAATATTGTGTCTCAGTCTTTTCCTCAATAAGTGACGCACAGTGCAATAGTCAATGTAATAGTATGCTAAAAGGTTTATTAAATGTCTGTGAATTATTAAAAGGGGTAGTGAGCATGGACGGAATGGTTAGTGGAAGATTAAAGGGTTGACAGATGTTAGTGAGGAGGGTCCAGGTGTAACGGGTGTATTTTTTAATGGTCTGTGGTGTGTAGAATAGTGGATGGGTATGAGGTCAATGCGAGGAGGGGTAAAGGATATAAAAGGGGTTGGGTTTTTGGTTAGAAATTCTTTAGAATTAAATTATAAAACATATATATATAGTTAATAGTGGTAAAGCTTTAGGTTAACTCATTATTATTGCATCCTTCCTTATTTTCACAGTAATCATTTCTAAATCCTAAATCTTTGATTATTGAGTTTCCAACCCTTTGTGAGATCTTAAGAATATTAATATTACCTTTAAATTATATTAGAATTCTTCTCGAACATATCTTGAAGCAGTAGCTCTTCCTTTTAGTCATCTTCAAATAACTTCCTCAAACATTTCCTCTGGGCATCGAAGAAGTTTCTAAACTCCTCCCTCCATCTCACTTCCCAGGAACACCCTCGACCTTGTGCGTAGGTCATCCAGTGACATTAGGCTTACTAACATGGGCTCATCAATATTAATCTCAGAATATGCCAATGTTTTTCCAAGTTCAGGAGTGTCAAGTAAAAGATCTAAAGGAGAATATTGACTATTTTTAAGAGACTCAGAAATGTAACTCCAAACCCAGTTGAAGAAGAAGCCATCATTTCCTTCTTGTATTTTTCTTGATAGTTTTTTAATCTTTCCCTCATTTTCTTTGTTGTAAAATCCATCTTACCTCTAGTTTTGGATTTCAGCTCCACTTCCATTTGCTAAAAGCCACTTGATTTTGAGGCAGGTGGACATCCAACTTGAGTGGACTATGCACAGCAAAAACAGGCATCAAAATTAGAATTAAGTTTCAGCCAATTAATTACAATCTTGAGGTCAGATGGTTTCAATTGAGTAAATTTTTGAGAAGTAGATTATGGGAGAGGCATGATAAATTAACACTAAGCAAAGAAATTAGTGAAAAAAGAAAATTTTCTTTAAGAAAAGAAAAACTAAAAAAGAATTTAGATATTTATGATTTCTGAGACAAAAATAAGAATTTTTGAGGATAGAAATTTGAGCAGGAAAATTTGATAAAGAAAGGAATAAAAAGTAATAGACTTACTGTGGTATTAAGGAGAAAAATCTGACTTGGAAAAGAACTGGCAGAGAAGAGATGTGACATTGAGTATATGGGTTAGGATCAAAAGATGGTTATGTGCTTCTGATAGGAAGGCTGGGGGTATTTGTGGGCTGAATTGTGGTTGAGAAAATTTTGAAAAAGCAGGACATATTTTACCCCATTTTTGAGACCCCAAGTATCAAGTCAGCCATGTTTCATGGTGTGTTTGTGTGGCATTTATCAAATGAAACATGCTAGGTGTGTTTGGGGTAAGGTTTGAGACCCGCTATTATACATGATGATAAAAAATACAATAATTTTTTTTTAAAAAAACAAAAAAACTAATACAAAAATATAAAAACAAAAAATTATTTATAAGATTAAAAATAAAGATTAAATAAAAAAGATTTCCTATTTGTAAATAGAAAATTAAACATATAATTAGAGCTTTCAATTTAAAAGAGCATGTTCCTGTGCATGAATATGGAAGCAACTCTAAAAAAATTCAGAGGAGTAATGTTACAAATTTTTGCTGGTTTGACTTGGAAAAAAAATTTGTGCACTTAAAGGCTATAATTTTTAACATGTTTTCATAATGTAAAGTTTAAAATTGGTGTTTTATTTTATTTCAAATAATACAACTTTTTTTTAAATGTCAAGAAAACCTTTAAGGTAAGTAACCACTGGCCCAGAATAATTTTTTATTTAAAGAAACTGTAAAAAATAAATGTACAAACAGCTGGAAAGTATTGAAATCTTCTGGGCCCCCAGTAAAATTTTGAAAACAGCATAATTTAGATTTAATAATACTAAAACCTTTCTCAATGGTGTTAAAATCAGGAGAATAAGGGGGAAAATATAAAAGAACTCAACCAGCTTTCTCAACAATTTTGTTTACTTTAAAATTTCCATCAATTTCAGAATTGTCGATGGCCAAAACACTTGATGGACCAGGGAATGTATTCATTGAAGTCACCTGGAAAAATTCAATTAATATGAAGCTAATTTCTTTTTAAAATATATTTCCTACCAAAATATTTTCCAGAATATATTCAAAATAAAATCATGGGACTGCTTCTTCTAAAATCATTGTAAATAGAAAACATTTTAGACATATTTCATGAATTATATTAAAATGATGCCTAACCCATTTCAATTTGACATGTATGGTTTTCTTCTCTTTCCTAGCCCATCTACATTTTTGTTCCACAATATATTTTGAGATTCAACTTTCATCTGCAGTAGAGAAGAGAAATGAAAAAATCAAAGAAATAAAAAATCAAATAGATTCTCACCAATAAAAACTAAAAATTCAGGTTTAAAATGTCCAATTAAAACAATATAGTCGCGATTTCTCAGTGGACTTTGGAAACGATGGAAATTTTGAGTTTTTTTATTGGAGAAACTCCATTGTTTGCACAACTCATATTGTAAGCTTGAAATACATATGTTGATGCCATGCATTTGAGGCAAAGAATCCCTAAGCTCAGTGACATATAGGGTGGGGACATCATCAAGAAAATTCTTTATTAAATCATATTTTTCATTGTCCATATGAAGTGGCTATGGTAGAGAAACTGTTATATAATAATAAGCTATAGGCACAACACAAGATGGGTTGCTTCTCCTTTAATGAAAAAAATCATTTTCCACTCTAATATTTTAAAGACATTGTAATTATATGTAAAGGGTTTTAAGTGATAAAAGGAGTTTATATATAAAAAAAGAGAATTCTAGAATAACAAGAAAACAAAATTTGACTCTACTGTCTGGTTGAATCTATTCTCAGTAAGCACTAGTAATCTTAGCTACTCCCTCTTGAAGCACTCTTTCTATATACTATCCTTACTGTAGCAATATAATAACTCTACAGAAATCTCTCTTTAATATGTATACTGCAGCTATTAATACACACACAAAAAATAATAAAGATGCCTTATTCAATCTGTATATTATATTAAATATTCCAATAACTAATTACTGAATATACATGTGTAAGCAAAAAATGAGGTAAGTGTCCCTTTTATAAAAGAGTTTAATCTCTTTATATATCATTTATTATCAGCACCCTTCACACAAGTTTTCCAATCCTATTGGATCCCTTGAACAAGTTTAAGCACTTTTTTGAGTAAAAAAACAGTAAACTATTTATCAAAGGGGAGAAAAAGTGAACTACAAATCCAGTTCAGTTTTGGGACACTATTACATTTATTGGTGAATTTCTGTGACAAAACATGGAATGCCACTTTTTGGGCCAAGGGAATGACTCTAGAAGTAACCATTTTAGAGCCCTTGATTCTTTTGTTTTTTGAGGTTAATTTCTCACCTTGTTACTCCTCCTTCCCCTTGTTCATATATCCTCCTTCTCCTAAATCTTCATGAGTGATTTGTTCTTTTATTTTTTGTTTTTATCATGAACTCTTGTATTCACCCTCTTGATTAGATGCTTTTCTCATCTTTGTGAAATCATCAACATCCCCATTTCAAACATATAATTATGTCTAGTTTTTATTCCTTCTCCATCATAAGCCTCTGCTTTAGTTTTTCTATACTCCCTTCTTCTCTTCCTGACTTCCTTAATATCCTACACTAACTCCTTCTCTCTTCTCTCACACTGCCTCTGTCTTTCTTCCTCTTGCATCACCCCCCATAATATATCTTGCCTCTTCCTGTCACTGAATTTTCGCTCTACATCATCCTTCTCATTATCTTGAAAGATTCTCACCTCTCCTCTGCACATTCCTCAATCCACCTTTGGTAATAAAATGAAAATCAAAAAACATTTACATCAAAAATAATAGCAAGGAATATCCCTAAACAAATCAGACTAACACACCATAAGCTTCATAATTATTGGATATGCAAAATTGCACAAATAGTTCTGGTTCTTGAGATTTGAACATTCCTCAGTATACTTTGCTTAACAAATGAGGTGCAGCAAAAACTGAACTATGTCATGCTCAATTCAAAATCATTCAAAAAAACACTATTCCCTTAGATGTTTGGCAAAAGAAAGGTTGTTTTCTATAACAAAACATGAGATAATCAACATATGTTAAGAAACCCATTGTTTTCTGCATTTACGAGTTACATGTTCAATGAAAAATAGGGGAAACTTGCATCAACCAAGCCACTCACTAAATAATTATCTAAAACTAAATATTATATCATTTTTGTTTCCCCATTTAATAGTTAAAAGTCAAAATTTATGAGGGCAAATGTACATTTCTCCTTTCTAACATATCTATGCAATATGCAACATGATATTGAATATCCAACTGTAGCTCTCTAAGTGTATTCAAAAAATGTATCAACTTGAAAAAAACCAATCAATATCAAAAACAATTTTTCAATAAGTATAAAGAAAATTTAATAAAAAAATTATAAAATTCTGAAAAAATTATCTTCATCAAATACATAAAATTTGAAAAAATAAAAAAATGAAAAAAATGAAAAATAATCATAATTTTCAAAAAATTTAATAAAATAAAAAATTATGAAAGTTACAAATTGATAAAAATCATAAAAATCAAGATATAATATAATAATAAATATCATTTTATAAAAATTTAATAAATCTTATAAATAGTATAAATCTTGAAAACCTAACACAGCAGGGAAAAAGACAACTGGTAGGCAAGTCATTATTTTGTACTTCTTACTAACCTTGTTGTAACCTGGTTATAATTCCGGGTAGGCAGAAACTCACCTTTTTTACAAATTTTTAGTGCTATATACAGATCTGACGCATAATATAAGTAAAGAAGTTTATCTCAGTTCTTCAAGATAGACCAAGATTAAATTTTTAAATTTCATTTCATAATAAATGTTCTGATTAATTGTTTTATTAAAATTTATCTAATTTTTGGCCACTTCAATACATTTTTATGTTTATTATTATAGACTTCTAATGTTGCAAATCATAAATACATTTTGAATACTCATGATAAATAATTATTGTATATGAAATATACATCCAGATTTAATATTTCATTTAAATATATATTGAATATTCATTGAGAGTGCATTATTTATATTCACTATACATGAATTTTGACTATTTCATATAGTGTATGGAACATATAGTATGTCTTTTTTAAATTGTACAATATGCTTCAACATTGAAAAAGCAATAAATTATTATTTTTTATTCTTGATGTCATGATTTAAAGGCAGGAAAAAGGAGAGGAAGGCCACAAGAGTTTTCAAAAAATTTACTTGAAATTTTTTCACTAATTCCCTCCCCTATAAGATTACTCCACATATTACTCCAGGAAACTTGATAAATGACTTTCCTACAAGTCCTCTTTTTTTTCCCCTGTGTAAAAAGTTCCAAATATTTAAAATATTCTTTAAAACAATAAAAATTTCAAAATAATCATAAAAACCCTAAAAATCATAAAAATCAATAATTTCAAAATAAATCATTAAATAATCTTAAAAATAAAAAAATCAATTTTTTTAATAATTAAAAAATCTTTTAAAATTATTAAATGAAAGCTTTTAAAGAATTAGAATAAATTATCAAAATCATTAAACCATAAAATTCACCTAATTGATTTAAAATGTAAAATTTGTTAAGCTCATCAAAATCATAAGTGTCACAAAAATAACAAAAAACAAAGTCTGTTTAAACTCAAACTATAAGATGTCTTAAACCAAAGAACCCATTTATTTTCAAATAAATTATGGAATAAAATAGGGTTATTTTTACTTTTATCTTCTAGTAATTAATTGGTGGATCTCATTAATTTGATAATCCCTATTAAGGGGTCTCAAACATTACCAAACACGTCTAGTGTGTTTCATTTGAAAAATGCCACACAAACACACCATGAAACATGGCTGATATGGTACTTGGGGTCTTAAAAATTGGGTCAGAAAAATCTAACTTTTGTACAATTTTCTTAAGCACAACTCAGCCCACAAGTACACACATCCTCCCAATCATCTGCGCATAACCTTCCTTCAATCCTCACCCATATACTCCACATCACAACTCTTCTCCCCCAGTTCATTTCCAACTCATATTTTTCTCCTTTACACCACAGTAAGTATATTAAATTTTATTCTGTTTTTTAGAAAATTTTCCTGCTCAAATTTCTATACTCACAACTTCTTATTTTTATACAAGGCATCATAAACATCCAAAATCTTTTTTAGTTTCTCCTTTTCTTCAAAAATTTTTTCTTTTTTCACTAATCTCTTTGTTTAGTGTTGATTTATCATGCCTTTCCCAAAATCTACTTCTCAAAAATTTACTTAATTGAAAATGTATGACCTACAGATTGTAATTAACTGGCTGAAAATTAAATCTAATTTTGATTCCTGTTTTGGCTGTGCGAATTCCACTCAAGTTGGTCATCAACCAGCATCGAAATTGAGTGGCTTTAATCAAATGGAAGTGGAGTTGAAATCAAAAGCTAAAGGTAAGATGGCTTTGACAACAAAGAAAATGAGGGAAAGATTCAAAAACATTCAAACAAAATACAAGAAAGCAAAGATGGCTTCTTCTTCAACTGAGTTTAGAGTTACCAAAGATGATGAAAATCATGGAATCACATCTGTTTATGAAAAAACTCAACATTATGTGTCCTCTTTATGATCAAATGGCTTAACTCTCTGGAAAAAGGCCCAATTTCAACCCCTTGCACATGAATCAAGGTCCAAGAATTGCAGGGTCTCATAAAAATAGTCAATTTTTTACTTTATATCCTTCACTTGACTCTCCAAAGTTTGGAGAACCATCTGGGTATTCTTAAATTGAGCTTGATGAGCCCATGGTAGTAAGACTAAACTACTTTTGCTAATATTTTTTCTTTTGTAGTGCTGATTTACTCCCCATGTATAAAACAGACCCAAGCCTCATTAAATATAGAAATTTGTAAGGAAGTAGCTGACAATGAAAGATTAAAAGATAAATAACCAACCCCTGCTAGAAACAGACTCAAGCAAAGAGCTTCTGCTAGTTTTGGATCAACTCAATCAAAATCAAAGGCTGTTTTCTCTGCTTATGGAGAGATTGTTAATAAATGCAAACAAGGTTATATTTTTTATTTTTGTTTTGACTAAAGCCAGACCTTCAGATTATTTCTAATTTAAAATAGTTTATGACAAAAAAAATTTTTTTGGCAGTACCCTTCCCTGTGTTTTATTGAAGTAGGGGCATAGGTTGCCAAAATTTATGTTCATTGCATAAATTAACTAGTAAAAAAGTCTTATAAGATAATTAATAAACCTAAATTAATGACAATTCAAGTAAAAATGTGAGGTGAAATTATCTGTGACCAAAGTCAATGAAATCAAACACAAATGTATACCTGAACCTCATTATTATCATTATACAACAGAGGGCCTGATGGACCATTAATTTAGGTAATTAGAGTATGATTTATGAGTTGTAAAATGTTAATTTGTGAAATAAGAATAAAATTTGACAACCTATATTACACCCCATACTTAATCAAAATTGAATGAAACTTATCTAAAAAGCTCTCCTCAAACTACCTGAAAGAAATAGTCCTAAAAATTGCCAAAAAAGAGTCCCAAAAGTTTAACAAAAGAGCCCCAAAAGTTTCCAAAAAAGAGTTCAAAAGTACCCAATAGGTGTTCCAAAAGTTTCCAGAAAGGTTTCCAGAAAGTCCCCTAAAACCTATCAAACAAAATCCAAAAAAGTGCCAAAAAGTGACAAAAAAAACTTCCAAAACAACTTAAAAACACTTTAAAATTCTTTTAAAATTTTTCCAAACGGCTTCCAAGCACTTCCAAATTGATTTAGTGAACAAATAAACCTAAAATAGCTCAAAAACACATAAAGTTCACTGAGAAATGCTTGGAAAATGTTTCTGGAAGGTTTAAAAAAATAAAATACCAAAACAGGTAAAAACACCTCAAAGTAAGTGGAGATTTCCAGAAAATATTTTCAAATTGTTTCTAAATGATTCTTAATCAATTTAGCAATGAAAAAGGCCAAAAAAGTGAAAATGCCTAAAAATGACCAAAAAACACCAAAGAGTCAATAAATCAAGAATAAAAATGATATAGAACAAGAAAAAAAGGAGAAAAATGAATAGATCAATTAGCAATTAAAACAAAAAAGATGATAAAAAAAGAAACATAAGAAAGAGACAAGAAAAAAGACATTCCAATTAGCAATTAAATTTAAAAAAATGAGAAAGTGACTTACTTTGATTGTTATGAAGTGAGAAGCATCAGAACCAACAATGAATAATGGAATTTAGAGATGAAGAGAAGATGAAATATCTTAGTTAGACAGAATCTTAGAAATTTTATTTGCTTGGAATTTTTATGCAATTTCAAGTCTGGGAGCTGAACTAAAACGAATGAAACTGAGAAACTGGGGAATTTCATTGGCAAAAGTTATTACACAAAAAAAAACTGTAAATCAGTCAAGCTAGGCCTTAGAAATGAGTGAATTTATTTGTATAAAGGTGAACTGTTCATTGATGGTGGACTTAAAGTGGCATGTTATGTTAGTGAACAGTGGTAAAGATTAAGGGTAAGTGTATGATTATGGGATTGATTAAGTTCTGGTAACTCATATACCTTACTCATATGAATAAGCCCTTAAGGATTAGGTGAAAAAATATAGCTCTTGGTGCTTTTGTGCTTAGTGTTGGAATCTTTGTACCTGGTGCTGACTAATCATGATTATGAAGGGAAGTGTTTTGATGACTTTTTTGACCCAAAATAAGACATGTTTGGGGAAAAATACACTGTTGAAATAGGCCTGTCCAGGGCAGGTGTATTTCATTTTTTGAAGGCAGGTTTAATGCTGTGGAATTCCAAATCATAGTACGGCTCTAAAATTCTATTTAGAATATTTACTGGGAATCAGGACGGTGATTGGAGAAGCCGGATTAATTTTAAATATTTTATTAATAAACAAAAAATGAAGTTGAAAAAGTCAAGATATGAATGTTTGGTCAGATTTATTAATTTCACAGGTCATATAATTTTTTATGGCCATAAAATTAAATTTAATGAAAGACAAGAAGCTCAAGAACCTTTAAGAATTTTCCCTGAATTTTTACTATTTTTCTTATATTTTTAATTGATTTTTAAAGATTTATTAAATTATTTACATTTTTCGAAAAATTACTTAACTTTGATGAATTTCTATAGGGTGAATAGAGCTGCGGAGACTACCAAAATTAGTTAGGAATGTTGAGGAGAAGTAGCTCTATCATGTGTAATTTTTCTAGATTTTTGATTATAGATTTAAGGTTCTGAATTGAGTCCGGAGGTCCGGACAAGCTCCGTACAAGCTCCAGACAAACTCCATACGAGCTCCGGACGAGCTCTGGATGGGCTCTGGCGACGCTCCAGAGAGAAAAAGGGCACATGACTGTTTAATATGCATATAAGCTCTAGACTTGAAGTTATTTGGGGGAACACAGGGAGGATAGATAATAACAGCCATTATTCATATTTTTCTTTTGTCAACAAAATAACTAATCATTTATAATGCCCTTATAAAATAACAATTTCACATAACACTTTAAATATTTTACTCAACAACTCTTAAACATTAAAATATAGGGTATCATTAGAAAGGTCTCAACTCCAGGGACTCATTTATAGTATCTGCTCTCAGAAGTTATTAAAATCTAAAAACATTAAAACTACTTTCTTTTAAAATATTGTATCTGGTGTAACTTTATTGTTGCATTTCAGTTGATTTTCACAGAAGAACCGCTCAATCATTTTAACAAGCGCTAATTAGACAGGGTTTCATTGTTTATTATTATCAAGTAGACTTTTAAGCTTATTGATCTAAAAAACTCACAAATTCATTTAGAGGTACAGGGTTTTCTCTGATTATCCAACTCCTTCGGATTCTGCTTACAGCAAGGCGACTGTAAGAGTTTACCTACATATTTGGGGCCCAACGTGGGGTATCAATTTCTCTAGCTTTTAAAAGAACTTACTTGATACTTGGACTTTTAGCCTGCAAGAGGCTTATTTTCTGAAACTCTTATTGATTTATTTATCTTAGCCTGCAAGAGGCTCACTTATTGGAACACTTTATCTTTAATTTAATCTATTAGGATGTCTTCTGCTGCTGGATCTGGTGTGTCTCTTCCTATGACACCATCAGTTAGGATTGTTTCTTGGGATGGGCCTAAGTTTAATTGGGAAGAAGTTAAATAGTTTTTGAGCAGATATGAGGCTGCTGCTTTGGTGGATGGAGCTACTAAACTGGATATGGTAAAGCAGATCAGGTTTTTTATTGTTGACAGAGTGGTGGAAAAGGAGGTCATTGCTATGGAGGGTTATAAAGGGTTTGATTGGATAAGGTTTTCAAAAGAGATGGTTGATAGATGGGGTGTCAGGTCTCTTATGGTGGATCTCAATAAGATTGTCAGTGATTGGCAAGCTAAAGGTGGTGTTTCTAATATGGTGTACTTCAAAAAGTTATGTGGAAAGTTTGATGAAGTGGTGGAATATCTGATTTTGGTGGAAGAATTGGGCCATGAAAATCAGGCCAAGGATCTATTCTGGTCTTCTTTTAGTAGGGATATTAGTATAGATGTTTTAAAAGAAATGTCTAGGAAAAATTTGATGAAGGATCTGCCTAATGGTGAACAGAATCTTCCAGCTTTGGAGATCATCAAGGAGAATATTCAAGGCTACTTAAAACTCATGGCACTGGACAAATATCAAGAATCTTGTACTCAATATGTTAGCAAGGTTAGTGAGGTATTGGCTGAAAATAAAAATATTATGATTCAAACTCAAGAAGCCAAGAAGGCTCAGATGGGACAGCCTGTTGCTAAAGTTGAGGGAAATGTAGACAACAAGATGGTCAATCACTTGGCTGATTTAACAAAACAATTAAATATATTTGTTCAAGAGACTCAAAAAGCCAATAGACCACCTATGGCTTCAACTTCAACTTCTTCTTCTTACTAATATAGAGGTTTTGAGAGGAGGAATTATGGATTTAATGGAAATGGTAACCGGTTCTCTGGCAATGGTAATGGTGGTAGGAATTGCAATGGTAATGTTAATGTTAATGGTGGGAATGGTTTTAGAGGTGGATATGGCGAGTCCAGGGTGTGCTCTTATTGTAATAGGAGGGAACACAAGGCTGGACAATGTTATTTTTTGGATAGGGACTCGGATGCTGGTAGAGTAAAATTTGATGGAAAGGTTTATAAATTCCCTGATGGATCTTTCATCAAGCCCAGTGAAGGTCAAGCTCCCTTGGATTTTGTTAGGAGGAATATGTATTTGGGGAAAAGGACCAGGTTTGAAGAGTTACCTAGTGATGATGGAGAAAAGGATAAAGGTGGTAAAGTTGATGATGGTAAAGATGTGGAAAATGTAGATAAAGGAAAAGGTAAAGAGGTAAATAAGGCCACATTCTCAACTTAATTTGGTGGTTTGGAGTTTCCTCTGTAGTTAGGGCAGAGGAAAGTTGTATGGCAGGTGAATACGATGTTGATTCTGCTAGAAGAGCAGCTGCTACTGAAGCTAAGAGTAGTATACAGAGCCAACTAAAGGCTAAACCAGGCAAGGCAGAAATTAAAAAGTTGGAAAAGAAACCTTACTCTAAGGACAAAATTTATAATATGCAGAAGGGGATGGCTGATATGGGGCCTCCTAGTTTTGGAAAGTTGGATTTAAATGATGAGCCTATGCCTGTGGATAAAGATTCAGATTCTGAGGAGGATGTACCTTTGGCATCTCTCCCAAGACCAAGTTTTAGTGGTGCTACTCCTATGGAAGGGGTAAGGAGGACCAGTGATGGATCTGGATTAGTGAAAGTAGCCGGTGATGGAGCTAGGGTTATTATTAGTGAAGATGTTATTATGGCGGTTGAATATGGAAATGTGGGTCCCCAAGAGGTTCCCAGGGCCAAGGTAATAAAATCTTGGGCTCAATATGAGAGGCCCATTGTTTCTGGACAAGAGAATACAATGGAAACCATTTTAGGAAGATTGAATCAAATTCAAATTCCTTTATCCTTAGGCAAATTATTTACAATTTTTCCAGCCCTTGCAGAAAAGCAGAAGAAGCATCTGACAAGGAGAAGAGTTTCCACAGGAGAGGTGGAATATATATGTGAAAATGTGGACAAGTTTGGTGAGTAGGTGGAAACTCATTTTTCTGCACCTTTAGGTTATTTGATGGTTAATCTCAATGGTAGAGAGGTTAAGGCCCTGGTAGATTCTGAGTCTCAAATTTATCTTATTTCTTCTGAGAAGGCTACCAGTATTTGTCTGCCTATTAAATCTGGCACTGGTGATAATCTTAGAGATATTGGAGGGCATGCTACTGAGCTGATGGGTACAGCAGAGCATGTTAAGTTGTGTGTTGGTGGATTGGTTGGAAAGGTTCATTTCTATGTGGCCAGAGGGGTGGTTAAAACTGTTCTTGGTGGTACTTTTTTAATGGAATTTGAGGCCTGGATTGGTTATCAAGCTGGTATGGGCATTAGTTTGGAGATTACAGGGGACAATATGAGAAGGCTTCATATGCGTCTAGCAGCCCCAGGAGATGAAGGTTGGGAAACTAGGCCTGGGGTGACTACTATGTGTCAATGTTGTGTTTGCACCAAGAAGCGGCGTATTAAAGGACGGCTTCTGGTGAAATATGTCTAGAGGGGAATTTTGGAAACCCTCATTTTTTGGGGTGGTGGGGGCTGATCACTATAATGTTGCAATCTCTCCCCAGGATGAGATCCTGGATTGCAATAGGTCAGCTCAATTGGAGATAATTAAAGTGGATTCTCAATTATTTTCTGTTAATAATATGTTAAATTGTTATTATGTTTTCAAATTTTTGGTTTGTCTCACTTCTCTGTCAAGATTTTTGATCACATTCAAGCATGGATCAAGAGGGAAGATGGGAAATATTATGTTGAATAAAAATTGGAATAGTTTATTTTCTGACCTCCAGAAAGAGGGTAAACTGCAATTATTTCATCAAAATTCTATAAAAAATCTTAGTATAATTAAAAAACAAAAAAATAATTCTTGTGATAATTTGATTCTGGTCCTCCAGAAAGAGGATAAACTGCCAACTTTTTTTACTGGTGATTTTATGATGGATAAGGGAATTGAAAGTGTTAGAAAAATTGTTGATAAGCTAGACAAGGGAAAAGAGAAAAGAGTTAAATTTAAAAATGAAATAAAATATTTTTCTACTTATATTGATTCTGATTCTGACAATGAAGTGAATTCCTTTGATGAAAATTTTAATGGAGATACAAAAATAAATATTTTACCTCAAGTTTATGTAGATGTGGAGGCAGTAAAATATAAGAAGGTAGCAAATACAATCTGACCGATTAATGAACCACTACCCGCTGAATTAAATCCACCTTTGAAAAGACCAAGGCTATCAAGAGATCCTTATGAATGTCCCTTGGTGAAGAATCTGCCTGAATTTTCTGAAACATCAAGAATCACTTTTGATAGATTAGGTTTTGTTAATTTTGGACCTGATGGTTGGTTGTCTGGAGAAGAGAAGAAGTTTTTGTTGGATGTGATGGTCAAGTGAGAGAAGGCCATTTCTTTTGTAGAAGAGGAGAGGGGTGTGTTGAAGCATTCCTATGGGGAGCCTTACAAGATTCCTGTAGTATGTCATGAAGCGTGGCAGCAAAAACCAATCCCAATTCAAGCTTCATTAAAAGAAGCTTATATCAAAGTTGTCAGAGAACAGATTTGCACTGGACTGTATGAGAAATCATCATCAAGTTATTCTAGTCCGGTATTTTGTATCAAGAAACCAAATGGCAAACTTATAGTAGTTCATGATTTCAGGGAATTTAATAGGGTTACAATAAAGGATGCTGGTATACCACCTAGTGCTGAGGAGTTTGTGGAAGCGTTTGCTGGGAGAGTGTGTTATGGTTTAGGAGATATTATGGGGGGATATGATGAGAGAGAGTTGCATCCAGACTCTAAGCCTCTCACTACTTTTGATACACCACTAGGACAATTTCAATTGATAAGATTACCTCAAGGAGCAACAAATTCAGTTGCCTTTTATCAAGCTCAGATGGCTTGGATTCTTCAAGATGAAATTCCTCAATATGCTGGAATCTTTATTGACAATGGAGGAATTAAAGGACCTTCAACAGATTACAATAATGAAGTGATGGAGGAGAACCCAGGGATACAAAAATTCATCTGGGAGTATGCAATCACTTTAGAGAGGATCTTGTTTATAATTGAAGAATCTGGTTTAACTATTTTGGGTTCAAAATTTTCATTTTGTGTGCCAGCTTTAGAGATTTTAGGTCATGTGGTGTGTAGAAAGGGTAGGATTATTTCCAAAAAGAAAGTGAATAAAATTCAGTCCTGGCCAAGACCCAAGAATACGGCCAGAGTTAGGGGATTTTTAGGTGTATGTGTTTATGTTCAAATATTTATCAAGGACTTTTCTTCATTGGCAGCTCCATTGAGAAGGTTGACAAGAAAGGATGCAGACTGGGAGTGGGATGAAAGTTTTGAAAGGGAGTTTGAGAGATTGAAGAAGGTTGTTGGGAAGGATTTAGTCCTGCACAAGTTATATTATGGAAAAGATTCTGGTAGGATTTATTTAGCAGTTGACTCAAGTCAGGTTGCTGATGGGGCAGTTTTGTCTCAGATGGATAAAGCTGGTTACATTAGGCCAGTTAGGTATGAATCTGTGGTATTCACCAAAGTCAAATCAAGATATTCTCAGCTGAAATTGGAACTGTGTGGAGTGGCAAAAATTTTAAAGAAACTTCAAAATGTTTTGTGGGGCCAAAACTTCAAATTGCAAGTGGATGAAAAATCTTTAATTCAAATGATTAATTCCCTAAGTTTACCAAATGCACCTATGACTAGATGGGTAGCATTCATTCAACATTTTTCTTTTGACTTAATTCATAAGCCTGGCAAAACTTTTACTATTCCAGATGGTTTGTCAAGAAGACCACCCACTGAAGATGATTGATACTCAGAGAATTTCAATGAAGATATACCTATGACCAAAGCCAGCACTAAAGGAGCTGAAGACTTTCCATACCTCCCCCATGAGGTTAAACTGGAAGGACTATTGTGTATAGATGATTGTGATGAAGACCTCCACCAAGAGGATAAACTGGAAAATTATTTTTATGTTGATAAAATTGAAGAAATTGGTGTGAATAAATTTGTTAAAAAAGAGGTGGAAGAAGATGAAAGTGTATATGTGAACAAGAATGATGTGGTAGTATGGGATGGTAATAGATTGTTTAATGGTGTATATGTTGGAAGTTTAGAAAATTTGGTAAAGCAGAGTTTGGAAGATGTTGATGAAGAAGGAGATACTAAAAAGGGTGGTAAAGAGGTTGATAAAAATTCAGTACAAAAGAATTTTGAAGTTTCAAAATTTAAAGATGAAAATTTTTATTCGTTTATCAATCAAACTCAATCAAAGAAGCTTATGGCTCATGCAAGTGCAGGTGATATAGGTGATAGGGAAGTGCCCTTGGATGTTATTTTATTGTATTTTAAAGATGAAGTCTGGGGACAGACTGGGTTTTATTATGTTTTGTTAAAATATTTGTTGACTCTGGAAAGGCCAGTGGAATGTGATGATGATGACTGGATGGCTATCAAAAGAAAGACCCCAGCATTTTATATATCTGGACAAGGATTAATGAAAAGGAGGTATCCAAATCCTCAAGTAGTAGTTTCTCAAAAGAAAGGGCAAGAGTTGGTTATGAAAGCACTGCATGAAGATCTCAGTCATAGGGCAATGGGCGAGACATATAGACAAATTACTGATAGATTTTGGTGGCCTGGTATGAAGATGGCTGTTAAGAAATGGGTTCAGTCATGTGAAGAATGTCAAAGAAGGAGTTATCTAAGGCCAAAAGAACCTGGACATGCAACTGGTGAAAACACTCTTTTTGGTAGGGTTAGTTTGGATGCTGTTCATATAAAAGAGGGGAGATATAAATATTTAATTGTAGCCAGAGATTATTTATCTAGTTGGGTAGAGGCAGCGCCTCTTACTAATTTGACTTCCAAAAATGTGGCAGAATTTATTTTGAAAAATTGGGTGTATCAATATGGAGTTATGAAATTGGTAACGGTAGATGGAGGTCCTGAGTTTGGGACAGAGTTTAGAGAAGCTATATCAAAAGTTGGGTCAAAGGTTAGAGTAGAAACCCCTTATTATCCTGAAGCTTAAGGTATGGTTGAAAGAGGGCATCAAGTTATTAAGGATGCTTTAGTCAAAATGTGTGGGTCGGGTGCTGAAAAGTGGAGGCATTATTTACCTTTAGTTTTATTTGCTGATTGAATTACTGCCAAAAGGACAACTGGATTTTCACCCTATGGACTTGTTTTTGGACAGAAAGCAGTTTTACTGCTGGATTTGGAAGCTGAATCATATCTTGGAGTTGATTGGGACATGGTCAAGACTACTGAAGAGTTATTATGTGCAAGAATGATGCAGCTAGAAAAGAAAGAAGAATACTTAGATAAGGCATATTCTAGAATGATTAAAATCAGAAATCAGTCAGTAAGGTAATGGGATGAAAGATTAGCACACAGTCTCAGGAAATCTTTGAAGACTGGAGATATGGTTTTGGTGTATAATAGGAGTTTGGAAAGCCAGTGGGGGAAGATTTTTGAAGATAGGTGGAATGGACCTTATAAAGTCAGAGAACAGGTGTCTGGCAGTTCATATGTTTTGAAAGAATTGTATGGAGTAGTTTTAAAGAAGAGGTTAGTGAACGATCAAGTTAAACGGTTCTATCCTAGGGGCACCAGGAGTGCTGAAATTTAACTCTGAAATGAGGGTAAACTATTTCTACAATTGTCTGAAGGTTAACTCCAAAATGAGGGTAAACTATTTCTACAATTGTCTGAAGGTTAACTCTGAAATGAGGGTAAACTATTTCTACAATTGTTTGAAGGTTAACTCCAGAATGATGATAAACTACTTTCTTATTAAAAATATTACTTTTGTTTTACTATGGTATGGGAGACGAAACCGTTAACAAAATCTTACAAAATTTATGAAGACATTTGTTTGAAAATTCTTAAAACTCTTAAAAGCAAAAAAAAATTATGGAGAAGATATATGTTGGAATGATAAATTTTTTATTGGTAGAAGTTTTCACAGGGGATCCTTCTGAATTAAATATTGGCAAGTTTGGGGGTAATTGATGAGCTGGCTGCTCTATAAACAATTACCCCACAATGTTTGTTACCAATTTTTCCCTGTTTCTAGTTGAATCCTGGCTTTGTTTTTGATCTATAGGAAGTCTGCTAAGACTATAAACTGGAACGTACGAAGAGAAAATGCTCCCACTGCTGGATTCTAGATTCTTTTTTATTTTGGTTTTTTGTTATTTCTTTTATGTTAGATTTTTATATAATGAAATATGTTTTTCTTTCATTTTAATTTTTAAAAAAAAAAATTGTTAAGGGTGATGCTCACTGGTGATCTCTAATCATTTTTACTAATTGGAGGGAGCCCACCCAGTGATCACTATCATAAAATTATATTTTTCTGAACTTTCATTTATTAATTTTGTATTTTCAATTTCTCAAAATTGTGTAAACACATCAAGTTGCACTTGGATGTGGGTATGATTTCAAGGGTACGGCTCATCAATTGGCTGGGGGGCATCTTTTCAATTTCATTTTACATTTCATAAATTTTTATATTTCAAATTCGTTTATCATCATTCTTTTAAAACTTTATACTTAAAAGAAAAAAAAATTAAATTAAATTATAGAATTTTTTTATTTCATAACAATCTTTTATAACTTTTTTTTATTTTCATCATTTATAAAATAAAAAAAAAAATAAATAAATAATAATAATAATAAATTAAAATTATAACTAGAGTAGTTTTTAGTGTATATTTTTTTATGTTTTGCTTTATATTTCATTCAGGACAGCTAGTTAACTGGAATAAATCAAATTTAAGAAGAATTATTTTTGGAAGGAGCTCTATCAGAAGAATTTGGAGCTGAATCGTTGATTATCCTGGTAGCTGAATCAATTTGTTGGTATTGTGAAATTCAAAGCCAGTTGGCTATTTTTAGTTGATCCCTCAAAATTTGCTCTCTGAACCATACCTCAGTTTGATCAGAAGGAGGATAATGGTGAAAATAAGTTAAAATATTATTGAAATTAGGTGAAAGGTGACTTACAACTAGATGAATAGTGACCTGGGGATAACTATGATCAGGTAAAGGAAGCTCATATGCTGATGAATGAATGGTTGAAGCATTGGACACTGGAATTATGGAGCAAGAGTCAACTTTATAATTATGATCTAATCAAGATAAAAGGGATACTAACCGCTATCAAAACTGTTGAGATTAAGTCTAAAAGGCTTACTGGGCATAGGAATTGGTGTTTTTAGAGATGTGAAGGGGTTGATAATTTTTGAAGGAGGTTTGGTATTGGATCTGGGTCTTTTAGGGGATTTTTTGGAGATAGGAGAAGAAGGAAGGCTGTTGGTTCTAGATCTTTTGGGCTTGTTTATTATTATGGGGCTAGGAGATTGGATAGAAGTTGAAGAGGAAAGATCCAAGGATGGTTTAATTGAAGGAGTTTTTCTCATGGCTCTTGGAGCGATTGGAGTCCTGTGAGGATTAGAAGCAAGCCTAGACTGAAGAGAAGGAGCAGCTGGACCTGGTGTGTTTTATTCAGGAGAGAAGTTTAGATAGGCAGAGGGGTTAAATGGTGTTGGATTGTTGAAAGTAGAAGGAATAGGAGGTGTTGATGGTTTTGGAATGGGACTACAGAAGGAGGCAAAAGAGGTAGCAGGAATTGGCAAGGAACCATATTTCAAGCTGGAGCATTTTCTTTTCTTAATGAAGCAGGCAGAACAAGCTCTTTTATAGGTGTGTTTCTTAGGGTTAAAGGTATAAACACATTCTTGATGGGTGAAACAGCAGTAATTTCAAGCTTGATCAGGAGAAGAAACATAGTTGGATGGAGTCATCTTGATAGGATTAAAAATTGTATGGAAACACTGGATAATGGCCTAAAAATTGGGAGAAAAGGAACTGGTGGAAAGATATGGACTCTGAATAGAAAAGGATGTTGGAATCAATCAAAAGTTTGGTCCACCATGACCTTAAAATGGCAAGTTTATCATTCTTTGGTCCACCATGACCTTAAACTGGCAATTTTATCATTCTTTGATCCACTATGACCCTAAACTGGAAAATCACTCATTCTTTGTCCTCCATGACATTAAACTGGCAATTCAATCGTTATTTGGACAATTTAAAAGAGATTTACAAGATGGGTCCCCCATGACCTTAAACTGGAATATTCTATGCAACTCTATGCACTCATTTTAATTTATCACTGTCCACCAAGACATCTAAACTGGTAATGTAAAATTTTTTATGAAGGCTATTCAATTAACAATCAACAAATTATTTAATTTATAAATGGTACTCAAAATTTTAAAAGGGCATATTTTTGATTTGGAAAATGTAGTGGTTAATATTGTGGAGGTTATGGATGATGAAATTATGGTGCTAAACATAGTGAAAATATGGTGATTATTATTATTTAAAAGATGAATTATTAAAAGGTGGTCTATTTGAATTTTTTGATGATAAAATTTTTGAAGGTGGATATGGAAGTTGGAAAAGTAGTGTGCCTTGAATAGGCTAAATGGTATGAAGCTTGGAGGACCTTATGGCGAGAATTGGATCAAGTATTTGGCTCAATCAAAGAGAATGGAATCAGGAGTATTTTGCTCATTTGATGAGAATGGAATCAAGTATTCAGCTCAGTAGGTGTGGAGCCTACTTTCTTAATGCATATGAGTAGAGACTGGTATAGGGGAGTCTGAAGGGATTCAAACCATGCTCTCAGTAGTTGGAAGCATCATGAGAAAAATAGATTTTATTTCAAAATGAAAATTTATGAAAAAATTGATTTAAAACGATTTAATATGAAGAAAAGATCAGGATTCATTCTTACTAAAGCACTAAACTATAAGATTAAAATAAATAATTTTGCTGAAATTTTTCTACATCATCATCAAAACTCTGCATCAACAATCTTCTCTTCATTAAATCTTCATGATTATTGGCGGGAGTGTCTTGGAAATAGGATAAAATATTTCTCTTTATATCATCAGTAAAGTCAAGAAAAAAATATCTATGAAATTTAGGATAATGATTTATATAGTCCATTTGGACTCAACCTACATCATCAGAGTTGGTGATGTTAATAGCTAAAGGATGAGAAAGCCATTATTGGGATTAGCATGGAATAAAAAAATAATTATTAAAAAAGGCTTACTTTGGGACCCAGGAAATAAAGTCTGGAAAAAAGAAAAAGAAGAAACTGGAAGTATGGGTGAAGGATCTTGAGAAGGAGGGATTAGAGATGAAGTTGGAGATGGTGGTTTAGTTTTAGCCTTGATCCTTTTCCAGAATAAAGGTACTTTTGCTAATATTTTATTAGATAAGTTAGAAGCTGGAGCAGTAGATGGGCCAGAAATAGGATTGAAAGATGGTTTAGAAGTTGGCCGGATGCATTTAACCTTTTTGGAGCAACAGAGATCACAAGCAGTTCTTCCAGGAGGATTTGGAAAGGACATCAAGCAAGTGACTTCATATTTCTTGCAGAGGTTGCTTGGTATGGAAAGATCTTTCATACTGATGATGGTACTTATAAAAGTAGAAATAAGATTATTTAGTTGGAGTGGGATGTTGAAGAAATAAAGAAGAGAAGAATATGGAGAAGATAAAAGTAGGATTATATATTGATTGAACATGCAAAATTCAAAGAATGAGGACATTCTTCCTTGGAGAGAGGATGTGGCATTCCAAATCATAGTACGGCTCTAAAAGTCTATTTAGAATATTTTCTGGGAATAGGACGGTGATCGGAGAAGCCGGATTAATTTTAAATATTTTATTAATAAACAAAAAATGAAGTTGAAAAAGTCAAGATATGAATGTTTGGTCAGATTTATTAATTTCATGGGTCATAAGATTTTTTACGGCTGCAAAAATTAAACCTAATGAAAGAGGAGAAGCTCCAGAAACTTTGGGAATTTTCCCTGAATTTTCACTATTTTTATTATATTTTTAATGATTTTTAAAGATTTTTTAAATTATTTACGTTTTTCAAAAAATTACTTAACTTTGATGAAAGGTTATAGGGTAAATAGAGCTGCGCAGACTACAAAAAAAAGTTAGGAACGTTAAGGAGAAGTAGCTCTATCATTTGTAATTTTCTAGATTTCTCATTATAGATTTAAGGTTCAAATTGAGTCCAGAGATCCGGACAAGCTCTGGATGAGCTCTGGCCGCACTCCAGAGGGAAAAAGGGCACATGACTGGTTAATATGCATATAAGGCTGTAGACTCGAAGTTATTTGGGGGAAAATAGGGAGGATAGATAATAACAACCATTATTCATATTTTTCTTTTGTCAACAAAATAACTAATCATTTATAATACCCTTATAAAATAACAATTTCACATAACACTTTAAATATTTTACTCAAAAACTCTTAAACATTAACATATAGCGTATCATTAGAAAGTTCTCAACTCCAGGGACTCATTTGTAGTATCTGTTCTCAGAAATTATTAAAATCTAAAAACATTAAAACTACTTTCTTTTAAAATATTTTATCTGGTGTAACTTTATTGTTGCATTTCAGTTGATTTGCACAGAAGAACCGCTCCATCATCCTAACAAGCATTAATTAGAAAGGGTTTCATTGTTTATTATTATCAAGTAGACTTTTAAGCTTATTGATCTAAAAAACTCACAAATTCATTTAGAGGGACAGGGTTTTCTCTGAATATCCAACTCCTTCAGATTCTGCTTACAGAAAGGTGACTGTAAGAGTCTACATACAATGCCTTTTTTGTGGTGTATTAATGTGGTATATTTGGTAATATTTGAGACCCCTTATTAGCTCTATTTAAATAAATGGAAAAATGTGGATTTTAGAAAAAAATCAAATAATACAAAAAAAAACTAATTTTACATATTCAATGAAATGAAAATTTATAATTCCTATAAAAATAAATCTAAATCTCAAAAGATATATTTAAAAGCAATAAAAACTTAAAACATGCACTAAATATAGTAAGAAAACTAAATATAAAACATATGACATTTCTCATGGGTAAAGAAATGCTATCATACATAAATTTTTTCACCAAGTCAACATCATCAAATTTTCAATTTTACACAGGATAACAAAGGTGGAATGGATTGTACTACTTAAAACTTTTTAAAAAGAATTTTTTTTCTTGGGGTTATCATAATTTCATATTTTGATATTTAAAAAATTTTAGTCACTTGATATTCCAAATATGCTTTTATTAAAAATTAAGTGAAGTCCACATACAAATCTTATTTGATAGTTATAGACATAGATGAATGAGTTTCAAATTAAGAAAAATGGCATGTAAGAAATTCTTATGAAAATCTAATAAATAAGAATGCACTTATTCATGAGACCTTAATAAATAGTAAATAAGACTCTTAAGAATCATTGTGCATCATACTTACACATAAAACTAAAAAAAAATTGTGATATATTCTGATTAAAGCCATATAATGACCTTTAGTAATAATACAGGCTCCTCAAAAAATGAGCATGTAGACTATCTTTATGATGCAGCATGTACTACACAATATAGGGGATGAACTTGCTAGCAAGTTCCCAACCTGAACTCAGACTGAACTCTAATTGAACACCCACATGAAACTTTTCTGCTGAGTGGTGTTCATCCCTGATTTTATGGTTCCTTTGTCAATATCTCAATGTGTGTTCAATCTGTGGTGAGTTTGGTTCCAAGGTTTCAGACTCGCTAATATTCATACAAAAACTTTTAAACTCTCCTTTTATATGAATACCAACTGAAATAATTTCAGAAAACACAAAGAATCAAGATTAAAGATTTTGAAATTTTTACAAACTTATACTTTGCTTAAAAACACAAAACAAAATAAGATGAGGTAGCCATATAGCTTTCAAGATATTTATAATTTATAAGATTTTTATGAATCTCAAGAACTATAAGATTCATAAGGTTTTTATTTTTATATTTAAGTATTTTTCTAATTTTTTGAAAATTTATGATTTTTAAAATATTTTTGAGATTTTTTGTTTTTTTATTTATATAATTTTTGAAATTATTTGATTTTTATGTTTGTTTGATGTTTGATTTTTTTAAATTTTTTGATTATTATCATTTTTTGATTCTTTTGATTCTTTTGATTTTTTTTAAAAAAAATTTATTTTTATGATTTTTAAGATTTTTAAAATGTTTATTAATCTTTATGATATTTTTTTATAAGATTTGTTTAATTTTTTTGATATTTTTTATTTCTTTGTAAATTTTATAAATTTTAATTAATTTTTGATTTTTTTGCTTGTTTTTATTGTTTTAATTTTATTATTTTTAATAGGGGGTATCAAAGTTAGAAATCTGCCATTTCAAAATACCTCTTTTTTCCACCAAATCAACCATGATTATTTTTTAATATATGGAATATTGTACCCCAAATACACCTTTTTGCTTGGAATTAATATCAAGTTTATGGCTTTCTTTTTGTGTAGTGAAATACCTTTTAAATAATTACAAATTTCTAACTATGATACCCCCTAATGCTTTTATAATTTTTATAATTTTTATGATTTTCATTTTTTTTGATTTTTTTAATTTTTCTTTAATTTTTTTTAATTTTATTTTTAATTTTTTAATTTTTTGTTTTTATTTTTTTAATTTTTTATGTTTTTTTATGTTTTTTGTGATTTTTTTTATTTTATTTTTTATTTTTTTAATTTTTGTTTTTATTTTTTATGTTTTTTTATGTTTTTTGTGACTTTTTTCATTTTTTTTTATTTTTTTTGATATTTTTGTTTTGATTTTATTGATTTTTTAAAATTTTTATGGTTTTTATGGTTTTTATGATTTTTTTTGATTATCTTGATTTTTTTTTGATTTTTTTATTTTTATTTATTTTTATTTATTTTAATGATTTTTATTATTTCTTTAATTTTATATGGTTATTATGATTTTTTTTTTGATTTTTATGATTTTTTTGACATTTTTGATTTTTTTCAAAATTGATGTAGTTGATGAAGATAATGATTTACAGAATTTTATAATTTTTTTATTCAATCTTCCTTATACTTAATGATAATTTTTGATATTGATTGGTTTACCTTGAGTTGATACATTTTTATGAATACACTTAGAGGGCTAAAGTTGGATATTCAATATTGTTGGCAGGTTGTCTAGAAGAAGGAGAAAGAAAGGAAGAAATGGAATGGAGAAGAAGGAAGAACTAAAGGGAGGACAACAAAAGGAAGAAATGAAAATAATAAAACTAATAAAAGAATTGAATCAAAAAAGAGAGATACAACAACAGTCTATGAGGAGTAACAAAACAGTGAGGTTTAGTTTATTGGTTAAAAATATTAATTTAAGTAAGTAATGTTTTCTGTGTGTGGCAAACAATTTTTATTATTAATAACTTTAAAGAAACCTTAGATTAATTCTTGGGTATTAATTTTAGGTTTGTAATGCTAATAAAAATAAAAATAATGTATTGTTAGTATGTAAAATGTATGTAATGTAAGTGATGTTAACCAGAGAGGATTCTAAAGCCCTTTTAAAGGCAAGAGGACCATCTGGGGCATCTCAATTGTATTTACAAAGAGTATAGTAATGTGAAGCAAACAAATAATTTAATTTACTTGAAGCATATAAAAATAAGGGGAGAAATGAAAAAGTAACTTAAAACCCCTGAATAAGGAACAACTTTCCCACCATAAAATCCCAAAACAAAACAATTAAGAAAATGAGTAACTACGTGAGTTTGAAAACTGATAACTGTGAGAAAGAAAATCCAAAACAGGTAGTACAAATAGATGGGAAGGGTTTAATTAGAACAAAAAGAATTATTTTCAAACATTAATTTATATAATAATTTTTAATTCAGGATGAATAAATTTTAATTAATTGTTTTAACTATTTCAAGCAATTTAATTATCAATTTAATTGAAACAATTAATTAATTTAATAAAATAACTTATTTAGAGTGAGAATTTAAATTTATTATATTAAGTAGGGGGTATCAATGTTCAGGGATCCACAATTAGGGATCAGAAATTTTTTTTCCCTGGATCAGGCATTATTAATTGCAGAAGATTATTATCCACTAGCCCTGGGGCTAGTGGATAAGGAATCCATGATAATGCATTATTCTGCCTCTTATACCCCAATTTCCATTCCTAATTCCTGATCCCAAACTCATCACATCCATGAGACATATCCAGAGAGTAGTCAAAGATGTGGTTATGGCAGAAAGTTGTCCAAGATGTGGTTATGAAAAATTGAGTAAAAAAATGTTGGATAAGAGGTGAACATTGACACGTAAAGTGTGTAATAACCCAATTATTAGCAAAAATAATTGTGGAAGATAATTGGGGTATGCAGATTATTTTCCACAATTAATTTAATTGCAGATCCCTAAACATTGATACCCCCTAATAAGTATTTTAATTTATTTAGTATATTTAGTGACACACTTAAGGGTCAAGGAAGCGCTCAATATTTATGGATAATATTATATGATAAATTGTATTTAGTCTATATAAATTTTATTATTTAAATTGTAATTACATTATAAGTTAAATTTATTATTACACTTATAATATAAATTTAAATAATTAATTTATTAATTTAGAAATATTAAATACATAAAAAATGTGCCATGATGTAATACAATTTAATATCTTTTATGTAATAAAAATTTTCTTAATAATAAAATAAATATAATAATTATTTTACTTATAAATTATTTATATAATTTTATTCAATAAGATATTTTATTGTAACTACATAAAATGCATAGTATTAGTCCCTTAAATGATTCAAGTAATTTATTATACAATTTACTGGGCTCCTGAGATAGCCTGGATGACACTCCTTCTCTCTAAAAAAGCAATTATAAAAATGCTAAGATTTATTTTTTTTTATATTTTTTTAACAGAGTAGGAAGATTTGAAATTTCTTTTCCAGGAATCCATGCATCAGGTTCAGATGATTTGTTCTTGTATCTCAATAAATATTCAATACCTCTTTCATAAGTGATAATTCTATCATTGAGAATTTTATCAATTTCTGCAGTTTCTGTGACTTTCTGAGGGTTTTTCTTAGGTCTTCCCCTTCTTTTGGGAAATAAGTCACTGTTGGAAGTATAACCTTTAAGCAAGGAAATGGGGAAAACAGGATGTTTTCTATCATATGAAGAATACAATAAGACTTCTACTGCATTATCTCCAACCATTCTTTCAACAACAAATTTTCCTACAAAAGGATCTTTTAATTTATTGTTTCCCTGTAGATTAAAATGGAGAGTAGATATTAACACTTCATTGCCTTTGTTAAACTTGTATTCTTTATGGGATTTATCCCATCTTTTCTTTTCATATTCAAATGCCTTATCAATACAGCTTTGAGCATGTTTTCTGCATAGCTGTTGCATTTGCATAAAACATTTTACACCAGGGTTTAATTCCAATTTAAGTAATTTATTATTGAGAATTTGAGCAGGAGTTTTTGGGACATAACCTAACCAAAGCTCAAAAGGCTTTTTCTCAGTGACAGAATGAACAGTGCTATTATATGCAAATTCAAGACCTGGAAATAGAGTGACCCAGTCATGAATAAATCTGTCATTGTTTTTATAATCTAATCCAAAGGCACAATACCTTCTAATAATATCTTCCAGAGTTTAAATCATTCTTTCAGCTAGACCATCAGTGTGAGGATGGTGAGATGTAGACAATTTTAACTCACAGCCACAAATATACATTAAAGATGTCCAAAATTCAGATGTAAATTTTGGGTCTCTATCAGAGATAATGGCTTTTGGAAATCTAATAATATTAAACATGTACGACCACCATAAGAAATCTAATTCTTTTGTGGATACATCTTTTTGGGTGGGAATAAATTTGCAAATTTTTTTGAATCTATCCACTTTTACCCAGAAATAGTTATAACTGTCTTTACCTGCTATATGAAGACCAGTAACAAAATCTATGTTAATGATTTGCCCAGGAGCATCAGGTTCTCCAATATATTGTAACAATCCTGCTCTTTTACCTGTCAGTCTTTTAGATTTTTGACAAGAATCACAAGATTCAACATATAATTTTGTGTCTTCAGACACATTAGCCCACCAAGAAGTGTTTTTAATTCTGATTATGGTTTTCTAAAGGTCAAAATGTCCTGCTAATATGTCATCATGACAAAGTTTTAAGATGGTTTATTTCAAAGAAGGAGGAACAACTATGAAATTGGTCAGTTTTCTCCTATAATAAATATAACCATCTTCAATTGAAAAATTTCCCTTACTCAAAGCATTTTGGTACTTTGTAGAAAGAGTTTTTATCAATGCTTGAATAGAAGAATTCTTTGGATCATTCAAAATTGTAACTAATTTATTTAAATCAGAATCTTTATCATATGAATCCAGAATTAATTTTAATAGTTCCTCTTCAATATCAACAATGTATATACCATGTATATGTACTGTATCATCTTCAGGTACATAAGCTGGATTGGATACGTCATTTGGAAGAGGTAATCTAGACAACATATCTACATTTGAATGAACATTTCCAGCCATGTGAATAATAGTCATTCTACCTCTGTATTCTTGAACAGCAAGTTTCCACCTAAGCATATGTCTATTTGGTGTTTTCAAGTTCAAAAGAGATTTCACAGCACTTCAATCAGTAACTAATTCAAACTTTTGGTAATATAGATAATAATGAAGCTTTTATAAAGCCCATACAGCTGCTATGCACTCTACTTGAGTGACACCATACTTCAATTCACTCTTTCTCAAGGTTCTTGAAATATAACAGATTACTACTTCTGAAACATTTTCATTAATAATTTGTTTATGGTGTAGAGAAGCTTCAAGACCAATAAAACTTGCATCTGTATCAAGAACAGAAGGCTTATTAAAATCTTGAAGGGAAAGGAATGGAGCTGACATCAAACATTTCTTTAATATATCAAAAGCTCTTTGAGTATCCTTATTCCATATATAAGCCACATCTTTTCTTGTTACTTTGGTAAGTGGTAAGGCTATGACTTGATAATTTTTTATATATTGTCTATGGTAGCCACACATTTGCAAAAAACTCTGTATTTCCCTTACAGAAGTTGGTACTGACACATTTTGGATAGCAGCAACTTTTCCTTGGTCTACACAGATCTGTAAGCCAGAAACTACATTACCTAGGACTTTCAAGGATTGAAACCCAAATTTACACTTTTTCAAGGATATAGTCATATTAATTTCATCCATTTTCTGAAATACTCTTCCTATGTGTTGGATGTGTTCATCAAAATTTTTAGAAAAAACTATGATGTCATCAATATAAACCATTTACCATCCTTCAATTATTTCCTGATGAAATGTGTTATCCATTACTTTTTGGAATATTGAAGGGGCATTTTTAGGAACAAAAGGCATCCTAAAATATTTGTAAATTCTCACATTGTTTGCAATTAGAAAAACATTTTGGGAAGACTTTTCAGCAGGTATTTGATAATAACCCTTATTCCCATCCAGACAGCTTATGAACTTTGCACCTTGCAAGGTAGCACATATAGAGCTAATTCTGGGTAAGGGGTAAATATCATCCAAAGTATAAGTATTCAAAGCTCTATAATCTCCACAAAGTCTAGCTTTATCTTTCTCATAGGAGATCAAAACTGGAGAGATGACACAATATTTGGGTGTAAAAACTCCTTTTTCAATAATACTCATACCTAATAAAGTTGAGATATTATCTTCAATATCTTTTCTCTTTGTGGGAGAAGCAGGATAAGGTTTTTTCTTTAGGCTAGGAGGTATTTCATCCAAATTGAAGGATAAATAAATTTTCATTTCATATTTAACCAATCTTAACACATGGGAACCATGAGCAAAAGCCATTGGGAAAGATGTAATTAATGCTACTATTGAATCTTTTTGATTATCAGTCAATTGATCACCAACTGAAGCTGTATCAATTTCCAAAAATAAGACATCCATTTCCTCTGTTTTTCTGCCTTTACGTTGGATCAAAGAATTACAAGATTTTAATATAGGTGCAGAATGCTTTTTTGAAGAAGAAAATTTAAATTTTATTTTCCCATTCATGCCCAAGGTAAAACAATTGTTTTCAGGATCCAATTTAATGCAAAACATGGTTAAAATATCATTTCCCATGATAAACCAATTGCTTAAATTATCATTTTTCATAACAACAAATTCACAAATAGCTCTGACAAAACCACCATTATATTTAAAAAACACAGTGGTCTTGTATTTGCCAATGGGGCATAAAACAGAACCATAACCTTTCCATTTTTCAGATGTGATAGGTAATAATTTGCATTGATAATCCTTATCCACAGAAGCCAGTGCTTTCTCAGACACTACACTTCCTCAAGCACCAGAGTCAAGAATAACTTCAAAATTTTTACCATTTATGATAACTGGTGCTCTTAAAGGTGATACTAAAATGGAAATGTCATTAATATCTCTAATTACTTCAGCATTTTCTACAGAAGATAATTCAATATCATAATTTTTAGACCAATTATCTAAATATTGGATATCCTTTTATAAAACCAGAACTTCCTGAGAATACTCATGGTCATTAGAGATATTTCTATTACAGTCACTGGAGGAATCAAAAAGATCTGCTTGAGTATTTTCATATTCCTCATTTTTTTCAACAAGATAAACTTTCTTGTCACAAATATGTCCTTTTTGCCATGGTTTGTTACATTCAAAACAAGTGCTAGTTGCATATTTATTTGGTGCAACTGGAGCAGAAGGTGTACCAGATTTGTCTTGAAGTTTTGTGGAAGGCTTTTGCTGGTCATTATAAGATTTTGAACAATAATTCCTTGGTTCATATCTATTATTTAGTAGAACTTCACTACAGATATTAATAAAAGAAGAATTCTCTCTCACATGCTCAGTCCTTGCCACAATCAAATCTTTCAGAGAATTTTATCTCTCCAAATATCATAATCCATTTTAGGATCCATAGCTCTAAAAAAGTTTTGTAATTTTCATAAGGAAAAAAAAGGTTTTTCAGGAGAGGAGGACACATATTTAGCAGTCTCATATAATCTCTGCTGGGAAAGTCTGAACTTGGAACCACCAAATTGATTTTCAATTAATGTTTTCCACTCTTTCTTAGAATAATGTTGATTTTCCAATAAGACAGATACATACCACATTAAAGCTACATTTGAAAATAAAGAAATTAACTTAGAAACAATTTATTCATCTAGAAATTTATAAGAGTTTTTCAGATTATCCATTCTCTGAACAAAGTGTTGCCAGTCAGATGAAGAGTCACCATCAAAAGTGGGATACTGATCCAGTTTTGGACAATTTTTCTGGCTACTGGGATGGTCCATCTTTTGATTAGAATTATTTAACATCAATAATTCTTATAGTTTATCCAGGTGTTCAGAAATTTCATTATTTACAGAAACATCCTGTTCATGACCATCAAAATATTTTTTGCTTGTAGAAAAAGATTTTACAGACTCATTGTCAGTTTGTTTAATGGCTGAAATATGGGGAAGAAAAGAGCTGCTTTGTTCAGGCCCCTTTCCTTTATTTTTATGCAGCTTACGGGCAGCATTTTCATCTACACCATAATGATTGACAGTTAAGGCTGAGACTTTTTCCTGTAGATTCAACAAAGAACTTCTTATCCTTGGAATTTCAGACATCTGGTCATTTTTTTTTTGCAAGGGATAAAACATTTCTGTCCTCAAAAACTGTGTATTTGGTACTCAGAGCTTAGAAATAATTCTTCAGCTTTTTCAACTCATTGTGTAGAGACTTAATTTCACTTTTCAATGAATAATTCTCTTCAATTAGGGGCATTAACTCACTAAAAGTTTTATGAAGATTAATATTTTTATCTGAGATAGCTCTATCATCACTTCTTATTTGTTTTTTTTGACTAAGAACAATATTCAAAGTTTTGTTGATTTTAAAAT
Source organism: Hemileia vastatrix (assembly GCA_030280995.1). Lineage (NCBI taxonomy): Eukaryota > Fungi > Basidiomycota > Pucciniomycetes > Pucciniales > Zaghouaniaceae > Hemileia > Hemileia vastatrix. Next base: position 20,748,008 of record JASXTE010000001.1, on the reverse strand, counting down.
AATCTGTATCCTGTACACAAGAACTCACTTTACATTGAAAGTGTAACTTATTTAATTTGTCACTCTCATGTACTAATACATCTCTCAAATTTTTGTCTTTTACAACATTAAAATCAAGTGTATCTTTCAATATATCACCAGAAGTTTTCTCAAGAAAGGTATAGACTTCAGGGGAAACAGAATCATTTTAAATTGCAGGAGAAGAATTGATTAAAGAAGTAGAAGTTAAATGTAAAGGCTCATCAAATGATAATTTACTAATTACATCATTAGGGCTACTCATTAAAGGAAGTTTTCTCTTTATGGGTTTGAAAGTTCCTTCACCATTATCCACAAGATTACCTGTGGGGGAAGATTTATCATTATACATACCAACATTTTTATCAAACAAATTACTTACCATGGAAAGGGACAAAATTTCCCCTGTGCCTTCTCTCTTTTTCCTACCTGATAAGGATGGGCTTGAGGAGATTGATGGTAGGTTTGTGTCCTGGATTGGCCAAGGTGTTTAGCTGCTGGCTGCTGAACATTATGTTTTTAATGGCTCATCAGGTAGTCCCATTTCCACTGTTCCACTTGTAGAGTGTTTTGACTTTGAGTGAAAGAGCTAGGTGCCTGATGGGGATGAGGCTGAGTCTAAGAGGCTGGGAAAGGAGGAGGTTGAACCTGCTTGTGACTTAAGAGCTCCTGCATCTGTTTCCAGAGTGTGTCTACTCTTGCCTTGTACTTAATGATTTCTGCCTTCAGTTCTTTTATATGGCTAGAAAGATTGTTTATTTGTTGCGTCAGAGAGATCTTTTTTATTTTTATACCCTTTAGAGGATTTTCCTGATTTATCTGAGGCTTTACTTCTTTCAGAGTAGTTTGGTGAGGGGGGTTTGCCACTTCTCCTGGAATTTCTATGTCCTGAGGAGTATGAATGTTTTTTGTTAGCTGAAGAATTCTTCTAAGTTAATTTTGAAGAACCTACATATTCATTATCAACATCCAAATCAATTTCATCACTATGAAGATTATCCATGCTGTTTGCCAAACTACTGAGCATAAAAACTGTGAACAAAAAATCAAATGGATTTAATGGCTTAAATTAATATTTTCAAAATAAAAATAATCAAATGATTTTGTTTTAATTTTAAAATTTATTCAAAAATCAATTAATCAATAAAAATGTAATACATAAAATATGCAATTACAAATTATTTTATTAAGAAATAACAATAATTTTTATGGGACCAATCAAAAAGGTTTAATAAGTCAACCAAAAATAATTAATACCAAAATAGATTGGTAATATTGGGACTAAGCACTGAGTACTATTATGGTCAGCCAATAAATCAAAAATTTAAATGAAAAATAAAATTAATAATTTATTTAAAAAAATTTAATTATCCTCTTGGACTTAGGGTATAACTCTATTATGGTCAACTAGGAAAAAAATTTTAAAAAAATATGATCATTTTAACTCAGTGACTTAGCAAAATAGCCAAGGCACTGTTATTGCAATAAAAATTTAATAATATATTTGAGAGATGCAAAGATTTACTTACTATAGTGATCAAGAGATCACTTTAAAATATATATACTTTACTATACTATAAACCAAAACAATCAAACCCAAGTTCGAAACACAGTCGGGACAAAAAAAATTGGTTTTGTGCTAGTTGGTCTGTGCATTACGTTGTCTGTCCAAAGTGTCTTTGTTGTTTTGATAGGCCTCCAATTGTCGGAGGGTTGTCTAGAAGAAGGAGAAGGAAAGGAAGAAATGTAATGGAGGAGAAGGAAGGACTAAAGGGAAGACAAAAAAAGGTATAAATGAAAATAATAAAACTAATAAAATAATTAAATCAAAATAAGAGAGATACAATGAAAGTTTATGAGGAGTAACACAACAGTGAGGTTTAGTTTATTGGTAAGAAATTTTGATTTAAGTAATCTTTTCTCTGCGCAGAAAATAATTTTTATTATTAATAAACTTAAAGAAACCTTAGATTAATTATTGAGTATTGATATTAGATTTTTAATGCTAATAAAAATAAAAATAATGTATGTAATTTAAGTGATTTTAACCAGAGAGGATTCTAAAGCCCTTTTATAGGCAAGAGAACCATCTGGGGCATTTCAATTGTATTTACAAAGAGTATAGTAATGTGAAACAAACAAATAATTTAATTTACTTAAAACATATAAAAATAAGGGGAGAAATGAAAAAGTAAATTAAAACCCGTGAATAAGGAACTATTTTCCCACCATAAAATTCCAAATCAAAACAATTAAGAAAATGAGTAACTATGTGAGTGTGAAAACTGATAACTGTGAGAAAGAAAACCCAAAACAGGTCGTACAAATAGATGGAAAGGATTTAATTAATACAAAAAGAATTTTTTTCACACATTAATTTATATAATAATTTTTAATTCAGTATGAAGAAAATTTAATTAATTGTTTTAACTATTTCAAGTAATTTAATTGTTAATTTAATTGAAACAATTAATTAATTAAATAAAACAACTTATTTAGAGTGAGAATTTAAATTTATTATATTAAATAAGTATTTTAATTTGTTTAGTAATTTTAGTGACACCCTTAAGGTTCAAGGAAGTGCCCAATATTTATGGATAATATTATATGATAAATTGTATTTAGTCTATATAAATTTTATTATTTAAATTGTAATTACATTAAAAGTTAAATTTATCATTACACTTATAATATAAATTTAAATAATTAATTTATTAATTTAGAAATATTAAATACATAAAAAATGCACCATGATGTTATAGAATATAATATCTTTTATGTAATAAAAATTTTCTTAATAATAAAATTAATATTATAATTATTTTACTTATAAAATATTTATGTAATTTTATTCAATAAGATATTTTATTGTAACTAAATAAAATTCATAGTATTATTCCCTTAAATGATTCCAGTAGTTTATCATACAATTTACTGGGCTCCTGAGATATCCTGGCTGGAAAATATCATGTTGCATATTGCATAGATATGTTGGGCATGAGAAATGTACATTTTCCCTCATAAATTTTGACTTTTGACTATTACATGGGGGGACAAAAATGATGTACCATTTAATTGTTTATTATTTTTCAGTGAGAAGCTTGGTTGATGCAAGTTGCCCCTATCTGTCATTTAAAATGTAAATCATAAATTTAAAAAAAATATTAGTTTCTTAACATACATTGATTATCTTATGTTTTGTCATAGAAAAAAACCTTACTTTTGTCAAACATCTAAGGGAATAGTGTTTTTTTGTTGAATGATTTTGAAGTGAGAATAACATAGTTCAGTTTTTTCTGCACTCCATTTTTTTAGAAAATTATACTAGGGAATTTTCAAATCTCATGAACCAGAACTATTTGTGCAATTTTACATGTCCAATAATCATGTAGCTTATGGTGTGTTAATCTATTTTGTCTTTTGACTATTAGATGGGGGGACAAAAATGATGTGAAATTTAATTTTTGATAATGTTTCAGTGAGCTTCTTGGTTGAAGCAAGTTTCCCCTATCTATTATTGAGCTTGTAAGTCATGAATTCAGCAACAGATGGGTTTTTTAACATAAATTGATTATCTCATGTTTAGTTATAGAAAAAAGCCTTTTGTTTTCCAAAAACCTAAGGGAATAGTGTTTTTTTGTTGAACAATTTTGATGTGAGCATGACATAGTTCAGTTTTTGCTGCACTCCATTTGTTAAACAAAGTATACTGGGGGATGTTCAAATCTCATAAACCAGAACTATTTGTACAATCTCACATGTCCAATAATCATTTAGCTTATGGTGTGTTAGTCGATTTTGACTTTGGACTATTACATGGAGGGAAAAAAATGATGTGAAATTTAATTGTTTATTATTTTTCAGTGAGAAGCTTGGTGGATGCAAGTTGCCCCTATCTGTCATTGAACATGTAAATCATAAATGCAGGAAACATTTGGTTTCTTAACATACATTGATTATCTCATGTTTTGTTATAGAAAACAGCCTTTCTTATGTCAAACATCAAAGGGAATAGTGTTTTTTTTGAATGATTTTGAAGTGAGCATGAAATAGTTCAGTTTTTTCTGCACTTAATTTGTTTAACAAAGTATACTGGGGAATGCTCAAATATCATGAACCAGAACTATTTGTGCAATTTTACATTTCCAATAATAATGTAGCTTATGGTATCTTAGTCTATGGTTTTTTAGGAATATGCCTTGCTATCACTTTTGATGTAAATGTTTTTTGCTTTAAATTTTCTTACCAAAGGTGGACTTATGAATATGCAGAGTAGAGATAAGAATCTTTCAAGATAAAGAGAAGGATGATGTAGAGCAAAAAAGAAGTGAGAGAAAGAGGTAAGATTGATGAAGGGTGGTGAAGCTAGAGGAACAAAGACAGAGGCATCATGAGGGGAGAGTGAAGTAGTGAGATTAGGATATTAGTGAAGTCAGGAAGAGTAGAAGGGAGTATAGAAAAACTAAAATAGAAAAAACTTTCCATGGATGAGAGAAGAGGGGGGAAAGGCACCAGAAGGAAGGTTGCCAATGTCAGAAAAATAAAAAAACTGTGAGCACAACCAGGGCTACTTCATAGAACAGACCCAGAAGTGTGTCCTGTGACCAAAAACTGAACTTGATTTCTAGTTCACACTTTTTCCCCCTGTGTGTCTCAGTGCTCTAGGTACATTACCTGTATCAGTCTATAGCATCTAATGTTTCATAAAAGTCCTACTATTAGTGCCCTAGCTAGTAACAGAACCATACATCCCCTATGCTCTCAGAGACCCTTTATTATATATTAAATACTGTACGTCCTCTGGTACTTACTATAGAATGTGTGGCTGTTGTGAAACAATCTATATTTCATATATTCCTTCAGCACCTAGTAATGGCCTTTTATCTTATCTAGCTTTTTACTTGCTGTTACCACCTTGAGTAATGAATGTATGCTCCTTGTTAAATATTCTTTATTTGATATTATCTCTAGAACTGTGCTTCAACTAGAGCTTGCAACATTTTAGTCTTCTTCAACAGGTTCAACTGGACCAAGCCTATGTGCTGTCACACTTATCAAAAGGTGAAACCTATATTGTTGCTAGTTTCTATGCCCCAAAACTATACTATTCTTACAAAACATCCTGCAATAATTGAAAATACATACTGGACTGTAAATTTATATCCTGTATACACCTTCCATCTATTTCCATATTGCCATGGAACTTTTGATATCATACTAAAAAAACTGAGCATTGAGAGTCTAATGTTTTGTGCTTTTGAAAACCCCTTTGTTGTGATCTCAGTGAGAGCTCTCAACATCAATCCCTTTCTTTTGCTCCCCTAAACTGAGAAAGGTGCTGTGTTGCTGCAAGATGTATACCAATTTGAATGTGTATAAAATAAGTAAAGGATCTGAAAAATACATCCTGAGAAGTTTTATATTGATTTATCCATTGATAAGTGGAGTTTTCACTAATCTTTGAGTATTAGAGATATTTAATCTGATGAAGAGACATACCAGCCAAAGTATGATTTAAATATTTGAATTTTAAAGAAGGGTTATACTTGTAGATCACCATCTCTCCAAATAAATGAAAAAAACAAATAAATAAATAAATACTTACAGAGAGGAGAACAGGTGAGGGATGGAGAAAGAGGAAAAATAGTGAGAGAAAAAGAAGTAGGAGAAACAGCAAGAGAAAGAGAAAGATGAGACCCAGAGAGAGGCTGAGAAAAAACCCAGTAGAAAGAGGCAGAGAAAGAGGTGAACTGGTGACTAAAAAATAAGAATAAAAAAATGAAAAAAAATGAAAAAAATGAAAAAAATGAAAAAAATGAAAAAAATGAAAAAAATGAAAAAAATGAAAAAAATGAAAAAAATGAAAAAAATGAAAAAAATGAAAAAAATGAAAAAAATGAAAAAAATGAAAAAAATGAAAAAAATGAAAAAATGAAAAAAATGAAAAAAATGAAAAAAATGAAAAAAATGAAAAAAATGAAAAAAATGAAAAAAATGAAAAAAATGAAAAAAATGAAAAAAATGAAAAAAATGAAAAAAATGAAAAAAATGAAAAAAATGAAAAAAATGAAAAAAATGAAAAAAATGAAAAAAATGAAAAAAATGAAAAAAATGAAAAAAATGAAAAAAATGAAAAAAATAAAAAAAATAAAAAAATAAAAAGGAAAGAAATTGATGGGAATAGAAGAGACAGAAATATAATGAGAGATGCAGAGAGAGAAAATGGAAAAAAGTCAAGTTGGAAAAAGGGCAAGCAAGAAAGGAAAAAGAATAGTGGAATCAGAACAGGGTGGGGACCCAAATGCATATCCAATGATTTGATATAATCAGTCACATGACTGAAATATGCATTTTTTGGGGGTGTGAGAGGGAAAGAAACAACAAGCTTTTTTGTTTTAGTAGTATATTATTTGTCATGTTGTGGCAGTTTTAAATTTCTTATGGCACTTAAAGATGCTTTATATTGATTTTGGTTTTCTTATTACGGAGATTGGAAGGGCAATCTTAATTTATAATGATTTTATTATAAAGAAAACTGTTGGTTTTATGGAAAATATTGGTCTAATAATTGTGTCAAGATGAAATATTTAATTAACAGTCAAGAAGCGTATCTATAGGTTTAATAATGCACGGAAATGAAATTAAGGAGTCTCAAGAATTGGTGGAGATTTTTGAGGAGTTTTTACTATTTTTCTTATATCTTTAATAGAGGGTATCAATGTTCAGGGTTCCACAATTAGGGATAAGGAATTTTTTTTGCCAGGATCAGACATTAGGAGGTATCAATGTTCAGGGATCTGCAATTGGGGATCAGGAATTTTTTTTCTGAAATCAGAAATAAGTGATTGGGGAATATTCTTACCCACTAGCCTCAGGGCTAGTGGATAAGGATTTCACAATAATGCATTATCCCACCTCTTATACTCCAATTTCCATTCCTAATTCTTGACTCAAACTCATCACATCCATGATTGATTTGTCAGCATGTTACATGACATATAATTGTGAATTCAATCCTTACATCTCTCTTCACTCTATGCTACTTTTTGTTTGGTGGAAAACACATAAAAAATTTTTCTATCAACACACCCCACCTGCTCATTTGGTGGCAAATTCCCACTTCCTGATTCCCACTCATCACCTAAACCTTCTACCATCAACCTTTTCTACCAACAATAATGAATAATCTCTCTACTATGAAGAAACTTCACTCAGCTATGAATGCTATCACTTTAAATTTAGCTTCTGACTCCAATTCTGACTCAGGTTTAGAAGACACTTTAGCTTATATTTCTTTTAAATGATCTTTATGAAGAAGAGGATACCAAACCTGAACCAGCTCTCCCCTCCCTTGAATCACAAAACATTCTATACACCAGAATATGCTTTGTCATTATTCCAATCACCCTCAAATATTTTAAAACACAACCTTTTTAATTCTATTTAAATATTCTCCAAATTTTCAACTTGTGTGCTATATTTACTTGGTTTTATGTTTTTGTTTTTTGCATATTCATTTTTTTTGAATTCAAAGTGAATGTCTCTTTTTTGGATTTCTCATTTGTTTTCATTCACCAGCTCAACATGAAATTGCATAATTTTTCACTGTTTCTTTTTTTTCATTCATCCCTCATATCCTTTTCCTCCTCTTCTAAAAGATTCCTCAAACAATTTGTTTTCATTTATTTTCTCATCTCATCTCTCCCAGAAAGTCATTTTATTCATTTTTTTGATTTTTTGTTTGAAAATTATAATTTTTTTTGGTTTTTTTACTGTTTTTTTTCTTTTTTGTATCTAATTTGTTATGTGGTTATTTTTTATCTTGATGGTAAAATTAACCTTTTTTCTCTCCCTCTTTTCTTTCTTTTTTAGCTCCATCACCCTAATCTTCATCCATACTTAGCATTTTCATTATATCCCCTTTCCCATATTTCATGTTTTTTTGGCTCCATGTCATTAAAACACATACATTACACATTATTTATGCATTTCACTTGCTCCATACTCAATTTCCCCCAAATTTTAAAATCAATCTTTCTCACTCTACTTTTCCTACTTTTCAATAAAGGTAAGTTTCATATCCTTTCTTAATGCCTTTATGATATCTCTTTCCTTCTATGAAAATTTCATACTTATATATATGTATGAATCTTATCTGGATAAGAGTTGACTTATTTAACTCCTATTGTTCTCATCTCCATTACCACTTTTCAAGTTTTTGAAAAAACTTTAAAATCAAAGTTTGAATGGGGGTTAGGTATCTTAAAATCAAATTTCCTTTTATAAAAAGATTCTCCTGAAGTACATCTTTCATTTCCCACAAAACAATCTGAATTAGGCTGAGTGGTCACTGATATATTGACCTTTAAAGTTGAGCCTTTTTTCCAAATTTCACTTAATTTATTTCATGTTTTTATCTTGCATAATTAGAGAATAAGGCTTCTGAAACCCTTATCTGATAATTATCTAGGATTTTATTACCCAAAGATTAGGATCACTTAATTATTTCATGGCCAGTTTCTTGAAAAAATTATATATTTGTGCATTTCAATCTAATCATAAACTGGCCAAGAAAACTGGACCTGCCAATTGGATGGATATGGAATGGGTTAAAATCAGTAATGATTATATCTTTTATTCTAATGTTATCATAACCTATGGAGGACTTCATAACCAGAGCCATGTTGAAAAAATAAATTCTAATATGGTTACTTTTTGTCTTTTCTGTTATATCAATCCTATTACTGGAAGACCAATCCCTTCACAAGCTAAAATCAAAGGCCAAGGGCTATAATTTCTGGAACATAAATTTATCATGGACTTTGGATTATGAAATTGGATTATCAAAGAAATTTGGAATTCATCAAGAGATAATCATCAAACTACTAAGGCACCTCCTAGATTGGAATCTTGTGAAACATTTACTCATTTTGGATGTTCTTTTCAGATCAATAAAATTTTGATAAACCAGGTAAGTAAATTAAGGGTTGAAGGTTCAATGGCTACTAAAACATTTTGAAGGGACTCTAGATACAGTAATTAAAGGATTTGAAAATATATATTTTTTTGTTAAATTTTTTATTTATCACTTATTGAAGATAATCAATCAACTATAAGTATTGTACCATTGAGCCCCTGTGCTGTATAAAGTATTCATTCAATTATATTCTATGAATAAGTTCATAATACCATTCTTATAATATGTTTTCTTTCACTTTGCTAATGAAATCATTGGAAGATAGTATTTGGGATTCCTTTACTTGATTTATTATCTTTTTTAATTGATTTACTTAATTTTTTATGAAATTTTCAAATAGTATGTGTAAAATTCTTGACTTGAAACAAACTTGGAATGAAATATGAATGAAATGAATAAACTAGTCATCAAAAATTTTCATTAAGCATTCAATTTCTTCAAAAGATTTATTAGATTTAACACATTTTATCAAGAAAACTTTATTTTTTGAACCATCTTCAAGTTTATACTTGAGTTTCATCTTATCCAATAGGAAATTTTTCTCAAGAGCCTTCTCCTTTTTCTTTATATCAAATTTCTTTTCCAAGTCTTGCGCCCTGTCATCCCTCTGTAAAGAAAGTTCAAATTTCTTCTCCTCCAAGTCTTGTTCCCTCTCTTCCCTCTTCAAAGAGATCTTGAATTTTATCTCCTCCAAGTCTTGTGTCCTATCATCCCTTCTTATAGACAGCTTGTATTGTTGCTTTTGAAAGTAAAGAGTATCTCTTGCAACTTCAACTTTACCTAGAGTGAAAAGGAATTTTAAAAAAAGAAAAGAAAATATCACTTGATTATTAAGAGGTATGCTATCACTTACCAGATTCACCTTTGTTCAAAAAATATTGAATGGAAGAAGAAGATTTTTGGGAAAATTTTTCCCTATTTTGTTTTCTTTTACTGCTGAAATTTAGAGTATTTGATGTTTTTTGCTTTTTTTGGAGGTAAAATTTTCCTCTTCATCATTGATGATAGCTTCAGACTTACTTACTTGAGGATCCTAGGTTTTTTCATTAGCCTTTTTAGAAATAAAAAAAAGAGATGTAAATTAAAAAATAAAATGACTAGACAAGAAATAAAATCTTGCTGGAGTTAGATTGAGATGGTTTATATTTCCATAAGGGTCTATTGAAAAGATATCATGATTGATGTAAGTAAAATAAGGGTAGGCCTGAGTAGAATAGGAAGGAAAAAGATTTCTTTTGACATCATGTTTGAATATATCAATTTTTCCATCCAACATGTTTGCTGGATTAACAAGGCTTTCTCTCCAAATATGGAATCCATCTCTTTATAGTAAGGACATAAAGAATCAATTTTGTTGTCTATATACTTGATGCCCTTACTGATATCAAGATCAGTAATATCAAAACCAGTGGAAGATGAAAGAGTCTTAGCCTTCTTGTATTTGGGTTGATATTGCTTGAAGTGTTCAGAAATATGTTTAGGTAAAAGATCAATCCTTCCATTTGTCTTATTGTGTAGTTCATTGGTCATTAGAAGATAAATGTTTAATTCTGATGCAGGGGGCCATCATACTTTAGTTGCATTCTCAGTACCAAAACAAGAATAATAATTAGTTTTAATTTTCAGCCAGTTGATAAGTATGAGATTATCCTCTTTTTTTAGTTGAATGGTCATAGGTTTCTCAGCTGAGCAGGGGAAAGAGGGAGTAATGGGATTTGAAGAAAATCTGGGGGAAGGCTGCCTTTGAGAAGATTTATGACAATGAGTCATGTTAAGATATTTGAAGATGAAAAGTAGAAGAAAAAAAAGATGAGATGGGGAGGGGTTGGAAATGGATAGAATGGAAGGATGGGACTTCTCAGCAAGGTAGGGAGGCTGGAAAATTCAGAAAGTTGTCCAAGATCTAGTTATGAAAAATTGAGGATAAAAATGTCATATAGAGGTGAAAATTAACACATAAAAGGTCTAATTAACCAATTATTAGCTAAATAATTGTGGAAGATGATTGTGGTATAATTATTTTTATCTGAAATTAATTTAATTGTGGATCCCTTAACATTGATACCCCCTATTATTTACAATTTGTAATACCCTTATAAAAATAACAATTTTATATAACACTTTATATATTTTACACCACAAATCATAAATATATAATCATAGGGTATAATTAGAAGTTTCTAAACTCCAGGGACTCAATTTTAACATCTTTTCACTCAAATATAAACTTCCAAAAAAACATATAAATTCTATCATTTAAATAACATTTCTCAGTATAACTTTATTGTTTTATTTCTTTATTTTAATTTAAAGATTACATATTCTACATCTCAAAAATTTTATAAACAACTGGTAAAAAATTCATTTTCATATCAAGTAGAAATAACAGCTTAGTTAATTTTGAGCTCTTTATTTAATAAAGGGAGATAGTTTGCTCAGGTTTATCAAACTCCCTTGAAATCTGCTTACATCAAGGCAAATGTAAGAGTCTTTCTACAATGTATGTTTAGAGAGAACTTTTTATTGTAGTTACTTAGAATTTTTTTATAATCAATGTTTGAAATATGCGGCCAGTAGTTTAAAATAGTGAAAATAGATTAAATTTGGTGATTAGTAGTGATGATAGTGTTTAGTAATTTTAATGTAAGAAATTTTTGAAGAATAAAGGATGTGAGTAATTTTCTTCAAGTGAAATGCGAAATTCATAAAAAATTGGCAGGGAGAGGGTGATTTAATGACACAAATTAAGTATCTTAAAGTAAAAATACTTATCACAGCAGGAAAAAAGAGTGCACTAGATGTCTAGTACTTTTTTTTGCTTCCTAAAATGATTCTAATGAGGATTCCAGTAGTGATTCCCTTTGTGTACTCCCTCAAGTAACCTTCATTTATCTCTCATCTCCCCTTTCTATTTTTCAAGAATGCGCAAGGGGAAACTTCAATACCTTGTGGAATGGGAAGGCTTCCTCAATGACTCAGACAAAACATCTTGGGAACCAGCCATCAATGTTTCTAATGCCCCTGAACTCCTAAAATCTTTTCATCTTAAATATCCTTTAAAACCAAAACCTTAGAACTCTCTTTTATTTTTTTTTCTCTTCTTTCTCTTTTCTTTTCTTTTCTTAAAAAATTTCTAAAATTTCTTCTCTTCTAAAATCCTTACTCTGTTTTTTTTCTCTCTTTTCTTCTTTTTCTTCTCAAAAGCTTTTTTTTTCCAACCTTCTTTAAAGAATAAAAAATAAATAAATAAAATAAAATAAAATAAACTAAAAAATAAATTAAATTAAAAGTCAAAATTAAAAAATAAAAAAATAAAATAAAATAAAAGAATAAAGAGAAAATCTTAAAATTCATTAAATTAAAAACTTAAAAATCAATAAATTCCTTTAAATTTTCTTTTCTCTTTTCAAAACTTTTCTTCTTTTCCCTTATTTCTTTTTCTTCGAACTATCAAAATTTTTCACGAACTCAATACGACAATCTTTCTCAAACTTCACTTCAACCTTTAAATATCTCTTTTAAAAATTCTTCAAACAAATTACTTCTTTCTTTCAAGTTCTTTTTTCAAAACTATTTTTTCTTCTTTCTTTTCAAATAACCAAAATTCCTATAAAACTTCAATAAATAAACTTTCACAAATAAAAATTTTTCCTTTCATTAAATTTTCACTTCAAACAAAATTGTTTCAATAAACTTTTTCTTTTTCTTACTTATATTTTTCTTTTCAAAACTTAAAAACTAAAATTCCTTCAATTAAACATTCTTTCTTTTCTTCTTTCATTCAAATTTCCTTCTTTCAAAATTTAAAACAAAATTTTATTCAAAGCTTTTCTTTCTTTTTTCTTTTCTTTTCTCAAAATCTTATAAAATATATATCACTATTTTCAATTAAAACAACAAAATAAAACAAATAAATAAATAAATACATAAATTGCTTTATACTTTTTTTTTCCTTCCCTCTTTCTTTCTTTTCCTTTTCCTTCTATTTCAAATTCTTTCCTTTATTTTCTCTCAAACCAATCTCTTCATTTTTTCCAAAACCACTCTTATTTCCTTCCTGAATTTCTCAAAAACCCCCTCCTCTCCTAACGGTACCACTTCCCCAATTTCCAGTAATTCTTCGTCCACGTCAAAGGAGGCAGAATTGACAATCTTATCAACTTCACCGCTTAAATCTTCAATGAATCGAGTTTGTCGACCTTGGCAAGGTTTCTTCAACCATACCTGGTTGAGAGTCTCTTCATTGCCCTCCCTCAAATAAACCACTGGTTGATTTGTCTCAACTGGCAGCAATGGCGTAGCTTCCACAATCGGAACTTCCGTGATGACATCTGAATCCTAAAAACAAGATCATCAGTAACAAAATTTTTAAAATAACAGAAGAACGGACTTACTTCGAATAATGGGTCGGCTTCTAAGAATAATTTTGGGGTGACTTCCACAACCACTTATTTCTCCTCTTTGTTATCCTTGATGACCATCCTCCGCTTCTTTGGCATCCGTCTTGAGATGGGGACTTCATCCTCATCCTCTTCAACTAATTCATCTACCTCATCTTCGACCCCTCGTTTCTTACTTGTGGCCTGGGTTACCCAGGTTGCCACAGTATCTTCAACTTCCTCCTCAGTCTCTCCCACTGACTGATCATCCCCAATTGATACGTCCCAAATATCTTCCACCACCTCTTTGGTTTTCGGTATTACCCAATATTTGGTTTTCGTAAATCAATTCTCAATTTCCGCATTTTTAGACAAGGCATCACACGCCACCTGTCTCCAGAGGCAAAATTTGCATTTCTGGAGAGGACCCCATGTCGCTGTGCTATCAATGCAGAAGTACTCCATCAACTTGCAGGCTTTGCAGGCTTGGGAATACTGCCGGTGTAGACAATCCTATAGTACTAGCTATAGGCCTTGACCAAGGGAGTTGGAGAAAAACCAGAGAGAAAATCCCCTTTCCCTTTAGAAGAATAAGTGAGATTGACCTGTTGCAGCAAATTGGAGATCTGTTTGCTAGACCCTCTAATTAAACACTCTTGACCCCTTTAAAGTGAAGATAATAGTCCCAGAAAGACTACTAGAAAGAGTTGAAATGAACAGTAATATATTCCAAAAAAACACAAGCCAATGAGACAGTGAGGAACAGAGAGGCGATGAGTAAAGAGATAAGATTCTCTTCTAAAAATCTTCCCACACACGCATCATACAGCCAGTGCACAGACCACCCTGACCAATTCCCTGCCCAAAATCCAGCTTTCCCAGCCTTTTTCATGCATAAAAGTGCATTTTGGCGTTTCCCCAGCGCCCAGGCGGCCAGGCCGCTTGGAGGCGGCTCCTCTTAGGGGCAGGCAGGCCGCTTGGGGGCGGGCGGGCCGCTTCTAGGCCCTAAAACACCCATACAACCCATAAAAACCCTAAAAACCCTAAAACCCATAACTTCACTAATAAACAAGATAAACACACATAAGACATACCAAAATGAAAAGAAAATAAAGTAAAATAAGCTGAGACATTAGAAGTGACCCTAACTCAAGCCTACATAAGAACCACTAAGCAATAAACATCCGATAAATACCAATAATAACACCATAACTACCCTATAAAACAAGGTAACCACCCATAAGGGATACCAAAATGAAGAGAAAAGAAAGGACATTAAGCTGAGACATAATAAGTGACCCTATCTTAAGCCTCCATAAACACTACTAACTATCTCCTAAATATGAAAAAATCTACTAATAACACCATAAACCCAATAACATCCTACATACCAAATGCCCCAAAATATGCACTCCAAAGGCCTACTCAGGTTTTGATCACCACATCCTCCCTCCAATCAAAAATGTCCCCATTCCTCCTTTGCCAAATCCATGCTTGAACACCTATCCAGAATCTTTACAAAAAGCTTATTTCTCTCTTCCACCAGATCCTATTCCATCCTAAGTGAGCTTCTGAACCAGCAATCCAAGCTTCTTCTTTAAAACTTCTCTTGCACCATGCCTTTAAATTAAACCTATCTCTTTGAAAAGAATCTCTTTCTTCTGTTCCTGAATCCCAACTCTGGCTGTACCAGCCTCCAAAAATGAAAAGTGATATCCAGTTGACAAGTCTTCCCGACTATAACCTTCTACCAGCATAAAAATTTCCTCATTTTATAGTCTTGGGGGACTCACAACCCTCAGTTTAAAGTCTTGGGGGACTAAAAGCCCTCAGTTTAAAGTCTTGGAGGACTACCAGCCCTCATTTTATTGTCTTGGGGGACTCCAAAAATCCTCAGTTTATAGTCTTGGGGGACTGAAAAACCCTGAATCACAGAACCCAGAACCAGAGATCAACCAGAAAAAGATTTAGAGAAGTAACTAACTTTCTGGGGTAACTGTATATAGAGCTTCCAGCCCATCAGTCACCCCCAAAATTGCCTTTACAAAATTCAGAAGTTCCCCCTTGGATCCTTCTGCCTTTAAACTTCAACATCACACTGCCTCCCATTCCTCAGTTTATAGTCTTGGGGGACTTACCATCAACAATCCTCAGTTTAAAGTCTTGGGGGACTAACACAGTGTTCAGTTTAAAGTCTTGACGGACTACTTCTTGACAAAATCTTGAAACCAGCCAGTTTAAAGTCTTGGAGGACTACTAGATCCACAGTAGTAAAATTAAATTCTTGAATAAATCTTTAAAAACCAGCCAGTTTTAAGTCTTGGAGGACTAACAGAATTTTCAGTTTAAAGTCTTGATGGACATCAAAAAATCTTGAGCCCGTAATTAAAAGATCAGTTTAAAGTCTTGAAGGACTTTCCAAAAAAATCTTGAAGATATATCCCATAAATCCCCAAACCAAAAACCATCAAAGCCAAAACATTTAACCTCCTTTAACAAATAAAACAAAATAAAATGGTATCCCCCACCCAATTGATGAGCTGATCCCCTGATACCTTACCCACATCCAAGTGCACCTTGATGTGGTCACACCTAAAAAAATTTCAGTTTAAAGTCATAGAGGACTAAAAACCTGAATCACAAAAATAAACAACACTAGAATTCAACTAGAAAAAAAACCAAAGGCTTGAAACAGACATTCTGGGGTAACTGTTCTACCAAGCAGCCAGCTCATCAGTTACTCCCACACTTGCCAAAATAAAATCTAGAAGCCCCCCCTAGGTACCTTCTAACAAAAACACAACATCCAACAAAATTAAACAAAACCAATAAACATGAGGGGTCCAGCACTTGAAGACCAAAATAATTTCCAGTTTAAAGTCATGGTGGACTAAAAACCTGTTAAAGAAAAAAAACCAATACTAGAATTCAACAAAATTAAGAGAAGGGGTTGGAAACAGACAATCTGGGGTAACTGTTGATAGAGAAGCCAGCCCATCAGTCACCCCCACACTTTCCAAAACAAAATCTAGAAGCTCCACCCCTGGGTACCTTCTAACAAAAAGGATTTTCCAACACAAATCTTCTCCCATAAAAAACCAAAACCATTAAAAAACCATTAAAATTCTTTTAAGCCAAAAAAAATCCAATTTAGAATTTTTTTTTTTTTTTTTTTTGCAGTTTAACCTCATTCCGGAGGTGAAATAAAACCAATAATCTTCATTTTTATCTTCATTTTATTTTAAATAAAATATCCATCTTCACTTGAATTTTTCTTTTCTTCCATCTTCATTATACTAAGATTTTTTTTTTCATTACGGGCCGGCCGCCCGAAGTCGGAGGTGCTTCCTGAAGCGGCCCGGCCTCCCTTTTTTATATAGAGACTTGAACCAGAGAGACTGAAAAGAATTGGACAAAACAAAAAAAAATCCTGACCAAATACATAGAGGCCAAATTAAGCAAAACCAAAACAAATTAAGTAGTTTATCCTCATTTTGGAGGAATCAGATTCTTGAAATCCCAAGGTTTAAACCAATAAGTTTGCCCCTAGGGCCTGAACCCCCTAAGCTCCTCTTCCAATTCTGATATCCCAAAATCAGACCTCCAAACAAATCTTCCATCCTCCTCCATACACTGAGTCTACCATAGTTCACATAACCAGAATTAATAAATTCTCCATCCTGTGAAACATCTGGAACCTCCACCACATCTTTAAAATCAACCTCCAGACCAGTGACATCCAAAACATCACAACTTTCCCCTTCCCTACAGGAATCTTGCTTAGAATCTGCAAAATCCTCCAGAATAACATCCATAACATCAAAATAAAAATCCTCCTCCAAGCAGAGAGCTTCAGATTTTGAGGGAACCACCTGAAAATAATCTTTCTCTATGAGAAAAAGATCCAAGACAGAATCCATCTGTCCATCCAAAAATTCAACTGATACATCCTCCTTAAATAAGCCATTATCTGAACTTGAGAAAGAAAAATAATCATCCCACAGAAACCATTCATCCACCACAGATTCCTTCTCAATATCCCAAAATCCTTCTTCATGACCAGACAAGTCCTCCTTCCCACATAATTCACCCAAACTTGAGGAAATACACTGATCCTCCAGTGTGTAAATTTCCAAAACATCCAGTGAAGCACATTCCTGAGATCCCATGGCATCCTTTGGAAAAGAAAAATCAGTTTCACAAACATCATCAGAGTCCCCATCTTCCAAATTTGATGGCTCCAACACCTTTCCAGAAACTGAATTTTCCACCACAGTCTCCTGAACCACTCCATCCAACAGGATTTCCTCTCCAGATTCCACATCCCTATTCATAATACCATCCAAATATCCCAAAATAACCTCCTTCAGAATAGCCATACCAGGAATCCTATTTTCCCCATTTGGAAGAGTCTTCATCAAGTCAGCCTTGAAAAGAATCTCCATAACCTCCACCTTTTCATTCCTACCCACAGCACTACAAAATACATACTTGGCCCCATCTTCATGTGGTAATATATCATTATATACCAGATAATCCAGAGCCTCCCCAAACTCCTCCGTAAAGTCCCCATACTGAGAAAGAGAAGTTACACCACCTTTCAATTCCCACTTCCTAGCAATCCCATGAAGATCCACCATTGAGAAAGAAGTGGGCCACCTTTTAACCATTTCAATCTTCAACTTCCCCCAGTCCTGACTCCTATATCCTTCCATACCAGAAACTTCCTTCTCCACCTCCCTATTACCAATGAAAAAGATTACTTGCCTGACCATGTCCAACAGTGAGGCCCCATCAATCTCAGCAGCAACCTCAAACCAAGCCAAAAACCCCTTTGCATCCTCTCCCAAAAACCTTGAACCATCCCAAGACTGAATCCTAACCATCCTAGCAATTCCAAGTTACAGCCTCCAATCTCCACCAAAGAGAGCCAAAGTCCCCCCAGTAGCCTTAGAGACCTAGGAGGGACCAAAAACAACAGAAAAGAAGACCCCTAGACCAACCACAAAGAGATATAGCACCAAATTCAAAATCCACCAAAGGAGATCCACCAAAGAGAGAAGCCTAGATCAACAGAGATTCCAAAAAGCCAACAGATTCGACCCCACGTTGGGCGCCAGAAATGTAGACAATCCTATAGTACTAGCTATAGGCCTTGACCAAGGGAGTTGGAGAAAAACCAGAGAGAAAATCCCCTGTCACTTTAGAAAAATAAGTGAGATTAACCTGTTGCAGCAAATTGGAGATATGTTTGCTAGACCCTCTAATTAAACACTCTTGACCCCTTTAAAGTGAAGATAATAGTCCCAGAAAGACTACTAGAAAGAGTTGAATTGAACAGTAATATATTCAAACAAAACACAAGCCAATGAGACAGTGAGGAACAGAGAGGCGGTGAGTAAAGAGATAAGATGCTCTTCTAAAAATCTTCCCACACACGCATCATACAGCCAGTGCACAGACCACCCTGACCAATTCCCTGTCCAAAATCCAGCTTTCCCAGCCTTTTTCATGCATAAAAGTGCATTTTGGCGCTTCCCCAGCGCCCAGGCGGCCAGGACGCTTGGAGGCGGCTCCGCTTAGGGGCAGGCAGGCCGCTTGGGGGCGGGCGGGCCGCTTCTAGGCCCTAAAACACCCATACAACCCATAAAAACCCTAAAAACCCTAAAAACCCATAACTTCACTAATAAACAAGATAAACACACATAAGACATACCAAAATGAAAAGAAAATAAAGGACAATAAGCTGAGACATAATAAGTGACCCTAACTCAAGCCTACATAAGAACCACTAAGCAATAAACATCCGATAAATACCAATAATAACACCATAACTACCCTATAAAACAAGGTAACCACCCATAAGGGATACCAAAATAAAGTGAAAAGAAAGGACATTAAGCTGAGACATAATAAGTGACCCTAGCTTAAGCCTCCATAAACACTACTAACTATCTCCTAAATATGAAAAAATCCACTAATAACACCATAAACCCAATAACATCCTACATACCAAATACCCCAAAATATGCACTCCAAAGGCCTACCCAGGTTTGGATCACCACACCGGGTAATGATTCCACCATCCGCTTTGGGGTGTGGAGGCGTGGGAGTTTGGGTAGGACAATTCAACATAATAAATTATAAATTAATTAAAGTAAGAAGGGAGGGAAAGTAGTGTGGGAAGTATGTCTCACGCTCGACGGAGCTCCCGTTTTTATACCCAGGCATCTGTCATGCGCCACGTGACACTCGAGGCAAAAGCAGCTCATTAAATCAATAATACAGAGGTCTAAATCCATACTCAAAGCACAGAAAGCAATTCTACATAGCAACTGCAACTTTCCTTTGTGTACTCACTATTCAACTGCGCTAGTCTAAACTCTAAATATAAATTAGTCAATCTCTCAATAGTGTGTGTTATTCTTTTCCTCAATAAGCGACACACAGCACAATAGTCAATGTAATAGTCTGCTAAAAGGTTTATTAAGCATCTTTGGATTATTAAATGGGGTAGTGAGCATGGACAGAATGGTTAGTGGAGGATTAAAGGGTTGACGGATGTTAGTGAGGAGAGTCCAGGTGTAACGGGTGTATTTTTAATGGTCTGTGGTGTGCAGAATAATGGATGGGTATGAGGTCAATGCAAGGAGGAGTAAAGGGTATAAAAGGGGTTGGGTTTTGGTTCGACATTCTTTAGAATTTAATTATAAAACGTATATATAGTTAATAGTGGTAAAAGCTTCAGGTTAAATCATTATTATTGTATCTTTCCTTTTTTTCTCAGTAATCATTTCTAAATCCTAAATCTTTGATTATTGAGTTTCCAACCCGTTGTGAGATCTTAATAATATTAATATTACCTTTAAATTATATTAGAATTCTTATCGAACATATCTTGAATCAGTAGCTCTTCCTTCAAGTCATCTTCAAATCACTTCCTCAAACATTTCCTCTATGCTTTGAAGAAGTTCCTAAACTACTCTCCTCATCTCACTTCCAGGAACACCCTTGACCTTGTGTGTAGGTCTTATGGTGACATAAGGAAGTAACTGACAATGAAAGTGTAGAAGATAAAGAATCAACCCCTATTAGCGACAGGCTCAAGAAAAAGGCTTCTGCTAGCTTTGAAACAGCTTAATCTATGTCAAAGGATGATTTTTCTGCTGATGAAAATATTTTTAATAAAAACAAAAAAGGTTATTTTTATGTATTTAATATAGAATTTTTTAAATTTTATTTCTCTTATTCTTCAAAGTTAAAGTTGTTTCAGAAAAAGAAAAAGCTCACATTAAAATCATGAAGCTAGAGTCTCAAGCAAAAACTTCAGAATGTCAAAAAAATTTAGAGGAAAAAGTGGCTTCATTCTCAATCAAAGGAAGAAATATTTTTGTAAATTGAGAGATATTTTTTAGATTTAGAGAGTGATAATGTTAGAATTCAAACAGAATACAATAAAAAATTTAAAAATAATCAATTTCAATTGGAAAATGATTAAATTCAGTTAAAAGGAAAATAATTAAAAATGAAGCAACTTGATTCTAAAAAATCAATGAATCAAGATTTTTTACTTTCCTGTGTTAATGTAAATAAATCAAATTCTGATGTTAAAGAGTTTATTTTTTTACTGAGTTAATTTTTTTTAATTTATACATTTCTTTCTGGATTTATTCTTTAATATCAACATGAAAGTCTTCCAAAAATTCTTTTATCTTCTTTTTAAGATTTTTAAACTGTTCAACATTTTTTTGGCCAAGTAAACTTCTGATATCTAATAATCTAGATCCTCATATCTTAATGATACTTCCTATCTTTTTATAAATTAAATTTATGAATTTGTTTTTTGTCTTTGAGTTATGACTTTCTTTTATTAGTTTCCAAAAAATCTTTATTCTCAGATTTATTTCTGGGTGCAGATCACCATAACTTTCTATGTCAAAAAAATTTATATTCAAAAAAAAATACTTTGGAAAAAAAACGAAAATACTTTCCCCTTTTATTTTTTGAAGTAGAGGCCTAGATTCCCAAATTTGAAGTTCATTCTATAGACTAACATGTAATAATTTCATATAAGATAATTTAATAACCTATAGCAATAATATCTCAAGTAAAAATGTGAATGTAAATCATATATGATCAAAGTCAATGAAATAAAACACAAGTGTATACATGAGCCTCTTGAAGAATAAAAATATAATCATCATCACCATTATACAACACACATCCTGATGCCCATTAATTTAAGTAAGTGGAGTATTATATATGACTTTTTAAATGTTGATTTATGAAATAAAAATAAAACTTCTTAACCTATATTAGACCCCATACTTTTTTTACCTACATAATGTTATATTCTATACATTACCTTCTTATCTTACCTTATGAATCTGGCTTACCAACTCTAGATTTTCAGTCATTTTTATCTATAAAATTAATATAAAATTAATCTAAATTAGAAAATTAATAAAAAAATTTTAAAACATACCCAGAGAGCTCTTCTCAAGATACCTGAAAGAAATATTCAAAATAAGTCCCCAAAAAAGTTACAAAACTTTTCCAGAAAATTATCAAAAAAAGTTTTCAAAATTGTTCAAAAAAGTCCCCAAAAATGGCCAGAAATGTGCCACAAAGTTCTTTTACCCATAAATATAGCAAAAAAGGTCCAAGGAATGTCACTTATTTTTGCTAAAAAATAAATATTTTTTGATAATTTCTTTTTTGAAAATGACTTTATTTCATCCTCTTTACCATGGTCCTAGTCTCAATTTCCTGCAACAACTTTTTTTAAGGTTACATTCCAAATTTTCTACAAATTTTAATATTATAAAAGAGTACTGTTTATTTTCATGTTTTTTTATGATATTATGCATCTAGGCCTCTAAATTTATCATATACAAATATTTTAGGACATTTTAGTAAGTATTATTAGCCAAAAAGAAAGTAGTGTATACATATTTCTACCCACTGTACACAAAGAGAACATGCCACTAAGAAGAATTCATCTTCTAAATTTTTTGGCTTTCTAAAATTTTCTGACAGACAATAAAAGAGAGTGAAACACCATTTTAATAATATTACTCACTAAGGATTTTAGTTTAATCTCAGGGAATACACCTTTTGAACTTCCATATTTTGCAATTTTTATTGGAGTCTAATAACATGGCATGGGATCTAAAATTAGAATAATACAATTTAAATATGTATAAGCTTAATTATTTTATTTAATGTAGTTTCTTTATATTAAATGTTTCTATTTAATTGTGTTAGAGTATATTTAAAACACATTTTTGTCACAATTGATGCAGAAAACACATTAAAAGTAATTGTGCATGATTCTCAATACTACAAGCTTCATCAGGTTTATGTACTTCAGTTTCCTCAGTGAAGACAATTAGTGGTCATTTTCATTCACATTACCATGATTTTTACCAGAAAGTTTAAGTGACTTCAATTTTTGAAAATGGTAAGTTTATAATGTTTTGTGTCTATCTTGGAGGTGATAACTTGAGAATTTTCTTTATGCTTTACTTAAAACCAGGTACAAAAATATTTGGTAGAATTACAAGAAACCCTCCTGAATCTTTATGAGTTGCTTAACTTTTACCAGTGAATAATAGAAATCTGAACTGGAATCCTTTTACTTAAAGTGATTGGTTTGTAAAATAGGTTTGAGTCACCACAAAACATTAAGAAAGACTTGTTAGAAAGTCCTCCCAAATGGCAGTTTAGAATGGATATTAGCTCACTAGTACTAGCTCCAAGCTCAAATACACCTCAAAATATATTGAAAGTTATACTTAATAATAAATAAACTATGAAAATATCCTTCTGAACCTATATTTTTCTTTGAATAACTCCAAAAAGAAGGCTAAAACTTTATTTCCTCCTAAAATAATTCCCTCATACTAGCTACAAAGATCCTATTAAAATTAGAAAAGAAACTAAAAAATGTAATAGATATCTAAGGTTTTTTTAAAATATTAAAAACTATTCTGATACTAATAAGTTTATCCTGGAATCTTTTCAAAATCACTTAAAAATTCTAAATATATTTAGGTAAAGATTTATTGAAGCTTTTTGAGCCTTTTTGAGCTCACTAGCCCTACCTAGGAAATTCTTAAAAAAGAGTAAGAAATTGAAATATTGATCACTGAAGATGTAATTGAAAACTAATATTACCCCAAAATCAAAAATATAATTGTTGAAAAATTTTATTCCACACTCATATAATTTGATTTACTCATCTTCAGACACTTTAAGATGCACAGCTTCTGATCCATCTTTTTTAAATATTTTTTTGAAATGATATAGATTTAAAAAATATGATTCATGTTTTTAATGCTTTAAATGTAACTTGTTACAGAAAATGTGGTTTGCTTATGTGGAAAGAGAAAACAAACATATTAAAAATTGAGAGAATTTAAGAAAGTGGTATCCATATAAATTCATCTTAATTTTTGTGTGATTTAACTAGATATTAATGATATAAAGATACTTTAATATAGTCCAGAATATGTAATATATCAGCAGCATTTGAAAAAATTTCTGGGCTTTCAGTAAGATGAGGGGAAACTATGGAACTAATTAAGTGAGTATCTATGATTGGTTCAGTATTCAGAGACAGTTATATAAAAAAAATTACATTAGAAACTGGATTAAGCATAGATTATTCCTGTGATGTATACAGTTTAAAAGCTAATTTACAAATCTTTTTTCAAACAGAAAATAGTCCTATTATTTTAGAAGATAATTTTACCAATGGGCCTTAACTTTAATGTATTTTTTCAAAACATGATCTTGATATCCTGGCTTAAATTTAATAAGGGTGTGGGATTTATTGTTATAGGAGTGGGCTTACATTATTTTTGAAATAGCTAAGGAATTAATCAACTCCTTATAAATAACCTTCAGATGTTTAAAATAAACATCCACCAAGCAAAAAGAGACTGGGGAATCTAGAGACTCTAATCTAAGTTGAGAAACCTGGAGGACAAAGAATATAATATTTTGGTGGAAGTTTAACAAGCATTATTGTAAGAAATCTCAACTAAATATAAACAAGAGAACCAATCATCTAGCTGATAGGATACATTAATCATTAAGTAAGATTTTAGAAGCTGATTATTTATTTCAGTATGTCCATTTTTTTAATATGAGAGACAGTGAAATGGGTATAACTTATATTTAATCTCTTGTGAAAATTCTTTGTAAATTTAAAAACAAAGGTGGGCCCTCAATCACTAAAAAATTTTCTAGTAAAACATGGTACCTAAAAAACTTATCTAGAAATATTTCAGTTATTTTTAATGATGAAAGTGACTCATTCCAGGGAATAAAGTGAGAATATTTTGAAAAATTGTCCCTTGTTACCAGGCTTTTTCAAATTCTTTGAATTTTGGTAATTTTATAATAAAATCTATTACAATCTGGGATGGGAAAAGTATTTAAAAGTTTTTTATTCCCTTATCTATCCATAATATTCCTTTTACAGGAACTACATGATTTGTTGTAATAAAAAACATCAGCAAAAATGGTGGGCCAAGAGTAAGTTCTACTAATTAATTTTACCATAAAATTAGCCCCAAATTTTCCATCCAAGGGAGATTTTTTATATTTATAGAGTGATGTTGGTGACAAGTTCTTAGGGAAAAAAATAATCTATAAAACAACATTTATTAACCCTAAAGGGAATAAAACAGTTATCAGATTCATCCATTGACAAATGATTATGACTTTTAACTAGCTCTGTAAAGGATGAACTATTGGGTCTAGTATGAAAGTTATTAACTAATGATACTTTCATGCCTGTTCAAGAATGATATGGTTGTAAAAACAATTTCATAGGATTTCTGCTTTGAATAATAACCTGGCCTTGAGAAAGGGGAATCAAGCATATTTAGTTTATTCTTTTTGTGAACTAATTTATAATGGAAAGAACTTAGGAAGGTCACCCAGAACTTGTTTAAGGCTGTAAGCATTTGATTTGCTATAAAAAAGCATAAATTAAAATTATCAGAAAAACCAATAATGGGTTTTTCCATTCCCATAAGCCATGAAAAACAAAGGCTGAATCTTTTCATAATGGCCAAGAGTTCCATATCATGAATTTGTTATTTTTTTCAGTATCTGTTAGCTTTCTGGAATGAAACACAACAGGAGCCAAGAATCCATCCTTGTAGGGTTGGGTTAGCACTTCAGCTAAGGTATACCCAGAGAGATCTACCTGAAAAGCTATGGGTCTATTAAGTTCCATGTGTCACAGGATTTAATAATGAGTCACCAGAAAAAAAATATGGGCACCTGATAGCAGGTGCCAATTGTTGATATTTGTAGTTTCTGTATTCTGTGCTTCAAAGGTCCTCTACTCTAACATTCCATTTACTTTGATAATGTGCCACATTGATGTCTAATCATATATTGTTTCCCCAATTTATTTACCAATATTATATCTCCGGTACATCATCATCTGATCATTTTGTAGCTGTCAACTCAGAATTATCATCCTAATCTATAGATAATCTCAATGTTAATCATAGTAGTTTACCACAAGTTGTACCTGTTCCGTTTTACTATTTAGTAATACTTGTTATTTTGTTTTTAATCATCAATTTCATCATTTATTGGTCCTGAGTGGCCTTTACTTCACTCGGTTATGTTCCCTCTATAATGATCTTTCTGCCTTTGTCAATTTTCCTAGCCTTGAAATCCTTACACCAATCCCTATCTTTGATTCAACCCAATTTCAGCTCAGCTGTAATCCTTCTGGAAAGACTGTACACTGAACAATGAGAACACTAGCTCAAGCAATACCAAATCAATTTTACTCTTAAATTAAAACTGAATATAGGGATAGGCACCTTATAGCAGGTGCCACTTGATTTTTTAAGGTGAGTGAAAGTCTCCTTCTGATATTTTAAAGCAGAAATTAACTTATACATTGGTTAATGGTAAAGAAAGGGTTGAAAACTTGGGTATAAATTTCTGATAAAAATCTGTGAATCCCAAAAACTGACAGGTTTAAAAAAGATTAGTAGCTAAGGACCAATTATTTATATTTTTTTTCTTTTTCCACTTGAAGTCCATCATCAGAAGTAAGAAGACCAAAAAATTGTAACTACTTTTAGAGAAAGAGAATTTAATGGGGGAGACAAACAGATTCTTAAATTTCAACATTTCAAAAATGTGTTGAAGATGTTTCATGTGATCTGTTTCATTTTTAGAGAAAATAATTCTATTGTACATATATACAGAAAAACATACATCTAAAACTTCTCTAATAACATATTTTAAAATTTTTTGAAAGGCCAATTGTATGTTAAAAAGGCAAAGCAGAATCACCAAACACTTGTACCAAACCCATGGTGCTTTGAAGGAAGTCTTTCATTCATCTCCTGAAGATATTTTCAGGGGATTGAATAAATATTTCAGCTCCAGTGGTTAAAAAACTTTCTTGAAATGTAAAATTATGAATAGTTGTGGGATAGAGTGTTATGGAAAGCAATTTTTAATAGTGAATTTTTTTAATTAGTTGGTAGTCTACACATGGATTCAGGTCTTTGGAAGACTAAGATACAGAAAATATGGGAGTTGCTAAAGAAGAAGAAGAAATACAAATAAATCCCGTGTCAAGAAGATCATCAATATAATAGGAGGTATCATAAATTAGCATATATGCCTGAAGGACTTCAGTCTCAAAATTCCCTTCCTAGATACCTTCATAAATGGCTGACTTGGGGTTATACATGTCAAAAATCAGGTCAAATCCTTCCTATTCTTTCACCATCTTCCCAGCCATAATTCAGCCAAGCAATACACACATTCCTCCAAACCACTGCACATCAGATCCCTTTTCTCTCAACCCCATGTCATCCTGTTTCTTTTTTTCTTCATTAATATTTCTCACTCAAATTTATATATTCTTTATCACTATAAGTTCTATTATTTTTTTTATTTTATTAAAAGCTTATCAAGCTCATTTTTTATTCCTTCTTCTACTTAAGTTTTTCTTATCTCATCCAAATCTTTTTTAGGATTTCACTTTCTTATCCATCAAATTTTATCATGCACTAATATTTTTGTCTCCCACTGCAAAAAAACACTTGACACCTGAAAGAAGGTGCCAATCCCTCAATCCACATGTGACTCAAGGATAACTCAGATTTGATTCCATGTGAGCTAGCAGGCTCAGTGCTCAGTTTTTAGTCTTCCTAGAAGAATTAAAGCTGAACTAGAACTGAATTAAATCAATGATAGGGATTGGCACCTGTTATCAGATGCCCACATTTTTTTCTTGTGTCCCTAGTTATAATTCTATTATGTATCACCCAAGATATATTTCTCAAAGGTTTACTCAGCTAACCAAGAGTGACCTTTATATTTTGATTGATTGGTTAAAAAAAATCATATTAGAATTCCTGCTTTGGCTGTGAAAAGTCTACATGTGCTGGATGCCTTCCTTCCTCTAAAATTGGTGGTTTTCAGAAAATGAAAACTGAACTAATAGATAAAACAAAAGGTAAAATGTACTTAATGACCAAGAAAATGAGGGAGAGAGACAAAAATTATCAAGAAAAATCCAAGAAGGAAAAAATGTCTTTTTATTCTACTGGCTATAGAGTATCAGAAGAAGATCTCCAAAATAAAGTCACTTCATTTTCTCAAAAACTCTATACAATGTTCCCAATTTATCAAAAGATGGATAATAACTTTTGGAAAAGAGCCGGTGTAAAACCTCTGTGTATTTAGAATTCTAAACTATTGGGCTCTTAAATTTACAACAATTTGGAAATTTCAACTGAACAAATACTCAAGAAACAAAATTAAGAGGATTCTCCAAAAAATTCTGATCTTTAGTAAGATGATGCATTTTTTGTGAGCTTAAATTACTTGTCTGAAAAATTTCTCTTCACTTTTCACTATCGTTTTTTTTGCCACCTAATAAAATATACACCAATCATGAAACAGACTCAAGGTGAAGCCAATCAATATATGTTTCAAAAATATAAGGATGTGGAGAGCTGCGTACAAGATTTTCCCATAAAAAAACCAAAAAGATTTTAACAAAGAACTTCAACATCTTTTACAAACCATAAATCCAGTTCAAAATGTGTGTTATCTGCCTATGCAGAAATTGTGGAAAAACTTGAATAAAGTAAGGCTTATTTGATTTGTTGATTATTTTTTTGACTTTTCCTTGATTTTTAAGCAAAAACTTTTATGATAAAAGAAGAATCTTGGATAGAATTTATGAAAATTGAGTCTCAAGAGAAGTCTGAAAAGCAAGTTTATGACCTGTATGAAAAAAAATTCTTTCACTTACTTAAAATGGATAAAAATTCCTTGAGAATGGAGAAATATCATTTAAATATGGAAATGGAGAATTAAAATTTTCAAATGGAGGAAGATCAGAAATTCTGTAATCAACAGCTTCAATTGGAAAATGAAAAATTACAGTTCAAAATGACAAATTAAATCAAAAGCAAAAAAGTGAAGAGAAACTGACAAGCAAAACTTGATGTTAGAATGTCTGAATGTGTAAAAATTAATGACAGAAATTGAAAAACATTCTTGATTTATTGCATTAATTTAATTTCATTTATTTTTGGTGATTATTTCATATATGCCGAATTCAAAAAGTTCTTGAATAAGAATATTTTTTTTGGAAAAATTTGAAAAAATCAAACAATATTTCTTCACAAAGGTGTTGGATTAGTCAAAGCTTTTTATCTTTTAATTTTTTTTCTTTCATGGTGGATAAACAATTTATATATATTCAAGTTTCCCAGTTGTAAAATTTCTCAAAGTAAAAAGATAACTTGGGCATTGGCTTGTATCATATGAAGTTAAATATATTTTTCTAATTATATACATGACTTTCAATAATAATAATTAAGTTCTAAATATAAATTATTTTCCAAAATTCTTTGAAGAAAGCTATTGTGTAAGTATTCTAACTTTTAGTTTTCATTTATTTTTATATAATTAGATTTTATAAAATTAGCTATAAGCATTTTTATTTTTTTAATAGATTTTGATAGTCTTTTACTAATTTGAGTTAAAAACCTAGCCTTGTAAAGCTAACAAGATCTTTTACAGGTATGGTTTAATGATATAGTTTTTTAGCAGACCAAATAACCACCCATAAACCATCACAATTCTCAAACACCACTGTATACTTGAGCTCAGGAATGACAAAATCAACCCCATGTTGTCTAGGTGTGTCTTCCTTCCATGAATCTTCATCAAAATGTCCATCTTTATGGTGTTAGCCACTAAGCACCCATTCTTAGATCACTGAAATCAAAATCTTTGTGTGAGAAATTAGAGAATCCCCCAGAAGTCTAATTCAAGTTACCTCCAAAAGAATCAATATCATCATAGCAAGGAAGATTCAGTTCAGTGGCCAGTTTCAAAGAGTTATGAGAGTACTTTGAGGAAAAAACTTAAATAAAAATGATTAATAAGAAAAGATGAATCCTAAAGCCTCCCATACTTTTTAATTTTCTATTTTTAGATTTCTTTAGAGACCTGAAGATTAAATAAGTATTATAAAGTATAAAACATAAATAAATTACATACTGATTACAAATATATATTGAGTAGCAGCTCTTTTACAAGTAGTGTAAATAACCCCCTAACCACCACCTTTTTTATGATAAGATTTTGTCTTTATCTTGTGCCTCAAAATCTTCAGGTATTTACAACATTTTGGTGAAAAATCATGTAAAATCCCTTGGCCCTAACATAATGATATAAAAGAATAAATCAAGAAAGAATTTGAGTAATAGTAGAAAGTTAAGCTCTGTCTTCAAAATAAGAAAGATTGATAGGAAGAATCTTATCATTCATTCCACCAGGTTGAGATGAAGAGCTGGTAGATGATTCAATATTTGGGGGGAGGTTCATGAGTTTAATCCTCATAAATATTGATCCATTAATCCTTTAATTTTGCAAGAAAATAATGTATTATCAAGCATAAAATTATCCAATCAATTGTAACTTTCATTACTTTCTGTTTCTTTGGAGGATTCCTCATTTCCCTTAGTGAAACAAATTTACCTTTCAAAATTCCAATTTCAGTCTCAATACTTACTCAGGACTTGGAAAGATGAGTGTTAAATTGGGATTCTTCTCTATTTTGATCACAAGCACCATGAAATGCTGATATCACATATGTAGCACTAGTGTAAGTATATTTTGAAAGAAAATATTGATTTTCATCAAAGTAATTATTTGGTTGTTTATAAATTATGATTTTTTGAAAAACTGAAGATTCATGGTGAGCACCAGGAAAGCCAGCATGAAAAGCAATAAATATCATTTCTATATCACAAACCAGTTGGAGAGTGATAGTGTATTTGAAAAAAGCAAATGTAAGAGAGAATTAGTAATAGATGTAAACAAATGTAAGATATAGGTAAGAGCTGACCTCTTTTACCAATGAAAATAATTATTTCCATCCTTTTCAGGATTATGGTTCAAAGGGATTGTTGTGCTATCAAAAAAAGCATTACAACCAAGGAATCCTTTATTTTGAATGAACTGAGATTTTTCAAGTATAACCTTTTTAGTAAGCCATGTGAGGAATTTTTATTGAAGAAAACAGATAGCTTTTATGGTTTTTTTGGTGTATAGATCAACTTCTCCATGAATTAAACTGAAGATGTTCTCAAGAAACGTTATGGCATCACCATTCCCATTTGAGCCAAATTGGGAAAGTGCAACAGAGATTTCTATGGGAAATGAGAGTTGTTGTGTAAAATGGAATGCTGATGAATCAAAAAAATGTAGCAATTTAAAACCATGATAAGTAGTTTAGAATATTTTTCAAAAGATAGGTTCAGGAGTTTCAGAAATATTTTAAAGTAGATATCATGTTTTATGGTAAATAGAAGGTGTTTGGAAAGTAAGGTAACAGCTCTCTAACAGGGTACTAATATAAATTGAATCTGTATCAGACTCAACCATAAGATCAAGAACCAGAGTATTAGTTGTTGTTTGAAGCTATTGACAAAGTGAAGGACTCATGTTAGTGTTTGGGGGAAAGATAAGGGTTGGAATAATTAAGGGTTGGAGAATTATGTTAGGGGGGCCTTAAGACTTGATGCATGGTGTACTATGAATGTATAAATGAGACTATAAGAATTAGGTGAAGAAAAAGATTTAAATATGTTCATTTGTGTACCTAATGCAGACTAATCAATTTAAGGGGATGAAGTTCTTGAAAGGCTTGTATGTTCCCAACAGATGGGTGTTAAGAGACAAACAAACTGTTGAAGTACAACAGTTATTTACAGGTGTACTTAAAATTTAAATTTCTTGGTAAATTATTTGGGGTGTGAATAAGCGGTGTATATGGTAATTTTTGACACCCCCTAAAATTTCATAAGAAGCTCCTGTGAGGAAGTAAGAGGGTAAGAACAAGAGCACAGGAGAGGAGAATTAGGGAGAAGATCCATTTTTAGATCAAATAAAGGTTGAGATGGAGTGAGGGGTAGAGAGGTAGGAAGGAAAATTGATTCCCAATAAGCCAAGTTAGAGGGGAGTAAAATGTTTAACCAAATAGCTGTACAGTGGCTAAAAAAAATTTAGCCACTTTTTATTTTGGAATTTGTCCCAAAATAAGGATACTTCAGACTCCAGAAAAATATTAAAATACTGTGTAAAATTCAAATATCATTTAAGTTTTTCATTAAAATTGCTATTTTTTTTATATTTTGTATTTCAACTTTTAGCATGTCATTTTTTTTGCTTATGCCTCCAAAACAAATAATACTATGAAGATAAAAAATTCATTGAAAGAAATCCCTGCTTTCATACTATCATTTTTTTCAAAATAAATAAATAAATAAAAGAAAAATTTATTTCACCAAAGGGTGGATCCACCACCATAAGGCACAGCAGAAAACAGCTCCCAATGACATGGTGAAGGTAAGGCTTTTTTTTATATCCTTCAAGGTTTCTCTTTGATTTCCATTAATGACTTGAAAAATTTTGTGCTCATTACCAGGATCTGTTATGTTAATTGGATTTAGGAATATTTTAAAAATTTCATTTTTGTTGTATTCAGAAATGAG
The DNA here is from genome assembly GCA_030280995.1 of Hemileia vastatrix. Lineage (NCBI taxonomy): Eukaryota > Fungi > Basidiomycota > Pucciniomycetes > Pucciniales > Zaghouaniaceae > Hemileia > Hemileia vastatrix. The sequence continues at coordinate 20,715,558 of JASXTE010000001.1, read as the reverse complement.
TCAGTGGATTGTCATATGGGGAACATTCATATGGTGACTTATGGTACCTACAGTGGCACCTGCAAGTGCCATTCCTGAAAATAAAAGGCTCATGAAAGGTGTAGGTTTCTTCCTTGAGATGATAAGGACAATCATAAGTCTGAAAATGTAGAAGAAAAAAAAAGAAAAAACTTAAACAATGATAGAGAGAGACCAAAAGAATTAATGAGAAAAATATGATAGGTAGGTGGTGGTGGTGATTCCAGTGAAAGCTGAGAATTTTGAGATGCACAAATGGTAACCAAAACATTTGTCCATCCTGTCAGCTTTTAAGCTATTTCCTTAGTTGTCTCCTTTGGACATCTTGTCTATTATTATTATTATATTGTAAACACAAAATCTAAAAAATGTCATTATGTTACACTCACTCAGCTACATACAAATATATATTTCTATGAAAAGAGTTACATTAAATTTATTGAAACCTATATTAATGATTAAACCTATACTGACAATATTTGAGAGTATAAATAAATTGTGACACTCATTATTTTAGCTATCTTTGTTTGCTACTAACTATCATCAGGTAATGCTATGTTCTGATTCTTAATATTATTTCATGTTACACTATTTATTATTTACTAACATGAAATATATATTTATCTTTGTTTTCTCCTAAATATCATCAGGTAATGCTATGTTCTGATTCTTAATGTTATTTCATGCTACACTATTTATTATTTACTAACATGAAATATATATTTATCTTTGTTTTCTCCTAACTATCATCAGCCCTGAGATCCGTTGAACCTTTGCCTGCTCTGCTAAACCATCCAAGTCTGGCTTTTTTCCTAGAATCATCATTTAAGTTGGGCCGTATTTTGGCCAAATCATTTAACACAAGCCTATGTCCCGGAATCATCATTTAAGTTGGGCCATAGTTTCCCTGCACTATCCAAGATGGGCTGTCATCCCAGCACCACATTTAGAGCAGCCTTTGTCCCGTAAACACCATGTTTACACCAGCCTTTTGTACTGGGACCATATTAACACCAGCCATTGTCCCAGAATCATTATCAAGTCTACTTTGCGGTCAGACCATTGCCTCTAGCTCATCATCATAATTCTATTGGGCTTTTGTCCCCTCATTAATCTTATTGTTACATTATTTTATTATATTACATTTATTATTTCATTGGCCCATTTTTTCAACCTTATTTATCTTAACTAAATTATTTAACATGAAATCCAATAGATTAAAAGTCTTAAATCTCTGCTTTATTGCTTATCAAGACACAATTTTATTTGTGCATCATCTGGCTGGTCTATTGTCACTGGCCCAATCCTCAAATTTATTCTTTTCAAGAATCTTTCTTTGACTTGCACCTCATCTGGCTGTCCTGTTATTGCTTGCCCCATTTTCAAAATAATGCTTTAAAATCAATCAGAAATTCTATTTATAATCTGAAATTTTTCCTCTTGATCATCTTTCAATTCTGGGCCACTGCCCCAACTTTATATGACTCTCATTAACTTTAATGTTCTTCCCCGTTGGCATCAATTTAAATTTATTACTGCCAAATTTTATTGTCCCTCAATTATAATTGGTTTTTTCAAAACCAAGATGGCTTTAATCATATCAATTTCATTTAAAACCTTACAAACTTGACTCATGATTTACCAATTATTGAGCAAGTTGTCCTTGGAGCTGGCAAGTGTGTCATCTTTTAACCTATGTCTTTAGTTGTCTCTGTTATTTATGTATAAGTAAATGTACTTAGCTACCATGTGACATGTGTATATAGTCTGTAGATTGTGCATCTAAATAACTCCAATTCTTCTCAGAGTTTTTTACTTATGCAAAACTACAGGTTATGGTCCCTTTCTAGGGCTCATCATTGAAGAAGTAGGTGTATACTTGCAAGATTCAAATCCCGTCCAGCAGGTTTCCTGAAGTTAAAATCTTGTGCCACTACACCGGGGTAGTGATATAATTTTTTTTTCACATCTAATCTGATCAATACACCAATTTGCTCCATCTCCTTTCACTTCCAACAACCTTCACCATACTTGATCTAAACAACCCATACCTTCCCCAACACCTCGACCTACTACCACCCCTCTTCTTGGTGATACATCACTTCCTTTATCCTCTATTAAGCCCAAACTATTTCCCAAAATGCTAGAACCCTCCACAAATACCCCTATTCCTCCTTTATTCCTTGAGAACCTTGAATGCCTCTGTAAAGCTTTGGAAGGCGTCTCCAAAATATCTACGAGCATGGAAAAGCTCTGATCCAATTGCTCCAATTGGCATGATTGGGATTGAAAATTTTTTTCTGTCATGATAGAATTTATCTGCACCACTTCATAGGCTATAAATGATCAACCCATTTCTGAAGGCAACATTGGTTACTGCATGGCATGTATTGTTGTTGTCAATACTATTTAAACATCACTTCAACAAATCATTGATACAGATTGTTCATGTTGAACCGCCTATCTGACCTTATATAAAAAATTAAATAGGTTGAATCATACTTCTTTCCTTTTCCTTTTTAAATCTTTAATATTGATCCCATTTAAACCTTTTGTATCTGTGACAAAACACTTGGAAAATGTTCAGGAAACAATTGATGCAATCATACATTCCAGTTTCAACTTCACCAATTCCTCTGTGAAAGCCATCATGGCGCACATCCTGCTTCCTCTCTCATCATCAGATCTGTCAACCAATATAAGTTGTGCTATTGAGTTGCGCCAGGACAGTCTCACTATGGCATCTGACAATTTTCTCACTGAGATGCTGACAGCTGAAATAAACTTAGCTCTGGTTAAAAAGGCACATGAATCTCCTGAAATTTCAAATGTTAGCATCAATTTAATGAAATGAAAGATACCTTGTCAACAAGATGTCAACTCTTATAGACCTTCCAATGCTCAATGCAGGAGTTTTGATTGTGATTCCAAAAAACATATGCAAAATGATTGCCCCTATTTTATACACTCTCCTTTCTACAACCCTGCCCTGAAGATGTATTATGATTTACAACAGAAAATCACGACTTTGGGCCAACCTTCTAGATCTTCACCTGATTCTAGAGGAAAGGTCCACGCTAAATTGAGTTAAATGGGTGAAGATATTGTGGAGGTTGATTCTAGTGCTATGGAAGCACTTGCTATGGCTATTGATCATATAGATCTGCAAAGCATTGAATAGTGTGCTGGATCCATGGCTTCCAAAAGTGATGCAATCCCTGATAGTGGTGCCACTCATCACATTACCAGTGATATAAGTTTACTTTTTAACTACAAACCAATCTTCCCACATATCCCAGTCAAGGTCGTAACTAACGGCATGCCTTCTTTCATCATCAGCACTGGAAAAATGAAAGTAATGGGTTTGGATTGTATAATTGTTGTCAAAAATGTACACCTTTGTCCACAAGCTAGGAAAACTTTGATTTCATTATTTGATCTTTTCAAAGTGGGAATGGACTTCTCCATGTCTCATTAAATGGAGTTTATCTTATCTTTAGATAGTAGAAAACTTTTGATGGCCAGCATTGATAATAATGGGTGTAGATGGCTTGTAACTACTGTTAAAAAAATGAACCCTATTTCACATGAGTCGATAAAACATGCTTCCTCCAATCCTATTGAGACAGTTGTGCCTGAGAGCTCAGTTTCATTTTCAAAACTCTTAATAGATGATTTCAACTCCACTGCTATCCATTAACCTTGTGCAGCCCCAGGATCACTCTTGGACTGGAATTGTTGTCTAGAACATACCAGCAATTGTGTCCTATGTAATCTCATTAAACATGATCTTGTTATTGGTCTCCCTCCCAAATGTCCAAAAGCTAAAATAGATTGTGCAGACTGTGCAATTTCTAAAAGTACCAGGAAAGCTACAGCTCAATGTGAATTGGTGCCAGAGTCCATGCTCTCTCTATTAGTGGGTGATCTTATTGGCCCAATTAAGGATGAGGCTGTTGGAGATTTTAAATGGGCAGCACTCTTTTGCAAATCTTACTCAACTTATGGAGAAGTTTTTATGCTAAAGAACAAGAGTGATGCAATGGGAACATTCCACACTTTTCTTAACAAACTTACAACTGCTACTGGAAAACAGCTTCAAGTTCTGCGGATAGATGGTGGTGAATTACACAGAAACACTATGAAGACCTTTCTTTCCTCTATTGGTGCCACCCATGAAGTAACTATGCCATACCATGTCAAACAAAATGGTACTGCAGAATGTTTTAACAGAACAGTTGGTGATATTGCACATACCTCCTTACTGGCTAGTGAACTGCAAAAATGTTTCTGGGGAATGTCATACAAATGGGCTTCCTTTGTCCACAACCAACTCCCAAACAGTAAAATCACCCTTTCAACACTTCTCCAAATGGTATTTGGTACTAAAAAAAATTTCAATAATATGCAAAGCTTTGGCAAAAAGGCTTACGATTATGTCCACAAAGAGGTGAGGAAAAAACTAGATAACCATGCCATTGAATGCCAAGTAGTTTGTTACTCACAAAATAATTTTGGCTGGATTTTTTGGCACCAGGCTTCAGGAAGAATTTTTAAATCAGCCATGGCTAAATTCCCTGGGGGTCATCAACATGTGCATGATATTGCTAGATCATCTTCTCCATCCACATCTAAAGGTTCTCTCAATACAATATTGAATTCTCTATCTTTTGGGGATTTTACAAAGGAGAAAATAATTGATGAGCAAGACTTGTGTATTGACTCAATGCAGTTAGCCTTTTGTTGGTCCCCTGTCTCCATTCTGACTACCTTCAAACAAGCCATGTGTTCCACTAATGCAGCTGAATGGAAAGCTGCTTGTAATAATGAAATGGAAAATATGTCTTTCCTTAATGTCTGGTCTGAAGTTGCACTGCCTCCTGGTACTATACCACTTAAAGGTAAATGGGTATTCTCATTGAAAAACTCAAACAATGGCCCTCCTTTCAAATTCAAGGCCCGTTTTGTGGCTAAAGGTTTTAAACAGCGTGAAGGGATTGACTATAAAGACACCTTTGCTCTGACTGCTACCTTTGCCTCACAAAGGATTCTCCTTACTCTTGCTGCCATGAATAGATGGAAGGTAAGATCTTTTGATGTGACTGCTTCATATCTTCATAGCAATGTAGAAGAAGACATATGGATTGAACCTCCTCCTTGCATGACCTTATCCAGCCCCAACAATGTTCTGAAATTGCAAAAAGCCCTGTATGGAACCAAGCAAGCTGCCCGCTGCTGGTGGTTACATATAGCTGAAAAGCTTAAATCTTTTGGTTTCCATGCCAGTCAATTTGATACCAGCTTATATATACTCAAAGATCAATTTTCCACTAGTGTAGTTTGGCTACATGTTGATGACAGAGTGGTTACAGGTAACAATGATGAAGTCTTGAAGAAGTTGGAAACAGGATTGAATGAGTGTTTGGAAATTAGGTGGTCAGATGGTTTAGATGGTATAGTGGGAATGAAGGTGAACAGGGTTAAAAAAGGTTTTGAGTTGGATTGTTACAGGCTGATTGACAAATTACTTACAGAACATAATTCAGGAGGTATCAAGTGTAAAACACATTTGCCTACCGACTGTAATCTTGATTCAGCTAAACCTGATGAACTTGGCATTCAGTCAAATAAATACCTATCTATTATTGGAAGTTTAAATTATATAGCTATTGCAAGTAGACCTGATTTGTCATATGCTGTAAATTTCCTGGCACGCTTTTCTTCCAAACCAACAGACAATCATTGGAGGGCCTTGAATCACCTACAGCAATATCTCCAAGCCACAAGAGATTTGAAATTGCGACTCTACACAAATTCTTGCCCTACACCAACTATTGTCACATACTCATATGCATTATGGGGAAGTGGTCATATCATATACCTCAATGGCTGCCTGATTCTTTGGTCATCCAAGCGCCAATCCACTGTGGCAGACTCTACTTGTTTTGCTGAGTTGCTAGCCATGTGCCTAGCAACTAAAGATAGCATTTGGATTAAAAACTTACTCTATGATATTTGTGGTCCTGTCAAAAGCACGACTCTCAGATGTGACAACAAAAGTGCAGTTTCATCTGCTAAAAACAATCCCTCAAATAAGCGCACAAGACACTCTGATCAATATTTCTTCCTCATCAATGAACAGCTGTACAAACAAAACTTGATATTGGAATGGGTAGCTGGACATGACCAATATGCTGATTTACTGACAAAAAATGTTGGACCTTTGCTTACTGCGCAGAAAAGGCATAATTTGGGCATTAAATGATTTTTTTTTCTGTCATTTTTTTTCTTCACTATGGTAGCCAAGTGGGGGGCTGTTATGTATGTAGACATAAATGTACTTAGCTACCACTTGACCTGTGTATATAGTCTGTAGATTGCGCGTCTAACTAACTCTGATTCTTCTCAGAGTTTGTTACTGATGCACAACTACAGGTAAAGTAATGCATTAAGTGATTCTTCTTGGAGTTTGTTACTGACACACAACTACAGTCTCCTTCGGACAACTTGTCTATTATTATTATTATTATTATTATTATTATTATTATTATTATTATTATTATACAGCCATATTGGCAACTCTTGGTGCAGCAAGCCAACAAAAGGGCAAGTTAGGCATAGCATTTTTGACTGACAGAGACTGACATATCTGACATTTATTGCAGATCTGTCAGTGTTTGGCAACCAGTCTACAATTGATCAACACCACCATGCTGCCACCAGGTCTCCCCTACCCAGGTTTCCCTCCTCCCATCCACCTCATCCACTCATCTATCCTTTAGATCAAATCAACCCCTTCCTCGTGGATGAGGTGGATGGGAGGAGGGAAACCTGGGTAGGGGAGACCTGGTGGCAGCATGGTGGTGTGGATTGATTGTAGACTGGTCGCCAAACACTGACAGATATGTCAGTCTCTGTCAGTCAAAAATGCTGTGCCTAACTCGCCCTTTTGTTGGCTTGCTGCACCAAGAGTTGCCAATATGGCTGTATTGTTAACACAAAATCTAAAAAATGTCATTATGTGTCACTCACTCAGCTACATACAAATATATATTTCTGTGAAAATAATTACATTACATTTATTGAAACCTATACTGATGATAGTTGAGAGTATACATAGATTGCGACATTCATTATTTTTGCTATCTTTGTTTGCTCCTAGCTATCATCAGGTAATGTTATATTCTGATTCTTACTATTATTTCATGTTACACTCTTAATTATTTACTAACATGAAATATATATTTATCTTTGTTTGCTCCTAACTATCATCAGCCCTGAGATCCGTTGCACCTTTGCCCGCTCCGCTAAACCATCCAAGTCTGGCCTTCATCCCGGCATCATCATTTAAGTCGGGCCGTAGTTTCCCCGCATCATTTAAGACCGGCCTTTGTCCCGGCATCATCATTTAGGTCGGGCCATAGTTTCCCTGCACCATTCAAGACCGACCGTCGTCTCGGCACCATCATTAAGACCGGCCAGTAGTCCCGGCACCATCACATCAAGCTGGACGTTTTCCTCCGCACCATCATCAAGACCGGCTGCCGTCCCGGCAACACCATGTTTACACCGGCCTTTTGTCCCGGGACCACATTAACACCGGCCATTGTCCCAGAATCATTATCAAGTCAACTTTGCCGTCGGACCATTGCCTCCGGCTCGTCATCATCATCATCATCATCATCATCATTCTATTGGGCCTTTGTCCCCTCATTAATCTTATTATTACATTGTTTTATTTTATTACATTTATTATTTCATTGGCCCATTGTCGCCACCTTATTTATCTTAACTAAATTATTTAACACAAAATCTAATACAGCCACTGTATGTACATTGAAGCAAAATCAGAAAGAGTTTTTATCTTTTATAGATGTGGTATTTTAGTTAAATAATTTACCAAAAAGTGGGGAGAGTCTGCAAAATAAGAGGCAGTTTTTTCCACTACTTCTCTCCATACCCTCTCACCTATTCTGGCTCCTGTGGTAACATTCTTAGTTGAAACTAGCTGATTCCCTGATAACTTGCCTTTCGCCTGGTGGACTCTCTTACTGTCTTTCAGTTGATTATTTACCATGTTTTCCTTTCACAGTTTGATTCAATTCAGCTGTACTTAGTTCTTTTTAATGTCTATGCTCCTTCATGTCTCTAGCTGGGCAAATAATATAATTTTTTTTTTAAAAAAAATAGATATTTCCCCTGATAAGGTCTATGATTCTGTTAATGTCTCATAAATGCCAAAACCCGTGTGGGATTGCACAGGCTGTTGGGAATCAAGAGTTATTTTTAAGTACTTAAATGCGTTTTTTGTGTCTGAGTTTCTTTAATGAAATATCAAGTTTTTTAGAATTTTTTGTTTATTGTTAAATTTATTGCATGATATTGGTATAATCGATTTTGCTACGGAATATACTTAGCACCTACATTTGTCTAATATAGTATCAGTTCTTAGTAATATATTTCTCTCAAAGAGCATAATGCTTATAAAAAATTACTTTGGATTTAAGGTTAAAAATTGAAATGGGTTCTACAAGGAAGTAAAAAAGTAATAAGTTGATGGTGTGAATTCGTATCTACTAAACTAAAAAGTAATGTATATTTATCTAATATATTGACACTCCTATTTTAAACTCTCAATCCTCTATTATCACAGTATCGTGTTGCTTCTGTGGAACGATGGTAACGGTGAGACTAGGCAATGCCAAAAAAGAAAAGAAAAGAAAGAAAGGCAAAAGGAAGACTAGGCAAAAATGAATAAGATGGGTCGTGGGTTAAATATGTTAGATTTTAAACACCATTTCATAATTCTTTGTCATATCTACCAAGTCACCCAATCCATCTTATAATTCACTTACTGCTCAGCCACAACCCGATTCGTACCAACATGTTCCACATGGCAATTTTTATAGTAGATGTTGATTGAACAAGTAGCATGACAGATCGATGGAGAATTGGTTATATACCGTCTTGTTGTTAGTTTATTCTCCATCGATCTTATTATTATACCTCATTATTATTTACTTTAGTTCGATCAACATTATATCATTACTTACCAGTAATTAAACACTTTTCTTTTCCTAATATTGAAATACCCCTTGCACTGGAACTGCAGGTACTATAATTCTTACATCATTAATAATCGCTATCTGTTAACAAACTTCTCTATCTAGGTTGGCTGAGTTATTTCTACAGTCGCCACTGATTCCTATTGCAATTAACTGATAGGATCTCATTGGCTCATTACAAAGGTTAGACTATCAATCTTATTATTATACCTCATTATTATTTACTTTAGTTCGATCAACATTATATCATTACTTACCAGTAATTAAACACTTTTCTTTTCCTAATATTGAAATACCCCTTGCACTGGAACTGCAGGTTGGCTGAGTTATTTCTACAGTCGCCACTGATTCCTATTGCAATTAACTGATAGGATCTCATTGGCTCATTACAAAGGTTGGCTGAGTTATTTCTACAGTCGCCACTGATTCCTATTGCAATTAACTGATAGGATCTCATTGGCTCATTACAAAGTATCAACAGATTAAAAGTCTGAAAGCTTATAATGGACGCCTCAACATCATCTAACAATAACGTCAACGATATTCCAATGTTAGCGAACGATAATTATTTAACTTGGAAAGTGAAGATGCTTTTCTTTCTATCGCAACTGGAATTAGACGACATCGTTGAAGGCCGCGAACAAGAGCCAAAAGAGAATAAAGAGGGTTATCAACTGCGTTGCAAAAGGGCAGCAAATGTTATTGTTCAAAAGCTTGACCCAACGAATATTGCAGCTTTTGTCAAACCTGAAGATAAATCTCAACCAAATCGCCTATGGAAAAGGCTTGAAGAGCGATATACTGGCGCCCATCCTGCAACAGCCTCCATGGTCTACACCAAATTTACTGACCTCGAATGCACCGAAGGAAATCTGCGAAGTTTTGTCACTGAACTCCAGGCATCCATCAATTCACTGGCGCAAGTAGGGGAGAAATTAGAATCACCAATATTTGCCTACTCAATCTTACAAAAATTACCTCTTTCTCTCGAAATGCACCGATCAATGTTAATTAACTCAGCAGACGACTCAGGCAAACCACTCACTCTAGACACTGTCCTTATGAAACTCTCTCAATTGGCAGATCGCATCGACGGTTCGCATAAACAAAACTCTGCTTTAATTGCTACAAAAAAGGAGCCTCAAACTGTAAAGAAAAGGGAATACTGCAGCAATGGTAAACATAACTCAAAAACTGCTCATTCAGAAGACCAGTGTTGGGCCCTTCATCCAAACCTTCGCCCTAAGAATAACAGATCAAAATCTAAGTCCGAAGACAAAATTGAACCTGAAAGTGAAACAGCTAATCTCACCGAGGACTTATATTACGTTTACCATGCATCAACCGACAGCTCCAGGAACTCATCTGATTTAATCTTCGACTCTGGAGCGTCTAGTCATATGTTCAATGATAGGAAAGCGTTCTCTACTTTCAAAAATTCAAAGATTCCGATTAAAATAGGGAACGGGAAAATCATTTATGGAAAAGGGGTCGGATCAGTTAAACTTGCTAATTTCCAGAATCGATCAATGCTCCTCACCAACTGCCTCTATGTACCAGACCTCAGCTGTAATCTAATTGCGCTATCCCCTCTCACATCTAAAGGTGTGTCGCTTACGGCTGGAGTTGATGGTAATATTACATTCAAAGAAAATGAAAACACTGTCTTGACTGGAGCCAAGAAAGCTGGTTCTAACTTATATCAGATCAACGCCTCTTTCGGTACGTTTTCTCAATCTTCTCACATCGCTTCAATTAACACTAACTTGATGCTATGGCACAATCGACTGGGTCACACAAATCGACAATACTTAAAAAGGCTTCTGAACCACTTAAATGTTACCTACACAGAAGGGGATGACAATGATGTATGTGAACCTTGCGTCAACGCAAAATTGCACAAATCTCCATTCCCTGGTCAGTTTCCAAAAGCAAAAAGGGCCTTGGAATATGTTCACTGTGATTTAGGGGGGAAACTGCTGGAAACCGTTGGGGGCCACCATTATTATTTTAGATTAACAGATGCTTTTACCTCTTACCGATTTGTTTACCTAATTAAAAATAAATCTGATACTTTCAAAAAATTTTTGCAATTTAAAAACTATGCTGAAAATTTGACTGGCCAGAAATTAGTTAATCTCGTATGTGATGGAGGAGGCGAATTTATTAACAAAGATTTTGATGAGCTATCAAAAATAAGTGGTTTTAAAATCATTGTCACAGCACCGTACACTCCGCAACAAAACCCCATTTCGGAAAGGGGAAATCAAACAACAATTGAAATGACTAAGGCGCTCTTGTTCAAATCTGGACTACCTCTGACATATTGGGGTGAAGCACTTGTTACATCAGTATACATTGAGAATCGTCTTCCCACTAAAGCAAATGACAAAATGCTCACACCGTTTGAAGCCTTATTTAACAAGAAACCACATATAGACCACCTGAGAATATTCGGATGCACAGCATACTCACTTGTTGACAAACAGATAAGAGGTGGAAAACTGAACAAAAATGCGATAAAATGTTGTCTGCTAGGCTTTCACGATGAGCATAAATCTTACCGACTATTGAACCTCCAGACAAAGAAAATATTGTACTCTCACAATGTTGTCTTTAACGAGAACAGCTTCCCTAGCCTGAGTAATGAAAAAGTTCAGTCATCTTGGCCATCATTACCAAGTAACATCCTGTCAGCAGTACCACATGATACGCCACATCCCGAAGATCAACTTTCGCTCAATGACTCGAACTCAGAATCTGATTCCCCATCGTCCTCAGAAAGACAATCAAGTGAAAATTTACCTTCAGAAAATCAGTCTAACAATGACGACCAAGAACACAGTGATAATATCAACCAGAATAATGACAATTCACAAGGGCAACCATCATCAAAAAGATGGGAATATCGACTCACCAGCAACGTTGCACCTAACGACATATCATCAGAGATAAATACTGACAACATCATTGAAGGAAAACGCACTAGGGGTCCAAGAGCATTACTATGTGATGTACCACCCAACATACCCTTAGAATCTGCGCTTGAATCATACGTGCCTGTTTCAGAATTGCATCATACTCCTGATAATTATGATGAAGCTATCAAATCCCTGGATGCAGACCAATGGACAACAGCAATTGACACTGAAATAAAATCACTTCGGGCCCGGGGAGTATGGGATATTGTCTCTTGCCCAAAGGATGCGCACCCAATTGGCTCCACATGGGTGTTCAAGATTAAATTAGATCATCTAGGGGAAATCACCAAATATAAAGCACGACTATGCGCACAAGGGTTTTCTCAGAAATACGGAATCGACTACAAAGAAACATTTGCGCCAACAGGAAGACTTACCACTTTGAGATGTCTAATTGCACTTGCAGCGGCAGAATCATGGGATTTTCATCAAATGGACGCGAAGAGTGCTTTCACAAATGGTACTCCAGAGGAGACAATCTACATGAAAATCCCGAAAGGATTAGAGGTCACTTCTAATATCGAATCACCAGTATTACTCTTAAAGAAATCACTATATGGATTGAAACAAGCATCTCGTTGCTGGTACCAATTAGTCCATTCATTTTTTATAAATAACAATTTTCATCGCAGTCTAGTAGACTCTGCTCTCTACATTCACAACAATCTTTCACAGCCATGTTTTGTACATGTGCACGTCGATGATTTCTCCATTTTCGGTAAAAACATCAACTGGTTCAAGACTCTTATATCACAAAACTTCGAAATGGATGATTTGGGAGAATCAAACATGATTCTTGGCATAAAAGTTACAAGATCTACTGACAGGAGTGAAATCTATCTCTCACAATCACACGAAATAAGAGCAATACTGATCGCCTACAAAATGAAAGACTGTAAACCCATGTCAACCCCAATGGATCCAAATACTGTCTTGACCCCTGCCAGTGATGAGGAACACCAACTTTTTCTCAAACAAAACGTCAATTACCGAAGCGCAGTGGGCCATCTCAATTATCTAGTACAAGGCACAAGACCAGATCTAGCTTTTGTGTGCAGCCAATTATCCCAACACTTAAATCGCCCAGGAAAATCACATTGGGACGCTTTCATGCGTGTCTTACGATATTTAAAAGGGACTTGCAATAAGGCACTTAAGTACAATACACCAAGCAATGGTACAAATGTTCTGATTGGCTATTGCGATTCAGACTGGGGGGGATGCTTGGAAACAAGGCGCTCAACTACAGGTTACGTGTTCACTCTTAATGGTAGCGCGGTCAGTTGGCGCACCAAGAAACAGGCTGCTGTGTCTATCAGTGTATCTGAAGGAGAGTACAGGTCAATGACAGAATCTGGTCAGGAAGCAATATGGATCAGGAATTTACTTTCCGAATTGGAACTGAAATCTTTGAAATTAGACAACCCAATATTACTTCATTCAGACAATCAAAGTAGTATCTCTCTGGCTAATAACCCTGTATACCACTCAAGAACAAAACACCTCGACATCCAAGTCCACTGGATTCGTGAACGAGTTGAAGAAGGAAAATTCACTCTCAAATACCTTCCAAGTGGGGAAATGCCAGCTGACATGCTGACAAAAGCTGTACCACGAATCAAACTCGACAAACACCTACAATCTGTGATGATCAATGACGAATTACTCAATGAGGGAGGGTGTTAGATTTTAAACGCCATTTCATAATTCTTTGTCATATCTACCAAGTCACCCAATCCATCTTATAATTCACTTACTGCTCAGCCACAACCCGATTCGTACCAACATGTTCCACATGGCAATTTTTATAGTAGATGTTGATTGAACAAGTAGCATGACAGATCGATGGAGAATTGGTTATATACCGTCTTGTTGTTAGTTTATTCTCCATCGATCTTATTATTATACCTCATTATTATTTACTTTAGTTCGATCAACATTATATCATTACTTACCAGTAATTAAACACTTTTCTTTTCCTAATATTGAAATACCCCTTGCACTGGAACTGCAGGTACTATAATTCTTACATCATTAATAATCGCTATCTGTTAACAAACTTCTCTATCTAGGTTGGCTGAGTTATTTCTACAGTCGCCACTGATTCCTATTGCAATTAACTGATAGGATCTCATTGGCTCATTACAAAGGTTAGACTATCGATCTTATTATTATACCTCATTATTATTTACTTTAGTTCGATCAACATTATATCATTACTTACCAGTAATTAAACACTTTTCTTTTCCTAATATTGAAATACCCCTTGCACTGGAACTGCAGGTTGGCTGAGTTATTTCTACAGTCGCCACTGATTCCTATTGCAATTAACTGATAGGATCTCATTGGCTCATTACAAAGGTTGGCTGAGTTATTTCTACAGTCGCCACTGATTCCTATTGCAATTAACTGATAGGATCTCATTGGCTCATTACAAAGTACCAACAAAATACAGAGCCGATATTACAGCAAAACCTGAAAAGCTTGTGGGTTTCTGTCTGCCATCTCCCGCCCAAAAACCGGAGCTAAGGTCGTTTTTGGCGGAGAATAAGTGGCAAGAAAACTGCAAGCTTTTCCAGTTTAGTTAAATCTTCTGGCATCGATTCATAAAGGATTGATAAGAATGAACTTGACATGCTCAATAATAATGAAAACGTAAAGATGAGAATGTCTTTTAAAGATTATTGAATCAATGACTTTCAAATAGCACCTTTAATTTGAAAGGTTAACAATCAGTATTGTCTCGCTTAGTTTACGTCTACATGCTACTGCGGCGCAGTTACGTATGTATCAATAAGTATGTGTATGCGACAGATAACATATTTTCTGTGAGTTATACATATAAGATGAAAAATGGCCCTTTCTTCCCAAAATACGTGAACAATTTGTTAGTGAAAGAAGTCAATGAATTTTGTTTGCGCATTAATGCGAACGAAAGGAAGGAAAGGGGCTTTTGTAAGTATTAAATTTTGGGATTTCGATATTTATTTCTTTCAATCAAAGGGAGTGGCAACGAAATGCATGTTCAGTCGTAAAATTCTACAAGTCCCAATTTCTTTTCGAGTTAAATCAAAATTTCTGCTTAGAAATAGAAGAATATAAAAATAATCAATGTAGTAACAGGGAAATACAAGGAACAGAGGTAGCGCAATCGTGTAGGGTCTAAAGGAGCTTAACATTGTCACCAAACAAAATATAAATAACATAATCCATTAATAAAACTGATTAAGGTTGTGAAGTCAACGTCAGTTGTACGCTGTTGAACGGCCGGAAAAGATGTGATACAGCCATTTCAAAAACTCTTGCGGTTTCTTTTGCATCTCATCCTCCGCCAAAATGAAAGGTCAGCTGTTCTGAAATCATGTTTTAGCCGGGGAGGGGAGGTAAGAAAACCATAAACTTTTTCAAAACAGCTGTAATTTTTTGGGGCAAAGAGAAAGGATATGCAATTTTCGGCAGCTAAAATAGGACGACATAGGTGAAAAGATGAGAGGATGGAATTCAAAGGTTAATTTAAGAAGCAGTATGATATTGGTGAATTAATGGAAGGAATAAAAGACATCTGACCACTTTGCCTGCACGGTGACTTAACTTGAGCATAGACCAAAGCAATAAAGTTGATACGACAAAGGGAAGAAAAAACCCAAGCAAAGTGATGAACGTGTCAATAAATTATCATATTATTATAGATTGTAAGTTCTTGATGTATAGAGGTGAGACAGCTGCGAGTTTAACGAGATAATGAGATCGTGTGATATTGATCGAACCTGCAGTTTACCATGTCTGTACCACACACGCTACACTCAAGTGCACTAACCCACCTCAAAACTGGCGGTTTACTGCGCGACGAGGGTTATAACACATACTAACCCAAGGATCAGAAAGATAGAAGGCTTAGCTGTGTCGCGCACAAATTGCAGACTGCAGATGATTAATAAACAAATAATTATTGGTCATTTGTTATTCACGACAGATTATACATTATAACTATCAGTTTATTATAAATAAACAGATAGTATTAGTTCGTAAAATTTTAACATTTTCTCATTTATTTATCATCATTCTCTAGTCGCCTACATCGCTATCGTCACTTGAACCTTCGTAGGCTTACCGTCTCATTCTACTCAACATTCCATCACAACTCATCCTCACCGTCTCCGCCCTCAAACACATCCTTCCTTTTCTACTTTCAAAAACAAAGGCTGCTTGTAAAACATACCAGCATAACAACTTTAAACGATTTTATAAATATTTCCACATTGTCATTTCATCTTTTCTTTCCATACTTGCTTTTCAAAAAACAAATTAAATAAAGAAAACCCTACCCAAAATTTCGACATTATCATAATCATAATAATTTTTCTGATTTTTAACTTATCAAGCCAAACTTAAATGAAGGTAGGAAAAGGGAGCCTAGAAAAAGCAAAAGAACCACAAAGACCCACAATGGCCAAATCGTTACATCTATTATATACGGTTCCGCTATTACTTGAATTGATATCTTGTGTCTTAATATTCTATGGATTGTTTGGATTAACTCCTTGGAAACAAAAAAATGCCGCAGTTTTTGTTATCAATCATGCACCTATAGACAACAAAGATACAACTATCGATCAACAAAACTCTACCACTGTTGTTCTTCTCTATGGACTACTAGGTAAATGACTATTTAACACATAGCTTACTGGTTATCATGAAAAGTATTATCTTTAAGAAATCTCTTGGAATTTATAAATTTTATTTACTAAACTTCAACTGTTATTGTATTTTGCTCCTTTTTTTGAATGATAGGTTCGTGCTATCAAACCCACTCAGGAGCTTCACTTGTTTGTACTCCAACTGCTTTTCCACCGAACGCTGAATCTACGAACCAATGGGCGCATGGTCTCGCCGCATTTGATGCTCTTCCTCCAACTATTCCCGATTCAGGAGCTTTTACCATCGTATGGTTCAGTTTATCCGCCGTCTCTTTACTGTTCCATTTTGTCGGAACCCTGCCTGTGCACCTGTCTATTCCAGTGACCAATATTCGATTTATTAGCTATTATTTCTTCAAGGCATCTTTGGGGTTCCTTTTTTTTGCTTGGGCTGCTGGGTTTACTGTTCTACTGACCTTGCTATGTATTGTTGGTATTTTCATCTGGAAAAATTTCTTCTATATTCATTTATGCTCACTTTCTTATTATAATTCAATTTTCTCTTTCGTTTTCGGGTTTGTTTTATTTGTTCTCTATCATCCATTCAATAAATTTTTTCATTTTTTCATATCCAAAATTCATCGAAATACTTCAAAAAAATCCAGGTTCGAACTTTCAAAGAATTTTACATGGATGTAATAGCAAGTAATATGGGAATTCCTTTAAACCATGCCTCCGCGGGAGATATTTTCTATCCTTTGACGATTGCTTTATCCGTTCAAGCTCTTCTCTCCATTTCATTAATTGTATCTCTCAATCGAGCTCCAACTATCGAAAAAGAAAAATTCGAAACTTCCTAAATGTATATATAAGTAAAACGAAAAAGGAAAATGCCGATTCAACAAGATTACTAAAACAGACTTATTTTTATTTTTTGGAAACTTTGAAAAACAGAAAAATCTTGATACATTTCTAATGTGTTTGTAAACTTTGATCATTGAATCTGACGGGAAAAACCAAAAAGAAAACAACATGGATAAGAAACCTGAACGGATCCCTGTAAAAATACATTGATAAAAACAAGCAAAAATTGAGCGAGGTTGAAAGTGGTGGTGATAGTAGGGAAAGGTGTCCCTTTGGGACTTGAGAATTAAACTTATTCTCATACATGGAGAAATAATAACTCCTTTTCCGTTTGCTGATTAAATTTTTTTAAATGTACCTATATATATGTATACAAAGATAGATAGTTTGAAATACAGTTATGTGGTGAGATAGATGGATAGCAAGAGAAGAAAAGAAAGAAAGAAACATTGTGACAGCATGCAACGCGTAAGATGATTTTGTAGTTTTAGCTTTTTAATGTATACATTTCATTTCACCACGATTCATTGTAAATATTGTAATTGTCATTGTTATCGTTGTCAACGCACCTTTCCGCCTACCCATCTATTTGTCTGCCTATCTGTATTGCCCCACATATTAGATAAAACCAATACGCTGATGTTATTTTTTCCTTCTTTTTTTTTGAAACGAAGAGGGACAGCTCAACTGAATTTTGTTTCCCTGAACCAATATTACTTATACGCTAACTCGCTATGCTCCTTTTCATATCCGCAACATAATTGTAAGACTGATTAAATATTTTTGGAACCATTTGACTTTTGCATCATCTTGCGGATAATATGCTGATTTTTATTGTTAATTTTCTTATTCGTCTCAACAGTAATTTTTAAACAGAGAAAAACGGAATAAACCATAATTTGGAGCTATAACATAATTGTATTCAACAATTAACACATACATATATAATAAGGTAGAACAAACATATATCAGGCAACTTTTTCATTTTGATGGACATTTCTGCTAACTCATCTCGTATTTAGTTTGATTGGTATCCTTGGAACGATCTAACCCTTCCAAAAGTTTTTTTCCAGCAGCTGTTTTAAGAAGCTCGTTTGCTTTAAAACTGCTTCTAACCAAAGGACCACTCGCTACGTACAGGAAACCCATTCCTTCCGCTACTTTTTTCCATTGATCGAATTTCTCTGGTAACACGTAGGATGTGACTTTCATGTGGCGCTTGGTAGGCCTCATATATTGTCCAAATGTCACCACATCAACATCGATACTTCTTAAATCTAAATGGCCATTAAGGAAAAAAAAACCAATCTCAAAAAATCAAATACATAAAAACAAGAAAATGAAAAAACCTTTGAGAGTCCGGATCACTTCTTCATCAGTTTCCCCTAAACCCAACATTAAGCTCGTTTTGGTAATCAATCCCCGACGACCTAGTTCTTTGGCCCATAAGAGTGTATTTAAACTTTGTCGATATTTTGCACGACGATCTCTAACTTCTGGTGTCAACCTTTCAACAGTCTCCAGATTGTGAGCAAAAACATCAAGCCCAGAGTTTGAGACCACGTCAACCGACGCTTGTTGATTGGGTCCCCCGAAATCTGGCGTGAGGGCTTCCAATAGTATGTGAGGTGCTCTAGGACCCACATGCAATTTTAGGAAGTCTTATTATTGAGCACATAGAGGCAAGCCCCAAATCAATTGTGGCACTAACCTTTGTTTGACCCTTCTAACTGTTTCAGCAATATGGTTTGCCCCCCCATCAGGAAGATCTAAGGCATTTAGAAAAGTCATGCACGTTTATATATAATAAATGCATAGATCCGAAGGGATTCGTAGGCAAAATGAGATAATGCAGATTCATACCATCT
Organism: Hemileia vastatrix; assembly: GCA_030280995.1. Taxonomy (NCBI): domain Eukaryota; kingdom Fungi; phylum Basidiomycota; class Pucciniomycetes; order Pucciniales; family Zaghouaniaceae; genus Hemileia; species Hemileia vastatrix. Next base: position 20,696,125 of record JASXTE010000001.1, on the reverse strand, counting down.
CTATCAACACTTGTCATGACAATGTAGCCTACTCCCCACTTGAAGATTGCTTCCGCAGTTTTTTCGGGTTCGTGAGGATCAAGCGGAGGGGGTCGGCGAGAAGTTTTGACAGCACAAAACCTACAAGCCCTCGTACATTCATCACCCATCAACTAGTACCATTCAAAGAATCTCTTGGTAAAAATCAAGCTTTCGTCTTCATCTAGCTTTGGGAAGAGGTAACAGTTTTAGATCGCCACATATCAACGTACCATGATTGTTGCTGTAGCCTCGCCCTTGCTTCCACCCCAGCACTGGCCTATGTTTGGACACCGAGCTTCTTCACAAACAGTGCTGAGTCCGAGACCACGAAGGTCAGCTTTAATTGCGTTATAAGATTTAGAGGTGGGCACTTGTGTTTTCAGATACCCAGGAAGTCGCTCAAAAGTCGGAGTTTGCACGAAATCGCGGAAAGTGAGACCGTCGGAAGGAAGGACTGAGGCCCGTGTTGAAAACTGTTTCCATAATGCGCGCACCACGGACAGAGACATGGGAAGAGCAAGTGAAATGAAGACGAGGAAGAAGGACAAATCGTATCGGGATTCCTGCTGCTGGAGAAAAGGTTATGCGGGCACTTTGGATATCGATGCAATTTCCACTTGGCGTTATTTTACAAAGTAGCGAAAGAGTGAGCCTCAATAGTTAGAGCTTTGGTATATGATAGACTGAAATGTTGCAAATTTAAAAGGGAAAAAGGTAATGATATTGTGGTAACTACAGATAAAAATGAAGACTACCAACTCAAACAATCTGAAAAGCCAGGGTGATATGAAGTGTAGAGCAATCTCAAATCAAGAAAACATAACATCTCCCAGAAAAAACCCCTGGGCAAAAACAAGTACTACTCAAAACAAATTAAAGAAACCAAATGCTTCTAAGAGCAATATTAGAAAACTGGGGATACATCTTATCTGAGAATTGAATATATATAGCTATTACATAACCGTTACATATATCCGGTATCAGGATCCTATGACAGCCACAAATTACAACATTATCATGTATTTTTTCAAGTTTTGCATTCAAGATAAGTGGATATTGTGCCCAAATTTCACACAACGTCAAAGCTTGCATTTCAGAGGCATTTTACCTTAAGTCAACTTCTCTTGCCACAGTGAAATATTTACTTTACGAATGAAATGTGTCTCACGGGGAATCCTTCAAACATCAATTTTAATATTTATCACAAGCTACAAAAATAAAAAAGAAGAGAGACTAGTCATTAGGAAGGTTTTTGAGGAGTCTGCTCATTAGAGCCGATGACATAGCCTGTTACCTGTTCATTGGACGTCCGTTCCATAAGTTGAGAGATTCTATCAAAGAGTTGAAGGCGATTCTCAACGTCATGAGGGAATACTACTGGGGTTTTTATCATATACTCGTCCACTGCCGCCATGATTTTAGCCAAGTTTAGCCGGACTGTCTTATATCTAACTAGGACTTCAGTATTAAGTTGGGTCCAATCAGCAACACCATGAAGACCTAGCGGAAAGTTAGTAACAGACTAGTAAATGTTGAAGGAAGCAGGGAACACTTACTAATCTCGGGGGTAGGAGAAGATCGAAAGTTCTGTGCCTCGATTAGTGTTGACTCCTGAAAAACTTGAAAGGTTTTAGGGGATTCAGGCTCTAGGAGAGTTTCAAACTCCGAAGGAAGTCGTTTAGGGGAAGTTTGAGGAGTCGCAGCTCTTGGAATGGAAGATGAACTAAGTGGAAGGTTAATGTGATCGAAGATTTGGGTATTGTCATCGTCATTAACGTCTTCATTCCGGTCATTATTATTATCAGAAACATCCACTGGAGGTGTTGAGTATATGACGAAGGGGAGCTCCTTTAGTTCCTCAATCCTACTTTGAAAAGAAGATGAGGGAATGACGGGAGAAGGGGGTAAAGAAATGTCCTCTCTATGCTCTGCTGGCTCGTTTTGATTAAAACACATCTTCCTGGGAGTGGCATCTTGGCGCTTGTTCAGGTTTGAGGGATTGAGTACATCATGATTCTGAAATTTTACCGGAGTAGAAGCTTGAGGTAGCGGTGGTAAAATAGGTTGAGTGGATGGACTCCAGGGGACTTTTTTGCAAGGTTTTATGATAGGGTCTGTTTTAGAAGTAGAGGGTTGAGGTTGCGAAAGTTTAGGGCTAGGAGCTAACAGTGGTTTACCGTTAGGACCAAAATTACATTTTCTGCGTCGTTTGGAGCATGGGTCACAGGCCTTAAAGAAAAATTAGTACTGGTGATGAAGGAAAAGGAAGTGAACAGTTGTAGGTTGCACTTACTTTGTGATAGCGGCCACTCTTGGTAGGAGTGAAGCAGCAGGCGTTGCTTTCCTTAATGCAATCTTGGCACCTCATATCATTAATAAACTCTCTTTTAAATGGTAAGGAGCTAGACTCAGAGTAACGTTCCCCCTTTGGGGTGGAGGGAGAAGAATTTTTCTTTGTAAAATCTTGTTGTCGAGGGGTTTTCTCTTTGAAAACCTTCTTACAAGAAATGGTTTCCTCAGGAGGCATGCTGGGTTGGTTGATTGGTGGTGCAGTTAAGCTTTCCTCTTTTAAGGAGGGAATACAGATTGGATGGAGGGATGAGCTCATGGAAGTTCTTATTCTTTTAAGTTTAGTAAGATTGAAAGGGGCGTGCTTCGCAGCAAAGGTTTTTAGTATTTATCAAAAGGAGAATAGAAAGTTTTGGGAACAGTTAAGGATATGAGGGTATATAAAAAGCTGTATTGCAATATGTTAGGTCATGAAAATTAGAGTTAAAACTGGTAGGAAAGCTCAGAAAAGGCCCAACATATGTAGTGGAAAATCATCACCGCTAAATCTTGGACGTGTTGTGGGGCTAGACTATGCAAGTTTTTGCAACAAGAGATTTTAATTACCACGAAAAACATTTAGTGACTCCGTCGAAATTCCCCTTGCCTCAACAGTGATGAATCAGAATGTAATTTTGATGGGGGAAAAGATATTCTAAGATTTATTAAAAAATATTTTTGGCTCTGTAAAATTGTTATTGGGACAAATGTTTTCACACAGCGACTTGTTGATTTTTTTGATTTTTATTGTTGATTTTTTTGATTTTTATTGGTATTTTTTTTGTCGGGAAGCGCCGCATTTTGCTGCAGATTGTAGAATTTTTCGTGGGGAACTCTTAGCGTTAGAAGCGACTGCAGATTGGCAGTAGCAGATTGACGAAAGGAAGGAACGTAATAGTCCAAATTATGAACAAGTTTAATTATAAAACCTTATTGGAGTGAAACTACAAGTATACTGATTGTCGGATTTTAAAACTTTTCCACTGAAACGAAAAAGGAGAAGAAAAACATGAAAAAATTATAACTTGGCAAAGTTTTGATTTTATAAGTTGGAAAAGAAAAAAACTAACTAATAAGAAATACTAACACAGAGAATGCTGAGAAGGAATTAGACTGGTCAGCAAATCCCGTCTTTAAAACTACGGTGGTCACATAAATTGAACTTTCAATGAATTATATTTGGAATAAAAAAATATGAAATGCCTTTGGATTGAGTTGGTTATCGGACAAAGGCACAACACAAAGGCATTCAAAACTCTCGCGAAACTCTTGATTAAACGGGTGATGGAACAAAGGCACGCAGCTTTTCGTGGGAGCTACAACGTAGTAATGTCAGAATTACACCAGCTTTCAAATTGACTACCTGAGTTTTGTATGATGGCATCATTTGAAGGCTAAAGTTAGATAAGTGCTAACCTCATTAAAAAAAATTAAACACTCAAAGAAATTGCTGCATCACAATTGAGTGAGGCATTACTTCCATTAATCAAGTATTGCCTGTAAGAAATCATTTGTGATTTTATTTTTATTTTTATTTTTATTTCGTACAATCTCACCCGACAAGGGACATAAAGGAGTAAGGCAAAAGAGTAAATACAGTCTATGGAAGGAAAGCAGGGTAGCAACAGGGCAAAAAAGTAATGTACTAATAGTGAGGCTACTGAGTAAGAGGGATATTTTTGGGGAATCTACCAGAGATCATTTGCGAATTAATATGATGCAAATCAGAAATTGCAATTCAATTTAGAGCCTAAAAAAAGGAAAGGAAATTTTCAGATACAGCTATTTGTAAAGAATTTGCAGTTTTCTTGTCTTCCACCAAATAACAAAGGTCTAGAAGGCGCCAACATTTATTGTTTGATTGGTTTTCAAGTCATCCATGGTCCACAAGACAGAAGAGCTAAACAAAAAAATGTTGCGGCATATTAGGGGGGTATCAAAGTTGGAATTCTGCCATTACCAAACGTTCTTTCTTTTTTTTTGGCCAAATCAGCCATGTTTGTTTTTTACATACTTTTATTTCCATGATGATTTGCGATTTTAAAAAAAACAAAAAAAAACCACTCCTCCCATGCCATAATAGGGGATATCAATGTTAGAAATTTGTAATTATTTAAAAGGGATTTCACAACACAAAAAGAAAGTCACAAACTTGGCAAGAATTTTTTTTTTCAAAGAAAAAAATTGTAAAAAATCATAAAAAGAAAAAAAAGGAAAAAAAGAGAAAAAATAAATGATAAGACAAAAATTTTCATGGCTAAAAAATATTTTTCTTACACTTCTTTGTCTCACATGTTTTTTTCACACTTATTTTTCTTGTATATATTTTTGGGATATTATTAGAACACACCAGCAGACTCAAAAGAAAGTGTTAACTGCACGCCGGTGACGTCATTTTTGTTTTTCATTCAAATGTCAAGTACAGTGGCCGGACAATAATTTCCACCTGTTTTTTTTTCCTCATAAATCCCTTAATATTCACTCTACAGACATGAGCTTGTACATTTCTAACTCATACGACCATGTAGAATAGGACTGTCACAAAATAAACTCAGCCGGACACCGATTCGTAGAAAGATTACATTTTTTAAAAAAACATCATTCTTGAAATCGACAACGAGCAAGTTGACAAGTCTATCCTTTTCCTTAATGAAAGGGATGAGGTTGGTATGAGCGTTGAGCAAAAAAGATTGGTGAAAAGTGGACAAAATTGAGCAAAAAAAGCATCACCAAGATGTAGCTTTACTGTTTGCTTCCCTGGCAACTTGCACCTTTGAAAGCAAAGATGCAATCAAGTTTCCGAAATATGGTCGGAAAATCCATTCCAAGCCTATTTAAAGGCATTAAACATAGCAGGAACTGTCATTGGGTGATAAAATTACAAAACTATATTTTTGAGGTGTTTTCATGTGTTTGCAACAAGGCTTGAATAATGTGATTGGATTGTGCCAGGAGCACAGATTGTGTTTTAATTGGAATAGTATGTAGATGGTTTAACTATTGCGATCTTCCTTTCATGGATGAGATGTCGTTTGCGAGCTGAGGACCCTGTCGTAGTTTGAGTGAAAAGCGGAAAAAAAGGTAAATATTGGATAAGAGATTAATGAGTCAGTTTGGCAAGAAAAGAGAAAGAAAGGACAAATTACCAAAATGTGAAAGGTAAATCATAAAATTAGTATGATCTTGAGGCGTGAGTAGCGATGGTGGTGGTGTTAGGAAGAAAAAAAAAAGGCCGATAACCTGGATTATGCATGCACCGGGTGAAAATTTCTGTCCGGCCACTGTACATACTTATAACATTTCAAATTTTGATACTATATGACAACAACCCATACAAATATAAAAAGCATACACACCTATTAATTCACACCACACAATATGGGGGGCGGACTTGCTAGCGAGTATGCAACCTTGGACCCAAACTCACCACAGATTGAACACACATTGAGCTATTGACAAAGGAACTATACAATCAGGGATGAACACCACTCAGCAGAACAGTTTTAGGTGGGTGTTCAAGTAGAGTTCTGTATGGGTTCAGTATGAGTTCTGTCAGGCTGACATCAAGTACAGAGATGTGAACTAGCTTGAATAGTCAGTTGTCTAGAAGATTTTAATGGTCCTATATGAATACTGTAGTACAAATCCAATAAGTATTAAAATGTAACTCAATATAAGGGTCTCAGTAATTTAAATCTCACTAATTATATATATGGCTTACAATCTTATAGTTGGTAGAAAAATAGATTTAATAATTCAGATACTATTCAAAGACTTTATAAGTGCTATTGATATGTATTGTAATTGTATTGGTTATATATTTGAATTGTAATAATAAAGAATCTAGAAAACAAGACCAAAAACCCCCTCCTTTTATACACAATAACTTCCCCAATGAGCCCCTTGATTTACCAGCTCTATACATGATTAATGGCACCTCATTCCAACTAATAGACATGTTCAACAACATAAAGAGTGACCAATAACATAATTAGAATGATATCACCTGCCAAAATCCTGCAGAAATAGGGATAATCCATCAAAAATAAAGAATAAGCAAAAAAAAAGAGTATATGCGTGTAATAAATTTAAAATACAGCACTAAAAGGGAAAATTAAGACTAATTATTACCCTATATTAAGGGGGATTAACAGTAGAAATGATGGGGCTAATCATGACACTATTCTACGTGAAATCCCCATTCAAAAATAACCAAAATTGACTGACAAACCACTTAAAAACCCAAAAAAAAGGTGTGAGATGTGGGGTAACTACATGCAGTCCTTGGCAGGCACTTGCACAGGTAAATCCTTGACTAGCTTGGGCAAATTTAAGTGTGGTGGTGAATTAAAGCACCAAGCTTGAGGTTATTAATGAAATTAGTGCATACAATAATGGTCAATGCATTTATAATTAAGCTAGGACACTAAATAAGCACCTGTTGCCTATTTTAGCGTGTTTCACCACAGTGGTCATAGAATGTGGGATAATTATAGTGAGAAAAAGCTAACTTTGCTAAAAATGAAGCTATTCACACGGGAAAAATGCAGGCAGTATGTGGCCAGTACATAGAAGCCATTTCTGGCATAAAAAACACCATATTTGTAAAGTGTTATTTTTATGCATTTGAGTAGTCAAATCAATAGCCCTAATTATGAAAAATTGATCTGTCAAAGTGCATTTTTAATATTTTTAAATTTATAGTGCATATAGTCAACTTTAGGTGATTTAAAGTGCATTTCTTGTTTTTCACATAAAATAATAAAAACAACAGATTTAACTCTACTTAAGAGTTATGTAGCCTTATATTTAAGGTTCTTAATATTACCCTAACATAATATAACTTAATATTAAGTGCATAAGACTTATAAAAGGTGGATATATGCATGTATATAAGGTGTTATAATGGCATATTTTGTATTTTATCATAAATTTACTTATGTATACTATTTGTGTACTCTAATTTATTGCTCCAATGTATAGTCCATGTGTTTAAAATAACTTATAAGTAATTTTTACTCAGTCAAGGGGATATCCAGGCTGAGACTCTCCCACCTAAAAAAAACAATAAAATAATGATAAGTTATACACTTTTTTTTATTTTATGTTATTTTTCAGGTATTCAGAAAATTCTGTAGCATTAAAGATTAATTCTTTAAAGAAATAAAACATAATAAAATATTATGAGTACTGGTTTTTTAGCCCCTCAGCTGGTTGAACATAAATTTATTTCTGTTTAAATTTTTTAAGAAGGGAGGATAGATTTGAAATTTTTTTTTCAGGTATCCATTTATCAAATTCATTTGATTTCCCCTTAAATCTTAATAAATACTCAGTTTCTTTCTCTTTAGTAAATATTCTTTTCTTGAGTATTTTTTCAATTTCTGCTTTTTCCACAATTTCTTCAGGTTTCTTTTTAGGCCTTCCTCTTCTTTTTGGAAATAAGTCAGGATCATTTTCATGGTAAGGTTTTAATAATGAGATAGGGAAAACCAGATGTTTCCTATCATATGGGGCATATAATATTACTTCCACAGAATTATTACCAACCATGTTTCTTACTAAAAAAGGTCCTAAAAAGGAGTCCTTTAATTTAACATTACCTTGTAAGTTAAAATGTAGTGTTGAAATTAGGACTTCATCTCTTTTTTAAATTCAAATTCTTTATGAGATTTATCCCACCTTTTCTTTTCATATTCAAATGATTTTTGGATTCATTCCTCTGCATGCTTTCTACACATTTGTTGCATATGAATAAAGGATTTAGTACCAGGGTGTAGATATAACCTTGGTAATTTTTTTAAATGGATTAAAATCTGGTGGTAACCATTGTTTCCATCCAGACAGGAAATATCTTTTGCTCTTTTTAAGGTAGTATGGATATAAGCTATCCTTGGTAGAGGGTAAATATCATCTAAGTGAATGTATTCAGATCTCTGTAATCATAACATAATCTTACCTTATCTTTTTCATAAGATATTAAATCTGGTGAAATAACACAATACTTAGGTTTTGTATCCACTTTTTCAAGAATACCCATTTCTAACAACATTTTAATGTTGTCTTCAATGTCTTTCCTTTTTTCAGGAGAAGCTGGGTAAGGTTTCTCTTTCAAGCTGCCAGGGATATTATCCAAATCACAACTTAAAGAGATTTTCATCTCATGGTCTTTGACCAATCCTAGTTCATTTGAACCATGAGAAAATGCCATATGATAAGATTTTATTGATATCAAAATATTGTTTTCTTCAATTTTTGAGAGTTGAGGACTGAAAGAGGCTTTTTCGATTTCATTTTCCAATTCCACCACTTCAGAGTTGGTTCTTCCACCATGCAGCTGTTCTTCTTTAGGAGCAATGGAATAAACTTAATTTCCAGAGCAAATCTTGAATTTTCTTTTCCCATTTACACCTATAGTGAAGCGACTATTTTCAGGATCTAGTTTGATGCCCAATTTGGTAAATAAGTCATTTCCAATAATAAACCAATCACTACAATTATTATTATCCATTACCACAAATCAACACACTGCTCTTAAATATCCATTATTATATTTAAAGAATACAGCAGTTTTGAATTTGCAAATTGGATTTAATACTGAACCAAAACCCCTCCAGTTCTTTGTCTGTACAGGTTCTAGTTTTTCTTTATACTTACTATCAAGTTTCATTAATGTGTTAATAGAAACTACACTACCTGCAGCCCCAGTGTCAAGAATGGCATTCATTTCTTTTCCACATGTAATAACAGGCGCTCTAATAGGTGTAATTTTGTATATCAGCCAGGCTGCTAGACTCAACCAGTAAAATAATTAATTATTTCCTGGGATGAAGCCACACCTTTTTATTAAATATTATTAATTTTATTATAATTACTTCAAATTTACTTGTAATAAATTAACTAGTTACAAAAGAGTAAAATTAGTAAAAAATAAAATTTATATTAATTGTCCCATATATTTTATTTTATTTTCTAACTCCGTGCTCAATGAAAATTTAAAAGGAAATAATATTTAATATAAAAATACAATTTAATATTAAAATAAAATTTAATATTTGAAATACAATTTAAAAATAAAATTAAATATATACAACAACATCAAATGACTTATTTAAAAATGACAATTACTAGAATTTTTAAATAAATCAAATTCTTTTGACATATACTGTAAATACAATATTTTAAAACATTCCTTATAGAACATTCTTAATATTTGAAATATTCCTTCTTCTTCTGGAAAATTCCTTCTCTCTCATACACTTGTATTTAGATATTTTGATTCCGTGCTTTGTCTCTCCTTTGCCTATATAAGGCCTCTCTTTCTGGTTGCTTTGGATCATCCTTTACTTACTTATTATTTTATTAAACCAATATGTTACAATCAAATATTTATTAATACTTATTGTTTTTAGTATTTACTTACAAAAATTCTAAATCATTAATTATAATAATTAGGGGGTATCAATGTTCAGGGATCCGCAATTAGGGATCAGGAATTTTTTTTCCCGGGATCAGACATTATTAATTGCGGAAGATTCTTATCCACTAGCCCCAGGGCTAGTGGATAAGAAATCCACGATAATGCATTATCCCGCCTCTTATACCCCAATTTCCATTCCTAATTCCTGATCCCAAACTCATCTCATCCATGATGGATTTTTAAGAAAGTCACATGACTTATAATTGCTGATGCCATCCTTAAGTATTTCCTCACTCTATGCTACTTAATTTTGGTGGCGAAAACTTAAGTTTTTTTTCTATCTACACACCCCAACTGCACATTTGGCGGTGAATTCCCACTTCCCTCATCACTTAACCCTTCCACCGGCAACAATGAAACACCTCTCTACTAGGAAGCTACTTCACTCAACAATGAATGCTATCACTTTTCTTTTAGTTCTTTACTATAAATCTGACTCTGATTTGGAAGATGCTTTAGCTTATATGTGTTTTCTTTCCAAAAAGCGTTACATCATCACCAGGGGGCCAAATCTTTATCATGATCCCCGATATGATCTGGCCTCCATTCTCAACATTCCTCATTTAAACTTCACACAACTTTTTAGAACTTCTCCCGATTCTTTCTTCAAACTTTATCAACTCATCTCCAATCATCCTATCTTCCATAACAATTCTCATAACAAACAGCGTAATCCTGCCATCCAACTTGCTGTTGCTCTATGTCGCTTTGGCTCAAATGGAAATGGTGCTGCCGTAAGACGTTTGGATAATCTCTTTAACATAGGATATGGTACCGTGATATTATACACCAAGCGCTGTATGATTGCTATCCTTTCCCTCAAGTCTCAAACTCTTGCTTGGCCAACTCCAGAACAGCGACTTGAATCCTCTCAAGTAATGCAAGCTGAAGGTTTCCCTGGCTGTATAGGTTTTGTTGATGGCACAACCATCCCTTTGAGTCAAAAGCCTGCTCATGATGGCAACCATTATTTTGATCGCAAAAAAAGGTTTCTTCAAAATCTTCTCCAAGTTCTCATCTTTCACAATCTAACTTTTTATCTTCTTTCTAGATACTCTATTGCCGTTCAACTTGTATGCGATGTCAATAAAAAATTTATTGCTTTTCACAGTGGCTGCCCTGGATCATGTCATGACTCTTCCGTCTTCCAAAGAATGAGGATTTCTCAATCCCCTGAATCATACTTTGACGAATCTCAGTACCTCCTTGCAGACTCAGCATATGCAAGTGGAAAGTACATTATACCTGCTTTCCGTGGTGCAACTTCAGAAAATGACCCCAAAACTAAATTTAATTATCACCTTGCACAATCAAGAGTATGAATTGAACATGCTATAGGTATTTTAAAGGGACAATTTTCTAGTCTTCGGGAGCTCAGAATCCAATTTCAAAAAAAATTGGAGATCAAAACTGCAAATCATTGGATCTTGACTTGCGTAATACTCCACAATATTCTAGCTGATTTAAAGGATGAGTGGAATGATCTTTATGAAGAAGAGGATCCTGAACCACCACTGGCACTCCCCTCCCTTGATTCACAAATCATTCAATCAACCGGAATACGCCCCATTATAATGCTAATTACTCTTCAACATTTCTCTTCACCCTTTTAATTTTTAATTTTTATGTTTTCATACTTTCCAAATGTCCTCTTTATGTACTTTAATCACTTGGTTTTGTATTTTGGTTTGTTGCATATTCATTTTTTTTTTTGAATTTACGGTGAATATCTTTTTTTGGATTGCTCATTAGTTTTCTTTCACTTCCTCAACATGAAATCGCATATTTTCTTATATCGCATATTTTGTCAGTGATTTTTTTTTTCATTCATCACTCATATCCTTTTCCTATTCTCCTCAAACATCCCTCAAATATTTTGGTTGCATTTATTTTCTCAACTCAACTCACCAGGTAGGTCATTTTTTTTCTTTTTTCATGGTTTTTTATTTGCTAATCATGATTTTTTTTTTGCTTTTTTTTTGCTTTTTTTTTGCTTTTTTTTTGGTTTTTTTGTTTTTTTTGTAAGTGCTTCTATTATTTTTGTTCTAGGGTAAACTAATTTTTGTTTTGCTTTTTTCTCTTTTTTATCTTTTTATTTTTTTGTTTTTTTTTCTCTCCTTCACCTCTCTTTATGATCCTCAAGGCCCCCCTTTTTCCCTCTCTTTACCTGTCTCTGACCCCCTTTTTACCCCCTTTTTAGCTGCCTCAAATCCCCCCTTTCCCCCCTCTTTAGGTCCCTCATCACCCCCTTTCCCCTCTTTTTAGGTGCTTCAATACTCCCCCCTTCCCCTCTCTTTATGTCCCTCAAACCCCCCCCCTTCACCTCTCTTTTGGCGCCTCAAACCCCCCCCTTCACCTCTCTTTACCCACATCAAACCCCCCCCTTCCCTCTCTTTAGGCGCCTCAAACACCCCCCCTTCCCCCCCTTCTACTCACTTTACCCCCCTACCTAATCATTATATCCTCCTTTAAACAGACACCACGCAATATGGGGGGCGGACTTGCTAGCAAGTCCGCAACTTGAAGTCAGATGGAAATCAGATGGAACTCAGACTGAAGTAATACTGAACTTTCACTTGAAGTATCACACAAATAATAATGGATCTATATTGAAAACATTGTGAAAGTGTGAGGATAACTGAATGGAAGCCAGAAAAAATCATTCCATGAGTCTACTCAATGCAAAGTATTTTTTGAAGCAACTTATTTAAATAATACTTTATTAAATTAAGTTTATCAATAAAAATTGATTGACAATATTGCAATTCTTAAATACAATAATTTGACTTTTTCTATTACTTACAACTGTTTTTACAGAATTGAAAACTATGTTTCAGGTAATATTTTATGGAAGTGAACTCTGTTCTTCGCCCGAAGAACAGAGTTCATCCTCCTATTTTCACACTCTGTTTGCACCAATCTCCATCGCTTTCAATATTTTATGGAAGTGAACTCTGTTCTTCGCCCGAAGAACAGAGTTCATCCTCCTATTTTCACACTCTGTTTGCACCAATCTCCATCCCTTTCAATTCTATCAACACATGCTTGTCTTCTCTCCCCATGCCTTTCGCTATCCTCCCAGCCCCATTGTATGTATAATACAGAAAATAATTGTAAAATTTATGTACAAATAAATATGAACACATGAAGTGTGAAAGAAATAAAAGAAACTAGTCAACAAAAAATTTCATTAAACGTTCTATTTCTTCAACAGATTTGTTTGCTTTAATGCATTCGATCAAGAAATCTTTCTTTTTAGAACTTTCTTGGAGATCATGCTTATACTTCATCTGTTCCATTAAGTTTTGATGCTCGAGTGTTTTTTCCTTATTTTTGGATTTTTCAATACTAAGAGTTAACTCAAACTTCTTCTCCTCCAAATCTTGGGCCCTACCATCCTTCTGTAAAGAGAGCTCAAACTTCTTCTCCTCCAAATCTTGGATCCGATCATCCTTCCGTAAGGAGAGCTCATACTTCCTCTCTTCCAAATCTTGTACTCTGTCATCCCTCCTTAAAGAGAGCTCGTATTTCTTCTTTTCAAAGCTCAGTGTCTCTTTAGCAATTTCCACTTGTTCTAGAGTGAGAATAAAAATTAACATAAAGTAGAAGAAAAGCAGAGTAAAGTAATAAGAGGTATGATATCACTTACCAGCATCACGTTTCTCTAAAAACTGTTCCATCGAAGAAAAAGGTGTTTGTGATGAAGTATCACTTTTTTGTCTTCTTTGGGAGAGGAAATTTAGACAAGTTGAAGCCCTTCTCTTTTTGTTCAACGTAGCATTTTCCTCCTCATCATTGTCACTAGCTTCAGACTCAGTTGATTGAGGATCCTGGGTTTGTTCATCAGCCTTTTAAGAAATAAGAAAAATATAAGTAAATAAAAAAATAGAATTGATAAGATAAAAGAAACAGACCTGAGTTAGATTGGGTTGGGTTAAATCGCCAATAGGATCAATAGCAAAGCTATCTAGATTCGTAGAATTTAGAAGAGGGGAGGCTTGAGTGGAGGAAGAGGATGTGAAAAGATTTGCTTCGACATCATGTTTGGAGATAGGATCTTCTCCATCCAACATGTTTACAGGATTAACATCGGCTTGCTCTCCAAAAATTGCATCCATCTCTTTAAAGTAAGGACATAAAGAATCAAGTTTATTGTCTATGGATTTTATACCCTTAGTTATATCAATGTCAGTAACCCCAAAACCAGTGGAAGATGAAAGAGCCTTTGCCTTCTTGTATTTTGCTCGATAATGCTTGAAGCGTTCAGACATCTGTTTAGGCAAAAGATCAATCCTTCCCTTGGTCTTATTGCGTAATTCATTTGCCATTAGAAGATAGCCATTAACTTTTGTTGTGGGGGGCCGTCCTACTTTAGTGGCATACTCAGTACCAAAACAAGAATCATAGTTAGATTTGGTTTTCAGCCAGTTGATAAGAATGAGATGATCATCTTTTTTTAATTGAACAGTCTTTGATTTCTTGGCTGAGCGGGGAAAAGAGGAAGTAGTGGGAATTGAAGAACAACTGGTTGATAGCTGCCTTTGAGAAGATCTAGGATGACGAGGCATGTTATTATAAATGAAGATGAAAAGGAGCAGAAACAAGCAGATGAGATAGCGAGATGAAAAGGAGAAGAATCAAATAGATGAAATGGGGAGAAATTCTGAGCGGATAGAATGAACAGGATGGGATGAGAATGGAAGTGCGCAGCAAGGTAGAAGGCTGGGATATCCAGAAAGTTGTCCAAGATGTGGTTATGGAAAATTGAGTAAATAAATGTCGGATAAGAGGTGAACATTGACACGTAAAGTGTCTAATAACCCAATTATTAGCAAAAATAATTGCGGAAGATAATTGGGGTATAAGGATTATTTTCCGCAATTAATTTAATTGCGGATCGGTCAACATTGATACCCCCTATTATAAAGTTTTTACCTCTTTTAATTGAGTAAAGCAAATAAAAGATAAAATACACGTACTTTAACTTTGAAAACCCCAAAATCCACTTATCACCGCCGTTGGAGTTGTGCCAAAAATCTTCTAGACCAAAATAAACCTTTGACACTTGAGGCCCTTTCTGAATTGTTGACGGCACATCAATATCTTGAAGCTGGTGACCAAGGGACCATTGATGACAAGGTAACAGCAGGACGGGTAGAGGATGATAATGACGAATGTCATTGACCATGCGACTTATATATTTTCTGCGACCGGATATTGAACCGCGCTACAGAATTTAGGTTCATATATTGAAAATTGTCATATATAATTGTGGTAATTATATTGATTACTAGTTGTGGGTCATTTTGCACATTTCATTGTACAGTTAAATCTTTTTTACTCAGCACTCTGTAAGTGGCATTAACTCGCTCATTTTACAGGGGAAGGTGCCTGGTAAATAATATATATATATATTTTTTCCTAGTTGACCAAGATAGAACTATATTGTTCTTATTCCTAGAAGTGATATAAAGAATTAAATTAATTATATTAAAATTTTTTAATTATTTCAGTTGACTTCTGTCCTGATAATTAAAATTTTATATTGTTTCAGTTGACAAATTGTCCTGACAGTAAATTAATAATATTAAAAATTAATTAAATTATTTATATAAAATTATTTCAGTTGACAATAAGTCCTGGTAATTAAATTATTTCAGTTGAAATTAAGTCCTGGTAATTAAAATTATTTTAAGTTGAAATTAATTCCTGGTAATTAAATTCTTCAGCTGACTCCTAGTCCTGATAATTATCTAAATATTACTAATTATTAAATTATTTTATTATTTCAGTTGATTTATTTTAAATCCTGGTTATAAAATAATCTTAAAATTAACTAATAAAATTGTGATTATTATTTAAGTTGATTTTTTGTCCTGATAAATAATGTATTTTAATTATTCCAGTTGATTACAAAAACCTGATAACTACTTATATAATAAATTTTTTTTCCTTATTTTTATTTAAATAAAATAAAAATAATATCTGATTAAATTTTAATATTTCTTTCCCTCAGTTCAGTTTAATTACAACTATGACTGATCAAGGTGCTTTTTCTGGCTGTTATGAGGAACTGAATTTAATTGATTATGATGAAGCTTCTTCTATGAGTTCTCCTTTGACTACAAAACTGGCTCAAATTAAACAATTACTGTACCAATCAGGATGTAGAAATGTAGGAGATGGAAATATTAGTGGAGAAAAATTCTCAAGATCAAAATCCTTCTATCAAACCCCTTAGAAGAGCTTCCAAAAGGCTTCAAAATAAAAAAGATGCCCTTGAATCAGCAGGTCAAAAATCTCCCCACTCACATCAAGGAGTTGAGGTCAGAAAACCTCAAGCTGAGGTCAAAAACAGACTCTCTAGAAGACAAGGTAAAAAAAATAGATTCCTTCATTCAAGAGAAGAGAAAACCTCCTCCTCCAAAAGCCCTTCCACAATTGGCCCCCCAGAAACAAGAAAAGGTGGAAGTCTCAAAGTGGCAGTGGGATTGGCTGAACACCCAGTGGGATTATCTATCCCAACAACAACAGCAACAAGTGCCTCAGGCAGTTCCTTCAAGAACCAATCAGTTCAGCCCCACACCTCCTCACCCCTATCAAGGAGGAAGAAAGAGAAGAAAAAATCACATTCAATTCTTGCCCAATCCATGGTAATTCTGGAAGAGGAGATGAGACTGTGAGACCAGTAGAGGCTGAGAATAGTAGACAAATTTCTCAATATTCTAATGTGTCTAATCCTTTGGTTTTGATTGCTACTTCAATGACAAATCCGGATATGGCTATTATTGATGAGACACTCGATCCTGAATTTTATGAGAATCTGTAAATGTATTCTGTTTCACTATTGAGAAATACTCCAGATGTAGCTATCATTAATGATGAATATTTGAGGGATATTATTTCTAAACAAAATAATATAATGAACAACATGCAATTGACTCAGAAATATAATAGTTTGCTAACTGAACAGGGTTATCAAGCATTGAGAAGTGAGTTACAGAGAGTTTCTGATGATTTATTTCATTACAAAGTAACTCATGAAAAGAAAGTTTCTTTATGGAAAAATATCAAGAATGATTAGTCTAAATTAAAAGATGATGTGTCCATCTGTTTCCAGGATCTAAAAGGATAAAAGATGAACTTAGAAAGATTGAGTGACCATTATTTATCTTTACAAAATAAGAATCAGTCAGCTTTTGCAACCATCAATGAGAATTTATCTAGTATCCCAAAAGTAAAAACTAGGTTAAAAACCATTGAGGAGAAATTGAATTCATTGTTATATAATCAGAAGTTTTCTAACATTTCTTTGAAAGAACCTGTTGAGAAGGACACCCCAATTGTACCTGTTCCTAGTTCATCCAAAGCAAAATTAGTGCCAGAAATTCCTGCTGATACCACTGAGTTTCCATCAAAAAATGATGATGTACCTGGATAATCTACAGAAGGATTAAACAATGAGATTAATGATTGATTAAAGAAGTTACAGCTCCTTATCACTCAGAAACAAGCTTGTAATAAGGGAACTAATTCAAATTAAAAGAACTGGCCAAAACACGCCCAGTATCCAAAATTTGATGGCGACTCTTCCTCTGATTGGCAACAGTTCATTTGCAGGATTGATAATCTAAAAAACTCTTACAAACTACCAGATGAGGAAATTGTGTCAAAATTAATTTCTTTATTTAACAATATAGCCCTAATGTGGTATGAATCTGTTCTCTTGGATAAAAATGAATACTCATGAGAAGATTGGAAAAAATTAATTAAAGCACAATTTGGTGGTTCCAAGTTTAGGTTAGATCAACAAAGGCAATATGAATAAACCAGATATAGCTCTTCTACAGAAAAACCTATTGAGTTCCTGATGAAACTTGTGAAAATCTTGAGGGCAATGGACCCAGATATGGAGTTTGAGTTATGGAAGGACAGGATCCTCTATAAATTAACTATGTCTCTGAGAGACTTAATAGTTTCTAGGACTGATTTCTCAAGGGAACCTTATTATTTCATTAACAATTGTAATGTGATCCTTCTAAAAAACAAGTATGATGCTATAAAATTCATTCATAGAAATCCATTGGAGAAAACCTCCAATTACCAACAAAAACCTCTGGAAAAGGTTGGTAAACCATCTTCCCCTGTTGCACCCAAAAAACATGCAACAGATACTTTCTTCAAATGCAGCAAGAATTGGAAGAAAGAACATGTTTGTGACAAGAAGATAAATCTTGTTGAACAGACAGAGGAACATGCTGATGACACAATAGCACTGGATGATACTTCACGTGATTGTGCCAGCAATATTTCATATGAATCTCACTAAGAAATTTTAATGCTGGAAGAGGATATTCATTATTTAAACAATATTGATATTGAGAATAATGATTTATCTACAGTAGAGGATGCTGAGATCATAAAAAATCTTGAGGATAGCTCAATTATTATTGCCCCTTTCAAGGCACCAGTCTTGATCAATGGAAACAACATTGATGTTGTCTTAGCATCAGGAGCTGGAGGAAGTGTAGTATCTTAAAAAGCACTTGCTTCAGTAAAACAAGATTATAAATCAAAACTTATGCCTATTATCTCTGAGAATTGGAGAGGTTATGGCTCTGTTTTGTCCCCCATTGGTAAATACAAAGCCATGGTATTTTTCAAATATAACCATGGTTCTTTAAGAGCCATATGTGATTTTGTTGTGATGAAAAATGATAATTTGAGTAGTTGGTTCATTGTGGGAAATGACATTTAAACCAAATATGGCATAAAATTAGATCTTTCAAACCAATGCTTCACAATGGGGATGAATGGGAAGAGAAAATTTAAAATTTCCACCCCCAAGAAATTATTAACACCAGTATTGAACACATGTCATTCTGTAGTTCAATATAAAGGAAGTTCTACAAAAGAAATGCCTGCCCTTGTGTCTGAAATTGACAATGCTTCTTTTGGAGAACAACTTTCTGGTGAGTATAAAGATTCCATCATTAAATTGATAAAATCTTTTCCTATGGCCTTTGCTCATGGGTCACATGAATTAGGATTGGTAAAAGAAGAAATGAAGCTTTCATTATCCTTCCCATTGACAGAAATACCACCTAGTTTAAAGAAGAAGCCTTATCCAGCTTCTTTCACAAAGAGAAAAGATATTGAAGACAATATATCTACCCTTTTAATAATGAATATTATTGAAAAGGTAGTTGAAACACCTAAACATTGTGTTATATCACCTGTCCTAATTTCTTATGAGAAAGATAAAGTAAATTTATGTGGTGATTATAGAGCATTGAAAACTTATACTGTTGATGATATCTATCCCTTACCCAGAATTAGCTCTATACATGCTACCCTACAAGGTGCTAAATATATCAGCTGTTTGGATGGTAACAAGGGATATAATCAGGTGCCTGTTGAGAAGAATTCCCAGAATTTTCTGATGATTTCTACTCATATGCGTATTTATAATTATATTAGGATTCCATTTGGCTCTAAAAATTCCCCTTCAGTTTTTCAAAAATTTATGGATAACACATTCCATCAAGAAATAATTGAAGGATGGCTGATGGTTTATATTGATGATATCATCATATTCTCTAAAAAATTAGAGGACCATCTTAACCACCTGTGTAAAGTGTTCTATAAGATGGATGAGATAAATATGACACTTTCCTTGAAAAAATGCAAATTTGGTTTCCATTCTTTGAAAGTACTTGATCATGTTGTCTCAGGTTTACAGATATGTGTTGACCAGATCAAAGTGGCAGCCATACAAAGGTGAAAGCTCCTACTACAGTTAGAGATCTCCAGAGTTTTTTGAGAATGTATGGATACTATAGATAGTATATTAAAAATTATCAGGTCATAGCACTACCCCTTACCCAATTAACTAGAAAAGATGTTGCTTTTGTCTGGAACAGTAAAAGACAAAGAGCTTTTGACAC
The DNA here is from genome assembly GCA_030280995.1 of Hemileia vastatrix. NCBI lineage: Eukaryota > Fungi > Basidiomycota > Pucciniomycetes > Pucciniales > Zaghouaniaceae > Hemileia > Hemileia vastatrix. The sequence continues at coordinate 20,676,349 of JASXTE010000001.1, read as the reverse complement.
TATGAAACATTGTTTGATGTCAGCACCAATTCTTGATTTTCCTGACTTTAATCAACCATTTGTTTTATACTCTGCTGCCAGTTCTATTGGTCTTGGTGCTTCCCTCCATCAGAAACAAGTGATGAATGATAAAGTATCAGAAGTATTAATTTGTTATATTTCAAGAATCTTGATAAATAGTGAATTAAAATATGGTGCCACTAAACTAGAATGTTTAGCAGTAGTGTGAGCTCTGGAGAAGCTACATTATTACCTGGATGACCAGAAATTTGAACTTGTCACTGACTTAAGTGCAGTTAAATCCCTATTAAGCTTGAAAACACCTAACAGACATATGTTCAGATGGCAGCTGGCTGTTCAAGAATACAGAGGGAGAATGACAATAATTAATAGGGCTGGTATTGTCCACTCAAATGTGGATATGTCATCAAGGTTACCTTTGCCTAATAATGACTCAAATTTTGCATATGATCCTGAAGATGAAATTATTCACATTCAGGGGATATGTGTGGTTGATATGGAGCAAGAGCTCTTACAGCTTATTCTAGATTCATATGATAAGGACACTGACTTAAAAAAGTTATGTACCATATTAAATGATCCAAAAAATGCTTCAATACAAGCATTAATTAAAACCCTTCCACCAAAGTACCAGAAGGCTTTGGAAAAATGTAAATTTTCAATTAATGAAGGATATCTATGTTATAGAAGAAAGTTGAGTAATGTTATTGTTATTCCTCCTTCTATGAAAGAGATTGTCAGCCTAGATATCCCTAGGACTGAGTATTTCTTATACTTAAAATAAGATAACCTTAAGTACATTAAGCTTATATCTTAAAAATAAGGTTAAAATAATAATATATATGATTATATTACATATATATAGAATTATTACTCTATTATATAAATCATAGTAGTTTAAATAGCTTATCAATAGCCTAATAATACTTATTAAGGTGTTAATGGAGTCATTATATACTTATCTTAAGTGATATGAAGTAATTATTGACATACATAAGCTTATATGTATACATAAATCTCATATTCAGTGAAATATGCAGTATATTATGTATATTTAGGTATATAAGTGGGTTTTAGACCCTTAATAGCCTATAAACTTTGTTTTTCTACTTATTTTAGGTCATATGGACGTATTTAGTGGACTCACAACGCCTACAGAAGCATAAACATCTATTTCAAGAGCATACACTCAGTCTGGACAACTTAATCTGCTTCCTTGGATGGATATTCATGGATTTATGGGTTATTAGGTCATTTCTGGGTTAATATGGATGCTTGAGGATGTTATTGGGGGATTGGAAATTTCATTTGTTTCCTTTATATGCTTTGGGTTTCATTATATTCTCTTTGGATGAGTTATTTTACCTGTTTCTTTATGGTATCTGCTTTTATCTGGATTTTCTATTTATGGTATGGGTCTGTGTTATCATTAATTGTGATGGAGGGTCCTTACTGGAGGTTTGGGTGTTGAATCTGCTTAAAGTGGACGCCATGGGGAGGTTATGGGCCCTCACAGTGCTGTAATTGCCGGGGATAGCAGTGACATCATCTGGATTGAAGGTCTGTGCACTCAAGTGGATTTTGGTATAAGTAAGGGAGGATTTTGACAGTTATTAGACATCATTCACTTACTGCTATTCAAAAAAACATTATAAAACAATTATTATTATTCAAAGATATATTATAAATCCATTATAAATTGATATTATCTTTATATAAGCTATAACTATATTATATTCATCTATTTTCCACCACTAGCACGCATTTAAATCCAAGTATTGTGAGTTTTATTTGAGTATAACTATTTTATTAGTCTTCCCCTGAGGTTTAATCACTAAATCATTTATTAATAAGTAGTAGGACCATAAATAAATACTATTATATCATACTTATATACTAGATACACTGACAGAGATCATTTTGAAAAGTTGTCATGATGACATATTGGCTGGACATTTTGATCTTGAAAAAACAATGATCAGAATCAAAAACACTGCTAGGTGGGTTAATATGTCTGAAGACACCAAACTATATGTTGAATCCTGTGATTCTTTCCAAAAATCAAAAAGATTGACTGGTAAAAGAGCTGGATTAATGCAACATATTGAACCTCCTGATGCACCATGGCAGATTATAAACATGGAATTTGTAACAGGACTACCCATTTCTGGGAAAGAAAGCTATAACTCTTGTTGGGTTATTGTGGATAGATTCACAAAAATGTGTAAATTTATCCCCACCCCCAAGGATGTTTCAACTAAAGAATTAGCCTTCTTATGGCGGTCTCATATGTTTAATACTGCAGGTTTTCCTAAGGCCATAATCTCTGACAGGGACCCTAAATTTACTTCTGAATTTCGGATGTCTCTGATGGATGTTTGTGGCTGTTATCTGAAACTTTCTACTCCCCATCACCCCCAAACTGATAGATTAGCTGAAAGAATGATTCAGACTTTAGAGGACATGATAAGAAGGTATTGTGCCTTTGGCCTTGAGTACAAAGACAATGACAGATTCACTCATAATTGGGTTGCCCTACTTCCTGGGTTGGACTTTGCTTATAATAGCACTGTTCATTCTGTTACTCAGAAAAAGCCTTTTGAGCTCTTGCTGGGATATGTTCCAAATACTCCTGCCCAAATTCTCAATAATAAAATACCTAGATTGAATTTACATCCTGGTGTAAAATATTTTCTTTAAATGAAAAAACTTTGCAGAAGTCATGCTCAAAAATGTATTGAAAAATCCTTTGAATATGAGAAGAAGAGATGGGACAAATCCCATAAAGAATACAATTTTAAAAAGGGTGATGAAGTACTGATTTCTACAGTCCACTTCAATTTAAAAGGTAATAACAAATTGAAAGACCCATTTGTAGGTCCATTTGTTGTCAGAAGAATGGTTAGTGATAATGCAGTTGATTTTATCTTGTACTCTCCATATGGCGGAAAACATCCTGTTTTTACAATATTTCTTTTGAAACCTTACACATCCAATAGTGATTTATTTCCCAAAAGGAGGGGAAGACCAAAGAAGAACCCTAAGAAAATCACTGAGACAGCAGAAATTGATAAGATTCTAAATGACAGAATAGTTACTTCTGAAAAAGGTACTGAATACATATTGAGATTCAAGAATAAATCTTCAGAATATGATTCTTGGATACCTGGGAAAGAGATATCTAATCTTCCTACTCTACTAAAGAAATATAAAAAGAAAAAATCATAGCATTTTTTTTATTGTTTTTTTTTAGAGTGAGGAGTTTCAGCCAGGCTGCTAGACTCACCCAGTAAAATAATTATTTATTTCCTGGGATGAAGCCACACCTTTTTATTACATATAATTAATTTTATTATAATTACTTCAAATTTACTTGTAATAAATTAACTAGTTATAAAAGAGTAAAATTAGTAAAAAATAAAATTTATATTAATTGTCCCATATATTTTATTTTATTTTCTAACTCCGTGCTCAATGACAATTTAAACAAAATAATATTTAATATAAAAATACAATTTAATATTAAAAGAAAATTTAATATTTGAAATACAATTTAAAAATAAAATTAAATATATACAACAACATCAAATGACTTATTTAAAAATGACAATTACTGGAATTTTTAAATAAATCAAATTCTTTTGACATATACTGTAAATACAATATTTTAAAACATTCCTTATAGAACATTCTTAATATTTGAAATATTCCTTCTCTCTCATACACTTTTATTTAGAAATTTTGACTCTGTGCTTTGTCTCTCCTTTGCCTATATAAGGCCTCTCTTTCTGGTTGTTTTGGATCATCCTTTACTTACTTATTATTATATTAAACCAATATATAACAATCAAATATTTATTACTACTTGTTGTTTTTAGTATTGACTTACAGAAATTCTAAATCATTAATTATTATAATTATAAATTTTTTACTTCTTTTAATTGAGTAACACAAATAAAAGATAAAATATACATACTTTAACTTTGAAAAACCCAAAATACACCTATCACCACCGTTGGACCTGTGTTAAAAATCATCTAGATAAAGAGAACCCTTTGACATTGTAAGTATCATGAGATACATCTTTAATAATTTCAGCTTCTTCAATGGAAGTCAAAGATGTATCTGTATGAGGTATTGCATCATTCAGAAACATAATATCATGTTCTAATACATATATCTCATTTTCATCATCACTGTAAGAAATGTTACTTTTACAATCCTCACTAGACTCCTCATTTTCATCTTCATGATTACTTGGTTCAGAATCTTGAGAGTTTTCAATAACATTTATTCTTTTCTTTCAAGTATAACCTTTTGCCCAAGGTTCATTACATTTGTAACAAGTGCTGTTTTCTTGTCTTTTAGGGACAAGGGGAGCTAAATGTTTTTTCTTCTCCACCGGTAACTTATTTGTATTAGGTTTTACTACCTTAACACTTTGCCTGTAATTATTATACCTGGTTTCATATTTTTGGTTCAATAATATTTCATTGCATATATTAATAAATCCAGAAGTATCTCTGATGGTTTCACTTCTAGCTACAATAATGTCACTGACTGATATAGGCAATTTATATATTATTTTTTCTTTCCACTCATCATATTCCATTTTTGGATCCATGGCTTTCATAATTTTTATTAAATTGATTAAAAATACCATGGGTTTTCTCCAGCACTAAGATTATATCTGGATTTCTAATACAACCTTTTTTGAGTCATCCTAAATTTTGGGCCACCAAATTGCCTTTCAATTAGTGCCTTCAATTCATCCCAGGAGTAGTTAATTCCCTCACTCAATACAGATTCAAACCATAATAAGGCCACATCTGTAAATAAAGATATCAATTTTGATGTAATTTCATCATCAGGTAATTTGTAAGAAAATTTCAAGTTATCACACCACACAATATGGGGGGCAGACTTGCTAGCGATTTTCACATGCCACGTGACACTTGAGGCAAAAGCAGCCCATTAAATCAATAATACAGAGGTCTAAATCCATACTCGAAGCGCAGAAAACCATTCTAGATATCAACTGCAACTTTCCTTTGTGTACTCACTATTCTACAGCGCTAATATAAACTTTAAATCTAAATTAGTCAATCTCTCAATAGTGTGTTTAATCTTTTCTTCGATAAGCGATGCACAGCGCAATAGTTAATTCAATATTCCTCTAAAAGGTTTATTAAGTATCTGTGGGTTATTAACAGGGGTAGTGAGCATGAACGGGATGGTTAGTGGAGGATTAAAGGGTTAACAGATTTTAGTGAGGAGGGCACAGGTGTAACAGGTGTATTTTTGGAGGTCTGTGGTGTGCCAAATGATAGATGGGTATGAGGTCAATGCGAGAAGGAGTAATGGATATAAAAGGGGTTGGATTTTGGTTTGATATTTTTTTAGAACTAAATTATAAAACGTATATATAGTTAATAGTGGTAAAGCTTCAGGTTAAATAATTATTATTGTACATTTCCTTATTTTCTCAGTAATCATTTCTAAAAACTTAAATCTTTGATTATTGAGTTTCCAACCCTTTGTGAGATCCTAAGAATATTAATATTACCTTTAAATTATATTAGAACTCTTATCAAACATATCTAGAAGCAGCAGCTCTTCCTTTGAGTCATCTTTGAATCACTTCCTCAAACATTTCCTCTGTGCTTCAAATAAGTTTCTAAACTCCTCCCTCAATCTCACTTCCAGGAAGACCCTCGACTTTGTGTGTAGATTGTCCAGTGACAGTGATTCCACAACCTTGGACCAAAACTCACCACAGATTGAACACACATTGAGCTATTGATAAAGGAACCATACAATCAGGGAAGAACACCATTCAGCAGAACAGTTTTAGGTGGGTGTTTAAGTAGAGTTCAGTATGGGTTCAGTATGAGTTCTGTCTGAGTTCCATCTAGGTTCCATCTGAGTTCAGGTTGAGGACTTGCTAGCAAGTCCACCCCCTATATTGCGTAGTGTCAACTTTCTGAATGAATTGTTGTCAATCAGACTTTGAATCCCCGTCAAATGAAAGTTACTGATCTAACTTAGGCCAGTTCTTTTGGTTAGTTTTTGCATCCCTAACTTGAGGAAAATTAAGTAATTCACTTAATTTAGAAAGAGGATCATTTATTTCATCCTTTACTTATTTTATATTCTCAGTGCCCATGACACTATTTTGATTTTAAATCATTGATTTCTCATCTGAGTGTTTCATAAAAAATGGTACTCTTTCCAGATAGGAGGTATTATCTTTAAATTTATCAGAATTTTTCAAAATATTAGCTAATCAATTTCTACTCTTTGTATCCTATCTTTTATTACAGGTTCATGTGTTAAGGTATCATTCACATTTTAAAAAGACAATTTTACACGTCCTTCTATGGTAGCCATAATATTCTGAGAATGTTATAATTTATTTTGTAAATTCTTAATCTCAAAATTTAATCTTTTGTTTTCATTGTTTAATTCACTATTTGAATTTTCAATAATTTTTAACCTATTGGCTGTGGTACTCAATGATTGTGTGAGATTTAATAGTACACTTTCTGAATTATTGTTTGACTCTCTAGGGAATTCTTCTAATTTTTCAATTCTTAATAATAATTTACTAATGATTTTTGATTCCATTGGATTTTCTCTTAAAAAATATTCAATTTTTTCCATTTCAAATTCAGAAGACTCATCATCAGACTCATGATTTACTTCATTTGGTTCCATTTTAATATCAATTGTATTATCCTGGTGATCAATAAAACTATGTACATTGTCATCATGTAAAGACAAGTTTAACATGTTATTTTCAAATGAATAATTTTTTAAATCTTTATCAATTATATCCAGTAACTCTTTATCAATCTCATTACCTATAAGTAATCAATTGTTAGTATTATATAATGGATCCTGAGAAGATGGATGACTTACCACGGTCTTATTCCATTTCCCTGCCTCTCCTTGGCTTTCCCCTGTAAGGGTGACTGCTGGAGCCCTGTTGTTGAATGTTGTTATAGTTCTGGGAATACCAGTCCCACTTCCATTTGCTTACAGTAATTTTTTGGTCCTCCTCTTGGGCTGGAGGTGTGGCTGTGGAATTGTTGGGTGCAACTGTTGTTGATTGACTCTTTATTTCCACTAGAGCTTGATTGACTTCTACAAAACCCTGAGCAGCACTTTTCTCCAGATTATTTATCTGGTCTACTGTGTTGTTGAATCTTATTGCTAGGGTGTTTAGTAGAGTGGATAGGGAGTGAATTTTTTGTTGTAAAGTATTTTTTGTTTTCTTTATTGATATTTGTTTTAGAAGTCTCTCCCTTTCCTCCAGAGACATCTGTGGAGTGTTGCTGTTGGTGGGAGAATCCTGGCCCTCCATTTGAATGTCTTGAAACAGGTCTTTCAGCTCTAGGTCTTAAGCTAAAAGGCTTTACATTATTACTCACAATATCATTGTTTTTATCACACATTTTTACGTGGAACTAAATCAAAAAATTGAAAATGGAGATCTTAAAAACTTCAAAAGGAGTTTTATCAGTATTAATCAATACCACTGAAGACAATTTTATTTCTTACTTGTAGGCATTAAGTGAATTTATAAATGCAAAAAGTCAAATATGCTTTTATGTGGTCACTTGATTTAACTGGTCTACAATATGTAGCTGTGTTTTTATATTTAAAAAAGAAAATTTGTCAGTAAGATTATTTCTAAATATTAAATAAATTTTACACGCCAATAAAAAGATATTAAGAGTCCTGTTAAAAGAAAAAAATTAATCAGTTTATTAACTGGTTTCTTATCTTCAAAGATCACAAAATTAATTGGCCTATTGACAGACTTCCACTAATAACAATTTTTATGTTAAATTAGTAGTAAAATTGTTGATTCAATATCACAAATTTATTATATAACAGGGCTTCTTTTTCTGAAATCACTATATAAGTGACCCCAACTGTTGTAATTATCCAAATATTTCTATAGAGATTTTATTTTTTTGTAGCCTCTTTTTTTGAATTTTTACTTAATGGAAGATAACCAACAGAATTCTTGAGGAAAGGCCCCCAATTGTCAGGCTGAGGTCAAGTCCAAAGACGTGAACTAGCTTGAATGTTCAGTTTTCTAGGAGATTTTAGTGGTCCTATATAAATACTGTAGTACAAATCCAACAAGTATTAAAATATAACTCAATATAAGTGTCTCAGTAATTCTAATCTCACTATTTATATATGGCTTACAATCTTTATAGTTGGTATAAAAATAGATTTAATAAATTCAGATACTATTCAAAGACTTTAAAAGTACTATTGAAATGTATTTTAATTGTATTGTTTATATGTTTAAATTGTAATCATAAAGAATGAAGAAAATAAGACCGAAAACCCCCTCCTTTTATACACAATAACTTCCCCAATGAGCCCCTTAATTTACCAGCTCTACACATGATTAATGACGCCTCATTCCAACTAATAGACATTTTCAACAACATAAAGAGTGAATAATAACATACTTAGAATGATATCACCCTCCAAAATTCTGCAGAAATAGGGATAATCCATCAAAAATAAAGAATAAGCAAAAAAAAGAGTATATGCCTGTAATACATTTAAAATAAAAGACTAAAAGGGAACATTAAGACTAATTATTACTCTATATTTAGGGGGATTAACAGTATAAATGATGGGGCTAATCATGACACTATATTATGTGAAATCCCCATTCAAAAATAACCAAAATTGACCGAGAAACCACTTAAAAACCCAAAATGAAGGTGTGAGATGTGGGGTAACTACATGCAGCCCTTGGCAGGCGCTTGCATGAGTAAGTCCTTGACTAATTTAGGCAAATTTAAGCGTGGTAGTGAATTAAAGCTCCAAGCTTGAGGTTATTAATGAAATTAGTGCATATAATAAGGGTCAATGCATATATAATTAAGCTAGGACACTAAATAAGCGCCTGTCACCTATTTTAGTGTGTTTCCCCACAGTTTGAATAGAATGTGGGGTAATTATAGTGTGAAAAATCTAAATTTTCTAAAAATGAAGCTATTCACACGGGAAAAATGTAGGCAGTATGTGGCCAGTACACAGAAGCCATTTCTGGCATAAAAACACCAAATTTGAAAAGTGTTATTTTTATGCATTTGAGTAGCCAAATCAATAGCTGTAATTATTACAAATTGATCTGTCAAAGCGCATTTTTAATATCATTAAATTTATAGCGCATATAGTCAACTTTAAGTGATTTAAAGTGCATTTCTTGTTTTTCACATAAAATAATAAAAACAACAGCTTTAACTCTACTTAAAAATTATATAGCCTTATATTTAAGGCTCTTAATATTACCCTAACATATTCCATATTAATATTAAGTTCATAAGACTTATAAAAGGTGGATATATGCGTGTATATAAGTTGTTATAATGGCATATTTTGTATTTTAATAAAAATTTACTTATGTATACTATTTCTGTACTCTAATTTATTGCTCCCTTATATAGTCCATGTGTTTGAAATAGCTTATAAGTAATTTTTACTCAGTCTGGGGATATCCAGGCTGACAAGTTCAGTCTGATTTCCATCTGAGTTCAGGTTGGGAACTTGCTAGCAAGTCCACCCCCTATATTGCATAGTGTCATATGGAATGCAAGTGAGATATTACTAGAGAATAAAAAAAGAAAGTTAGAAGTATCACTTGCTCATTTACATGAGGGGGTATAAAAGTTAGAAATTTGTAATTATTTAAAAAGTATTTCACAACACAAAAAGAATGCCACAGACTTGACATCAATTCTCAGTAGAAAGGATTTTTTGGGGCACAATATGGGATATTTTAAAAAAATAATCATGGTTGATTTGGTGGAAAAAAGAGGTATTATGAAATCAAAGATTTCTAACTTTAATACCCCCTATCACCACAAAAAAACACCTGGAACCTTCTAACAGGTGCCAATCTCTCAATCCATTTGTGACACAGAAATAACTCTGATTTGATGCCACACAAGCTAGCATTCTCAGTGTTCAGTGCATGGTCTTGCCAGAAGAATTACATCTGAGCTAGAACTGAATCAAATAAAAGACAGGGATTGGCACCTGCAATCAGGTACCCACATTTTTTTTCTGGTGTATTATTTTTCAAATCTAGGGTTAGAATACTAGTATTTTTCTATTTTGTCTAGTAATATTTCACTTGCTCATCATATATCATGATTATCAAGGTGGCTAAAGTTATGGCAATAGTTTAATCCTGATAAATTTAAAAGATTGATTTGAAGATTTAACTATTAGAGGGTGTCAATTCTGGAAAATCAGAACTTATCTAAGTGCAGATTTCTGAAACACACTAACCCCAACACTGGTGGATTTCAAAAGTGAAATAAGTCACTTATTTCATTCAAATCCACACTTTCTCAACCAAAAATGCTGATTTCACCATATAGTCCCATTTCACTGATTTGTCATCATTATCCCATTCATACACAGCACTCCACAGCATAACACTTCATAACTCAAAACATCATACATCATTTACATTTTCATACCATATAAGAGTCATGCCTTCTTTTCTTTCAAATAGTTATAAATTAGATCAAGCAATGATTTTCATAGCTCTTGATCTGCTGTTGGACTCTGATTGTGATTCTGAATATAATTTTAAAGAACATTTTTTTTATCAAAAATGGAAAGGACATATTAACTTCTTCCAAGAAAGCCTCAAATACTTCAAACCCAAGTACACCATCCAAACACTCCTCAACCTATCTGTGCCCAGTTTTACACAAATGTTCAGGACTTCTCAGGAATGTTTCCTTAAATTTCTTGAGATTATACAGGATCATCCTGTGTTTCACAATAGTTCTCAAAAACAGTGTGATCTTTTGATTCAATTGGCCATCACACTATGTCATTTGGGTTTCAATGGAAATGAAGCTGCCTTGAAATTTTTGGAAAATGTCTATGATTTAGGGTATTTTTCTGTCAGCACTTATAAAAAATGATGCATAACTGCTATCAACTCCTAAGAATCTCGACTTCTCACCTGGCCAACAAAAGAAGATTAACTTGAATCATTGCAGGTTATGAAATCGAAGGGTTTCCCAGGATGTATTAGCTTCATTGATAAAATTGTAAGTGATAAGGAATGAATAAAAACAGCACAAATGGAAGGCCTTTTATAAGAAAAAAGGAGAGAGAGAACATGGAGTTAAGAAGCCTACATACAAGAATGTGAGAGAAAAGATCTTTCCAAAATTATAAATTAGAAATAACAGAGATTACTAAAAAGATGCACCAATAAAATATATTTTAATATATATATCAATTTATTTGATATATTTTAATGATCACTTTTAAATGTCACAAAAAAAATTTGAATTTTCAATTTTTAGAATTTAATATAATTTGAGTATTTTAAATAAACTAATTTGAATTTTTTTTCATTTTTAGTATTAGTATATTTTTATCTCTTTTAACCTATCATTGAGCATGGTGTTAGGGAATAAAAATATAAGGGACATTAATATTAATTTAAATATTTACTAAATTTACTTATTGTAATTAATTAATTTATTTAAAGTAATTTTTAAAGTAAATATAATATAATTAAAAAAAAGAAATAAAAAAGGCGTGGCTTCATCCCAGTAAATAATTAATTATTTTACTGGGTAAGTCTAGCAGCCTGGCTGGCACTCCCTCACTCTAAAAAAACAATAAAAAAATGCTATGATTTTTTCTTTTTATATTTCTTTAGCAGATTAGGAAGATTAGATATCTCTTTCCCAGTGTCCAAGAATCATATTCAGAAGATTTATTCTTGAATCTCAATAAGTATTCAGTACCTTTTTTAGCAGTAATTATTCTGTCATTTAGAATCTTATCGATTTCTGCTGTTTCAGTGATTTCAATAGGGGTCTTCTTTGGTCTTCCCCTCCTTTTGGGAAATAAATCACTATTGGATGTGTAAGGTTTCAAAAGAAATATTGTAAAAACAGGATGTTTTCCGCCATATGGAGAGTACAAGATAAAATCAACTGCATTATCACCAAACATTCTTCTGAAAACAAATGGACCTACAAATGGGTCTTTTAGTGTGTTATTACCTTCTAAATTGAAGTGGACTGTAGAGATCAGTACTTCATCACCCTTTTTAAAAATGTATTCTTTATGAGATTTGTCCCACCTCTTCTTATATTTTAAAGATTTTTTAATACATTTTTGAGCATGACTTCTGCAAAGTTGTTGCATTTGGAGAAAAGATTTTACACCAGGATGTAAATCCAATCTAGGTATTTTATTATTGAGAATTTGGGCAAGAGTATTTGGAACATATCCAAGCCAGAGCTCAAAAGGCTTTTTCTGATTAACAGAATGAACAGTGTTATTATAAGCAAATTCCAAACCAGGAAGTAAGGTAACCCAATCATGAGTGAATCTGTCATTGTCTTTGTACTCAAGGCCAAAGGCAGAATACCTTCTTATCATCTCCTTTAAGATCTGAATCATTAGTTCAGCTAATCCATCAGTCTGGGGATGATGGGAAGTAAAAAGCTTCATATCACAACCACATACATACATCAGAGACATCCAATATTCAGAAGTAAATTTAGGGTCTCTTTCAGAGATTATGGTCTTTGGAAAACCAGAAGTATTAAACATATGAGACCACCACAAGAAAGCTAATTCTTTAGTGGAAACATCTTTGTGAGTAGGTATAAATTTAAACTTTTTTGTGAATCTGTCCACAATAACCCAGCAAGAGTTATAACTGTCTTTCCCAGAAATGGGTAATCCTTTTACAAAGTCCATGTTTATTATTTTCCATGGTGCATCAGGAGCTTCAATATGTTGCATTAATCCAGCTCTTTTTCCAGTCAATACTTTTTATTTCTGTTAAGAATCACAGGATTCAACATGTAGTTTGGTGTCTTCAGACTTATTAACCCACCAAGCAGTGTTCTTAATTTTGATCATGATTTTCTCAAGATCAAAATGTTCAGCCAATATGTCATCATGACAAATTTTCAAGATGATCTCTTTCATAGAAGGAGGAATAAAAATAACATTACTCAACTTTCTTCTATAATAGAGGTTGCCTTGATCAATTGTAAATTTACCTTTTTCCAAAGCCTTCTGGTACTTTGGTGGGAGGGTTTTAATGAATGCTTGTATTGAAGCATTCTTAGGATCATTTAATATAGTACATAACTTTTTTAAGTCAGTGTCCTTATCATATGAATCCAGAATAAGCTGTAATAAATCTTCCTCCGTATCAACAACATATATCCCATGAATGTGAATTATTTCATCCTCAGGATCATATGCAGGATTAGAGTCATCCTTTGGCAAAGGTAACATTGATAGCATATCCACATTTAGGTGAAAAATACCAGCCCTATGAATTATTGTCATCCTCCCTCTGTATTCTTGCACAGCTAGCTGCCATCTGAACATATGTCTGTTAGGTGTTTTCAAGTTTAAGAGGTATTTAACTGCACTTCAGTAAGTGACACGCTCAAATTTATGATCATCCAGATAATAATGTAATTTCTCTAGGGCCCACACTACTGCTAAACACTCCAGTTGGGTGACACCATATTTCAATTCACAATTTCTCAAGGTTCTTGAAATAAAACAAATTACTACTTCTGGTACTTTATCATTCATAACTTGTTTTTGATGGAGAGCAGAACCAAGACCAATAGAACTGGCATCAGTGTATTAAACAAATGGTTGATTAAAGTCAGGAAAATCAAGAATTGGTGCTGACATCAAACAATGTTTCATAGTGTCAAAAGATCTTTGTCTTCCACTGTTCCAGACAAAAGCAACATCTTTTCTAGTTAATTGGGTAAGGGGTAGTGCTATGACCTGATAATTTTTAATATACTATCTATAGTATCCACACATTCTCAAAAAACTCTGGAGATCTCTAACTGTAGTAGGAGCTTTCACCTGTTGTATGGCTGCCACTTTGATCTGGTCTACACATATCTGTAAGCCTGAGACAACATGACCAAGTACTTTCAAAGAATGGAAACCAAATTTGCATTTTTTCAAGGAAAGTGTCATATTTATCTCATCTATCTTATAGAACACTTTACACAGGTGGTTAAGATGGTCCTCAAATGTTTTAGAGAATATGATGATATCATCAATGTAAGCCATCAGCCATCCTTCAATTATTTTTTGATGGAATGTGTTATCCATAACTTTTTGGAAAACTGAAGGGGAATTTTTGGGGCCAAATGAGATCCTAACATACTTATAAATACCCATATGAGTAGCAATCATCAGAAAATTCTGAGACTTCTTCTCAACAGGTATCTGGTGATATCCTTTATTACCATCTAAACAGCTGATATATTTAGCACCTTGTAAGGTAGCATGTATAGAGCTAATTCTGGATAAAGGATAGATATCATCTACAGTATAAGTGTTTAATACTCTATTATCACCACATAAACTGGCTTTATCTTTCTCACAAGAAATTAGGACACGTGAGATAACACAATGTTTAGGTGTTCCAACTACCTTTTCAATAATATTCATTTTTAAAAGGGTAGAGATATTGTCTTCAATATCTTTTCTCTTTGTGGAAGAAGCAAGATAAGGCTTCTTCGTTAAACTAAGTGGTATTTCAGTTAATGGGCAGGATAATGAAATCTTCATTTCTTCTTTTACCAATTCTAATTCATGTGACCCATGAGCAAAGGCCATAGGAAATAATTTTATCAATTGAATGATGGAATTTTTTTCCTCACCAGAAAGTTTTTCTCCAAAAGAAGCAGTGTAAAATTCAGACAGAAGGGCAGGCATTTCATTTGTAGATATTCCTTAATATTGAGCTACAAAATTACATGTGTTGAATTCTGGTGTTAATAATTTTTTGGGGGAGGAAATTTTTAATTTTCTCTTCCCATTCATCCCCATTGTGAAGCATTGATTTGAGGGGTCCAATTTCATGCCATATTTGGTTAAATTATCATTTCTCACAATGAACAAACTACTTAAGTTATCATTTCTCATAACTAAAAAATCAAACATAGCTCTTACAAAGCCATGGTTATATTTGAAAAATACTGTGGATTTGTATTTACCATTGGGGGACAAAACAGAGCCATAACCTCTCCAATTACTCAGAAATGATAGGCATAAGTTTTGATTTATAGTCCTGTTCCACTGAAGAAAGTGCTTTTTCAGATACTGCACTTCCTCCAGCTCCAGAATCTCAAACAACCTTAATGTACTTTCCATTAATCAAGACTGGTGCCTTGAGCGGGGCAATAATAATTGAGCTGTCCTCAAGATTTCTTATGATCTCAGCATCTTCCACTGTAGATAAATCATTATTCCCAATGTCAATATTATTCAAATAATGAATATCTTCTTCCAGAATTAAAATTTCCTGGTGAGATTCATAAGATATATTGCTGGAACAATCACTTGATGTATCATCCAGTGAAACTGTGTCATCAGCATGTTCCTCTGTTTGTTCAACAAGATTTATTTTCTTGTCACAAACATGGCCTTTCTGCCAAGGCTTGCCGCATTTAAAGCAATTTTTTTTTGCATACTTTATAGGTGCAACAGGGGCAGAAGGCTTACCAACTTTTTCAGGAGGTTTCTGTTAGTAATTGGAGGTTTTCTCCAATGAAGTTCCAGGAATTAATTTTCTAGAATCATACTTGTTATTTAAAAAAACCTCATTACAAGTATTAATAAAAGAAGAAGGTTCTCTTGAGAACTCATTCTTATCAACTATTAAGTCTCTCAGAGACATAGGCAATTTATAGAGGATCCTGTCCTTCCATAATTCAAAATCCATATTTGGGTCCATTGAACTCAGGATCTTCACAAGTTTCATCAGGAACTCAATAGGTTTTTTAGTAGAAGAAGAGCTATATCTAGCTTCCTCATACAGCCTTTGTTGAGCTAACCTAAACTTGGAACCACCAAATTGTGTTTTAATTATTTTCTTCCAATCTTCCCATGAGTATTCATTTTTATCTAAAAAGACAGATTCATACCACATTGTGGCTACATTGGTAAATAAAGAAATTAATTTTGACACAATTTCTTCATCTGGAAGTTTGTAAGAATTTTTCAGATTATCAATCCTGCAAATAAATTGCTGCCAATCAGAGGAAGAATCACCATCAAATGTTGGATGTTTTTCAAGTTTTGGGCAATTATTTCTATTTGAAGCAGTATCCTTATTACAAGCTTATTTTTGAGTTAAAAGAAGCTGTAATTTCTCTAACTCGGAAGTAATCTCATTGTTTATCCCTTCTGTAGATGAACATGGTGCATCATCAATTTTTTATGGAAACTCAGGAATATCTACAGGCATTTCTGACACTGGTTTTACTTTCGATGAATCAGGAACAGGTACAGCTGGAGTATCCTGTGCAACAGGTTCTTTCAAAGAAATTTCGGAATACTTTTGGTCATGTAACAACGAATTCAATTTCTCTTCAATGGTTGTTAGCCTAGTCTTCACTCTTGGAATACTAGATAAAGTCTCATTGATGGTTGCAAAAGATAATTAGTTCTTATTTTTCAAAGATTAATAATGGTTACTTAGTCTCTTTAAGTTCAACTTATGTCCCTGTAGTTCCTGGCAACAGATAGACACAGTGTCTTGTAACTTAGACAAATCATTCTTGATATTTTTCCACAAAGCAACTTTCTTCTCATGAGCTACTTTGTACTTATAAAAATCATCAGAAACTCTCTGTAATTCACTTCTCACTGATTGATAACCCTGTTCAGTTAAAAAACTATTAAATTTTTGAGTCAATTTTATGTTTTCCATTTTATGATTTTGTTTGGCAATAATATCTCTCAAATATTCATCATTAATGGTAGCTACATCTGGAGTATTTCTTAATAAGGAGACAGAATAATTTTCCAGATTCTCATAAAATTCAGGATCAAGTGTTTCATCAATAATATCCATATCAGGATTTATCATTGAAGTAGAAATAAATACAAAAGGATTAGTTACATTAGAATATTGAGCAATCTGCCCACTACAGCCAGCCTCTACTGGTCTCAAGGTATCATCTCCTCTTCCAGAATTACCTGAAGGAACTGAATAAGTAACAAGAAAGGGTACTTGGGATTCAATAGAGGGGCTTACCATGGTTTTGGCAAAAATAGAATTTGATTGTTTTTCCTTTTTCTTACTCTTTGGTAGGGGTGAGGAGGTGTTGGGTTGAACTGATGGGGACTAGAAGGAACTGCCTGAGGTGCTTTCTGTTGTTGTTGGGCCTGGAAGTAGTCCCACTGGGTGTTTAGCCAGTACCATTGCCATTTTGAAACTTCCACCTTTTCCCGTTGTTGAGGAGCTGATTGTGAAAAGGCTTTTGTTGTTGGAGGAGGTTTCCTCTTCTCTTGAAGAAAGGTTTCTATATTTCTTACCTTTTCTTCTAGAATTTCTATTTTTGATTTTTGTTTGAGGTTCTCTGTCCTCAACTCCTTGATGTGAGTGGAGAGGTGGCTGACTTGCTGTTGCAAGGGCATATTTTTTATCTTGAATCCTCTTGGAAGCTCTTCTGGGGCTTTTGATTCAGAGCAGTCTTTTCCACTTTTATCTCTATTTCTTGCATTTCCACATCCTGATTGGTCCAATAATTGATTAATTTGAGCAATTTTTGTAGTCAAAGGCGAACTTACAGAAGTCTAATCATAATCAATTAAGTCTAGTTCCTCATCATGGCCAGCAAAAGCACTTTAATCAGTCATTGTTGTGTATAACTGAACTGAGAGAAAGAAATAATAAAATTTAATCAGTTATTTTTTAACTTTTTTGAAAGAAAAATAAAGGAAAAATTAAATATATTTCAGGTATATAATAAATTATCAGGATTATTTAATCAACTGAAATAATGAAAATATATTATTTATCAGGACAAAAAATCAACTGAAATAATTATAACAATTTTCATTTAAACTACTTAAGATATTTATATTTTATTACCTGCATTCAAAATAAATGAACTGAAATAATCAAATAATTTATTAATTATCAAGACAAAAAGTCAACTGAAATAATTAATACAAATCTCAATTAGTTATATATATTGATATATATTTATCAGGACTATGAGTCAACTGAAGTAATAAGAAGTTTGATATGATTAATTTAGATAATTTATATATTTATTAATTCACTGTCAGGACAATTTTCAACTGAAACAATAAAATAAAATTTTAATTATCAGGAAGATTCTCAACTGAAATAATTAAATAATAATAATATTTTATTAAAATAATTTTATTACTTCTAGGACTAAGAACAGTACTGCTCTATCTTGGTCAACTAGGAAAAAATAAAAAATAATTATTTACCAGGCACCTCCCCCTGTAATGTGAACAAATTAATGCCACTACAGAGAACTGAGTAAAAAGATATACGTGAAAAATGAAATAAGCAGAGTGAGACCTACAGATAGTAACTGGTATAGTCACTACAAATATATAGGACAAAAACACCTATATAAACCTTAGATTTGGGGCAAGGTTTGATTCCCAGTTGCGGAAAAAAAAGGTAAGTCACATGATTTATGACGTTTGTCATTTTTCAGTTGTCCACAAGTCCTTATTGGTCCTTGTAGTCAAAGGTCCTTCGGTTGCCGGTGTCCAGATAGCAATGTGTTGACAACAATTCAGAAGGTCTCCCAACTGTCAAGGGTCCTAATGGTCTAGAAGATTTTACGGGGGTCCAAACGGTGGAGAAGGTGGGTAACTCAAGGATTTCAAAACAGGTATGTAGTTTTTATCTTTTATGATTAATTACTCAATTAGAAGGTAAAGAAATAGTATTATTATTACTTACGGGATTTAGATTTACGTAAATGTAAGTACTGAAGCAGAAGTAGTAGTAATAAAAGTGACTTTGGTTGTATATAAAAATTGTAAGTGATAAGGAATGAATAAAAACAGCACAAAATGGAAGGCCTTTTATAGGAAAAAAGGAGAGAGAAAAAATGGAGTTAAGAAGCCTACATAAAAGAGTGTGAGAGAAAATATCTTTCCAAAATATTAAATTACAAATAACAGAGAGTACTAAAAAGATGTGCCAATAAAATATATTTTAATATATATCAATTTATTTGATATATTTTAATGATCACTTTTAAATGTCACACTTAGTACAAAAGAATTTGAATTTTCAATTTTTAGAATTTAATATAATTTGAGTATTTTAAATAAACTAATTTGAATTTTTGTTTCATTTTTAGTATTAGTATATTTTTATCTCTTTTAACCTATCATTGAGCATAGTGTTAGGGAATAAAAATATAAGGGACATTAATATTAATTTAAATATTTACTAAATTTACTTATTTTAATTAGTTAATCTATTTAAAGTAATTTTTAAAGTAAATATAATATAATTAAAAAAAAGAAATAAAAAAGGTGTGGCTTCATTCCAGTAAATAACTAATTATTTTACTGGGTAAGTCTAAAAGCCTGGCTGACAGGAAAGGTCAAGAGTCCATATTGAAATTCTATTGGAATCTTCAAGGTTTTTTTTCTATTTTATAGAAATTAAGAAGTTCACTTAGAAATTAATCTGAAATAGAGGCAGTGACCAACTGGATTTTGTGTTGCACTTTACTTCATAACTTACTTGCTGACCTTAAATATCAATAGTTAGAGTTGTATGGAAATGAAGAAGTCAAAATACCTCCCACTATATCCAAAAATTATATATCTCAAACCACTAGTTTGAAGGTAAAAAATACTTCAGCCTTACTAGAAAATTAGGAGATTTAGCTTTGATTTGTTCTTAAATTATTAAGACTTTTATTGAACTTACTTTTCACTGTGATATGCTCAATCCAATTATGTACTATTACTCAAATTCATTCTTTATTTCTTTTTTTAATCCTTGTGAAAGTCATTTAGCATATATCTTTTATTCTTTTTTACATAATTAAACCTTTCTATATGCATGTTACTCACTAGTCTACTAATTTCTAATATATCTTTTCTTATTCCTTATTTCAACCCTTCAACCCACTTATCAATCAACTACAGTATATTTTCTTCTTGCTTAGTATAAACATATTCCAATCTCTGGTTCCAAACACTATTTTCATCCTCTGAATATATATGATTAGGTTTTGCTAATTTTATAGCTAAAAAAGCTCTAAATTCTAGTCATCTATTTTCTTTTTCAAATAACTACTTAAAACTCACTTGGAACAATTTTCATTATCCTTTTTCTGTGAAAATGTTCTTTGGTTGAAGCTTCTTCATCAAAACTTGTTCAGTACAAGTAGTCTTATACAATTACCTAGCAGAATTGATATAAATCAAACCCAAAGATATCAAAGATAGATAATGAATTTCTCTTACATAATCTCTCTTTCTTCCTCATTAGTCCAGTATTGAGTAGATTTAAATTGGCCTTGAGTATCTGTATTGATCATAAGGAAATCAAGTTGTATATAGTTCCATTGAAAACACTCACATGTTGAAACTAATCCTTTTAATTTTGTGTTTTTAACACAATAGTAATTGGACCTTTCACATTCAGTACAAGGAATGCAGTATTTCCTTGTGAGCTTATATTCTTCTGTACTTTACTGTTTCTGAGTAGATGATGATGTTAGTATAGACATCATATAGTGAAACTATAAAGGACTAAGTAGATTTTTTGGTTTCTGGTAGAAATTAGCAATCAGTATTTTTTGGTATTTTAAGAAAAAGAGCTACAATTTATATACTACATGCTTATATTTGTTTGTACCATCTTATGAGCTGAGACCTATTTTTTTGGGTGAACATATGGTGTTTTTAGCTGTTAACTCCATTTACATATCATTTTTGAAAAGAAGTTAAATTTTTAAATGCAAGTATTCATGCAAGTAAATGTATAGAACAAGTATCTTTTTTCTTAAAAGAGAGGCTTTGATTAAAAAAATTATTTTAATCTTTTCATCTTTTAATTTTTCTTTTTTTTTTATATGAATATAGAATTTATTTTTCAACTAAGTTACAACAAAAAAATCCAATACACTCCCCTGCAATATACTATGGGAGGCGGTCAGGCTTACTGAATTTTCATTTTTCTTTCATAAATTAATAAGTAAGCCAATTAAAAAAGATAATCAACAAAATAAAAATAATGGAACTCAGAATACTACCTTACAATGAGATCTGACGTGACCGAATTCAAAGAATAAATTTGACATGGAATTGTATTTTGAACTCATTCAATCAATTAATTGTTTATATGATTACCTTTATATACCAGAAAGTCCTGATGGCCCATCACTTAAAGTTGATGATTATATTTAATCAATAATTAAATATAAATTTAATAAAAGAAAATTAATCTTTAGAAATACTTTATTTACCATATTTAGCCTCACTCCCTAATGACTTACTTTTCATTGAACCTTCACACCTCACTTTATTTACCCTATGTATCAAAGTTTGGTTGATCTGGAAGGAACATCCAAAATAAGTAAAGCTTTTACAAGATTTTAATCCAGGCGGAGCTTTTGTTTTTTGATGTTT
Organism: Hemileia vastatrix; assembly: GCA_030280995.1. Lineage (NCBI taxonomy): Eukaryota > Fungi > Basidiomycota > Pucciniomycetes > Pucciniales > Zaghouaniaceae > Hemileia > Hemileia vastatrix. The sequence continues at coordinate 20,654,809 of JASXTE010000001.1, read as the reverse complement.
GTCTTGATAAAAATTCCAAAGGAACTGTTTCTGAAGCAAATTGAAAAAAATTCAGGAAAATTCTTAGAAATGTTTCTGAAGAATTTCTGAGGCAAATGAAATTACCAAAAATACTTGAAAAATGTTTGGAAATGTCCTGGGACTGTTTAAAAATCAATTTAAAGAAATTTAGTAAAATACTCAGAAATATCTTGAAGAAATTTGCAAAGCATTTCCAAGGCAAAAACTAAAAAACAGAAAAAAACTTACAGAAAATTCTCAGAAACAGTCAGGAAATGTCTTGGGACTATTTCAAAAGCAACTTGGAAAGAAATAAAATATAAAAAAAGAAACAAAAGTTAGTAAGACTAAGAAAAGGGAATAGAAATGTTGGTAAGTACTAACCTGGGATAAGTGTAAAATTGACCTAAGATCAAAGAAGAATAAAAAAGTTAGAAAGGGTGAAGAAACCAAAGAGAGATAAGAAAGAAAAAAAGGACATATGATATTAGAGAAAATGAGGGTGAACAAATGAGAAGATGAGAAGAATGCAAAAATTATGATAATTGTAAAAAGAATAAAAAACACACACTGTGATGCAAGGGCAGAATAAAAAGTGAAGATAAAAATAGTTTGAGGAATCTTGAAGGAGAATTACATCATGAAAGCACTATGATATGTGTTATGGAATTTTTTATGAAATGTGTTCTGAAATGCATTATGAAGATGTGTGTATTGAAAGCAGAAATATTCATGGAAAATGAAAAATGAAAATCACAAATAGGGGGTGTCAGTTCTGGCAAATCTGCACTTAACTTATGTGCAGATTTCAAAGCAAATCAGCACTTAAATTTTGCAAAAAAGTCACTTATTTCAAAAATGGGTGTCAGTTATGACTTCAAATCAGCACTCTTTTCCCAATTTTTCTTTCACAACCACATTTTGGATACATAATCCCTTCTTTCCCACCCCATCCCTGTCACATGAGACACACAGACCTCCATCCCCTCATCAATCCTTGGCACACACTCAGTGAGATTTAAAACATTTTATTTTGACATTTTAACCAGGCATGTTTTTTTCATCTTTTTTTATATTTTCAACCTCTTAACCTCTTTTCTTTTAAAATGCCAGTTTCATAATGCATCCCAGAAAATCAAACACTCTAAAGGCAACTCAAAAAAATGCTACATCACAAAGGTCTTCCCGTAATGCAAGCCCCTCACTGGAGAAATCAAAGTCTGGACAGCTAAAAAAGGAAGATTATCTCATCATCATCAACTTCCTCAAAATAAAATTAAATTATGATTCATGTTTTGAATGTGAGAATTCCACCTTCATCAAAGTTCAATGGCTTCTTGTTAATGTTAAATGAAGTAAAAGAGAAAACAAAAGGGAGAATTGAAATCAATCCAAAGCAAATGAAGGAGAGGTTCAAATTTATTAATCCAAGCATAAAAAGGCTCACTTGGCTTCCATTTCCACTGAATTTGGTATTGATGGTGATGGTTTGGAGATTGGAATTACTAATTTTTCCAAAAAGCTCAATGTCATGTGTCCTTTCTATGAGGAAATGGATAATCTTTTTGGTTCCCGAGTTGATGTCAACCCTTGGTTTATACACAATACTACTAAGGATATGCCCTCTGGATCTCAACATGCCAATAATCCTCCCAACACACATGAAACTCAAGGGAATCAATCCCCTCCAGCCTCTAACCATAGTTCACCTGAAGATGATCCCAACTATCAAGCAGAACAATTATTTTGGAGTAGATCTGAGTTCTCAGAGCCCCAAAATTTTGATGTATTTTTACTTACTTTTTTTCTTCAATAATTTTCTAAATTGTTCAATCTTTCTTTTCTAGTCTCTTCCTACTCAAACTCAAATTTCTAAAAAGAATAAAAATTGAAGAAATGACAATCCTGCTTTACAAGATGCTTTATATGAATTTCTTGAACCCTCTAGCTCAAACTCCAAACAAAAGTGTTGGGCTTCAACTTCAATGAACTTGAACCATCTTTTAAAACCTGGTAATACTTTAACCATCTCTTTATCCTCCCTTGATGATTATTTTGAGAAAAAAGATATAAGTAAGTTTCAGTAACTATATATATTCTTTAATAAAATATTTATAATTTTTATTCAATTTTCTTGGCAAAATCATCTATTGCAAAAAATGCCCTTGACTTTGAGAAGATGTAGATTTTGAGGAAAATTTTTTTTTGCTTCAATATAATTTTGAAAAGACTAAATTTGAGGCAGAGGAGATGGAAAGAGCTTGCCTTTGCTTTGAGAAATCAAAATACTGTGAATTTCAAGGAGAAATTTCCAGTCATGAATTAGAAAAACAAGAAAGTTTTTAAAAAAGAATTCATTACAGAATGTATAAAAAATGGCCAATCACATGAGGACATTAAAAAATTACTTGAATTTTTTAATTGATTAATTGTTTATTTGGTTAATATTTAAGGAATGACTTTGATATTTACTTATAATCTTATCAAAAATAGTTATATCATGAGATTCTGATAACACCATTTTTTCTTACTGGACTCTAAAATATTGCAATTTTGGAATTAAAGATGGTAAAATAATACTGACACTTGTGCAAAAATCTTCATCACCAACATAATTTTATCATATCACTACAAATTTTCATTTCTAAATAGAGCTAAGTCATCAAAATTCTATATCTGTTTTAGAAATTTGGAAATACACTCCCCTGCATTTTATTGAAGCAAGGGGTGGGTATCACCAAAAATTTTATAAGTCATCAATTTTCCATCTCATATTTGAAAATTTGGCAATACCCTCCCCTTAATTCTATTGAAGTAAGGGGTGAAAATCACCAAAATTTAATAAAATTACATAAATTAATAAATTAATGGATAAGATTAATTAAATTTAATAGCTTTAGAGTAATTTCAAATCCTCAAGCCAAAATTTGGACCAAGTCTAGAAACTAAGTTTGGGACTTTCCACAGGTATAGGCAAGATGAAACCCATGAAATAATTTGATGTTATCATGATTAACGTTTATACAACACAAGTTATTTGGCTCATTACTTTAGTTTAGTAAATTGAAATAACAGATTTATTTATTAAAAGTTTATGAAAGAATAAAAAATATGTGATGACTTTAAAAATCCCCATACTTTTTGGATCTACCTAAAGTTTTATTTAATTTATTATTTTTACCTTATTTATCATTTGGATTAGCTTTCGACTTATTTAAAATGAGCAGCCAAAATTAGTAAAGTTTTGACAAGATTCCAAACCTGGAGGAGCTTTTTTTGTTTGGTGATTATTGTGAAAAGAGTTCCAAATTTATTTGATGATTCCATTTCCTAATCCAATATTGATTATACACCTATTATTGGCCAGTTGTCTAGAAGAAGGAGAAGAAGAAGAAGAAATGAAGAGGATGAGAGGGAAAAAATAAAAGTGGGATTAAAAAAGGTAGTATGAAATGAAAATAATAAATTTAATTAAATAGTTAAATCAAAGAAGATAGATGCAACAACAATTTATGAGGAATGACACAATAGCAAGGTTTGGTTTATTGGTAAATATTTAATTAAGTAAATTAAGATTTCTCCACACGGCTAACAATTATTATTATTAATAAACTTAAAGGAACCTTAGATTAATTATTGAGTATTTATATTAGACTTGTAATACTAATAAAAATAATAATAATGTATTGTAAGTATTTAAAATTTTTGTAATGTAAGTGATGACTACCAGAGGGGGATTTCAAGGCCTTTTTATAGGCAAGAAGACCTCTGATGCCTCTCAATTGTATTTACAAAGAAAATAGTAATGTGAAAACAAACAAGTAAATTAATTTAATTGAAACATACAAAATAAGGAGAAAAGATGAAACAGTAAATTAAACGTGTGAATAAGGAACCATTTTTCCCACCATAAAGTACCAAAGCAAAAAAATTAATATAATGAATAACTAAGTGAGTGTGAAACATGAGAACTGTGAGAAAGAAAATCCAAAACAGGTATTACAAATAGATGTAAAGGGTTTAACAAAAAGAATTATTTTCATGCCCAAATGTATATAATAATTTTTAATTTAGTATAAAGAGAATTTAATTAATTGTTTTAACTATTTCAAGTAATATTAATTATCAATTTAATTAAAACAATTAATTAATTGAATAATATAACTTATTTAGAGTGATAATTTAATTTAATTATATTTAAATAAGTATTTTAATTTTAGTGACAAAATTAAGGATCAAGGAAGAGGCCAATATTTATGGATAATATTATATGATAAGTTGTATTTAGTATATAAATTTTATTATTTGAACTGTAATTACATTATGAGTTAAATTTTCTTATTACAATTATAGTATAAATTTAAATAATTAATTTATTAATCTAGAAATATTGAATACATAAAAAATGCACCATGATGTTATAGAATATAATATCTTTTTATGTAATAAACTTTTTTTTAATAATAAAATAAATATAATAATTATTTTACTTATAAAATATTTATATAATTTTATTTTTCAATAAGATATTTTATTTTAACTAAAAAAAATACATAGTATTATTCCCTTAAATGATTCCAGTAGTTTATTATACAATTTAATGGGCTCCTGAGATAGCCTGGCTGACACTCCCTCACTCTAAAAATATAAAAATAAAAAATTCTAAGATTTTTTCTTTTTATACATTTTTAGCAAAGTAGGAAGATTAGAAATTTCTTTTCCAGGTATCCATGCATCATGTTCAGATGTTTTTTTTTATATCTCAATAAATATTCAATACTTCTTTCAGAAGTTTTAATTCTATCATTGAAAATTTTTTCAATTTCTGCAGTTTCTGTGACTTCCTGAGGGTTTTTCTTAGGTATTCCCCTTCTTTTGGGAAATAAGTCACTGTTGGAAGTATAAGGTTTAAGCAAGGAAATGGGGAAAACAGGATGTTTTCTATCATATGGGGAATACAATACAACTTCTACTGTGTTATCTACAATCATTCTTTTTACAACAAATGTTCCCACAAAAGGATCTTTTAGTTTGCTGTTTCATTGTAGATTGAAATGGACAGTAGATATCAACACTTCATAACCCTTGTTAAATGTGTATTCTTTATGGGATTTATCCCATCTTTTCTTTTCATATCCAAATGCTTTATCAATACATCTTTGAGCATGTTTTCTGCATAGCTTTTGCATTTTCATAAAAGACTTTACACCAGGGTGTAGTTCCAACTTAGGTAATTTATTATTGAGAATTTCAGCAGGAGTATTTGGGACATAACCTAACCAAAGCTCAAAAGGCTTTTTCTCAGTGACAGAATGAACAGTGCTATTGTCAGCCAGGCTACTAGACTTAACCAGTAAAATAATTAATTATTTTACTGAGTTGAAGCCACGCCCCTTTTTCTTACTAATAATTAATTATCTACTTAAGCATTACTTACAATTAACTAGTTAAGTACAATAAGTAATATAATTAATTAGTGTAAATAAAATGTACCTTACAATTTTACTCCCTAACATTGTGCTCAATGGTATAAGTCAATGGGAATAGAATTTAATAATAAAATTATAATAAAAAAAACTTTAAAACAATTATATTACCTCAGTGAGAGATCTGGAATCCCGTGAAAGTAATATAATTAATTAATTATTGTGTAATTAATTGTGACAGTCCAAGGAACTCAAACTTTATTGCTAATAAATTTGATGTCCTTGTTGATGTACCAGTTTATTTAATTCTTGTGTCATATATTTACTCCTTTCAGTCATTCTTTTTCTCACGTGCCTACAATATATGGTGTAAATTCTGTATATTTTATTCCCTCATGTTTTGCCTATAAAAGGCCTCTTACTTTGTGCTTTTCAAATCATTCTTTTTATCACTTACATTACTATTACATTTACAACACTACATTTATTTCTATATTTTATAACTTTAGTATTTACAACATCGTAATTCTAATCTATAATTTATACTGATATCTTAAATCTACCTCTTATATTTGAGTGAATTAATCAAATTGATGTTAGAAATACATACCTTTTTGTTGAGAGACTTTTAAACCTTAAAAAAATCCCGTGAAAACCTCGAACCAAGCTTCTAGACCAAAAGTACCCCTTGACAGATATTATAAGAAAATTCAAGACCTGGAAATAGAGTAATATTGAAGACCCTGTGTCTTTTAAATTATTAATTATCATCCGACTGTTAGTAATATCCTCGTGCTGCTAGAGTATTTATCAATCACCTGTCCCCAGTGATTGACGAATGGGCAGCAATATTAACGTAAGACAAATAACAATTAATGAATTAAAAGAGAAAGAAAAATGATTTGATATTATCAATCAGTTTTCAGTGAAAAGGAAAGAAATACAAGATTGGATTGCTTTAACATAAAACAGAAAATTTTATAACAAATTATATATACCTTTTAATTTATTAATTATAATCCAACTGTTAGTAATATCCTCGTGCTGCTAGAGTATTTATCAATCACCTAAATCACACCATGATTAGTATCAGTGGAAACAAATATAGTACAACAGTAATACCTGTCCCCAGTGATTGACAAATGTGCAGCAATATTAACGTAAGACGAATAACAATTAATGAATTAAAAGAGAAAGAAAAATGATTTGATATGATCAATCAGTTTTCAGTGAAAAGGAAAGAAATACAAGATTGGATAAGGAACAAGTACAAACACTATCTACTATATATAATCTCATATTATTACTATTCACCCTTACTAATAGATCACAAAATAAATCCATACATGTTCTAAATCTAGCATCGTGTTGAGCATGTGTAAAAGATATAGGAACTTGACAGCCTAGCCAGGCACACTCTTCAATAAGTAAACCATTCATGAGTAAATCTGTCATTGTCTTTATATTCTAATCCAAAAGCACAATACCTTCTAATCATATCTTCCAGAGTTTGAATCATTCTTTCAGCTAGACCATCAGTCTGAGGATGGTGAGCTGTGGATAATTTTAACTCACAGCCACAAATATCCATAACAGACATCCAAAATTCAGATGTAAATTTTGGGTCTCTATCAGAAATAATGGCTTTTGTAAATCAAATAATATTAAACATGTATGACCACCATAAGAAGGCTAATTCTTTTGTGGATACATCTTTGTGGGTGGGAATAAACTTGCACATTTTGGTGAATCTATCCACTATTACCTAACAAAAGCTATAACTGTCTTTACCTGCTAAAGGAAGACCAGTGACAAAATCCATTTTAATGATTTGCCAAGGAGAATCAGGTTCTTCAATATTTTGCAACAAACCTGCTCTTTTACCTGTCAATCTTTTAGATTTTTGACAAGAATCACAAGATTCAACATATAATTTAGTGTCTTCAGACATATTAACCCACCAAGCAGTGTTTTTGATTCTGATTAAGGTTTTCTCAAGATCAAAATGTCCTTCTAATATGTCATAATGACAAAGTTTTAGGATGGTTTCTTTCATGGAAGGAGGGATAACAATGACATATGTAAGTTTTCTCCTGTAATAAATATAACCATCTTCAATGGAAAACTTTCCCTTACTCAAAGCATTTTGGTACTTTTGAGGAAGAGTTTTTATCAATGCTTGAATAGAAGAATTCTTTGGATCATTCAAGATTGTAACTAATTTATTTAAATCACAATCTTTATCATATGAATCCAGAATTAATTGTAATAATTCGTCTTCCATATCAACAATGTATATACCATGTATATGTACTGTATCATCTTCAGGTGCACAAGCTGGATTGGATACATCATTTGGAAGAGGTAATCTAGACAACATATCAACATTTGAATGAAAATTACCAGCCCTGTGAATAATAGTCATTCTACCTCTGTATTCTTGAACAGCTAGTTGCCACCTTTACATATGTTTATTTGGTGTTTTCAAGTCTAAGAGAGATTTCATAGCACTGCAATCAGTAATTAATTCAAACTTTTGATCATCTAGATAATAATGAAGCTTTTCTAAAGCCCGTACAACTGCTAAGCACTCTAATTGAGTGGCACCATACTTCAACTCATTTTTTCTCAAGATTCTTGAAATATGTCAGGCTGAGGTCAAGTACAGAGATGTGAACTAGCTTGGATGGTCAGTTGTCTAGATGATTTTAATGGTCCTATATAAATACTGTAGTACAAATCCAATAAGTATTAAAATATAATTCAATATAAGGGTCTCAGTAATTTTAATCTCACTAATTATATATGGCTTACAATCTTATAGTTGGTAGGAAAAAATATTTAATAAATTCAGATACTATTCAAAGACTTTATAAGTACTATTGATATGTATTGCAATTGTATTAGTTATATGTTTAATTGTAATGATTAAGAATGTAGAAAACAAGACCAAAAACCCCCTCCTTTTATACACAATTACTTCCCCAATGACCCCTTTGATTTATCAGCTCAATACACAGTTAATGACACCTCATTCTAGCTAATAAAAATGTCCAGAAAAAAAAAGAGTGACCAGTAACATAATTAGAATTATATCACCCGCCAAAATCTTGTAGTAATAGGGATAATCCATCAAAAATAAAGAATAAGCAAAAAGAGAGTATATGCATGTTATAAATTAAAATAAAAGACTGAAAAGGGAAAATTAAGACTAATTATTATACAATAATAAGGGGCATTAACAGTAGAAATATTGGGGATAATCATGACATTATACTACGTGAAATCCCCATTCAAAAATAACCAAAATTGACTGAGAAACCACTTAAAAACCCAAAAAAGAGTGTGAGATGTGGGGTAACTACATGCAGTCCTTAGCAGGAGCTTGCACGGGTAAATCTTTGACTAATTTAGGCAAATTTAAGCATGGTAGTGAATTAAAGGGCCAAGATTGAGGTTATTAATGAAATTAGTGCATATAAAGAGGGTCAATGCATTTATAATTAAGCAAGGACACTAAATAAGTGCCTGTTGCCTATTTTAGTGTTTTCCCCACAGTGGGCGTATAATTTGGGGTAATTATAGTGTGAAAAAGCTAACTTTTCTAAAAATGGAGCTATTCACATGGAAAAAATGCAGGCAGTATGTGGCCAGTATACAGAAGCCATTTCTGGCATAAAAAACACCAAATTTGAAAATTGTTATTTTTATGCATTTGAGTAGCCAAATAAATAGTCCTAATTAAGACAAATTGATCTGTCAAAGGGCATTTTTAATATTATTAAATTTATAGCACATATAATCAACTTTTAAGTGATTTAAAGCACATTTCTTGTTTTTTACATAAAACAATGAAAACAACAGCTTTAAATGTACTTAAAAATTATGTAGCCTTATATTTAAGGTTCTTAAGACTACCGTAACATATTTCAACTTAATATTAAGTACATAAGACTTATAAAAAGTGGATATATGCATGTATATAAGGTGTTATAATGGCATATTCTGTATATTATCATAAATTTATTTATGTATACTATTTGTGTACTCTAATTTATTGCTCCCATGTATAGTCCATGTATTTAACATAACTTATAAGTACTTTTTACTCAGTCCTGGGGATATCCTGGCTGACAACATATAACAAATTAATACTTCTGTAATTTTTTTATTAATAATTTGTTTTTTGGTGTAGAGCAGCACCAAGTCCAATAAAACTTGCATCTGTATAGAGAATAAAAGGCTTATTAAAATATGGAAGGGCAAGGATTGGAGCTGGCATTAAACATTTCTTTAATGTATTAAAAGCTTTTTGAGTATCCTCATTCCATATATAAGCCACATCCATTCTTGTCAATTTGGTTAGTGGTAGGGCTATGACTTGATAATTTTTAATATATTGTCTATAGTAGCAACACATTCCCAAAAAACTTTGTATTTCCCTTACAGAAGCTTGTGCTGACAAAGTTTCGTTAGCAGCAACTTTTCCTTGGTCTACACAGATTTGTAAGCCAGAAACTACATGACCTATGACTTTCAAGGATTGAAAACCAAATTTACAATTTTTTAAGGATAGAGTCATGTTAATTTCATCCATTTTCTGGAAGAATCTTCCTAAGTTCTGGATATGTTCATCAAAATGATGTCATCTATATAAACCATTAACCATTCTTCAATTATTTCCTGATGAAATGTGTGATCCATTACTTTCTGGAATACTGAAGAGGCATTTTTAGGGCCAAAAGGCATCCTAACATATTTGTAAATTCCCATATGAGTTTCAATTAGCAAAGAATTTTGGGAAGATTTTTCAACAGGTATCTGATGATAACCTCTATTACCATTCAGAAAGCTTATGAATTTTGCACCTTTCAAGGTAGCTTGTATAGAGCTAATTCTGGGTAAAGGGTAAATATCATCCACAGTATAGGTATTCAATACTCTATAATCTCCACAAATTCTAGCTTTATCTTTCTCATAGGAGATCAAAACTGGAGAAATGACACAATATTTGGGTGTAACATCCACTTTTTATATAATATTCATACTTAATAAAGTTTAGGTATTATCTTCAATATCTTTTCTCTTTGTGGGAGAAGAAGGATAAGGTTTTTTCTTAAGGCTAGGAGGTATTTAATTTAAACTACAGAATAAAAAAATTTTCATTTCATCTTTAACAAATCCTAACACATAGGAACCATGAGCAAAAGCCACTGGGAAAGATGTAATCAATGCTACTATTGAATCTTTTTGATCATCAGTTAAATGATCACCAAATGAAGCTATTTCAATTTCAGATAATAAAACATCCATTTCCTCTGTTTGTCTACCTTTACATTGGATCAAAGAATGACAAGATTTTAATAAGGGTGCAGAATGCTTTTTAGAAAAAGAAATTATAACTTTTCTTTTCCCATTCATGCCCAAGGTAAAACAATAGTTTGCAGGATCCAATTTAATTCCAAACATGGTCAAAATGTCATTTCCCATGATAAACCAATTGCTTAAATTATCACTTTTCATCACAACAAGCTCACAAATATCTCTGAAAAAACCACCATTATATTTAAAGAACACAGTGGTTTTGTGTTTGCCAATGGAGCATAAAACAGAACATAACCTTTCTATTTTTCAGATGTTATAGGTAACAATTTGCATTGATAATCTTTATCCACAGAAGCTAGTGCTTTCTCAGACACTACACTTTCTCCAGAACCAGAGTCAAGAATAACCTCAATTTTTTTACCATTTATGATAACTGGTGCTCTCAAAGGTGATATTAAAATGGAACTGTTGGTAATTTCTTTAATTACTTCAGCATTTTATACAGAAGATAAGTGAATATCACAATTTTCAGACCAATTATCTAAACATTTGATATCCTTTTCTAAAACTAGAACTTTTTGATAAGAATCATGGCCATAAGAGATATTGCTATTACAGTCACTTGAGGAATCATCAAGATCAGCTTGAGTATTTTCAGATCCGTCAGTTTGTTCAACAAGATGAATTATCTTTTCACAAATATGTCCTTTCTGCCATGGTTTTTTGCATGTTTCTTTGGTGCAACTGGGGCAGAGGGTCTACCAGTTTTTCCTGGAAGTTTTGTGGAAGGCTTTTGCTGGTCATGATAAGATTTTAAAGGATAATTCCTTGGTTCATATCTATTATTTAGTAGAACTTCATTACAGATATTAATAAAGGAAGAATTCTCTCTTACATGCTCAGTCCTTGCCACAATCAAATCTCTCAGAGAATTTTTGCAATTTATAGAGAATCTTATCTCTCCAAATATCATAACCTATTTTAGGATCCATGGCTCTAAGAATTTTTGTAATTTTTTTAAGGAAAACAGTAGGTTTTTCAGGAGAGGAGGACACATATTTAGCAGTCACATATAATCTCTGCTGGGCAAGTCTGAATTTGGAACCACCAAATTGTTTTTCAATTAATGTTTTCCACTCTTTCCAGTATAATGTTGATTTTCCAATAAGACAGATTCTTACCACATTAAAGCTACATTGGAAAATAAAGAAATTAATTTAGAAACAATCTCTTCATCTGGAAATTTATAGGAATTTTTCAGATTATCAATTCTCTGGACAAAGTGTTGCCAGTCAGATGAAGAGTCACCATCAAAGTTAGGATACTGATCCAGTTTGGGCCAATTTTTCTGGATACTGGGATGGCCCATTTTTTGATTAGAATTATTTAAAATTGATAATTCTTGAAGTTTAGCCAGGTGTTCAGAAATTTCATTATTTACAGAAACAGCTGGTTCATGACCATAAAAATATTTTTTGCTAGTTGCAAAAGATTTTACAGACTCATTTTCAGTTTGTTTAATGGCTGAAATATGGGGAAGAAAAGAGCTGCTTTTTTCAGGCCCCTTTCCTTTATTTTTATGCAGCTTATGGGCAGCATTTTCATCTACACCATAATGACTTACAGTTAAGACTGAGAATTTTTCCCGTAGGTCAGATAAATAACTTCTTATCCTTTGAATTTCAGAAATTTGGTCTTTTATTTTTGCAAGGGATAAAACATTTCTGTCCTTAAAAACTGTGTATTTGTTACTCAGAGCTTGGAAATCATTTTTTAGCTTTTTTCAACTCATTGTGTAGAGACTTAATTTCACTTTTCAATGAATAATTCTCTTCAATAAGGGGTTTTAACTCACTCAAAGTTTGATGCAGATGAATATTTTTATCTGAGATAGCTCTATGATCACTTCTTATTTGTTTTTGTTGGCTAAGAACAATATTCAAAGTTTCTTTGATTTTAAAATAAGCTGTATCTTGTACAGAAGAACTAACTTTACAATGTAAGTGCAAATTATTTAATCTTTCACTTTCATGTACTAATACATCTTTCAAAATTTTGTCTTTTAAAACATTAAAATCAAGGGTATCTTTCAATATATCCTCAGATGTTTTCTCAAGCAAGGTATAGACTTCAGGGTAAACAGAATCATTTTTAATTGCAAGAGAAGGATTAATTAAAGAAGTAGAAGCTAAATGTAAAGGTTCATCAAATGACAATTGACTAATTACATCATACAGGCTACTCATTAAAGGAGGTTTTCTCTTTATGGGTTTAAAAGTTCTTTCACCATTATCCACAAGATTACCTGTGGGGGAAGATTTATTATTATACATACCAACATTTTTATCAAAAAAATTACTTACCATGGCAAGGGAGGAAATTCCCCCTGTGCCTTATTTCTTCTGCCTCATTGGTAAGGATGGGCCTGAGGAGATTGATGGTAGGTTTGTGTCCTGAATGGGCCAGGGTGTTGAGCTTCTGGTTGCTGTAAATTCTTCTGGTAATGGCTCATCAGGTAGTCCCATTTCCACTGTTCCACTTGTAGAGTGTTTTGACTTTGAGTGAAAGATCTGGGTGCCTGATGGGGCTGTGGCTGAGGCTGATAGGCTGGGAAAGGAGGAGGTTGAACCTGCTTGTGATTTAAGACCTCCTGCATCTGCTACCAGAGTGAGTCTACTCCTTCCTTGTACTTCATGCTTTCTGCCTTCAGTTATTTTATATGGCTTGAAAGATTGTTTATTTGTTGTGTCAGAGGGATCTTTTTTTTATACCCTTTAGGGGATTTTCCTGATTGATCTGATGCTTTACTTCTTTCAGAGTAGTTTGGTGAGGGGGGCTTTCCACTTCCCCTGAAATTGCTATGTCATGAAGAATATGAAGGTTTTTTTTCAGCTGAAGAATTCTTGTAAGTTAATTTTGAAGAACCTACAGATTCATTATCAACGTCCACATCAATTTCATCAACATGAAGATTATCCATGCTGTTTGCCAAACTACTGGACATAAAAACTGTGAACAAAAATCAAATAGATTTAATGATTTAAATTTATATTCTCAAAATAAAAAATAATCAATTTATTTTTTTATAAAATTTAAATTTCATTCAAAAAATCAATTAATTAGCAATAAAAAATGTAATACAAATTATATTATAAAGAAATAACAATAATTATTAAGGGACCAACCAAAAATATATATTGGTAATATTGGGACTAAGCACTGAGTACTATTATGGTCAACCAATAAATCAAAAAAAAATTTAATAAAAAATTAATTTAATAATTTATTAAAAAAAATATAATGATCCTCTAGGACTAATAGTATAACTCTATTATGGTCAAATAGGAAAAAATATAAATTTTTTTTTTTGATCACTTACACTCAGTGACTCAGCAAAATAGCCAAGGCACTGTTATTGCAATAAAAATTTAATAATATAGTTGATAGGTTCAAAGGTTTACTTACTCTAGTGATCAAAAAATGACCTTAAAATATATATAATTTAATATATTATAAATCCAAAAGATCAAACCCAAGTTTGAAACACGGTCATGGAAAAAAATTTCTATTTCGGGCTAGGTGGTCCGTGCGTTGAGTCGTTTGTCAAAAAAGGTGTTGTTGTTGTTCAGAAAGGCCCCCAATTATCAGCCAGTCTTCTAGAATAAGAAGAAATGAAGATGATGAGAGGGAAAAAATAAAAGTGGGATTACAAAAGGTAGTAAGAAATGAAAATAATAAATTTAATAAAATATTTAAATCAAAGAAGATAGATGCAACAACAATTTATGAGGAATGACACAATAGCAAGGTTTGGTTTATTGGTAAATATTTAATTAAGTAAATTAAGATTTCTCTGCACCGCTAACAATTATTATTCTAAATAAACTTAAAGCAACATTCACTACGCAATATAGGGGGTGGACTTGCTAGCAAGTCCTCAACCTGAACTCAGATGGAACTCAGATGGAACTCAGACTGAACTCATACTGAACCCATACTGAACTCTACTTGAACACCCACCTAAAACTGTTCTGCTGAGTGGTGTTCATCCCTGATTGAATGGTTCCTTTATCAATAGCTCAATGTGTGTTCAATCTATGGTGAGTTTGGGTCCAAGGTTGCGGACTTGCTAGCAAGTCCGCCCCCCATATTGTGTGGTGATTAGATTAATTATTGAGTATTTATATTAGACTTGTAATACTAATAAAAATAATAATAATGTATTGTAAGTATTTAAAATGTTTGTAATGTAAGTGATGACTACCAGAGGGGGATTCCAAGGCCTTTTTATAGGCAAGAAGACCTCTAGTTCCTCTCAATTGTATTTACAAAGAAAATAGTAATGTGAAAACAAAAAAGTAAATTAATTTAATTGAAACATACAAAATAAGGTGAAAATATGAAACAGCAAATTAAACTCATGAATAAGGAACCATTTTTCCCACCATAAAATCCCAAAACAAAACAATTAATATAATGAATAACTAAGTGAGTTTGAAAAATGAGAACTGTGAGAAAGAAAATCCAAAACATGTATTACAAATAGATGTAAAGGGTTTAACAAAAAGAATTATTTTCACACCTAAATGTATATAATAGTTTTTAATTTAGTATAAAGAGAATTTAATTAATTGTTTTAACTATTTCAAGTAATATTAATTATCAATTTAATTGAAACAATTAATTAATTTAATAATATAACTTGTTTAGAGTGAGAGTTTAATTTTATTATATTTAAATAAGTATTTTAATTTTAGTGACACAATTAAGGATCAAGGAAGTGGCCAATATTTATGAATAATATTATATGATAAGTTGTATTTAGTATATAAATTTTATTATTTGAATTGTAATTACATTATGAGTTAAATTTTATTATTACACTTAAAATATAAATATAAATAATTAATTTATTAATCTAGAAATATTGAATACATAAAAAATGCACCATGATGTTATAGAATATAATATCTTTTTATGTAATAAACTTTTTTTTAATAATAAAATAAATATAATAATTATTTTACTTATAGAATATTTATATAATTTTATTTTTTCAATAAGATATTTTATTTTAACTACATAAAATACATAGTATTATTCCCTTAAATGATTCTAGTAATTTATTATACAATTTACTGGGATACTGAGATAGCCTGGCTGACACCTATGATCTAGAAAATATAAACCATGTCCTTTGATTTTCGTTGTCCAGTAATAGGATTGATATAAGAGAAGATCCCCAAAGTTAGATAATTTTCATCATTTGAATTGATATGTATCTTGTTATGAAATCCAGAATGGGTAATTATAATATTCAAAAATAATAGCTACTCATTTCTAATTTCTTCCCATTCTGAGTCACACTAATTTGGAATTCCAACTTGGGTTTAAAGTTCATGATTTTTTTGAAAAGCTTTATTACAGAGTTTTTTAAGTAAAAGAGCAAGAAAAGAATTAAAGGAAGGTAAAGAGTTCCATTTTGTAAAATCATTATCTATTTCCGTTTTAGATAAATCTCTGAGAAAAGAATAGATTCCTATAGAATTAAAATGAGAGAACTATATTAAGAATAAATCAATAAAAATTATTATACTTATCAGGAGAATATCCTTTAATAAATACTGGTCTCCATCCAAAACCAATCATGATACCACCAAGAAAATTCTTATTCCTTATTGGTAAGCGAACCAAAGCCATTTGATATAGTTTTGTAATGAGATCAGATAGTTGAATAAAGGATTCAACTTCAAGTACATCAAATGAATGATTCTTGTAAATAAATTGAGGTTTAAAAGTATTACTGATTACAGCCTTAAATTCATCACCTCCAAATTCTGTTAGATATTTGATATCTTCAGGTCAATTCTTGGGATATTTATTTTTATTGACTTTAGTTTTATAATAATTGATGTTTGATATATGCTCAATTAAAATATTCAAGTATATTTTTTTAATGATTCTTTTATTTTGATAAGATCAATCATCATTTTTTTAAAGGTTTTGAAGAAGATTAAATTGAAGTAAAAATTGAAGAAGATGATAAAGAAGATCATGATGAAGATAGAGGTGTAAGGCTTGAATCAAAAGAAAAAGATTTTATTTTTTCCAAAAAAATTTTGAAATTGAGGGAGTAATAGGGGGTAGGAAAAGGGGGTTTGAGGCAGCCAAGAAGGAGGGAAAGGGGGGTTAAGAGGCAGCCAAAAAGAAGGTAATGGTGGAAATGAGGAAACCAAGGAGGGGGGAATGTGGGATAAAGAGGGGAAGCTGGAGAGTAAAAAAAAGAGAAAAAAGGGAGAGAAAGAACAAAAAAAAGAGTTAATTTAGCCTTGAAAAACAGAAAAAGAACCACATAAAAAAATAAAAATAACAACAAAAAAATTATAATTAGCAAACAAAAAATCAAAAGAAATGAATAAAATGACTTACCTGGAGAGATGAGATGAGAAAATAAATTAAACCAAAATCTTTGAGGGATGTTTGAGGAGAAGAGAAAAGGGATATAAGGGATGAATGAAAAAAAGAATGACTGAAAATTCATGCAATAGCTGAAAATATGCAATTTCATGTTGAGGTGGAAACCACAAACAAAAGAGACATGGAAAACAAGACTTTCACTGAAAATTCAAAATTAAAGTCAATATGCAAAAACAAAATTACAAAATCAAGAGAATAATACACGCAACTTGATTATTTGAAGAGTATGAAAAAATTAAAAGGGTTTTATTGAGAAAATTTGGAGTATTATTAGCATAATGATGGAGCATATCCCAAAGAGAAGAAAGATTAATAGTAGATAAAAATTAAATGGAAATAATAATAATTTAAGAAAAAATCACTAAATCTCACAATGTGCTAGTTTCATTGGAAGAATTTTTGCCCATATTCTAGTGGTTTGAGAGATAGAAGTGTTGGATATAGTGGGAGGTGTTTCAACTTCTTCATCTTTATATTACTCTACCCATTGATCTTTGAGGTTAGAAAGCAGGTTATGAAGTATAGTGAAACACAGAATCCAGTTGATCACTGCCTCCATTTTAGATTTATTTCTAAGAAGACTTCTTAATTCCATTAAACTGGAAAAAAAACCTTTCAAGATTCCAATAGAGTTTTAGATACCAACTCTTGGCTTTGCCAAATGATTTTTGAGCTTGGAATTTTGAATTTATTCAGATGCTTCTACCCAAAAAGCAGGAAGGAAATAATTTCCATTCATATTAGCAGAATCTTAAAGAAGACAATGATCTTAATCAAAGAATTTTCAAGGATCTTTTGAAATTTTAATTCTCTGAAAGATGTTGGAATCATGACATGAACAATAATATCCAGCAAAGAAAGGTATAAATTTTTTGTTCAGATCACATATAAGCTGAAAGGAAATTGAATATATATAGAGAAGATATATTTGCTTGTGTTGGTATGAAATAAAATGAAAGAATGGAATTAAAAATAAGCCACCTCTTTTTAAGGTCAATGTAATTGTTTTCCCCTTGAGCAGGTTTCTGACTCAAAGAAATCATATTACCATCAACAAAACTAATAAATGCCAGGAAGCCCTCTGCTTGCATAACCTGAGATGATTCAAGTTGCTCTTATTTAGTTGGCCAGGTGAGAAGTTTATATTCCAAGGAATTGATAGCAGTGATGCATTGTTTCTTATAAGTGTTAACAGAATCACACCCTAAAGCAAAGACATTTTCCAAACATTTTAAGGCAGCTCCATCACCATTGGAACCCAAACAGCATGGTGTGATGGCCAATTGAATTGAATGATTGTGTTGTGGTTTTTGAGAATTATTGTGAAAGATGGGGTGGTCCAGAATAAGCTCAAGCAATTTAAGGAAACATTCCTGAGAAGTCCTGAACGTCTGTCTAAAACTGGGTACAGATAGATTGAAAAGTGTTTGAATGGTGTACTTTGGGTATGAAGTACTTGAGGCTTTCTTGGAAGAAGTTAATATTCCATGGCAATTTTTGATATAAAAAAAGTTTTTCAAGATCAGAATCAGAATCACAATCAGAGTCCAAAAGCAGATCAAGAGCTATAAAAGTCATTGCTTGATGTAGCTTATCATGATTTGAGAGTGAGGAAGGCATCAATCTTATATGGTATAAAAATGTAAATGATGTATGATTTTTTTAGTTATGAAATGTTATGCTGCGGGGTGCTGTGTATGAATTGGATGATGCTGAAAAATCAGTGAAATGGAATGTTATGATTAAATTAGCACTTTTGGTTGAAAAAGTGCGGATATGAGTGAAATAAATGACTTATTTGATTTTGAAATCCACAAGTGTTGGGGATAGTGTGTTTCAGAAATCCGCACTTAAATAAATGCAGATTTATAAGTGCAGATTTTCCAGAACTGACACCCCCTAATATAAATTTTCTAATGTGTGCTAAAACCAAAGTTCCACAGTCATTCATCATTAACTACTGATGTCCCCCATCTTCTTGTTTCACCTTTTTAGTGATGTTTCTTCTTTATAAATAGCAACATCACTCACCAAGCAATATTTGGGGGGGCTTGCTAGCAAGTCCTCAATTTGAACTTAGATGGAACTCAGATGGAACTCAGAATGAACATATAATGAACTGATACTGAAATTTACTTTGATCCCATATTGAGCTCTTAACCAAGGATTAATGATACTTTGCTGAAATAATATTGAGAGTTTAATGAAAAATTAATAGAAATACAAAGTTAGGGAGCTTAAGAATCTGGTAAATCCACAGTATTTTTTAATAAAAAACAATTTAACGCTAATTTTGAATCTCACTTTATCAGTAAAAAGACTGAAAATCATAGTACTTATTTCAAAAATATTACTTCTAAGCTTTCTAATTAGTTAATTAATTTTTTGAGAAAAAATATAAAATTATATATGTGGCTCCTTTTGTTAAAAACTCCTTTTAACCCAGAATTTGAAGCTTTGATTTTTAATTGTAACCCATATGACCTGATTCTTTATTTCATGTATTTTTATATTTCTTGTTCATTTAATATAATTATTTTCAATTCAGTTGAGTTATCAAAAAGAATATTGAACCATCAAATATCTTATATTTTTACTTCTAGAATACAGTTAAACTACATATAACTTAACAAAAAAAATTATCAATGTGTTTTATCAACCTCTCACTAAATAAATTACTCTAATATATTCCTTATACTCAACACTAATATTTGAGAAATTATTTGATTATATGTGTGCAAAATATTATATCTCTTATAATAGTAGATTTTATCCAGATTTTAAAATTTTTAGATGCAAGTCAATGATTAAAATCAAAAGGAAATTGATTTTTAAACTTTTATTTGTTGTGTTTATTCCTCAAATAATAAGTAGTTTTGTAATCAGCATTTAGTTAAAATAATAAATATATGAGATTCTAGAACTTTTCATGATTTAGTTCATTAAAATTCTATGAAAATATTGTCAGTTGGTGAGTGATCTCATGAGTTAAAATAATTAATCACTACTCAATGAATTCTCCATATGAAAAACTGAAATTCAAACTAGAAGTAAAACTTTAAAGATAAAACACAACAAAAAAGCATAAAATTGTTTAAATTTAATATTAATGCTTAAGTTTGCTTCTATGCTATATGGTGGGATAATTGCTATGTCCACCTGGGAATAAGCACCATAGATTTTCAAAAGTGTTCTCATGTCAAAAAATGTGGTTCAGCTCAAATTTCAGAGTAATATATTGTTCAAGAACTGAACTTAATAGGTATAAGTGGTGATTTTTTATCATTATATTAGTTGCTCATTGAATAACTACCATATGATAATTATTTTGTAAAAAAGAAACAATAGGTATTTTGAGAGATACTCATATGAAAAAGCTTGTTTTAAAGGGATTATATTTTAATTAAAATAAATAATAATGCATATTTTAAATTAATAGAAAGAATATTTCAATTCTATGTTGTTGATGAAAAATTAAGTAAAAAGTTTCAGGTTTTCTTTTGTAGTCTTTGGAAAAAAGTTTTTGACAAGATTAATTCAAAACTGAACATTTACACATACTTCTTAAATAGAATATATGAGTTAACAATTTATCAATCATTTATTAGAAAAATGATATTCAAACTGATAGTTAAAAATTATATTATTCTGCTATTAAATTTCTAATTCTTTAAAGTAAAATCCATTTGATATTATATGTAAACAGAAGATTTTATAAATCTTCTTGTAATTGGCCTTATAATTATAAAATACTAGAATGAATATATTTAAAAAAATGAATTTGAATAGAGAATATTTCAACTCATCAGTACACATTTAAAACAGAAACTTAAGGTTAAACTTTGAGTTTTTACAACAATATATATTTATTTGAAATATATTTATTTAATTTTTTAAAAAGATACCATTTTTATCCCATGAGATTTCCCTTTAATTTACACATGAAAACAAGAGAAAAAATTTGAGGCTTTGAAGGATCTATATAATTTGTACTTAAAATGAACAAATTGTTTTTTTTGAGTTAGTATGAAGCTAAAAAGAAGATCTGATACCTTTTTTATATGTTATATTTGTATTAAAATAATTTTTAGTTATCTTCTTAATCTTTAATGGAGAAAAAAGAATAATTTCATAATGCTAGAAAATCAACATCCAAATATTTTTAATTAAAAATTTCTCCAAAATGATTCATCATTTGTATTTGTTTCCAGAAATTTTAAGTATTTAATGTAAATCATTTTGATATAAGAATATACTTATGTCTACATTTAAAAATATTTGATAAAATTTTTAAAAAATTATAAATTTTCTTGCAGGTTAACTTAGCTTGAACCACATTTTGAAACAGGATCTCATTGTGAGTTCAATCTATGTTCCACCAAAATTAAGATATCTTATTTTTGGAAAAAGTATATAGTCATTGAAATGAAAAAACATTAGTAAAAAAATGACTCAAAAAGTTTTTTCTTTTATTTAATAGATTATAGAAAAGATATTGAGGAATCTAACATACTAATTTTATTAAATTTTTGGCTATCATGAATAATTATTATTTCATGTACAGTAATCATAGAACATAAAATAAAGCAAAAGGTTTACTATATATATCAATTTGTTTCATTTTAAATATTTATTTAAATTATATTTTTGAACTTAAAAATATTATACATCTCACTAAAATTGTTCTGAACTAAATTGAAAGCTCTATACATTCATCTAATAAAAGAAAAAAAGTGCATTAGCTCAAAATTTTAATATAGGCTTTTTTATTTTTTCCAAAATGTTTCAAAAGTTTACCCATTTTATTGGTTTTCTATCTTATGTATATTATTAATAAACATTCTGTAAAAAACTTTTTAAAAAATCTAAATAGTATTTAATGGCTATTTTTTACACTCCTCTAGATCTTCAGTCTCAATGTTTGGTACTTATTACAAACATTGAATCAACCAATAGCT
The DNA here is from genome assembly GCA_030280995.1 of Hemileia vastatrix. Lineage (NCBI taxonomy): Eukaryota > Fungi > Basidiomycota > Pucciniomycetes > Pucciniales > Zaghouaniaceae > Hemileia > Hemileia vastatrix. The sequence continues at coordinate 20,632,623 of JASXTE010000001.1, read as the reverse complement.
TGTATGTATTGAGGGGTACAAATAGAAATAAACCACTTTTACTTGTTGTTTTTGATTGTGGAAAATGAGTGCTGAAATCAGACAGGGTGAACTCTGTTCTTTGGCTGAAAGATAGAGTCCACCTTCAGTTTTTTTCCATCTTGTTTCACATTCTTTTGAGCTCTACACATGCCTTTCTCTGCCTTTGTATTCCTTCTGACTTCATTCCCATATCTCTTCTTTTGATAAAAATCCCAAGGCAGTTACTGTAGTATTGAACATTCATGAGTAAGTTTCAATACTCCTCACCCCTCCCCTCCCCTCCCCTTTTACTTTTCACCCCACCCCACTACTCTTGCTTCCCTCCTCATCTATACTCACCCCTTTCTCACTCCTCCCTACCCCACCCCACCTCTTTCACCTCCCACCTCCACCTTTCCTTTCCACCCTTTAACCCACCAAGCCCTTTTTAAGATATCCTAAACCTCTCTCTTCCAATTCCAACCTTCTTGTTCCCCATCCCAACCATTTAACCTCAAAATCATCTTGATACTTTTGCTGATCACCCCACCTCTTTGGCTTGTAAATTCACCCCTTTAATTCCATATAGAGTAAGAGGGGTGAGAAGGAGATCAGTTAAAGTTATTCATAGTGATATGAGATATATAAGGGTGGATAGGGGATAAAAAGGGGTGATATGTGTAAAAAATTGATTTAGGTGAGGTGAGGTGTGAGGGAGAGGGGTGGTGAAGGGGGATACAAGGAGTGGTGAGGAGAGAGGACTGGGGAGAGTAGCACTAAACTTAAGACAGTGAGAGAATGTGTGAGGGGAAGCATATAGAAAGCACAAAAGAGGGGAGGGAAGTATTAGGAAGGATAATTTTTAAAGAGAACAAATAATAAACATATATAATAAATTATAGAGAATTGAAAATGAAATGGCATGAAACAAAAAAAAACTTATAACTATTGTGCAAAATGTTTTAGCCAAATATTTTATTCTTGTTGAAATTTGCCACTTATTTTTTTCTATAATGAAGGTAATGGTAAATTATTTTTTTGAAAAATGGTGACAATAAAATATCTTTAAAATTAAAATTATGGTATAAATATTAATTTTTTGGATTGTAAAATTAACTAAATTATTTTAAACATCAATTTCAAGCTTTATGTAGCTTCCACTGATACTTTAAAGCTTAAGGAATAATTAAGAATATATATTCATACAAATGAGAGCAAATATATACTTCAGGAAATTTTTACTAATAAAATTTTGATGAAAAGTATCATTCTAATAATTTTTTTTCTTGAATAACTTTTTATAGTATTTGGAGATTCTTTTATAAATTGATTAGTGAAAAATCCTGTAAAAGCATGAAAAAGGGGGTTTTAGTTCAATTTATACATTATTTTTTATATTTTCAAAGAAAGAACAAAAAACATGATTTTTCACAAGCTTATGAATGTGCCCACTTTTTTTTGGTAGTGTGGTTCACTTACTTCAATATTCCTACAAAAATTGTATTAAGTCAAGCATCAAGATTTGTTTTGCTAATGATCAACTGTGCTTCAATAAATGTTTGAATTAATTTCAAGTTGTTTTCAAATTAAAATCAATATTTCCTCATGATTGTTTCAACACCACCTCAATGTGTGCTCAATTAGATACGAATTTAGGTTCAAGGTTTCAGACTTGCTAGCAAGTCCACCTCCCATATTGTGTGGTGACTAATTTGAAATATTGGTGTTTCTAATTTGAAATAGAAATGTTTCTGCTTTGAAAATAGTGTTTTTCTTCCTTAAAAGTAGTTTTTTCCTGCTGAATTTTCCCCTCACTTCACATCCACTCGCCCAATTTTTTACTCAAATATTTTTTACTTCCAATACTCCTGCTTTTGCATTAAATATGGTAGCAGGTTGGCACAAGCTAGCCCTGTCTTGATTATTCTATATCCTAATTTTATATTTCCCATCTCCCTTTTCATAATGACAGTCACTAAGAACTGAACTTACCAAACCCATACACCACACAATATGGGGGAAGACTTTTTAACAAGTCTGCAACATTGGACCCATACTCACCACAGATTGAACACACATTGAGCTATTTACAAAGGAACCATACAATCAGAGATGAAAACCACTCAGAAGAACAGCTTTAGGTGGGTTTTCAAATAGAGTTCAGTATGGGTCAGTATGAGTTCAGGTTGGGGACTTGCTAGCAAGTTCACCCCCTATATTGTGTAGTGATAGTAATGAACAGTTCACATTCATTTTTCCATTTTTTTATTAATTATGTGTAATTTTCTTCATGCACAATCATCAAAGTCATTTGGTTCATTATGCAATTTATTTTGAATTAATGAGAATCCCCCTACTACTCTCACATTTTTTAATGGAAAATAGAATATTTTGACATGAAATTGCATCAATCCAAGTAAGTATAATGGGATGCTTTAGCTCATGTTATCTTTTATGGACTTTAGATCAAATATTATTGTTCATTTTAATCAAAATTCTGCACATTGAATGAGTCAATTTCTGGATTCTCAAATAATCTCATTTGCTATCAGGGTTGAGATATGGTGAAAAGGCTTTGTCTGCAGCATTTAATGAATTTATAATGCTAAAAACTAATAAACTGGATTTTAGCTGACATGAAGCTAAGATTTATAAAGTTGCATTTCTCAGTCAAAAGAGGGGTCTGGACTCATTTCAAAATATAAGGAGGGGGGATATTTTTCAGGATGAAAAAATTGTGCAAGGAAGAGGAAGAGGAAGTAATTATATGTGTGAAAGATGAAAATGGATTAAATGATATATGAGATGAAATGGGCTATGGGGAAAAAAAGTTAAACATGTCATGTTTAAGGGTAGATATTGAATGTGTAAAAATAGATACAAAATGAAATTAAGCAGAAAAAATTGAGAATAAAATACAAAAGAACCTTATTTCCTATGGTGTTAAGATCATATGGCACTCAATTATTCTCCATTATTCTCAATTATGCAATTTGCATTTATAAAGATAAATTTTGATGGGGATTACCAAAAGGGATGATTGAATCAAAAAGGGAAAATTAATGCAAAAAAATTGCATAAATGGGCTAATTTACTGTGCAATTTTACATGCTCTAAAGGACTACCCTGCCACTAAATCATTGCCTTCTACCATGACAAAAATCTAGGCCCCTTAACCATACATTCTAAATATATTACAGCTAAATCAATATCCCTTGGTTCACCCAAAATATTTATTTCCAATTTTTCACAGTATTTTTTGTGTCACTGCCTGCCAAGAATATTTTTGACTGAGTATCTACTATGTGACATGCCATGACCAGAGCTTGCCTTCCCAGTGGTGCTGTCTTCCCCACCACAATTCTACCCTGCTCCCATCCACCCAGTCAAATTCCTCCATGATACATCTTTTTGGCCTTTTTTTCTGGCTCCTACTCTCTGGTAAGTGATTTTGTAATTTTTTATCTTGTCTTTTTTTCTTTTTTTTAAAAAAAAAATTCTGTTTTTTTTCTATTTATTTTTTATTTTTTATTTTATTTTTTTGGCTTTGTTAGCACCAAATTGCACTCTGTTTTTTACCCACACCATCAATAAGTCACACACCTTTTTCTGACCCTATATTATCTGTAAGTGATATTTTATCCTAATTTTTTCTTGTATGATTTTTTTTTTTGGTTTTGTTATGTTAGAGCCAATTTTCACTCTGCTTTTTAATGGTTTTCATTAAGTATGATCCCCATCTGAAGGTAAAGGCTTTTATGGAAGCTCTAGATGGGGAATCACTATTTGAGATCAATGAAAAAATGGCTCTCAAATTCATTGAAATTCAATAGCCCATTTAATTAAACTTTAAAGCTCAACTAAGGGTTTAGTGGTTGACCCAGACACTTACCCCAAGCATGGACAACCCTTCAAGCTAGATCAAGATCAATGTAATTTTCTTCTAGAATTTCTCAAAGTTGATCCTATTAAATATTAAATAGAGTTACACAAAACCTAGAAAGATGAATTTGATATAGATGTGGCCCAATCAACTATTCATAAAAATCTTGTGGTTTGCCTGCACATGAGCAAGAAATGTACCAAAAAAGTTGACCCTTGGCAAGATTATGAACAAAGAATAAAATGTATGTCTGATATAAGCCAATATATTTCTGAAATCTTTGTTTTTACTGGTATGTTTTCTATTTACCTTAAACACAGGGGGGAAAATGGTGAACTAGATGTCTAGTTCAGTTTTGTGACCCTATTCCATTCCTAGGTGTTTTTTTGTGACAAACCATTGAATGTCACTTTTTGAGCCCACCTTATTTTTTGCCTTTGAAAGAGGATTAAGGTGGTGTGGTTTAGTTATTCTTTTAATAGAAGTGAAGAGAAGGTTAAAATTGAATTTTTGGATTAATCCATGAAGATGAGAGGACATGAGACAAGGAGATGCCAATGTCATAAAAGTAAAAAAAATAAGGTGGGTTTAAACTGGGTCACTCCACAAATCAGACCCAGAGTGGTACCCTTCAACCAAAAACTGAACTAGACATCTAGTTCAGGAATTTTTCCCTATGTGCAGAGTTATGGAAAATGTGAGAAAAAAGTCACATTTTGGATTAGCACACATATAGATTGGCCAATTCTGATTCAAAGAAGAAGTTCAACAAGGGAGAGGGTGGGCTAAAGTTGGAAAGCAAACAAAGAAAATACATCAAACCCCAGCCTCTCAAAGATTCTCAATCATCCCTGTCATTTCATTAAATGTTTTAGTTGCAACTAGAATACAACTTGAAAGTGTCTGCTGGTGTGATATTTAGTATTACCTTGAAAATCTTTTGGTATTTATGTTTGTTTTTGTTTGTTTTTGTTTTTTTTTGTTTTTTTTTTGAAATCCAGCACATTTAACTAATATTTTATTTTGTCTGATTTTCAAGGTTCCAATGATGAACTCCTATCCTGAACCCTCAAGTGTCCTGGTAATGGACAATGCAGCCATTCACCATGGTAGTCACATTTCATAAATTTTAGAAAGGAAGGGTTGTTGGGTTGTGTATCTCTCTACATATTCCCCTGACCTTAATCCAATTGAGAAATTCTTTTGTTTTCTCAAAAGAAAATTGTGTTTTCACAAAGTTCTGAGTGGTTCTGCAGCTGATGAGGAGATGATCAACATATGGGTTAAAATTGTTTTTACAGCTGGATTAATGCATGTGTGCTTTAAATCCAGTGGCTATATTTAATGAAATATAAGCTTATTAAGTTTTAATACATATTGTGTTAATGTTGTGAGAATTTAAACTAATATTGTTGAATTAGACAAAATCAAAAATTTGCATGCTCTAAAGGCAGAAGTGGTAACTTAGCAAAAAATTTGCATGCTCACAAGGAAGAAGTGGTGACTAAGCAAAAAATAATAATTCGGATTCACAACTTAGCAACATTTTTTTCTCACTCTCAATGCAAGACTTTTGACTTATTTGGAAAATATCTTTATTTTAATTGTAATGCTTGTGGTAAAATATGTGGTAAAATAAGTCATGCTTAACCAACAGCACTTGGTAAAATATGTTGTAAAATATGCCATGCTCAAAAATTACACATCTAAAGCCATTCTCCTCTGCCTCTTCTATCTAAATCTACAAGTCTCTTTGAGATGTGTGCCGTAATCCTTAGCTTTTTGGGCACATGCCTTTGCAAGGGTATCAGGCACCCTCACCTCTATCAAATCTAATACTAAATAGTCCTGGATGTATGAGCAGTGCGTCAAACCTATTTTTTGAAGTCCCTCTTGTAACTTTGGATTTTTTCCATCAACTTTGGCTTTCTTGAAGAAATTTTGAAAAGTGTTGTCTGTCTCTGCTCCGGAATCCTCAGAAACAAAATGGAATCCAGTCAGTCCACTTGAGTGGGGAGGTTCAAGTAGCTTCATGTGACATTTGATAATGTGCAGAGGTTTTTTTTTTTTTTTTCTTAATCTTCATTTCAAATGCAAATTGGGGAGCTTTGGGAGGGATAAAATATGTTGTGACTTCTTTTGGATTTGCTTTCTTTAAAACAAAAAACAGAAAAAAATCAAAACCCAATTGAGTAACATTAGTAAAGAAGAGGGAAAAAAGTCTTACCATTGCATTAACCCAAGTCTCAGCCATATCATAAGTAAGAATAAAATACTCCTGTGGATTAGCAGGGTTAACACAACAGTGTGAAAGTTCACCACCAGTAATGTCTGATTGTTTGCAATGCACCTGCAAAAATAGTTTTAGTTGTTTGTAGTGTGCAGCATTGGATTCCATGCTAGGGGTAGGTGAATAAGACAGGTTTCCTTCAATATTCATGCAAATAGCACTTTCCTCAAGATCCTGGTAAGCAAAAAACCACAAAATATTAATATATAGATATAACATACCTTTAGGGCAAGTGTCAGTTTTGAGTACAGAATACCAATGTTTAATATTGTAACTCAGCAGCATTTCTCAGACATTCAGAGGAAAATGGTGATAGTAGATGTCACTACTATTAAGCAAACCACACTTCTTATCTTTGATGAGCCCATCCAACATCTTCACCCATTTTAAAGACAATAGTTGGTTCAAGGAATTAATCAACTCCAAGAATCTAAAGCAAACAAGTACTTTTTTTTTCAAGAGGACGATGCAAATAAACAAACTTCTCATCTAGGAGAATCAATTGGAAGTCTTAATTTAAAGAATCACTTAATTTGACTTCAAGCATTAGACACAACCCTAGCATTCTCCCATTTACATTAATTAATACGAAAAAAAACAAAAAACAAAAATCTAGAATAGAACAGAACTGCACTATTAACAACATTTTGATTACTGGCAAATTTCACTGGGTTGAATGAAAGTTAGATCTACACTAAGCCTGCCTTTTGCATAGCCTGAAAGAATTATATTATTCAGCCTGAGTCTAAACGCTGCACAAAAAAACTCAAGAAAAACACGCACTTGTTTCATTAATTCGCCTAGTTTTGCAGGGGAGTCGCTAATGATCGTGCCAGCTTTTTCAAGAGCAGCAACCTTGTCTTCTGCTTTTCCTTTGCCACCACTAATGATTGCTCCAGCATGCCCCATTCTTCGGCCTGGAGGTGCTGTACGTCCAGCAATGAAGGCCACCACTGGCTTGGGCACCGATCTAGTTAGGTTAAATTTCTCGAGATAATCAGCAGCTTCTTCTTCCATCGAGCCACCAATTTCCCCGATCAATACAATCCCTAGCAACAAAGATCAATATATTAATTATTCGCCAAAGGCTAGTTCAAATAAATAAACAAAAATCAAATTAAATTTAAAAAAATAATCAAAAGCCTAATAAACCTTTAGTGGCATCGTCCTCCATAAACGCTTTTAAGACATCAATGTGCTGAGTGCCAGGGAACGGATCACCCCCGATTCCGACACATAAAGTCTGGCCTAATCCAACTCTGGTAGTCTGATCAACTGCTTCATAAGTCAAGGTTCCTGATCTTGAAACCACGCCTTAAAAAATAGAAGATAGATTTTAAAATAGGTTACCAGGCGATAGTGGGTCCACTCAAACACTGACCTATACAGCCTGGAGAAAAGATATTAGAAGGCATGATGCCAATTTTGCACCCACCGCCTTGAGCAGGAGCCATTATTCCTGGACAATTCGGGCCAACCAATCTTGATTTGCTTTGAGATTTCAACACTTGTGCAATCTGAAATGAATGAAATTGTTCAGTTGATAGACCAAAAACAGACAAAATAAGGGCGATTGATAGAGATCCCACGCACGCGAACTTCATCTTGCTGAGGAATGCCTTCAGTGATACAAACAACAAGTCCTATTTCGTTTTCCACGGCTTCAATGACGGCATCAGCAGCAAAAGGGGGAGGGACATAGATTACAGTTGCATCAGGGTTTTGGTTACGGACTGCCTGAAAGATAATACATATATATAAGGATATGAGTGACAGAGGAGGAAATAAGAGTGATCCAAGGACAGACCTCTTTGACCGATCCAAAGACAGGGAGGCCGAGATGTTGTTGGCCAGCCTTTTTCGGAGAAACGCCACCAACCAAGCGAGTTCCATAATCGAGAGCTTCTTTGCAGTGAAAGGTGGCCTGGAGGATGTTGGTGGATGAGATGAAAGAGGAAAAGAAGACAAGGAAAGAAAGAAACCGACGGTTTTCCCAGTGAAGCCTTGGCAGATCACCTGACCATCAGAGACGGAGAGAAAAAGATGAGCAAGGGGGCTAAGGGTAGATAGCCGGGTACTTACGGTGGAATGCTTATGTATCCTGAGCTTCGGAATCGAGAGATCGTAGGCAGAAGTGGCGAGGGACCGGGAGCGGATCAGCCGCGGCGACAATCGGAGAGAAGCCAACATGCAGACGGGGACTTTCTGGCCGGGGTGTTGCTGGGGGGCGGCTGAGGCATGCATGGCCACATGCATCGCTAAAGTTCATTCTGAAATGAGAGAGAATCTAGAATGGTTTCCTTGCACTGACAGTGATGCACCACTGCGTCTAGTATTTTCATTTTTATTGACTGCTTTCCAACACTGCACAAAAAGCTTGAATTGATGTTTCTTCCAAGCCTCATTTCTAGACCAAATTCCTCAAAAACAGTCACGACATCTCACATCTTGAAATCATGGGTTGATGAGCTCCTTGAAATTATGCAAATAACTCAATATGAAACATTGCTGTATCCAAATAAGCAAACTGCTCAAGTCCAACTTCTGCCTCTTATTGCCCTCACATCAAAAAAAAGGGGGGACTTGTGGTCAATTGGTTTTTCAGGTACTTTGGTAGGAATGTGCAAAGGAACCTGTGCGGAACTAATCAGTGAGAATTCTCCACTGTCCCTCCCAGTTTGTGGCTTTAAAATCTTATTGTAATACTAAAACTCCATATCAGGATAAGTGGATTGGTCATTCCATACAATTTTCCTTAAAATTCATTTTAAAAAGTTTGAAACCAGTGCAATATTCACCACAGTAAATTGGGGGAGGGGGGGGTATATCTAGCAATCTCATTGATTTAAATATGTTGTGAAGCTGTTGAGAAACTAGATTTCCACTAGTAGAAACTGTATTTTGCCAGAGATTGGACTCAGGTTGTTCCTTACTTGATTTCAACTTTTTTTTTTATTTCTTACAATCTCACCCAGCTAGGGGCATGAAGGCATGGTTAACTAATTGGCTAGGTACAAGTGGGGAGTAATGAATGTAATGAGTTAGGTAACAACAGGGCAATTGAAAGGATGACATGGGGGGCAGCCAGGTGGCTTGAGAACACAGATGGGGATGCCAAGGGGGGGAGGGTATCCCTTGAGTGGTCGTGGTTTGATGGGCAGGGTTTTCAAGAATGTAAGGGGAGTGGAATTCCGCAGCTGACCTAAGGTGAATGACCAAGCACTATCGTCCAGATAATAGGGGGTGTCAGTTCTGGCAAATCCGCACTTAAATTAAGTGCGGATTTCAAACCAAATCAGCACTTACAAATCAGCACTTAAATTTTGCAAAAAAGTCACTTATTTCAAAAAAGGGTGTCAGTTATGACCTCAAATCAGCACTTTTTTCCCGTTTTTTTTCACAACCACATTTTGGCCACAAAACATCCCTTCCTTTCTTACCCCATCCCTGTCACATGTGACACACTGACCTTCCTTGCTACCTACCCATCAATCCTCGGCACACACCCCTTCCTGACATTTTCAATATTTTGACCAGGCATGTTTACATTCTTTTTTACTTATTTCTTCTACTTCTTAATCTTTTTTCTATGGGTGTCAGTTCTGACCTCAAATCAGCACTTTTTTCGTGATTTTTTTTTCAAAACCACATGTTGGCCACATCATCCCTTTCTTTCCCATACCATTTTGTACTCTCCAAATGTCCTCTTTGTGTACTTCATTCACTTGGGTTGGTATTTTGGTTTGTTGCATATTCATTTTTTTTGGAATTTACGGTGAATTTTTTTTTTTGGATGGCTCATTGGTTTTCTTTCACCAGCTCAACATGAAATCGCATATTTTCTGAAATCGCATATTTTGTCAGTGATTTTTTTTTTTCATTCATCCCTCATATCCTTTTCCTATTCTCCTCCAACATCCCTCAAACAATTTGGTTTCATTCATTTTGTCATCTCATCTCTCCAGGTAAGTCACTTTATTCTTTTTTTTTGATTTTTTGATTACTAATTATAATTTTTTTTGGTTTTTTTCTGTTTATTTTATTTTTTTTATCTAAATTTTTTTTGTAAGTGGTTATTTTGGATTTCAATGTTATAATTAACCTTTTTTTCTCTCCCTCTTTACTTTCTTTTTTAGCTCCATCACCCTACTCTTCATCCCTCCTTGGCATGGTCATTATCCCCCCTTTCCCTTATTTCACTTTTTTTGGCTACATTTCATTGAAACACATACATTGCACATTCTTTATGCATTTCACTTACTCCATATTCAATTTCCCCACAATTCCAACATCAATCTTTCTCACTCTATTTTTCCTACTTTTCAATCAAGGTAAGTTTCATCTCCTTTTTTTCATGCCTATATGATATCTCATTCCTTTTATGAAAAGTTCATACTTAAATATATGTATGACTCTTATCTGGATAACAGTGAACTTATAAAACTCCTTTTGATCTCATCTTCATTACCACTTTTCAAGTTTTTGTAAAATTTTGAAAATCAGACTCGGAATTAGGGTTAGGTTTATTCAAATCAAATGTTCTTTTTACTGAAGATTCTCCTGAAGGCTACCTTTCATTTCCCACAAACAGATTTGAATTTGATTCAGTGGTTGCTGAGATATTGACCATTAAAGTTGAGCCTTTTTTTTCCCAATTTAAATTTTTATTTCATTTTTTTATGTAACAAATTAGGGTTAGGTTTATTTAAATCACATGTCCTTTAACTGAAGATTCTACTAAAGCATATCTTTCATTTCCCTCAAACAGGTTTGAATTAGGTTCAGTGGTTGCTGAGATTTTGACCTTTGAAGTTGAGCCTTTTTTCCGAATTTCACTTGTCTTATTTCACATTTTTATATTGCATATTTAGAGGATAAGGATTCTGAAACTCTTATATGATTATTATCTAGGCATTTCAATTATATAGGCATGTATTCGTTGCTCAAGAATATCACTAAAGATCAAAAAGATGAAGATTTTTGCTTATGGGACACTCTACCTTCCTTTAACTCTTTTCTTGCTCTTCGACTCAAAAAGCACTGTAATAAAGCATTTGAAAAAAATCATGAACTTGCAACCAAAGTTGGAATACCGAATTGGTGTGACTCCGAATGGGAAGATATCAGCCACGAATATTTTTTATTTTCTAATGTTATTATCACTCATTCTGGATTTCACAATAAAATTCACACCAATACCAAGGACACCAATTTTCTTACTTTTGGTATATTCTCATATATCAAACCGATTACTGGCCAACCAATACCATCTCCAGCTAAAATCAAATGACATGGTTTATATTTTCCAGACCACCGGTGCATCATTGATTTTGGTTTGGGAAATGGTATCATCGAAACTATTTGGAATTCTTCTAAGGATAATCATCAAACGACCAAAGCTCCTCCTGGTTTGGAATCCTGTCAAGATTTAACACATTTTGGTTGCTCATTTCAAATCAGTCATAAGTTGATTCAAAGAATCAATAAGGTAATGAAAGAAGGTAAAGTTAATCGATTTAAAAAAACTTTATTTAGATCCAAAAAGTATGGGGATTAGAGTTGTCATCAAAAATTTTATATTTTTTAGTAAATTTTTAATAAATATTTTTTATGTATCAATTTCCTCAACTAAAGTAATGGGCCCACGACCTTGTGTTGTATAAATGGTAATCATGATAACATTTATTTGTTTCATGGGGTTCCTCTAGCCTATACCTGTGGAAAGTCCCAAACTTTTGTTTCTAGATTTGATCTGCATTTTGGCTTAAGGGATTGTCATTACTTTAAACTAGGGAAATTGATATATATTAGATATTTATTTAATAATTTACGTAATTATATTAAATTTAGATGACTTCCACCACTTACTTCAATAAAATGCAGGGGGGGGTATTGCCAAATTTTCAAATCTGACATGTGAAATTGATGACTTAGAAAAATTTTGGTGATATCCACCCCTTGCTTCAATAAAATGCAGGGGAGAGTATTGCCAATTTTTTAAAACAGATATAGAATTTTTTTTGACTTGTAAATATTTTGGTGAAAATTTTTGACGAGAATGTGAAAGTAATTGTTTCCACCTTGAGCAGGTTTCTGGCTCAAAGGAATAGCAGTACCATCAACAAAACCAATACATCCTTTGAAGCCCTCTGCTTGCATAACCTGAAATGATTCAAGTCGCTCTTCTTTTGTTGGCCAGGTGAGAAGTTGAGATTACAAGGAGTTGATGGCAGTGATACATTGTTTGGTATAAGTGTTAACTGAACCATACCCTAAATCAAAGACATTTTCTAAACATTTCAAAGCGGCTCCATTACCATTTGAACCCAAGTGACATAGTGTGATGGCCAATTGAATTGAAGCTGGTTGTTGTTCTTTTTGAGAATTATTGTGAAATATGGGATGATCCTGAATAAGCTCAAGCAATTTAAGGAAACATTCCTGAGAAGTCATGAACAGCTCTCTAAAACTGGGTGTAGATAGGTTAAGAAGTGTTTGGATGGTGTACTTGGGGGTATGAAGTACTTGAGGCTTTCTGGGAAGAAGGTAACGTTTCGTGGCCATTTTTGATAAAAAGACAAAATCTTCTTCTAGATCAGAATCAGAATCGCAATCAGAGTCCAAGAGCAGTTCAAGAGCCATGAAAGTCATTGCTTTATGTAATTTATCACGATTTGAAAGTGAGGAAGGCATAACTCTTATATGATATGATATGAAGATGTAAGTGATGTACGATGTTTTGAGTTATGAAGTGTTATGCTGCGGAGTGCTGCGTATGAATGGGATGATGCTGACAAATCAGTGAAATGGGACTTGATGGTGAAATCAGCACTTTTGGTTGAGAAAGTGCGGATTTGAGTGAAATAAGTGACTTATTTCATTTTGAAATCCACCAGTATTGGGGCTAGTGTGTTTTGGAAATCCGCACTTATTTAAGTGCGGATTTGGTCAAATTTAAGTGCGGATTTGTAAGTGCGGATTTGCCAGAACTGACACCCCCTAATGGGAGGATGGCAAAGTGGGTGTTTGACAAAGTGGGGGGGGGTTCTCCAGCCTTCATGCACGTGTCCATCCACTGTAGGTTGCTGAGGGAGAATAGAGACATCGTGGGGATAACAAGACATCAACACCAGCATGAAAACAAGCATTCCAACCATGGACAAAGGGGGGGAGGTGGCAGGGATTTGAACCTGCAACACACAAGTCAATGTAACAAGCGGCCATCCAGGCAATGATCTAACCACATAGACCATCTCGCCCCTTGATTCTTGACCAGCAGTTGAACTCAGTTTGGGCAAATGCATATTCAAAATTTCAATAAGCCTATATGGATATCCATATGCAATATTAGATGTGCAATATTCAAAAAATTTGCATGCAATATACTGTCACGCGCCACGTGACACTCGAGGCGAAATCAACTCATTAAATGAATAATATTGAGTCCTAAATCTATACTCGAAGCGCAGAAAGCAATTCTCCATAGCAACTGCGATTTTCCTTTGTGTACTTACTATTTAACTGCGCTAGCCTAAAACTCTAAATCTAAATTAGTCAATCTCCCAATAGGGTGCCTTAGTCCTTTTCAATAAGCGACGCACAGCGCTAGGTTCAACTAAATAGTACAGTAGTAGTTTTTTCATTAAAGTTTTGTTAATTAATTAAAAAGGGGTAAATTGAGCATGGAGGGATATTTAGCGAAGAGGGTCTAAGTGTATGTTAGTAATGGTCAATGGAAGGGAGGTCAATGCCAGGAGGAACAAAGGATATAAAAGGGGTTGGGTATTTGGTTCGATATTCCTTAGAATTAAATTATAAAATCGTATTTACATTAATAGTGGTAAATCCTTAAAGTTAAAATCATTGTTATTGTATCTTTCTTTTATTTTCTCAATATTCATTTCTAAATCCTAAATCTTTGATTATTGAGTTTCCAACCCTTCGTGAGATTTTAAGAATTACTATTACCTTTGAAACTAGTCTATAATTCTTCTCAAACAAACCTCGAACCTGTAGCTTTTACTTCTAGTGAACTTCGAATCATTTCCTCGAATCATTCCTCTGTGCTTCGAAGAAGTTTCTAAACCCCTCATCTCACTTGCAGGAACATCCTCGACCTTGTGCGTAGGTCGTCCGGTGACAGTATAATTTAATTCTCCGTAGTTCTCATTCTTTGCACTACTACGTCCTTTTAGGTGTTTCTAAAATTTTAAATGGCACCTGTTCAGCGCACTCCTCCTACGGGTGCTACTACTAGAGCTCGCGCTAGAGGCAGGCCAACAGCCACAAGGTCTGTTTCTCGCACTCACTCTTTGGAACCACTCGACCTTAGGGAACGGCAACATTCAGTTCAATCCGTAGAAGACATTCCACAAGATTTTGAGGATTCTAGTGATGAAGAAGAAGGAGAGGATACAATGCACGAGGCACCATCCGCCCCTGCCAATCACCCTTCTGGCCAATCCTCAGAACCTGGACCATCTAACTCTCTGGAAGATTTCATGAGACTTTTCATGAAAACCCTTTCAAATCCAACGTCTTCAGAGGGATTTAAGTTCAAAACTCCTTCTATGAAATCTCCTGACAAATTCGACGGAGATCACCCCGACAGATTGCGACCCTTCTTGCAAACCTGCAAGCTACTGTTCCATAATGACCCTCGAACCTTTAACAGCGACTGATCAAAGGTTGTTTACGCTTCTTCATTCCTAGCCGGGAAAGCAGCTAGATGGTTCGAACCTTATCTACTCATGCTTTCTTCGACAGAAACCCACTTACTTATCAATAATTGGGAAAAGTTTGAGGACCAACTTTTTACGTTGTTTGGGGACCCTAATGAAACGGAAAACGCGGAAATTGAACTTGATTTTCTTCGCATGAGTGATAATGGTAAAGCTTCTGAATATATCTCGAACTTCAGAGCACTTCAAACTCGAGTAGGTTGTAATGATGCTGCCCTTAAGTATCATTTCAAGAAAGGACTTCCTTCGAGGATTCTAGATCAATTAAATCTTCACGGTCAGAAGATGACTACCTTAACTGATTTAATGGATCGAACCCTCGAACTTGACGGCGTTTATCAAGAACGACTTCAACATCGTTGATATGCCAACAAATCTCAAGGCCTAAATTTTAAATCGGGACCTTCTTCACACCCACAACCAAATCAATCCTCCTCGACTCAATCCAAACCCAATAAGGGAAAGGATAAACCTCGACCAAAAGGCTCGACCCCAGGTGATATCAGCAAAGTACTGGATCCTAAAGGGGAACTTAAAGAAGCTGAGAGGAAGAGACGAGCAGATAATGGGTTATGTATGTATTGTGGGGGTAAGCACAAGTTGGAAGACTGTGTAAAGTTGAAGGAAAGAGAAGGTACTAGTTCGAAGTCAAAAAACTAGTAGATAGTTTACTTGTGTGCAAAGCAAACTATCTTATCTCTTCCAGTGCACATAACCTCCATGTCTTAAGGACTGGAGTTGCCTTAAACCGCTTGAGATCCATTCTTTTTAAGGAGGATATCCCCTTCAGTTGTCTTATAGACTCTGGAGCTTCAATTTCTTTTGTTAGTTTATCTTTTGCCGAGAAGCTTCAACTAACATTTACAGATATCGATCGAACTCCCATCTATTCGGTCAAATCAGAGGAACCCAAATATTGGGTAAGTAAGAAAGTTTTATGGGTTTTCAACTTTCCGAACTTTCCCCCCTTTGAGTGGGAATTATCAGTCTTGGACGCCCCAAGGATGGACGATACCATTCTTGGCCATGACTTTTTAACGCATTGGAATCCCGAAATTGATTGGACTAGGGGATTGATCACCCCACGCTCTAAGTATATTTCTGATTCTTCAATGCAGGTCAATAGGGAGTTAAACAACCCGCCTGACAACGTCCTGCTAGAGGACAAGTCTCTGCAAGATGACTTGCAAGCATCTGATCCTTCTTTAAATGAGCAATTGGCTAACCCTTCTAGCTCGATGACTTCACTCGAAGAGGATTTAAATTGCCTCAAAGTAATCGAATTCTGCTCTCTCAATACAGGTATCCCCTCGACAGATTCTCTCGAAGATGAAGAGGACAACCAAATCAACGTTGAAGCCATCAAATCAACTCTACCGGAAATCTACCATGATTTCCTCGATGTTTTCTCAATCCGCAAGGCCGATAAGATACCACCTCATCGACCCTACGACCATCAAATAGAGTTAATAGGCCCAGTACCTCCGGCAGGTCCTGTCTATTCTTTATCGAAGGACGAATCTCAAGTTCTTCGAGACTACATTGCAGATAATGTAGCCAAAGGTTTCATCAGAGCCAGTAAATCTCCAACCGGCTCCCCTGTCCTCTTTGTAAAAAAGAAGGACGGTAGTCTTAGGTTGTGTGTTGACTATAGAAAGCTCAACACAGTCATGAAGAAGAATGAATATCCTGTTCCTCCTATGTCATTACTTCTTACCCTTTTCAATGGTGCTAATTTCTTTTCTAAAATTGATCTTAGAGGCGCTTACAATCTTATTTGCATTGCGGAAGGTCATGAACCGCTGACTGCAATGCGCACTAGATTTGGTAGTTTTGAATATTTAGTTATGCCTTTTGGATTATGTAACGCACCTTCAACTTTTCAAACTTTTGTTAATGATATCTTTCAAGATGTTGTTGAACAATTTGTAGTCGTCTATTTAGATGATATTTTAATATTCTCGAAAACACTGGATGAACATATTCATCATGTTCAACAGGTCCTAAATCGTCTTTGAGATCATGGTCTCTACGCCAAGCATAATAAATGCGAATTCCACCTCAAATCAATTGATTTTTTGGGTTTTACCTTGTCCACTGACGGTTTAGTCATGGATGACAAAAAAGTCCAGAAAATCCTGGAATGGCCTGAGCCCAAAAACATTAAATCACTCCAAGGATTTTTGGGTTTTTCAAACTTCTATAGAAGATTTATTAAAGATTACTCTAAAACTATTTCCAATCTTACTTCTCTTCTTAGAAAAGATATTCCTTTTGTTTTTACTTCTACAGCACAAAAGAAATTCGAAGCACTAAAAACGGCGTTCACCACAGCCCCAATTCTTCGACATTTTGATCCTTCTGCCTCGACAATAGTTGAGACAGATGCGAGCAATTATGCTATTGCAGGGGTCATCTCCCAATTAAACCCTGAAACAAATTATGTTTCATCCTGTTGCTTTTGAGTCACGCAAACTCATAGCCACAGAATTAAATTATGAAATTCATGACAAAGAGCTTTTAGCTATTATCCATTGTCTTAAAAAATTACGTTCTTTTCTTCTCAGCTTAGATAGTCCTTTTCAAATTTTAACAGATCATAATGCTTTGAAATACTTCATGTCTTCTAAAGTGTTAACCAGGCGTCAAGCCAGGTGGGCTGAATTTTTGTCTGAATTTTCTTTCTCTATTTCCTATCGCCCAGGAAAAAACTGCATTGTCCCAGATATCTTGTCACGTCGGGACGACGTTTACCCACAGCGGGGGGACGCATTTGCTGAAAAGAACCCAGCAAATGTGCAATCAATCTTCAACAAATCAATGTTAACGACTCATCAACTTAATTCGATGACAATTCAATCTTTTCAAAATCCACTATCCAACATCCTCGAAGCTCAGTCGAAGGACAATTATTGTTTAGGGTTAAAAGACAAAATACTCTCGAAGCAAGGGGCCAAAAGATTTAGTATTGAATAAGGTAGAGTAGTCATACCTGACAACAATGAGATAAAATTATGGATTTTCAACAGTCGACATGATTCTCCATTAGCTGGTCATTTTAGGGTTGATAAAACCTACCAGTTAATAGCGAGGGATTTCTTCTGGCCAGGTATGACCAGGGAAATCAAGGCCTATATAAAAGCTTGTTACAAATGTAATAGGAATAAGGCTCCCCATCACTGGAAGCATGGGTTGCTTCAACCACTTCCTATTCCCTCTAAACCTTGGGAATCTTTATTGATGGATTTCATTTCTCAACTTCCTATTTCTAATGATTTTGATGCTATATTAGTAATAGTAGATAGATTTTCAAAAATGTCTATTTTTATTAAAACCACTACTACTGCTACAGCAGAAGATTTGTCAAAATTGTTTCTAGAATATGTATTTTCTAAACACGGCTTACCAAATGATATTATTTCAGATAGAGGCTCATTGTTTGTATCCACATTCTGGACCCAACTGTGTTGACAACTCAATATCACAAGGAATCTCTCCACGGCCTATCACCCTGAAACCGATGGTCAAACAGAAAGAGTTAACCAAATCCTCGAACAATATCTTCGAATGTATGTCAGTTACCAACAAGACGATTGGACCACATGGTTACCATTGGCCGAATTTGCTTATAATAACTCGACTCATTCTTCGACACGGCAATCTCCCTTCGAAACCATTTATGGACCACATCCTTGATTCAACTCAATCCATGTAGGAACTAATCATCCTGCAGAACATTATCTTCGAACTATATCACGACTCCAAGAAGAACTTAAAACAAATTTGGAATCAGCAATTCGAAGATACAAGGAACAAGCCGACAAACATCGACAATCTGCTCCTTCCTTTAAACCAGGCGACAAAGTATGGCTCGACGCACGAAACATTTGAACAACAAGACCATCAAAGAAACTGGCTGAAAAGCGCTTGGGACCATTCGAAATCAACTCTGAAGTCTCTAAAACTGCATTTCGACTCAAGTTACCTCCTAAATGGCAGGCGATTCACCCTGTTTTCCATGTATCTCTCCTGGAAGTGGCTCGAGAAATATACCCGGGCAAGAACCAACCCCCTCCGGAACCAGTCGAAGTAGAAGATCATCTAGAGTGGGAAGTAAGTCGTATCCTTGATTCAAGAATATGCAAGGGGAAACTTCAATACCTTGTGGAATGGGAAGGCTTCCTCAATGACTCAGACAAAACATCCTGGGAACCAGCCATCAATGTTTCTAACGCTCCTGAACTCCTAAAATCTTTTCATTTGAAATATCCTTTAAAACCAAAACCTTAAAATTTCTTTATTTAAAATTTTCTTTTCTTTTTCTTTCTTTCTTTAAAATCTAAAACACCTCTTAAATTTCTTAGCCTTGTTTTCTTTTTTCTCTCTTCTTTTTTCTTTCTTCTCCTTCTATAAAATTTCCTCCAAAACCAACTAAAAATAAAAATAAAATTAAAATTAAAATAAAATAAAATTAAATTAAATAAAATAAAATTAAAATAACTAGAATAAATATAAATAATTAAATAAAATAAAATAAAATAAATAGATTAAACATAAATAATAAAATAAAATAAAAAACTCTTAAATCTCTCTAAATATTTTCTTTCTTTTCTTTTTCAATTCTTTAAATACATTCTTTTCTTAAATTTAAAATTTTCTTTAAAAATTTCTCTTCCACAAATTTATTCTCTCTTTTAAAAACTTTCTTTCCTTCGAATCATCAAATCTTGTACGACACGACCATTTCCTTGAACTTAACTTCAACCTCCAAATCTCCTTATAATAATTCTTCGAAACAAATAATTCTTCTTTTCAAATTCTCTTAAATTCTAAATTCTGTTTTTTTTTCTTTTCTTTCTTCTTCCTCTCTTTTCAACTAAAATTTCTTAAAAAAAAAAAAAATTATTTTTTTAAATCCTCAATTTAACAAACTCATCTCAATCACAAAACCGTTTCTTTTTTTCTCTCTCTTTTCTTACATAAAAATTTTCCTTTTAAAACACTAAAGCTTCCTTCAATTAAACAACCTTTTTCTTTCTTTAAAATTCTTCTTTCAAATTCTAAAATTTTTTATTTTAAAACTTCTTTTTTTTCTTTCTCTCTCTCTCTCAAATCTTATAAAATTAATAACATTCACCTACAATAAAAAAATAAAATAAAATAAAATAAAATAAAACTAAAATACAAATTTTTTTTCTACTTCTTTACATCTCCTTTTCATTTCAAATCTTTTCTTTTAATTTCTCTCGAACCAATCTTTTCATTTTCTCCAAAACTACCCTTATCTCCTTCCTGCATTTCTCAAATACCTCCTCCTCTCCTACCGGAACCACCTCTCCCATCTCCAAGAGCTTCTCTTCCACGTCGAAGGAAGCCGCGTCAATAATTGTGTCGACCTCCCCACATAATTCTTCCACGAACCTTACTCGTCGACCTTGACGAGGTTTCTTCGACCACACCTGGTCCAGGGTGTCTTCAGGTTCTTCAATTACTTCCGTGGCCGGAGGGTTTGCCTCAGTTGGTATAATCGGCGCAGGCTCCCCAATCGGCTCTTCAAGGTTATTCGATGTCTAAAACAAAAACTCATCAGTAACTTCATCCTTAAAATAAACAAATAAAACTTACCTCGAAGATGGGGTCAGGCTCTAGAAATAACCTTGGCGCCATTTCGACCTCTACCTCTCTCTCTTCCTCATCGTCCTCGATGACCACCCGTCGTTTCTTGGGTGCCCGCCCTGGAACAGGGACTTCATCTTCATCCTCCTCCACCAACTCGTCGACCTCTTCCTCGACACCTCGCTTCGAACTCGTGGCCTGGGTTACCCAGGTTGAGATCTCGTTGTTTAATTCCTTATCATTTTCCCCCACCAATTGTTCATCTTTGATCGAGACATCCCAAATGTCTTCAACCACCTCTTTGGTTTTAGGAATTACCCAAAACTTAGTCTTGGTAAATCGCTTTTCGATTTACGCGTTCTTTGTCAACGCATCGCACGCCACTTGCCGCCAACGGCAAAACTCGCATTTCTGGCGAGGGCCTCGAGTCGCCGTACTTTCGACACAGAAATACTCCATGCTTTCACAAGCCGTGAAAGTCTGTGAAAACTGCCGTGTGATCATTCCCCCATCCGCTTTAGGGTGTGGAGGCATAGGTGTGGGAGTAGGTCAGTTCATTATAAAAATAAGTAATTAAGAAGTGAGGGAAAAAATTATTAGAAAAAGGGAAACTAGTGTGGGAAGATGGCTCAAGCTCAACGGAGTTCGCAATTTTTATACCCGGGCATCTGTCACGCGCCACGTGACACTTGAGGCGAAATCAACTCATTAAATCAATAATATCAAGTCCTAAATCTATACTCGAAGCGCAGAAAGCAATTCTCCATAGCAACTGCGATTTTCCTTTGTGTACTTACTATTTAACTGCGCTAGCCTAAAACTCTAAATCTAAATTAGTCAATCTCCCAATAGGGTGCCTTAGTCCTTTTCAATAAGCGACGCACAGCGCTAGGTTCAACTAAATAGTACAGTAGTAGTTTTTTCATTAAAGTTTTGTTAATTAATTAAAAAGGGGTAAATTGAGCATGGAGGGATATTTAGCGAAGAGGGTCTAAGTGTATGTTAGTAATGGTCAATGGAAGGGAGGTCAATGCCAGGAGGAACAAAGGATATAAAAGGGGTTGGGTATTTGGTTCGATATTCCTTAGAATTAAATTATAAAATCGTATTTACATTAATAGTGGTAAATCCTTAAAGTTAAAATCATTGTT
Source organism: Hemileia vastatrix (assembly GCA_030280995.1). Classification (NCBI taxonomy): domain Eukaryota; kingdom Fungi; phylum Basidiomycota; class Pucciniomycetes; order Pucciniales; family Zaghouaniaceae; genus Hemileia; species Hemileia vastatrix. The sequence goes on along the minus strand of JASXTE010000001.1, from coordinate 20,610,942 downwards.
ATTGTATCTTTCTTTTATTTTCTCAATATTCATTTCTAAATCCTTAATCTTTGATTATTGAGTTTCCAACCCTTCGTGAGATTTTAAGAATTACTATTACCTTTGAAACTAGTCTATAATTCTTCTCGAACGAACCTCGAACCTGTAGCTATTACTTCGAGTGAACTTCGAATCATTTCCTTGAATCATTCCTCTGTGCTTCGAAGAAGTTTCTTAATCCCTCATCTCACTTGCAGGAACATCCTTGACCTTGTGCGTAGGTCGTCCGGTGACATATACATATTAAATGTTCATGCATGATACATATTCAATATAGATATATAATGGATATACAATTAGTCTTTTCACACTACAGTGCCCGGAAGCTAGTCCTTGTGATTGTTTATGCATAGGACCTTCCACCTACCACCACTTCCTCCCTCTCCCACCACCTAACGCTCATCTCAAACACCTCAAGATTTTGGTATTTTGTTCCTCATCTTCTTTATTGATTGCTATAAATAAAGGTATGTTTCTCACTTTCATTTTCAAATTATACACTCACAATTTTTTTTTTAGTTTTTTAGTTTTTTTCTCAATGGGCACTTCATGGGCTGGCACCAAGCAAGTAAGAAACAAACAATGCACAATGGTTGTTGGTATGGTCAGCAGAGGGACCTGTCCTGCTGCTGTTGCCCGTGAATTAGGATTAACTGACTCCACAGTCCACACCATCATGGAGAGATGGAACAAACGTGGATGTGTTAAAACTGGTCCCTGCCCTGGCCCTGCATGCAAAACAAATGAGCAAGACATGCGCCAACTCAAATGAATTCTCTGCACCAAACACAAAGCTTGTCTGAGTGACATATCAGAAATGCTCACCACACCATTATCCTCCAAAACTACTTGAAAATATGTCCATGAGTTGGGTTATCAAAAAAGGGTGGCAGTAAAAAAAACCTTTCATTAATGAAGTCCACTGCCAGCAACAATTGGCATGTGCTCGCAAATATCAAGATTGGATGGCCAGCAATTGGAAATGAGTAATATGGTCAGACAAATCATCTTTTGAGGTTAGCCATATTGTTGGTCCTACTCATGTTTGGCAAACATCTGACAAAAAATTCAAAGTTGATTGTCTGCAACCCATTTTCAAGAGTGGCCAATCCAGCATAATGGTTTGGGGTGCCTTTCATGGAGGAAGCAAGATTCCTCTTGTTTTTTTTCCTTTCAACAAATGCATTGCCTCAGCTTCATTTATCAATAATGTTTATAGATCTTGACCCTTACCTTATCTTGAAGAACATGACTTTAAACTCAAACTAGTGCTCCTTGAAGACAATACACCCATTCACACCTTACTCACTTCAAAAATGTTCTGAGAAGAAGCCAAGATTCACAAGATTGATGACTGGCCTGCACAGTCACCCAACAACTCAAACAGAAATGATGGCAAGTTTGGAAACACTTTGGGCTGACTTCCACAAATCCATCCTCCTCAACCTTGTTGAGTCAATGCCAAGACAAATTGCAGCTGTTATTGAGGCATTGGGAGGTTCCACCCACTGGTGACCTGATGAAAAAATTGAAAATTTTCATTTTTTATTAAACTTTTTGTTTATTTTTTCTATTTCAAATAGATAGTATTTAGCTCTTGGAGTCTATCTATGCTACTCTCAATTCTTATAGATGACTGGTTAAAAAGTTGGTATCATGATTATTTATAAAAGTGGAAAATTAAAAAAAAACATTTGACTGTTTGGTTAATCTTTTGTGATATTTAGATTCTATGGTATGAGTTTGACTAGTCTGGCCATGACTAAAGTGAAATTCAAGTGGTATTGTGGTTGTTAAATTCTAAGTAAGAATTAAAAGGACTCACTTCTGGGCACTGTACATGGGAAAGTCACTTTGGGAAAAGCTGTGTTACAGCCAAATTCAAAATGGTTGGTGAAGTTTTACAAAAAGAATCAAAACATTTGGACAGAATGATTGACATTTGACAGAGAAAGTGGCAAAATTTTGCTGAAGGGAGGCTAAGTTTTCTGTCAAATTTCAAGTGAGCTGACCAAAAGTTTTGAATTTTTTAGTAAAGCTGCACCAACCATTTTGAATATGGCTGTAAATTTGCATTTTGGGTGGCAATTTCCCCCAATGAAATGTGACAAGTGCAGGAGCCAATGTCACACACAAGTTACATGACATGAAATCACATGACTGTCTTGCAGTGCATACATCATGCACACATGGCACAACTCAATTATGCCCTCATACAAGCAACATGCTGAAATGATGCATGACTTGTGTGTGGCATGTGTGAGATCAGTTGTCATGTTTATAAACAACCCATGATGTCACATTTTACATGTAGGACATTGACACCCAAAGTGCAAATGTGACACCATTTTTCCTGCAGTGAGTGGTGTCATAGGCTGTCTTGTGACAAGAAATTGCAAACCAAAACCTAGCTTTGTAAGACAGAAAGCATGTATTGGAAGTAACTGTAAAAGTGCTTAGTGTTTCTGCACACCCCTTTCACTCTTTTATGCTCATTTTTTATCATACTTTTCACATATCACTCTTTCTTTCTACTTTCTTGGCCCATAAAATTTCATGCCTCATGGCTCAGCACTGGAATCCATGAAATTCATTGCTTTTCCTTTCCCACCTTTAGACTCTCCCCTGGCATTTTTCCCCTCCACCCTGTCACCATGATGTGTGTTTTCAATGGCATGCACTAACACTTCACACAAATCACAAGCTTCTTTCATCTTCTTTTACCTCCTCCTTTACACCTCACACCTCTTTCAATATGGCACCCCACCCCTTCCTCTAGAACACTCTGACCTCTCCCTCACCTGAACTAGGCACCCAGTCCTTCCATGCCAACTTGCTAACCTCCCTATCATCTCCACAATGTACCCCATCTCATATTAAGAGATGTGTAATCATTTTAAATCTAGAAATCACATTTTTATTTTACTTTCAGTTCTACTCCATCTCAATTCAAAATTAACTCATCACTATCATGAAAAGAAAATAAGTATAGATATAAATAATGGCACATTCATACTAGAAATAAACTTTTTACATATTTGTTGTAGAGGAATAAAGGCTATTTTAAGTAGACAAATCTATCCAGATTATCCTCCCAGCTCCACATTTGTACTGCAGATAATTTAAAAATTTTATCCTTCTCAACTTTATTTTATTTTCTCACACTCTTCAGCTGGTCATAAGTCAATTGGAAAATTAAATGAGAAAAATACCCCTTCCAACAAGATCTGACATCTTTATTGATGCAAAAGAAACTTTGACTTTTATATCTCAACTCCTTAGTGCCTTAATTTAGTGAACCAACTTTTTTATTCTAGGAAGGGACACCAGTAGACACAGGTGTCATCTTCAAGCATTTTTTCAAATTCTTATCTGGTAAATCATGTTTAGCCTGAGCCTCAAAAAATATTTTTTATGGTTTAAATTTTTATATGCAAGAGTCAAACCTCTTGATGGTGAACTAAAAGCTACATTGAGAAAAATTTACCTTGATCATAAGTCTTTTTTTTCACTTTAAAGTCACCAAATTGGAAGAAAATTGCGTTCCCACTTCTTTTTCCCATACTTTAGTTAGAAGCTCAAAAAACTATCCAGCCTATCTTAGAAATCAAGTGAGACAAAAGATGTTTTTTATCATGCAGTTTTAACTATAATGAAAATTTATTTAATTATTTAATTTAATTATAATATTTTAAATTTTTCCCACTGAAAAATAAAATAAGCATTTGTTATAAATGACTATTTGATATTCAGAAAATCTATTATCTGTGTTGCTTATGGGTTAATAAATTATTTTGAATTGATTTAAAGTGTTATTTAAAATATATAAATTGTGCTTACAAATTTCAATACAATATTTTTTTACTGAGAAGTTTTGAATGTCAAAGAAACCTCCAAAAAATAATAGGGAGTGTCAAAAATTACCATTTATGCCTGGTGTACTTCAGTCTAAAATTTCCATTCCAAAATTCCATCATTAATGGCTGACTTGGAACTAGCCATTTCAAACATGAGTTCAAGTGCTTCCTGATATTGCACTGTTTTTCAAGCCACAATTCAGCCCATCAATTCCCACATCCCCCAATCCACTGCAAGTCATTTTTTATCATCATAAAAGTTTCCAAATCAAATTTATATATTCATCATCACTGTAATTTTTTCCTTTTCATTTCTTTTATGAAAACCTTATTGTGCTCATGTTTTTATTTTTTATTTTTCTATTTCAAGATTTCTTATCTCACCAAATGTTTGTTAAGAGTTTTTGACCCTTTTTTTATTTTTTTATTTGTCCTATTTTCTGTTCTTTCCTCTCTTTGATTTTTCCAACCTTGCTGAATTTTTTCTTTTTTTGGTTGCTTATAGGCTCCTTTAACCCCTATCACAGGATATTACTTGCTTATTTCTCTTTTCCTTTTTTACTCTCTTACTGATGTCACCTTTAATTTTTATTTCTCTTCTTTTTTCCACTCACTTCCTGCCATTTTTTCTTTCTTTTTTTAAATTGTCTTGGAAAAAGTTCCAGGAAATCCCCTGACTTTTTACAAGAATTTTACTTAATTTTTTCTTGTTTTTTATTGGAAACAGCTTGAAAATGCTTCCAGCATAATTCCATGTCATTTTATAACATTTTTCTTGGTTTTCTTAATAAATCATCTTGAAAGTATTAGAAGGATATTACCTGACTGCTTCTGTCAGGCAGAGGTCATATACAAAGATGTGAGCTAGCTTGAATGGTCAGTTTTCTAGAGGATTTTAATGATCCTATATGAATACTGTAGTACAAATCCAATAAGTATTAAAATATAACTCAATATAAGGGACTCAGTAATTTTAATCTCACTAAATATATATGGCTTACCATCTTATAGTTGGTAGAAAAATAGATTTAATAAATTCAAATACTATTCAAAGACTTTATAAGTAATATTGATATGTATGGTAATTGTATTGGTTATATGTTTAATTGTAATGATAAAGAATGTAGAAAACAAGACCAAAAACCCCCTCCTTTTATACACAATAACTTCCCCAATAAACCCCTTGATTTACCAGCTCTATCAAAAATTAATGACGCCTCATTCCAGCTAATAGAAATTCCCAACAACATAATTAGAATGATATCACCTGCCAAAATCCTGTAGTAATAGGGATAATCAATCAAAATTAAAGAATAAGCAAAAAAGAGAGTATATGCGTGTTATACATTAAAATAGAAGACTAAAAAGGAAAAATTAAGACTAATTATTAAAAAATAACAAGGAGGATTAACAGTAGAAATTTTGGGGCTAATCATGACATTATACTACATGAAATCCCCATTCAAAAATAACCAAAATTGACTGAGAAACCATTTAAAAACCCAAAATGGGGTGTGAGATGTGCGGTATCTACATGCAGTCCTTGGAAGGCACTTGCACAGGTAAATCTTTGACTAATTTAGGGGAATTTAAGTGTGGTAGTGAATTAAAGTGCCAAGATTGAGGTTATTAATGAAATTAGTGCATATAAAGAGGGTCAATGCATTTATAATTAAGCTAGGACACTAAATAAGCACCTGTTGTCTATTTTAGTGTGTTTCCCCACAGTGGGCATAGAATTTGGGGTAATAATAGTGTGAAAAAGCTAACTTTGCTAAAAATGAAGCAATTCACATGGGAAAAATGCAGGCAGTATGTGGCCAGTACACAGAAGCCATTTCTGGCATAAAAAACACCAAATTTGAAAAGTGTTATTTTTATGCATTTGAGTAGCTAAATCAATAGCCCTAATTATGAAAAATTGATCTGTCAAAGGGCATTTTTAATATTTTTAAATTTATAGTGCATATAGTCAACTTTAAGTGATTTAAAGTGCATTTCTTGTTTTTCAGATAAAATAATGAAAACAACAGCTTTAAATCTACTTAAGAACTATTTAGCCTTATATTTAAGGTTCTTAATATTACCCTAACATATTATAACTTAACATTAAGTACATAAGACTTATAAAAGGTGGATATATGCATGTATATAGGTGTTATAATGGCATATTTTGTATTTTATCATAAATTTACTTATGTATACTATTTGTGTACTCTGATTTATTTATCCCCTGTATAGTCCATGTTTTTAACATAACTTATAAGTACTTTTTACTCAGTACTGGGGATATCAATGCTGACACTCGCCCAACCAAAAGAAACTATAGAAAAATTATAAGTTATACACTTTTTTTATTTTATGTTATTTTTCAGGTATTCAGAAAATTTTGTATCATTAAAGATTAATTCTTTAAAGAAATAAAAAAAAACATAATATTATGAGTAATGGTTTTTTAACCCCTCAGCTGGTTGAACATAAATTTATTTCTGTTTAAAATTTTTAAGAAGGGAGAATAGATTTGAAATTTCTTTTTCAGGTATCCATTTATCAAATTCATTTGATTTCCCCTTAAATCTTAATAATTACTCAGTTCCTTTCTCTTTAGTAAGGATTCTTTTATTGAGTATTTTTTCGATCTCTACTTTTTCCACAATTTCTTCAGATTTCTTTTTAGGCCTTCCTCTTCTTTTTGGAAATAAGTCAGGATCATTTGCATGGTAAGCTTTTAATAATGAGATAGGGAAAACTGGATGTTTCCTATCATATGGGGCATATAATATGACTTCCACAGCATTATTACCAACCATTTTGCTTACTAAAAAAGGTCCTACAAAGGGATCCTTCAATTTAACATTACTTTGTAAGTTAAAAGGTAGTGTTGAAATTAGGACTTCATCTCTATTTTTGAATTCAAATTCTTTATGAGATTTATCTCACCTTTTTTTCATATTCAAATGCTTTTTGGATGCATTCCTCTGCATGCTTTCTGCGCATTTGTTGCATATTAATAAAGAATTTAGTACCAGGGTGTATATCTAACCTTGGTAGTTTATTTAAATGATTTACTGGGGTATTTGGTACATATCCCAGCCAGAGTGCAAATGGTTTTTTCTCTGTTACAGAATAATTCAAGGCCATGAATTAATGTTACCCAGTCATGTGTGAATTTCTTATTGTCTTTGTATTCCAATCCAAAGGCACAATATCTTCTGATCATATCTTCCAGAGTCTGTATCATTCTCTCATCCAGCCCATCAGTTTGTGGATGGTGTGCTGTAGACAATTTCAATTGACAACATGATACTTCCATCAAAGATGTCCAGAACTCTGAAGTAAATTTAGGGTCTCTGTCAGAGATTATGGCTTTAGGGAACCCAGCAGTATTCATCATCTGAGTCCACCATATTAATGCCAAGTCTTTTGCAGATACCTCTTTATGGGTAGGGATAAATTTACACATTTTTGTTAATCTAGCTACAATTACCCAGAAAGAATTGCAACTTTCTTTTCCTGCTCATGGCAAGCCAGTTACAAAATCCATGTTTATAATCTCCCATGGAGCTTTTGGCTGCTCTATTTGTTATAACAACCCAGCTCTCTTCCCAGTTAATATTTTAGATTTCTGACAAGAGTCACATGTTTCAATGTATTTTTGTAAATCTTCTTTCATGTTTATCCACCAGACTGAATTTTTAACTCTGGTTAATGTTTTGTTAAAATCAAAATGACCAGCTAAGATGTCATCATGACAAGTATCAACATTAACTCTTTCTATAAAGGGTGGTATAACTATTACATTACTTATCTTTTTTCTGTAATTTATATATCCATCTTCAATTGACAGTTTACCTTTTTCCAACATATTTTTATACTTTGGAGGTAAGGTTTTAATTAATGCACTCATAGAGGCATTAGTTGGATCATTTAAAATGGTAGATAATTTAGACAAATCTTTATCAGATGAATAATTTTCTAATATAATTTGCATAAATTCTTCCTCTAAATCCACTATATAAATCCCAAATATATGTATAACCTCATTTTCAGGTACATAAGCTGGGTTGTCAGTATCATTTGGCAAAGGGCTTTGTACAGCTATTTGCCATCTAAAAATGTGCCTATTAGGTGTTTTCATGTTTAGTAATAATTTTACTGCACTTCAATCTGTAATTTATTCAAACTTCTCTGGCAGTCCCAATATTGGAGCTGACATAAAACATTCCTTCAATTCATCAAAGGCATGTTGTCTTTCATTATTCCAAATGAAAGCCTCATTTTTCCTGATTAATGTTGTTAAAAGTACTGCAATGGATTGGTAGTTTTTTATATACTGCCTATAATATCCACACATACCTAAAAACTTTGAACATCTTTCACATTCTTAGGTATACTAATGTTTTTTATTTCTGCCACTTTTTTTTTGTCAACACAAATTTGTAATCCAGATACAACATGTCCAAGTACTTTCAAGGATTGAAACCCAAACTTAAATTTCTTTAATGCGATTGTCATATTAATTTCATCCATTTTTTGAAACACTCTTTTCAGGTGATTTAAATGTTCATCATTTGTTTTTGAAAACACTATGATGTCATCAATATAAACTAAAGGCTATCCTTCAACCATTTCCTGATGAAAAATACTATCCATTAATTTTTGAAGACTGAAGGTGCATTCTTTGGGCCAAAAGGCATTCTCACATATTTATATATCCCCATGTGTGTGGTTATGAGTAAGAAATTCTGATAATTGTTTTCCACAGGAATCTGGTGGTAGCCTTTGTTTCCATCCAGACAGGAAATATATTTTGCTCCTTGTAAGGTAGCATGGATAGAAGCTATCCTTGGTAGAGGGTAAATATCATCCACAGTGAATGTATTCAGAGCTCTGTAATCACCACATAATCTTGCCTTATCTTTTTCATAAGAGATTAAAACTGGTGAAATAACACAATACTTAGGTGTTGTGTCCACTTCTTCAAGAATACCCATTTATAACAACATTTTAATGTTGTATTCAATTTCTTTCCTTTTTGAAGGAGAATCTGGGTAAGGTTTCTTTTTCAAGCTTCCAGGAATATTATCCAGATCACAACTTAAAGAGATTTTCATCTCATGGTCTTTGACCAATCCTAGTTCATTTGAACCATGAGCAAATGCCATAGGATAAGTTTTTATCAATCTCAAAATATTTTTTTCTTCAATTTTTGAGAGTTGAGGACTGAAAGTGGCCTTTTGGATTTTATTTTCCAATTATACCACTTCAGAGGTGGTTCTTCCACCTTTCAGTTGTTCTTCTTTAGGAGCAATGGAATAAACTGAATTTTCAGAGCAAATTTTGAATTTTCTTTTCCCATTTATGCCTATAGTGAAGCAACTATCTGCAGGATCTAGCTTGATGCCATATTTGGTCAATAAGTCATTTCCAATAATAAACCAATCACTACAATTATTATTATTTATTACCACAAATTCACACACTGCTCTTACATATCCATTATTATATTTAAAGAATACAGAAGTTTTGTATTTGCCAATTGGATTTAATACTGAACCAAAACCCCCCCAGTTCTTTATCTGTGCAGGTTCTAGTTTTTCCTTATACTTACTATCTAGTTTCATTAAAGTGTTAATAGAAACTACACTACCTTCAGCCCCAGTGACAAGAATGGCATTCATTTCTTTTCCAAATATAATAACAGGTGCTATAATAGGTGTGATTTTGTAAGTAGCATGAGATACATCTTTAATAATTTCAGCTTCTTCAATGGAAGTTAAAGATGTATCTGTATGAGGTATTGCATCATTCAGGAACATAATATCCTGTTCTAATACATATATCTCATTTTCATCATCACTGTAAGAAATTTTACTTTTACAATCCTCACTAGATTCCTCCTTTTCATCTTCATGATTACTTGGTTCAGAATCTTGTGAGTTTTCAATAACATTTATTTATTTCTTTCAAGTATGAACTTTAGCCCAAGGTTCATTACATTTGTAGCAAGTGTTACTTTCTTGTCTTTTAGCGACAAGTAGAGATGAAGGTTTTTTCTTCCATACTGGTAACTTATTTGTAGCAGGTTTTACTACCCCAACACTTTGCTTGTAATTATTATACCTGGTTTCATATTTGTGGTTCAATAATATTTAATTGCATATATTAATAAACCCAGAAGTATCTCTGGTGGTTTCCGTTCTAGCTATAATAATGTCTCTGACTGATATAGGCAATTTATATATTATTTTTTCTTTCCACTCATCATAATCCATTTTTGGATCCATGGATTTCATGATTTTTATTAAATAAATTAAAAATACCATGAGTTTATCTCCAGCATTATATCTGGTTTTCTCATACAATCTTTGTTGAGTGATTCTAAATTTTGGGCCACCAAATTGACTTTCAATTATTTCCTTCCATTCATTCCAGGAGTAGTTAATTCCCTCACTCAATACAGATTCAAACCATAATAAGGCCACATCTGTAAATAAAGATATAAATTTTGATGTGATTTCTTCATCAGGTAACTTGTATGAAAATTTTAAGTTATCAATTCTCTGAATGAATTGTTGCCAATCAGACTTTGAATCTACATCAAAAGATGGGTACTTATTTAACTTAGGCCAGTTCTTTTGGTTAGTTTTTGCTTCCCTAACCTGAGGAATATTAAGTAATTCACTTACTTTAGAAAGATGATCATTTATTTCATCCTATACTGATTTTATATTCTCAGAGCCCATGACACTATTTTCATGTTCAATCATTGGTTTAACATCTGAGTGTTTCATAAAAACTGGTACTCTTTCTAAATAGGAGGTATTATCTTTTACTTTATCAGTATTTTTCAAAATTTTAGCTATTTCAATTTCTACCCTTTGTAACCTAGCTTTTATTACAGGTAAATATGTTAAGGTATCATTCACATTTGAAAAAGATAATTTTACACGTCCCTCTATGGTAGCCATAATATTCTGAGAATGTTCTAATTTAGTTTGTAAATTCTTAATCTCAGAGTTTAATTTTTTATTTTCATTGTTTAATTCATTATTTGAATTTTCAATAATTTTTAACCTATTGGCTGTGGTACTTAATGATTGTGTGAGGTTTAATAATACACTTTCTGTATTATTGTTTGACTCTTTAGAGAATTCTTCTAATTTTTCAATTCTTAATAATAATTTTCAAATGATTTTTGATTCCATTGGATTTTCTTTTAAAAAATATTCAATTTTTTCCTTGTACAATTCAGAAGATTCATCATCAGGCTCAAAATTTAATTCATTTGGTCCCATTTTAATATCAATAGTATTATCCTGGTGATCAATAAAATGATGTACATTGTCATCATGTAAAGACAAGTTTAATATGTTATTTTCAAATGAATAATTTTTTAAATCTTTATCAATTATATCCGGTAACTCTCTATTAACCTCATTACCTATAAGTAATTCATTGTTAGGAATATACAATTGATCCTGAGAAGATGGATGACCTACCAAGGTTGTATTCCATTTCCCTGCCTCTCCTTGGCTTTCCCCTGTAAGGGTGACTGCTAGAGCCCTGTTGTTGAGGGTTGTTGTAGTTCTGGGAATACCAGTCCCACTTCCATTTTCTTACAGCAATCTTTTGGTCCTCTTGGGTTGGAGGTGTGGCTGTGGAATTGTTGGGTGCAACTGTTGTTGGTTGAGCCTTTATTTCCACTAGAGCTTGATTGACTTCTACTAAACACTGAGCTTCTCTTTTCTCCAGAATTTTTATCTGCTCTACTATGTTGTTGACTCTTATTGTAAAGGTATTTAGTAGAGTGGATAGGGAGTGAATTTGTTCTTGTAAAGTATTTCTTGTTTTCTTTATTGATACTTGTTTTAACAGTTTTTCCCTTTCCTCCAGAAAAATCTGAGGAGTTTTGCTGTTGGTGGGATAATCCTGGCCCTCCATTTGAATGTCCTGTAACAGGTCTTTCAGCTCTAGGTCTTAAGTTATAAGGTTTTCCCTTATTACTCACAATATCATTCTTGTTGTCACACATTTTCACGTGGAATTCAAAGAATTAAGAATTTAGATAAAAAAACTTCAAAAGGAGTTTTATCAGTATTAATTAATACCACTGAAGACAATTTTATTGCTTACTTGTAGGTATTAAGTGAATTTATAAGTGCCAAAATTTAAATAGTCTTTTATGTTGTCACTTGATTTAACTGGTCTACAATATGTAGCCATGTTTTTATATTTAAAAAAGAAAATCTGTCAGTAAGATTCTTTCTAAATATTAAATGAATTTCACAAACCAATAAAAAGGGATTAAGATTCCTGTTAAAAGAAAACAATTAATCAGTTTTTATTAAATGGTTTATTATCTGCAAAGATCAGAAAATTAATTGGTCTATTGACAGACTCCCACTAATAACAATTTTTATGTTAAATTAGTGGTAAAATTGTTGATTCAATATCACAATTTTATTATATAACAGGGCTTCTTTTTCTGAAATCACTATATAAGTGACCTCAACCTGTTGTAATTATCCAAATATTTCTATAGGGATTTTATTTACTTGTAGCCTCTTTTTAAATTTTTACTCACTGGAAGATAACCAACAGAATTCTTGAGGAAAGGTCCCCAATTTTCAGGCTGAGCTCAAGTAAAAAGACATGAACTAGATTGAATTTTCAGTTTTCTAGATGATTTTAATGGTCCTATATGAATACTGTAGTACAAATCCAATAAGTATTAAAATATAACTCAATATAAGGGACTCAGTAATTTTAATCTCACTAATTATATATCGTTTACAATCTTATAGTTGGTAGAAAAATAGATTTAATAAATTCAAATACTATTCAAAGACTTTATAAGTACTATTGATATGTATTGTAATTGTATAGGTTATATGTTTAATTATAATGATAAAGAATGTAGAGAACAAGACCAAAAATCCCTCCCTTTTATACACAATAACTTCCCCAATTAACCCCTTGATTTACTAGCTCTATACACAATTAATGACGCCTCATTCCAGCTAATAGAAATTCCCAACAACATAAAGAGTGACTTGTAACATAATTGGAATGATATCACCCACCAAAATCCTGTAGTAATAGGGACAATCCATCAAAATTAAAGAATAAGAAAAAAAGAGAGTATATGCCTGTTATACATTAAAATAAAAGACTAAAAAGGAAAAATTAAGACTAATTTTTGCACAATATTAAGGGGGATTAACAGTAGAAATGTTGGGTCTAATCATGACATTATACTACGTGAAATCCCCATTCAAAAGTAACTAAAATTGACTGTGAAACCATTTAAAAACCCAAAAAAGGGTGTGAGATGTGGGGTAACTACATGCAGTCCTTGGCAGGCGCTTGCACAGGTAAACCTTTGACTAATTTAGGTGAATTGAGGCGACAAGATTGAGGTTATTAATGAAATTAGTTCATATAAAGAGGGTAAATGCATTTGTAATTAAGCCAGGACACTAAATAAGCGCCTGTTGCCTATTTTAGCGTGTTTCCTGACAGTGGGCATAGAATGTGGGGTATTTATTGTGTGTAAAAGCTAACTTTTCTAAAAATGAAGCTATTCACACAGGAAAAATGCAAACAGTATGTGGCCAGTACACAGAAGCCATTTCTGGCATAAAAAACACCAAATTTGAAAAGTGTTATTTTTATTCATTTGAGTAGCCAAATCAATAGCTCTAACTAAGGAAAATTTATCTGTAAAAGCGCATTTTTAATATTATTAAATTCATAGCGCATATAGTCAACTTTTAAGTGATTTAAAGCACATTTCTTGTTTTTCACATAAAACAATGAAAACAACAGCTTTAAGTCTACTTAAAAATTATGTAGCCTTATATTTAAGGCTCTTAAGATTACTCTAATATTGTCGGCCAGTCGTCTAGAAGAAGGATTGAAAGGGGGAAGAAAAGGAGGAGGAAAGGAAAATAGGAAATAAGGATTTATAGAAAGTAGAAATAATAAGATAACAAAATAATTGTATTTATTTTAAGAGAGGCAACAACAAGTTACTTGAGGGATGACACAAAAATTGAGGTTTTATTAAATGATAATATTATTAAAGTAAGGGTTCTGCGTGGAAAACACTATAATTACTATCAGACTTAAAGCAACCTGTAAATAGTTATATAGAATTTAAATTAGAAATTTAATGCTAATAAAAATAATAATAAAACGTATTATATTGACAGTTTTTTAAGATTTGGTTTGTGTAGTAAGTGATGAGGCTACAGGGGATTATCCAAGGCCTTTTTATAGGCAATGGGTCCTCTGAAGCGCCACTACATTTGTAAATACAAGAATCATAATAAGATGAAACAAGAAAATAAAAGAGTAAGTGAAACATAACAATTTAGAGAAAAATATGAAACAAATAATTAAAACCCCAAATAAGAGCCAAATTTTCGCACAACTAATTCCCAAATCAGTAAGTAAAAATAGTGAGTAACTAAACAAGCCTGAGACATAGGAACTATGAGAAAAAATAATTCAAAACAGATGGTACAGTCTGCTTTAAGGGTTTTTTAAGTGAAACAAGTAAAATATTTTGACGCAACAAAATATGTAATCAATTTAATTTAGTTATAAAGAAATTAATTAATTGTTCCAACTATGTAATTAAATAATTAATTTAAATGAAACAAGTAATTAATTTATTACTAAATTAAGTTGAGAATTTTAATACTATTTTATAAAATAAGTATTATAATTTATTTAATTTTTTATTGACACAATTAAGGGTCCAAAAAACAGCGGCAATAATTATGGATAATAGTATATGAAAAAGTATATTTTAATAATTAAATTTAATTAATTAAAGTAATTAAAATATAAGATAAACACTTGAATATAATTATCTTATAAGTTTTTAATTAATTAATTTATAATTATTAAATAAACAATGTGCCCTTTGTTATGGAATATAATTAAATACTTTTAAATTATCTTATAATAAAATTAAAATAATATTTACTTTATTTATATAAATAAAATATTAATATAAATTTATTATGTAATATAATATTAATTTTAAATGCATACTCTGCAATTATTATGTCTTTATTTAATTCCAATAAATTGTATGTTTATTTACTGGGCTCCTGGGACAGCCTGGCTGACAAATATATTCTAACTTAATATTAAGTACATAAGACTTATAAAAGGTGGATATATGCATGTATATAAGGTGTTATAATGGCATATTTTGTATTTTATCATAAATTTACTTATGTATACTATTTGTGTACTCTAATTTATTTCTCCCCTGTATATTCCATGTGTTTAACACTACTTATAAGTACTTTTTACTCAGTACTGGGGATATCCAGGCTGACAGTTTCCAACCATTTCATGTAAGATTTTTATTTTTCTTATCATAAATGTTTCAGAAATGATGTGGAATTGCTGCCAGCACATTTCCAAGTTATTTTCTAACATTTTTTTTAGTTTTTTTTAGTTAATCAGTTTGGAAACATTTACATGAAATTTCCAGAATGTTTCCCATAATTTAAATATTTTTTTCTTGTTTTTTTTTCATAAACAATTTGGATATGCTTAAAGCACATTTCCAAGTCATTTTCTTTCCTTTTTATTTTTTTTGGAAAAAAACAATTCTAATTTTCTTATATTTTTTCTTTTATGTTATTTCAATCCTATTACTGGAAGACTGATCCAATCAGCTGCTATAATATAAGGCTGTGGACTATAATTTGCAGATTATAAATATATTATTGACTCTAAATTGTGGAGTGAGATTTTGAAAAAAATTTGGAATTCTTCTCAAGATTATCATCAAACAAAAAGAAGCATCTTCAGGTTTCAAATCTATTGAAAATAATTTTCATTTTGGTTTTTCTTTTCAGATCAATTAAAGTTTGACAAACTGGGTAAGTATAGTGAGGTGTGAAGGTTCAATGATAAATAAAACTTTAGGAAGGGAGGCTAAGTATGGTAAATAAAGTATTTTCCAAAGTTTTGTTTTTATTTCTTAGATTTATAATCAATAAGTCATTAGATATAATTATTAAACTTAAGTAATGGGCCATTAAGCCTTGCTTCTGTATAAATTTAATCATTTAAACAATTAATTTTTTGAATGAGTTCACAATACAACTTCTTGTCATATTTTTTCTTTAACTTTGGTCACATCTGAAATCATTGGAAGAAATTATTATGAATGTCATTACTTTTACTTGGTTGATTATATTTTTAACTGGTTTACTTATTAATTTATGAAATTAAAATTAAAATTTTGTAATACTCACTCCCTCCAAAAGGAGTTTACAAAGGAGGGTATTGCTTTTTTCTTTATATTTTTTTGAAAACAATCAAAGATGAATTGGTTGTTAAATATGTTTTAGAAACTCATACATGTAAAAATAAAAATATGAATATTTTTAAGAATAAAAAATTTAGTTGACTGGTCTAACATCCTTAGTGTGCCATTTTAGGAATAATGATTTAAGTGAATGAATGGCTATGATGTTTTTCTTGGTGTATAGATCTACTTTTCCTTGAATTGCACTGAAGAGGTTCTTAAAAAAGGTTATGGAAGTGTTGTTCTTATTTAAGCCAATTCACCAAAGTGCCACAGCGATTTGTATTGCAGGATTCTATGTTGATAAATGAGAGTTTTTACAGAAAATGGAATGATGATGGATCAAATCATGTAGCTATTAAAAATAGTGATGAGTAGTACAGAAAATTTGTCAAAAGTTAGGTTCAGGAGTTGCATAAAGTTTCTGAAGTGGATATCATGGTTGATGTTGACTAGAAGGTGTTTAGGAAGTATGGTAGTGGCTCTCTAATAAGTGACTCATATAAAATAAATTTAATTCAGAATTGGAATATGTATAAGACCTAACCATAAGATTAAGGGCCAGTGCATTATTGGTTGTTTGAAGCTGCTGTAAAAGTGAAGTACTCATGTTAGTGTTTGGGGGAAAAAAATAAGGGTGGGAGGAATTAAGTGTTATAGCATTATGTTGGTGGAGCCTTATAACTTGGTGCACAGTGTACTGTGCATCTATAAATGAGCCTCTGAGTATTGGGTGAATAAAAAACTAAGGTATGGGTGTGTGTGTGTACCTGGTACTGACTAATCAAGCTAACATGATGGAGTGCTTGATAGGCTTGGATGTACCCAAAATATGGTGTATTAAGAGTCAAGCACAGTTTTGAAGTACACCTGTTATTCACAAGTGTACTTCAAATTAAAATGACTTACTTGGTACCTCATTTCTGGTGTACTTGAATGGAGTATATGATTATGTTTCTCAACCCCTAATAAGTTAAGAAATGATATGTTTGTTCTACATTATTGCATGTTGTGTGACAATTCAAATACACATATACACTTAACCAGACTGTATATTTTCACAATTACACCCTATTGCATGTTGTGTGACTTGAGACCACTTTTTTCAAAGTGATTTAATTTCAGAATAACTTGTGCATTTATTTAAGGTGATTTATATAAAAAATAATGATATTCTAATAGATATTAAACTATATACATCATGGCAAGTATATTCTTTCTTGAAAGAATTTTTTTTGCCAATATATTAGTAAATAAGACTTTTAAACAGTCATTGGTTATAATTTCATCATTAGGACCACCTGTTCATTTGGAATATCTTTTCATGCTTCTCTTGAGGACAGATAAACACTTTTTGAAAGGACTTTAATATGGATATTAGGCAAGAAAATATATAATTATACAAACAAGCTCCTTAGAAGATTGTAGAACCAATTCATAAATGATCTCAAATTGGACAATGGTGTGATGGTAGTGTCTCCCAAAAATAGTGTGGGGATATTGTAAAAGTTGTAATTTTTTTTTTTGCAATTTCAACAAAGCTTTATTGTCCTAGCTGTATATCTCCTATTTTTTTTGATTCTATTGTTTTCTTATGCCCCAGTTAAAGTTATCTTTTAAGGTTCAAATTTTTTTCAAAAAACATTCACTGGCATAAAAAATCTGGTACCAGATAAAAGGTCCCTATCCCTGACTGAAATATGGTAGTTTGATTAGGGGAGACACCTTCTAGAAAATTTATAATCATGTTTTTTTTACAAAAAAAATTGCATCATTGATTTTGGTTTGTGAAGATCAATCCTACCAATCAATTTTCAAATAAGTGAACATAAAGCATGTTTGTCAAAAAATATTGATTTACTACCTTTTCTAACGTTAAAACCCTCTAAAATATGGTAAATATCATGGTTACCCAAATATTATTGTATAATGAATGAGCTATCAGTGCATCATGTCAATAAACATTTGAGAAAACACCACTCATGCAAAATGACCACAGGGGGAAAACCCAGTGGACAAAATATCTAGTAGTTTTTTTGGTCCCCAGTCAAACTCAGTCTGTAATTCTTATCTGAACTGTGGATTAACTCTGGTTGAGCCCATCACCTTCCATTGCCTCACAAAGGGGATGCACCAGAGTCAAACAGAGTCACTAGCAAAATCACACACAAAATTTCCACATGAAGCCCAAAAAAGCTCTGGATGTCTAGTGCACACTTTTTTCTCCCGGTGTAAACATCTCAAAAATGGTTGATGAACTACCAAACTTATATTGTCTGTATGTGAAGTCACACTTCTCAAAGAAAGGGACATAGAATAATAGCCTGACTGTTTTTATTAGAATAAAAATATTTCAACCAATTTTTTCTATCTCACTCATACAGTTGTCTTAAGTAAAAAAACATGAAGGAAATCAAAAGATGGAATTTGTTAGTGTTATTCCCTTTAATATGAAAATTATATTGCATACATTGTATTCATGCATACTCAGTATGAAATATTCAATATTCAATATTCAGTATAAAATTAAAATTTTGATGTGTAAAATACATATTGCATATTCCATATTCCATAATGCTTAGTGCATATTGCTTACTGACACTGGGGGCAAATAAGGGAGGGTTATGCAAAACCTTCCCAAGAAGGGTTGAGGTACAGCTGCGAAAACATGCACATTTTATGCCAAAAATCCTAAGTTGGCCCTGAACTATCCTCTGTGTAGTACTGGCATGCTAAAAACTGTGCTCCCTATCTTTACATCTGGCTCCTGTACCACCAGTCTTCAAGCCACCCTTCTAGCGCACAACCCCCCCCCCCCAATTGTTTGCACCCCTCCCACCTTTCTCAACAGTACATTACCATTTTTTCCCAATGTGTATTAACTTTTCCCAGTGTTCATTAAATTAGAGACAAGGTTTAGCATCACCTTTTCCATGCCTGAAGTCTTCAGTGTTGAGTGAAAGCATAATATTGAATTTTGGGAGGGGGAATGTGCAATGTAGGAAATTCGCAAGAGTAAGGGGGTGGGTAACATGAATTTTTTTTTAGAATGGGATGAAAAACAGAAAGCAGCTGGGAATCACAAAATGAGGAACTGAGGCAAATATAGGGGCTGGTAAGGACAGCATAAGATTTGTGGTAAAGTTGGATTTATAATGGTGTAATGGGCATGGCATGTGTATAGTATTGGCTCAGGATGCAAGGCAATTTAGAAATAATGGTAATTGGTTAGGATTATGGATGCATTTCTTAGTATTAAGTACTGAGTATATATACAATCTTAGGGCTAGCTGCGATGTAGGTGAGTATGTCTCAGCACCTCCCCCCCCACTGAGCCTTAGTATGTGCTGGTTCATATAAGCTGAGAAGAAATAAAAAAAAGTAACAAACAAAAAAACAGAAAAACAGAAAAAAAGAGAGAAAAAATTATCAAAGTCCTAGATTTTTGCAAGATGTATAATTCAGGATGGGGCCCACCCAGGATTTTTGTTAAAATATCAGCTAGTTGGTCACTAGTTTCTAACCATTTCAGTATTTCATTCTGTTTATATATTTGTTCATTGAAATAGAAAAAATCCCTTTCTACATGATGAGTTCTCTTGTTCGAAGTTTGATTGCATTTTATTTTTACAGTGGCTTGGTTATCACACTTCAGTGTGAGTGGGTATCCAAAGTTAGTCATTTCTTTGAGTAAATTCCTAACCCAGATGCCCACCCTTGTATCTGAACTCAAAGACATGTTCTCCACATGACTCAAGGATGTTGCCACACATGTCATACGTTCTGAGCTCCAGAATATTAAGGAGCCATATAATAATATGGCCATGCCAGCTGTCAATCTTGCCATTTCACCTCCCGAATTTAAGTCGGAGTATGCTTCCAATTTTCCTGAGACTAATGATTGTGGTCCTAGAAGAGTAGTCTTTTCTGCTTTGTGTTCGACAGGTAGCCCAATAGATGTTGTAGCAAAGAATATAATTTTCATATTGAATTGAATAACAATCACAAGTTTCATCTTTCAATTACTTCATGTTTTTCTACTTTATTTTTTACAGCATGAATGACTCTTGAGCCTTTTATCATTTTTTTCTGTACTTTTTGTATTGGCATGGCATCTTTTATGATGGATGAATCACCCAAAAAAGACTAAAAATATCTATTTAGGGCCAGAACAGTGTTGAGCCAGGCAAAAAAGAAGTAAAAAAAATTAACAAAAAGGCCAAGTATTTATGGTTTTGCTGTATTTATTAATTTTTTTTTTTTTTTTTTCAAAAATTGATTCTCTAGTGAAACATCATACTAACAAAAATAAAGGTAGTCTTGCGATTTGTATTAAATTTTGTAGAAATGTGATCACATCACTTGAACAGTAGAAGTGTAGATAAAATGATCAACCCTTTCTTTTTTTTTGGGGGGGGGGGGGGGCTTATAACACGTGATAATATTTGATATAAAAACCTTCATTCATGCATTTAGCTTTTTTTTCAACAACTCTTCGAATCCAGTCCCAACGGACTCCTTCAACTATATCATAAAACTGTCATTTAGCGTAATCCGTGATTAATCAACATAATCTTTATCATTCATTTCACTCACCTTTTCACTTATCACATCCTTATCCGAGAAATAAGCCACAATTAACTCTCGTGCCACGAATTCATTGTTTACCTCGCCAAGTTTTTTACCCTGTAGCTCCCCCAATTTGCCATCAGTAACATTAATCTTACTCTGTACTCTATTTCATACCTCATACTCAATGACAAGCGCTCCATCCGCTCTCTTAAGTAACGTGATACTTTTACCCTTCGGAACTGATACTCCAGATGGAAAGCATGCTTTTAAGTCGTTAAGCGATTTTAAAATCTCCTATCAGATTAAACCATTTATCAGTTTTTCTGCGTTTTGCATCTTTTTCTTCAGCAGTTGGATATGTTCTCACCTCTGATTGGGACTCATTCAACCTTCCACTAGCACTTGCTTGTTTGATTCTACTTAATAGTGTTCGGTGAAATCCGTCCCGCAAATCTGGGGTAGAATAGCTGGTTTAGCATATTGTAGGTTGCAGGACAATGAGGTTGATGATATGAGCATCAAAAAACTGACGCGTGAAATCGGTTGAACGAACTGGATCTTAAATATAATATATATATAAAGGCATTGGTCAGTACAAGCAGTAATGGGAAAGTAAAGAGCAACATGATTTTAGGATTTGTATTTTACATATTTGGATGGCAAAGTTGGCAGGGGCTGAAATTAAATTTTGCATCAACTGTTCCCCGGACATGGGGGATTCCGGAAGAGGATCTTTAGATTTGGAAGTGATAAATCGATCTTTGGTGATGATATCCTAATAGATGAGTTACGTATCAATAAAAGAAAACGATGGGTGGATGGATGATAAAAGAAAGATGAAAGAAATCCTGATTATAATAATGTAGGAAAAAAACTGACGTCCCAACCAGGTACGACACGCAGCGCTCTGAGGACAGTGTGGTCGGCATAGAACGCAGCGAGATAAGCCTTGATGTAGAGAAAAGAAAGGGTTCTGACCCCAAGACCAACCAAGCGTAAAGGTTCTTTGGCATCCTGGAGTTCAGTGGGAGTGATGTAGAAGGGCACAGATAGCTGGGTGTCGGGGTCTGAGACAGTGTCGCTGGATGGCTTGTCTAGCTGGACTAATGGAGGAAGAGACTTTTTGAGAGAAGAGTATGAAGGGGAGTTTGCTTTTGGGTCAGGATTGTTCTTGATGTAGACGAACAGACCAAGGGCAATGGCCACGCTGAGAGGAAGGGTGTACTTGAGATTGCTTTCCCTGATTGCCTGTTTGAATGAAGATTGATCGTTTTCATTCTCCTGAATGATTTTATTATTCTGTGTATGTGGGTGCTGGGCGTGCCGGCAAGAAGACGGATGGAGAGACCGGCGTCCATCCACTCTTGAGTGGAATCGAAACCGAGGGCCAGCACTGCCTGGGCGAAGAAAAGGGCGGAAGAAGGCCATTTGGGTGGTGATTTACCCCACGCTCATTCTTTACCTGCACCTTCTCAAGCGACCAACAACGAACATCCATCAGCCATCCAGCAGTCCACAAGCACCGATCTCACAATGAGCTGGTCAGGGTAAGAGCACTCCGCCGCTTTTGGGCTACTGCACTCCCTCATGGACATCCCACCCACATGTCTTCTCTTGATTCAGATTCAAAAAAACCGTCAATCGTGCCGGGACATCGTTGATGCAGAAGACCGGCCAGGTCGAGCGCACCAATGACCGCGAATTTCAAGATCATGAAGCAAAATTCAATCTGTTCGTACAATGTGATGACACCTCTTCTTCTCCTGTTCTCCACTCACATCTTCATATTCTCTATCTTGTCCATAGCATGGAGAAAAACTCGTTAGCTCTTCAAAAAGAAGCAAAGGCCTATTTGGATTCAATGAGAGGTAACTGATTCTCCCCACATCTTTCTCTTGGCTCCTTTTAGTTGACTCCTCTCTTCACAAGCTATGACAAGTGCTCAAACAAGAATCGGTGAAACGATTGACAACTTTTATGGTGACTCATCTGATCAAGCAATAGCAGCAAATTCTTACAAGAGAGC